>CM063175.1:87351190-87951190 GCA_031835075.1 Saguinus oedipus
CATCTTGATCATTATGACCAAGAACTGATCTAAAGCAATGGGTAGAATAATGTTAGTGTTTGCTAATATTCAGTCATGAATGCTGACATTTTTATTGAAACATAACTGTACATATTTATTGGGTACATGTGATACTTTGATACATGCATACAATATGTAATGATCAAATTAGGGTAATTAAGATACCCATTACCTCAAAAATGTATCATTTCTTTATGTTGGAACTATTTCGCATCTTTTCTTCTAGCTATTTAAATATATACAATAAATTATTATTACCTGTAGTCACCCTACAGAGCTATTGAACACCAGGACTTATTCCTCTATCTAACTATATGTTTGTACTCATTAACCAGCCTCTCTTCATTCCCCTTGAACATCCCTTCCCAACTTCTGGCAACCGTCATTCCACCCTCTACCTCCATGAGATCAACTTTTTTAGCTTCCACAGATGAGTGAGAACATGAAATATTTGTCTTCCTGTGCCTGGCTTATTTCACTTAGTATGTTCACCTCCAGTTCCATCCATGTGGCTGCAGATGACAGGATTTCATTCCTTTTTATGGCTGAACAGCATTTCATTGTGTATCTACACCACATTTTCTTTACCCATCTATTCACCAATGAATGCTTAGGTTGATTCCCGAATGGTGCACGTGGGGTGCTGGTATCCTTTTGATGTACTTACTTTTGGATTTGCCTTCGTTTGGATACATACCCAGTAGTGGGATTGTATGGTAGTATTACTTTTAGTTTCTTGAGAAAACTCTATGCTGTTTTCCACAGTGACCATACTAATTTACACTTCTACCCACAGTGTATGAGAGTTCCCTTGTCTCTGCATCCTCATCTGTATTTGTTATTTTTTGTCTTTTTTTTTAATAATAGCCATTCTAACTGAGGTGAGATGTTTCTCATTATGGTTTTGATTTGGATTTCCCTGATGATTAGCGATGTTGAACATTTTTTCAAATACCTCTTGACCATTTGTATGTCTTCCTTTGAGAAATGTCTGCTCGGGTCTTTTGCCCATTTTTAATGGGATTATTTGGTTGGGGGAGAGGTTGCTGTTAAGTTCTTTGTAACTCTGATTTTTGTAGAAAAAATTGTGAAATTTTAACTAAAAATAATAAACACATATGATGACTGCACTTGTGTTTTTGTTTAACTTGTGGACAAAGACTTACAGATTGGTGCAAAAAATAAATCCTCTTTCGCAACCCAGAATTCATTGTTCAGTATGAGTTTTGATACATACAAGAAGGGATATTATGATTTAATGAACATTATGATATTATCACATAAAATGATGAATTTTCCACTTTTCTTAAGAAATGTATTAATTATGTCAGCATTTGAAAGTTACTAGACTCACTTCCTAAGACATGAAAATATGGATGGCATTGTAATTTCTCAAAATTCTTGCGAAATGAGATTTTTGTGATTCTCTGCCAAACCTATCCTTATGTTTAAAATTTTTCTATTTATTTGTATGTTACTTCATATGAAATAATTTTTTTTAATTAATAAAAAGTATGAACAAAGATAGAGTGGTACACCTTGTTATATTGACTATTGAGTATAAACATGCAAAGATTAATTTTTTTTTTACCAGGAACATCAGCAAAGGGGAGCAAAGATTAATTCTGATGAAATTATTTAAAAGTTTGCTATAGTTACAGCCTGAAAATGAAAATTGTGATATATTGTTATCATTCATTACTGGGACAGACCAATATGCAAGTCTAAGTTTATTTTTCTTTTTCCCAAAAACGTAATAAAAATATTATTTCATTACTTTTCCCTTTATTACACTGTAACATGTATTTCGTATCTTATTATTTATACATTATTAACATGACTGTATATCACAGTTTAATACATTTTTTCACTGTTTGCATTTCTGTCTTGGCATCATCATCATCATCATTCATATTAACTGTATTTCCTGATTATTATTGAAAATAACTTTGTTGGGGGCGTGTCACAAAATTATTCACTCCAGGTATCTAACATGCCAGACATCTCACTAGTTGTCTGATCCAGGGTACATGATTGAGCAAACTGAGGCCCCTCATCTCCCTCCCCGGGAAGGTGGAGCATAGCTCTGAGCAGCTGGGGGCCTGACTCAATGGAAGCTGAGTCGTGTGATCAGCAGCACCACGGAGGCCCTAGAGCTGCCCTGCTCTGACCTTCCCACAACCTCCTTGGGTTGTGAGATACCTCAGAATCATTCCAGTGAACCTCCCTTCTGCCCCTTTGCCTTTAGAACCAGGATACGTTTCTACTACTCAAAGAGCTATTTTCCCACAAGGAAGGACCTACTGGTAGAGGAGGAAGAGTGGCATGGGAAGGGTACAGCAGGGAAAGAACTGCCAGCCAAAGCACCTGAAATTCGAGCACCCACCCACGCTCTGCTGCTCACTCTGCCAGGACGACCCACAGAGACACCTGCCACCACAGAGCGGGGTGTGCGAGTGGGTCACGGGGAGGGACAGGAGTAGAAAGACACCTGAAGGGCAGGCTGCCTGTGCGCCGGGAGCCCCACACCTCCCTCCCCACCGGGGAAGCCTCCTAGCCAGGCTCTTTTTCCGGCCATCTAAAGATGTGGATTGTGCCCTGCTGAAGAAGTGACATCGGCCCCTAGGTGGCCACTAACACTCACAAAACATCTGATATCCATGTTAGATATAAGCTGTGGACATCCATAGAACGGTCCACCCAGCCTGCTTTCGGCCCCACAAGTAACGCAAGAGTGTCCTGATTCTTGCATGTCCCCACTCTACTGACTTCAGCTAACTAATCCAGGGATGGTCTCTGACTCACGCTGAATCAATGAACTTCTCCCCCAGGAATTTTTAACTGGGCCTCGAAAAAATCAACGTCAGACTGCCTCTCATAGGGGAAGCTATGGCCAGTCATGTTACCACTAAGCTGGATTGCAGTCACGAAGAGACAGGCAGAGACAAACAGAACAAAATAATAGGTGGCGTTTGAGTCTCTTGTTCTAGCCACATCCTTGAGCTTTGGTTGTTCTACATGTCTTAGGATTCTTAGAAGAATAAATTCCTTGTTTTGCTTACTGCGGTGCAGTCCTGGTATTTGCAATCGAAGTTACACAGCTTATGTGAACCTTAAATGTGCTGGGCTACTTTTTGAAAACAAGAACAAAATTGAGAGATCAGAAAACATGAGCAGTCACCACACCGATCCACCTGCCAGCTGTGACTTGTGATTGTCATACCTGACAGTTGCATACTTAAGACTGTGCTGTGTCTGGTTTCACTGTGCTGCCTGCACTTGGGGGACCAACCAGCTGTGGGCAGGAGGCACCTCCAGGAGGGCTGGGGCGGCTGTGCCCACCTGCAGCTCCCACAACAGTTTCATCCTCAGGATGGGGTCAGGCTGCCTGGCCCTGCTTATCTAAAGACCCCAAATACCCCACTGTTGCTTCCTGCTGGATTTCTTCTCTCCATGCTTTACCCCCCAGGGCTTACCTCTTAGAGGGAGGAAACCCTCTTCTCTATCTTGATTTAGTGGGAGAGAGATGATCAGCCTTCAGGGAGCTGTCTCGTGGGGTCCAGAGGAGACAAAGAAAGGAACTGATATTTCCCTGCACCTGTGTTGTGCCTGGCATTTCTGTGTAGGCCATCCTATGTAATCCTGACCATAACCCTGTGAGTCAGGTGTTGTTATCCTCATTTCACTTGGGAGCTCAACCAGAGTGTTATTCCTCTTGTGTCTGCAAATAGCACACGTCCTTGGCAGCCACTGTTCTCTTCCCCACCCATTTTTCAGCCTTGTTTTCCACACAAGCAGCAGCACAGTTAGAAAGCCAGCTACTGCTGATTCCTGAATGCTACATGCCAGGGGAAGTCTCTATTTTCATACCAAACCTGGTTTCCTGGTGGGCACACAAATTGTTGCCTGCTAAAATAGCAACTCTGGCAAAAATGTCTCCAGTCTGCTTAGATATGCATCAAATTAGGAGCTGGCCTTGCAGTTAAACCAACTGACTGCTTCTAATGACCTGGAAACAAAACTCCCTTTAAAGCTACCAACTGTTGGCCTAGAATCATCAGCACCACTAGAAACATGGGGCCCGAAAGCAGAGCCTCCTGATATCTCTGGTTTTTCAATTCCACCCTTCTCCATCACTATTCCTTACTCTCTTCCAGCCCCTGCAGGGCAGGACAAGACTGCCTTCATGCATACACTGCACACACCAACAGTTACAGATGGTGTCAGCCGAGCGCAGGCTGGGGGGCATGGTCTCTGCCTTCAGGAAGAGGAGATGCTTGACTCCCGGCTGTCTCTTTTGCACGGCCCATGCTCTCTCTACACCTTCAGCCTTTAGCCAATCAAGACCAGAGTCACAAGATCGGTTTCCGTAGGCACTTCCAACAAAAGTTGATAGGACTGTCATAGGGGATCTGGCAGGTCACAATAAAAATCGTTGACATTTTCTCAAACGTGATGGGGTGTCTCGAAACTTTTGTGGCTGCTGTTCCATCTGGCTCAACACTCTTCCTCCCCGGGTTCTCCGTGCAGCTCAGTCTTCACCTCTTCCGGTCTTTCCTGGAGGGCCATCTCCTCAGTGAGGCCTCCCTAACCCCCTAGTTTAACTGCACCCAAGCGCTGCACCCTCACTTTCCTGCTTCGTCTTTTTCTGTAGCACTTATTATGATGCTTACTATATAATCTGTCTTTCCCATGCCTCCACCAGGCTATAGGGACCATAAGGGCAGAGATTTGTCTGTTTTGTTCCCTCATGCATCCCCTGTCCCTAATATGGCCTGGCTTATAGTAGGTGTCCAAATAAATATTCATTGTGTACCCTAAACACTCGGATGTATTAATCCTCACGACAAACCTGTTAGATAGGTACCGTGATGGTGATGATGATAAAGGAACTCATGCTGCCCATTTTACAGATGAAGCTGGAGTACAGAGAGGTCAAGCTGCCCAGCTAGTAAGAAGGAGCTTCCTGAATGTAGACCCATGAGGTCTGGCCTCATACCACCCTGGCAATCAGTGCAGTGCTTCTCACACTCTCTGCACAATGTGGCAGAGGCCAGTGGGAACCGTGACAATTGAAAAATGCATACCCTGCCTAAAAATATTCTGTTTTTTAAAAATCCTGTTCTGAATCAAAAAAAAAAAAATCTACTTGCCTTATTTAGCCCTCAGGCCACAAGACAGATGGGGATTAACTCAAAGTAGGCATTCTGGACAAAAATAGGATTTTATTGGGTTGGGAAGGAAGAGAGATTTAAAGAAAGATCACCCAACCAACCTCAGATGTTGAGGAATCCATAGGTATTTTTTGCTTGACTATTTTCCCTTTGTGGCAAGAAGGTCCATGCTAAGGAAGGGTCCCAGGAGAGCCATTTGAACAGTAATCCTGTAGGACCCTCTCGATCTTTTAGCAACAGAAGCAGTTAGAAGAATATGAAAGAATCTTCCTGAAGAGTTGATTACAAGCGCCATCCAAATGACAGGCAGGCAATGGATTGCCACAGGTTGATCTGGGACAGCAGCAGTTTCAGAGAAGGACCCAGCCACAGAGCCATGGATGTGTACATTGTCCTGGCATCTTCCACGGCATTAAAGGATCTCACCGTGTGTCCTCCTAGACCGCCCAGAAATGATCTATTTCTTTGGTGGTTAGGCAGTTTATGATTAAGACGCCACGACATCCCAGCTCGCTTCAGCCTCCAGCCATCTCACACCAATTGTCAGTTCAGAATTACGGTGTTAGCCAAAGCCTCCAGAAATGCCTTGAAACAAGGTGACTCTGAAGCCACAAATATTTGGTGAAAGCCACAGGCTACATTAATATCACAACCCACACTGTAGGAAAGATGAAAGAGAACCATCTCTCTTTTGTGAGCAGCTGCAGCCAAATAATGACTGGCCCAGTCTCTCCGTGCAGCTGAAAATGGCTAGATCCTATCCATTCCCTCATCAGCCACTCCGTAACCATAGGCTGAGCACCTCGCATGTGCCAGCACTCGCTGATGCTATCCATTCCCTCATCAGCCACTCCTTAACCGTGGGCTGAGCACCTCGCGTGTGCCAGCACTTGCTGTGGAGTGGCACAAACAGGCATGAGGCAGGGATGTCCCCACACAGGGAGATCAGCACTGCGTCAGATGTGCAGCTGGAAGCTGTGAGAATGCAGGGGAGGCAGCCGCACCCTCTCTGAGGTATGCCATTTACTGGGGCGAGAAAGAAGCAAATCAGAGCCAAGTTGGGTAGAGTTGTGTGAAGGAAGGGAGTCCCCGAGGGGGTGGCAGGTGGACAGGTTGGAGCAGACAGTTCCTCCCAAAACAGGAAGGGCCATCAAGTCAACACAGTGTCCAGCCCTGGCATGGGCTGCCCCACAGGCAGGAAGTGCCCTAGAATCCAAAAGTGCTTCAGTAGAGTCCTGTTGTTCATCCACCCAGGCTGGGATAGGAGTCCTGTATTGGGTGACGTCCAAGTGAACTTCCTTCTGCCTGTGAAGTTTCATCAATTCCATGGAACAACAGAAGAACCTGCCTTCGCCAAACTGCATCTCACTGAGCCTCTACATCTGCAAGTGGGTACTACCAGTTTCTCTGCACACCGTGGTTAAGATCTTGCCTGGGCCCTCAAGTCAGACATACTTCGGTTAAGATTCACTTCTGGGCTGTGTGGACCTCGCAGAATTTCCTGCCTCTCCTGGAGTCTTTGTTCCCTTGTCAGTAAAATGGAGTGGTGTCTAACTCAGGGGATCACTGGAAGGATGAATGGAGGACAGGCAAGTGGAAAACCACACGCATTGTGTTAGCACAGAGTATTCGATTAGATGTTCTACCAAGAAATGGCATGGAAAGGTGCTTTGCAAGCTAGATCGAGCAGTGCAATTTATTTACTGTGATTTTTGTTACACGTAAGCTCCACAAGAGCAGGGATTTTTGTCTGTTTTGGCCATAGTTATACCCCAGAGCCTAGGACAGTGAGTGGCATATACTAGGCATGCAGTAGTATCTGTGGAAGAGATGAATGAATGCTAGCCAGCCCAGGAAGAGGTATACAACCTGAGAACTCAGCAGGCAGAAAACGCACTCCTCCTTTATCTGGCTAGGGCTGGAGGCAGCTGCTGCTCCACATGGAGCAGCCTCCAGCCCCCAAAAGCCTGACAGCTTGTGGGGTGGGAGTGTGACCCTGGCTACCTCTCTGGAGCTCAGTTCTCCCCATCCCCCCAAGACCTAACACTTCAGAACTCTCTCTAGCCCAGCTACAGGCTGGATGGCACGTGCACATCCCTGCTACATCTGAGCTGCTCCAGGCACCTCCTCCAGGTCAGGGCTATTTTGGATCTGAGGGTGTCAGGACATAAAAGGACCAGTCTTGGAAGTTGTGGCTGAGACATGGGCAGAGAGTCCTGGATTCTCTCCCCATGTCTAAGCTGGAGCCTGAAATAGCGGAAAGATCTCAGAATAGCTTCTGGCTTCACCACAGTTCCAGGCTAGAGCATAATACACACCAGAGAGGGGCCAAATACGCAGCTTGCACAGGCAGCTCAGGGCATGGGAAAGTCCTTCAGGGTGGAAAAATAAGAATCACAGTATGAAACCTAGGACTGTCCTTGTTCAGGGAAGAGTGGCAGCATCTTCCAAGGCTCCAGTGATAGGGCCAATGATGGGGACTGGTATAGGCAAGGCTAGTTGTGGTTAGCCCTGGAGAGCCCCGGACAGGAAGCTTGTAAACATCCAGGGGGGTTCAAAATATTTGACTCAACAAGGATGTGACCTGCCATTGCCCTGAAGGGGCCCCAGGGCCTTTATAATCACCAAAAGCCTCATGCGCCCGGCATCGGGTTGTGAATCTTAAAGACCTTATCCTATTTCGTTCTCACCATAAGTCTGAGCAAAAGGCATTATTATGCTCACTTTACAGGAAAGAGCACTGAGGCTCACGAGCATTAAGAAACTTGGCTTAGTGAGTACGTGGTAGAACTGGGATTTGAATGCTGGTCTGTGTGATTCCAAGCAGCATTTTAGCAGGGACTTCATGAAAGGGTAGAATTTGGATATCTTGAGAGGAGACATGGGAGTGAAGAGGCTGTGATTCCAGCCCTTGGGTCTTTGAAAAGAGCCTCCTGAAGCCACTGTGAATGCTGGTGACACTACCAGGACCCAGGCCAGCAGTTTAACATGGGCAGAGATGAGGGCTGGAGAATGCTGAGCTCTCCAGATATCCTTGCAGTCCAAACCCTACTCCTGGGGCAGGCACCCCATCTCCAGCTTCGGAGGGAGCCTGTGGGGCAGTGCATCTCCTGTGGGCCCACTCCACTTGCTGCTTCTGCCTTGGGAGTCCCAATCGCTGACTCTAATGGGTGCTACATCTCCCTCCCAAGGTCTGGGACTCTTCCTCAGGAACAGACACTGTGCCGCTTTTCAGAAATTGGCATGGTACCTGTAGAAGTGGCTGTGGGAGGCAAAGAAGGAGGAGCATGTGAGAGAAAGAACTCACACTTAACCAAGAGCTAGCTTGCCCAACCCACACTCTCATCCTGTTGCCCAAGCCCCTCAGCCCAGCCAATATGTGAACATTCCCTGTTGCTATGCTCTCTCCCCTTCCCCTCTTAGGCACTGGTATGCCTCTAGAACTGCGCTGGGTAGGTAGACACCGGGGACTCTGTGGTCAAGGAGGAGGCCACCACCAGGGAGCAGTGTGGAGCAAAATCCCCATCTGCCATCTCACGAAAAGCTTTTCTTTTTCTCCTCCGAAGTCCCAGGACAAAACAGCTGCGCGTCAACGTATTCCAGGGGATCCATGAGCTTTTCATGGAGAATCTTTATATTCGTTGTTTTCATTACTATACTAAGTTAAACATTATCTGAACCATCCAGATGATAGCTTACAATTAAGGACTGCGCTTCAAACCTGTCCTTGGCGTTTGGCAGTAAGCAGCAGCCCTTGCATTGGCATGAACAACGAGTAAAAGCACAGGGCCAGATGCAGTATGGAAATAATGAGCTTGCTCCACGTGAGGGCCACGTGGTATTACTGTACGGCGATTTTGCGGTTATTCAAATGGAGCTGACTGGTACCGAGTGCATGGCAAGCCGGATGCTGAAGAACTAGAACCCTGGAGGTCATTTTATGAGCAGCAATCATCTTTCAGCAAAGCCACTTCCCTCATTAAGTTAGAGACACATTTAACTTTCTTGTTGTGATCGTTTGATGATATTTAATCTGACATTTATTTTAGTCTTAGAGTGGTATAGTTTAGGAAGTTATACCTAGTTTTATATCTGTACACATTTAAGTAACATCATAAAACTAACTTAAGTCAACACGGATGGCCTGTGAGCATTTTTTTCTTGTAACTTACTTTCCAGCTGTGATCACCCTGAAGCCTGGGAGAGGCACCCACAGCATTTAGAGAAGGGAATGAAAGAGCGGCTGTGAAGACGGGGGTGAAGGCGGGCTGTGAAGGGCAAATTCATGTACCCCTTTGGAGAGGTGGAAGCGGAGGACGCCATGGGAAGGAGTCTGAACTTGGAACCAGAAGGAGCGGGTCTCGTTTGAGTTTGGCCATTTTGTAGCTGCCACGTCAATTCTCTGGTCCATGGCTTCCTTTGCATGCCTGCTTCTGCTTCCACAGTACAGCTGCAAACTGCTTAGCAGCCTTCCTGTCACCCTTGCACCTCGGTTTATCTGCTCCCCTGAGCTGGAGGGGTCAGGGGCTGGTGGGGATGAGAGGGCGTTCTAATCAAGAAATAGCCTTGGCCTGCACAGTCCTGCCCAAGGTGTCTGGCTGGTGCCAGCCCTCAGCACGCTCCTCCAATTAAGCTATTGGTCACTCTCCAGCAAGTCCATTAATAGACACCGGGGGCAATTAAGTAGCAACCCATGGCAGGCCCTTACTGGAAAGAGGCCAAGCTAACCGATGCTTGCTTGGATTTTCATTTTTACCCGCATGCGCAATCTACATAGCTCAATCAGACCAGAGATTCTGCAGGTCTGGGGTTATAAATAAGAGAACCTACTTCTTTTCAGTGGGGAGAATAAGGCCAAAGCTACTTGACAAGGGAAATTTCTGAAATCTCTGAGGCCTCCTCTCACCTGGACAAGGGGCCCCCTGCTGCTGGTGAGATAACATGGTCCCACGCCCACCTTCAGGTTCAGGTTCATCCTCACCAATAATCATCATTTCTAACTGGTCTTTATAGTTTATAAAAGATGTTCAGTTCATATCTTATGTGATAATCAGAATAAAGGACTGTTTGAGAAGGAATCTGAGACCCAGGGGTTAATAACATTTCTGAGAACACACCGTTGTGATGTGGACCGCAGAGACCAGAACCCAGGCACTGGGACCCAGAGCTGTTCTTTCCACCGCACAGTTCCATTTTTACTTGTGTAGTGTACAGGGAAATTCTGTAGCTATATCCTGCCCCAGAAACACTCACAATCCCAGTTGTTCAGGTAGCAAGTCTTACCTTCCCAACTTAACTGTAAGATACCAGGGCAGGCGATACTGCATGCACCTTGGTGTCACCTAAAGCACTTACACATACTCGTCAGTTTGGTTTTGACTTGAGAGAATAAAGGTAAAGTCATTCGGTCATAAGGATTTCCTGTTCCTTAGAAACATCCCCCTCTTGTCACTGATACAATGCTTTGAATAGAGGACGTGCATTTTTATTCTATAACAGGTGTGTAATGCTCTTCTAATCCGTTTCCCCATAAGAGGGGAGGGTTGGCGGTGGGGATGTTTACCCTAAAATGGGACTAGAGAAGGAAGAAAAAAGCAGGGTAGTGCTCAGATATTAAACTTTCCTCTGTAACTCCCATGAATGTGTGAAATATACACAACCCAAGGAAACAGACTAGACTGGCGATTCTTGAAACTTTTCTTTTAAAGAAAAGGAAACTCTTTTTAAAGTGACACCTCACTTGGAAATCCAATACATAAGCAGAAAAAGCACAGGTGCTCTGGTTAAAGATAGAGGACAGGGGAACTTGGGTCCCCTCAACAGTGTCCCAAATCACCTCCCCTTGCTGGGATGCCTTACAAACCACCTCCTTGGAAGTGCAGGGGCTCTCCTGGGCACAGTTTTGAGAATCACCTGACCAGATCATTTACCAGCTGGGTTCCAGGGAGACAGAGATGAATAATGCCTGCTCCCTGCCAGCAATGAGCTTCCAGATCATTTCAATGCAGTGTGATAAGAACTGTGACAGAGGACGGCCTGGGTGCTAGAGAGCAGAAAAGATAGTCACCCTAGGCTGGGCTACAAGGCCAGGGACAGGGGAGATGTCTCAAGAAGAAGTGGTGCCAGGGTAATTTGCGGAATACTTTCGTGAAACAAAAATGACATGGTTTAAGTTGAGCAATCTATGGATGCTTAAAGATCAAAATCACATTCTATGAGGTCACTGCCAAAACATCCCTGGAGGACAGCCAGGACACTAGAGGGTCAAGAAGCCGTGTCACATGAAAGGCCCTGGAGGGCTGGCCTGTGTCTGACTTCCCTGCCAACCTGCCATCCATCCACGCTACTCCCCAGGGAGTCACATCACCTCTGGGCTTATCAGAGACTAAAACAGCCCCTCAAGATGGTCCTCTGGGAATGCAGCAAGTGTGGTAATTGTCAGTGTATGTAAGGAACAGGAAAATATCCCTGAGCTACCCAGTGACCAAAACCCACCTCCTTCTCTGACCCTTGCCTCAGCATCTCCTATTTATGATTCAGCTTCCCAAGACTCCAGATTCTTCCCTCTCCCCTTCCTCACTTCTGCCTGTCTCTCTATATTTCTTCTTTTCTGGTCCTTCATTCTCCTCCTTCTTCCTTCATGTCCTTCCTTTTTCTTTCTGTCTCCTGTGTTTCTGTGTGTCTCTCTCCCTCTCTGTCTCAATAATCTCCTCCAAAATCCAGAATATTTAATGACATGGAGAAGCATCACAGTATCTTATTAAGCAAAAAATAATTCTAAGGCAGCTTACAAAACAGTAAGTCCTGCACAGTTCCATATTTCTTTTTCTGGAGTGGGGGGCAGAGTCTCACTCTGTTGTCCAGGCTGGAGTGCAATGGCGCAATCTCGGCTCACTGCAACCTCCGCCTCCTGGGTTCAAGCGATCCTCCTGCCTCAGCCTCCCAAGTAGCTGGGACTACAGGCGTGCAGCACCACAACAGGCTAATTTTTGTATTTTTAGTAGAGATGAGGTTTCACCATGTTGGCCAGGCTGTTCTTAAACTCCTGACCTCAGGTGATCCACTCACTTTGGCCTCCTCCCAAAGTGCTGGGATTACCAAGCGTGAGCCACTGCTCCCAGCCGCAATTCCATATTTCTAAGAGGAGACTGATGGGAAGGGCACCTCTATTCTGATTGAATTCAGAAAACATTGAGACAGAAAACCAAGGAGCAGTTGATGGGAGCTAGAGTAACAGCATTTTTATGGACAAAAGCTTCATTTCCCACCTAGGTAAGACTTAAGAATGAAGAGGAAGAGGGGAGTTGTGTGGCCTGCAGGGGTTAGGGGGAAACTCACTCCCAAGGGAACAGGTGGAAAGCAGCTAAGAAGCTGGGTTTGTTCTGCCCAGATTCAGCAAGCAACTTCAGTCACTCCCTTCCCTGAGGAAGCCCCAGGTGATGAGATGGAGACAGGCCAGAGTCATTGCAGTGATTGATCTCCCCACTTGGGGAGGAAACACCAAAACGGCTCTCAAATTTCTTTACTACTGAAGGCTCTACTACCATTTGATTGCAGCCAAGGCCTGATGCTGGAGCCAGCAAGCCAGGAGCAAAGTGTCTACAGACGGAATTCTTACCTGTGAAGTGAGGAGACTGAGTCGTTAAGTTCCCTTCCACCTCCAGCTCCTGGTTTTAGAGTTCCGATGCAAGGTGCCTACTTAGGGTCCGCTGGCTTTTAAAGAGATCCGTGGGTGGGCTCAGAAGGAGAAGGATGTTTGCAAATGGGGATGTATGCAGATCTGTGTGTGTCTTTCTAGGGAGATCATCCATAGTTTTAATCGGATTCTGGAGTGGGGACCAAATCCCCGACATCCCTAAGTAACAGTGTTCCCTAAGTCAAAGAAACTGGCTGCTTTGGCCAGAGACGTATCCTCATCTATTTGTAAGGGCAGTTATGTGAAAGAAGGCATACCCTGTATTCTGCATAGCTTCCCAGCAAGAAGTTGGAACCAATGGCTAAAATTTCAGGGAGGCCAATTTTAGCTCAATATAAGGATCAACTATTTGAGTCATGTGGAAATAAAATAGATGGTTGCCCAGAACACTGAGTCGTCACTGAACTGTTCAATCAGTGGCTGTCCTTGAGAGCAAGACAGACTGATGGCGTCTTGGGTCAGGTCTGGCTCTGCACTGGACTGATTGAAGGAAGGCTGAGGGTTTCAATGCCCTATCAGATGAGAACAAAAGTGAGGAAAGAGAAAAGGCTGAGCTGTCCTCTCCCGTGGTCCGAATTATAGGAGGAAAGCTGAGGTGTGGGAGCTGCTTGAACGGATTGCTTTGGCCTTGCCACGCCCCCCAGTGGAAGGAGACATCTTCCACAGGTTCGCAGACCCTCAGAGCTCAGGTCTTCAAGAATTTGGCAGGGATCTGGACATTCCTGACCCTTCCACTGTTGTAAGCTGGCCTAGATCTATATCTTGGTACTTGGAAACCACAAAATCTGCCTTTGCTTTTACTCTTGTAGGCAGCTTTTCTCAATTATATTCTGTATAATATTATGTGACACGCCTATGGATTTTCTCCCAAAATTATTTTTTCAATATACGTAAGAAAAACATTATGTGGGTATTTATGCTAAATATTTTTAAGAGTGGTTATACCACATAGAAAATGTCATTCTCCTAGAAGACCTGATGGAATTCCTAGAGGCGACCTGAGCAATGGTGAAGCATTTACCACCCAGGTTATGTTGACAGTTGGCTTATGGTCAATGATTACTGATATATCTTATGTACCTTGCCTTTAAATATAAACGAATATTTTCTGTTCGGTCAATATTCATTGTATAGCATCCTTTGTTTTATTCCACAGATGTTTGTGTACTGTGGATCGGTGGCTTAAAGAAGGAATATTTTACACAAAAAGCAGAGTCATATGGTTCTGAACCTATCTGAATCAAATAAGCAAATAGACATAATACTTCAAAGGAAAGGTGAACAGTCATGGCCTTTGATTTCTGAAAAAAGAAAGAAAGAAAGAAAGAAAAAATAGAGGAGAGCTGCTGTTGGCAAAACAATGGTTTTGGAACAGCCTAATCGGAATTATCACAAAACTATCGCAAACTTGTTTCACGGGGCAAACATTGCCTCTTATCCTGGTTTTCCTTATTTGTGAAGTTGACACACCCTCGCTGGCCACCTGGAGGTAGCCAGCAAATCTCCAACAGGTGAAATGGGTCCTCCTGGGCTGGAGAGGCCTGCAGGAAGAGCAGAATACAGCCCAGCAACACTCGAAGAGCAGCCGGAGATGGTCTTCCCACTGGCAAAGCTGCTTAGAGCGTCCCCTGTGCAAGTCGGTGGCTGGGCTGTTTCCTCTTTACTTCCAGTTGGGCTGAGCCCCTCGTACTGAAGGGAACCCAAACCTGGGAACCTGGCACCTGCCCAGAGGAGCTTTGTAGGGTGGAAAAGAGGCACTCTGGTGGTGGGGGTCGCTGCCACTCAACAGTCCCGAACTTTCTGCAGTGTGAAGCAGCAAATCTGCCTCCAACTACACAGAGCCTTGGTGCTGCACCAGGAGGACGGGACACAAACCCCTCTGAAAAGGGTTTGGGGAGTATAGAAGGCTCATGGGGTACTGTGGGCCTGTGGAGTAAGCCTCGGGAGATGGCTTAAAGAAGTGAGAAATCTTCAGCTTCCTTTTCTCTTCTTGGCAGGATCTTATGGTCAGAAGCACACAAGATTCCCACCCTCTGGGAGGACTGCGGTTGCTAACGGAGAAATTCAGCCCCGCACTGACCAGCATGCGGCCAGACAGCCTGCTTAGCAGGCCTTCAGCTGTTTCATCCTCTTAACAACTAGGGGGTAAGGTGGGTGGGGAGGGTGCCATCATCATCCTAGCTTTGCTGCTGAGGCTTAGGGCTGTTGGAAACTTGCTCAAAGTCACGTGGCTCATAAAAGGCAGATGCCGAGTCTGAAATTGGATCTTCTCACTCCAAATTCCAGTCTCTTTCCAATGTTCATGCTGCCTTGCCCACACACCCTAGAGAAGCCTGATGAGCGCCCTCCGTTCATCAGGGAGGTCACTTTTTACAAATTGCTTTGTAAACCCTGGTGTCGTTTTGTGAGCTGTGTGACTGTTGATCTATCTGTATGACAGACAAGCTCACGGAAACTCAGAGAGGTTCAAAGACAGGGCCGGAGTCACAGAGCAAAGTCAGGGCTCACTTCAAACATGTTCACTGTTCGCAAGAATCCTGAAAAACACTGTTGTGAGAGAGTAAAGGGTTTCACTAGCCTCTGCCTCTGCTCTGACTTAGGTGACCCAGCTCTGTGTTTGGTGGGTCTAATTTCTGGGAGGTTAAAAGGAAAGCAAAGTCAGTTTGACACATGGGAGGCTGAAAAGGGACCCCACAGTGGAAACAATGGTCCCAGCCGCTCACAAACCTGGGCAGGTTTCGCCTGGATGGTCTAAAGACCATGACTCTCTGTGGAGGGAAGGGATGGGAATGACTATTGAGCCCAAGGTAAGAGCAAAGAAGAAAATCTTAAAATATTTTCATTTTCTTAAAGGCTAACACAAGCCCATCAGATTGCTCAGTTTTATAAAGAAAGTGGGCAAGCAGCTAGTTTTACTAGTTTTTTTTTTTTAACCAGACAAAAGAGACTTAAAAAAGCAATAGCGATTCACTAAAAGAACGCCAAAAGGAAGTAAGTCATCACATTATATCCATGGCTGTGGGGTAACATACAAAGCAATCCCTTCAGCTCTGGACTTGGCATCAGTGGGTAAGGACTCTGTAGTCTGTGGGTGTCACTTAACCTCTCTGAGCCTCAGTGCCTCCCTCCATAGACGCTGTCCCCTCTTCTGGGAGTGACTGTGATGAGCATATAGACACACTCTGTGCTCCAGAGGAAAAGGTGAGTGCCATTGCAAACCACCCGAAACTCTGTTCACACCATCGTTCCAGCACTTCGCACGTTGCAGTACAATTGTCTTTTCATTTCACTGAGCCTCTCCTTCCGAGGGGGAACCTACCCCCTGCCACATTGTGGTATTCAAGGAATGCTTTTTGAATGAATTAACAAGCAAATGAATTAACATATCTGAAAAGCATGATTCAGACTTCAGGGTTTTTTTTTAAACACAGATATACATGCGGGTCACAATGCAGGGAAACTCATTTTCCAAGCTTCTGATCATACGCAGAAACATAAAAGCATGGAATATTCAAGACACAGTTAGAGGTGGCACAGAGTATGAAACACTCTTTCCTGCCGATTCGGCACAAGCTTCACGCTGGTGAGGTTCAGCTTCCCTTCAGACGTTGCCCCAGAGCTCGGTTCGCCAGCTATCTCAGACACACTGGTGGACACTGGAGTGCCAGTAGCTGCCATCCCTGAGCTGGGTAAGGCCTGCGGCCCTACCTCTCTATCCTGTCTCACAGATGGGGAAACCAGGGCACTGGCAGGTGCAGCGGCTTGGCCCAGCAATGGCTCCGGGTGCCTGGCAACACACCCAGAGCTCTCTCCAGCCCAGCCCTGCTTCTCAGGGGGTACAAGGCAGTGAGCGGGGGGGGGGGGGTACGAGAGGCCCTCAAGAGCTCAAAAATCAGGAATTACACAAATGATGTGGTAGAATGCAGGATTCATATGAATTCAGTAAACATTTACCGAGTGTCCATCATGTACCACGCACTGGATTTTTAAGTTAAAATATGGGAGTTCACAACAATTTGCTGTTTGGGCCAGGGTACTCCAGAATAGGCCCCTGTGCCCAGGGTGTGTGACCACTCTGCTCTCGGGGAGGGATCTGAGCGGGGCTGCCCACCAGATGGGTAGGTCAGGCCCACTGACCAACTTGCCCATGTTCTCTCTATCCTGAGGGCTTCCTGCTCTGGTCTGCAGACCTCATCCTTGAAGAGTCACTCCTCCAGGTCCCTGCTGTCCTGCCTCCCTCCTCCGTGGCCGCAGCATCCAGGACCTTCTGCTCACCCAGGCCAAGGAGACAGTGCAGAGGGAGAAGGGAGAGCCCTGTGACCCTGTGGCAGGGCCAGCCTCAGCACTTGCCTTCTGCCTGGCAGCTGTCTAAGACTTTGACCCGAAGGCTTCCCCACCACCCTCTTGTTCTGTGACCCTCCAGAGCCCATGGGACAGAGCTGAGGGGCAAGGGGCACCCCTGTGCATCAGTGTGCTCCAAGCAAAGACAGTTTCCTAGGGAAGGCTGGGAGACAGACACAGCAAGCAAGCCCTTCTGTCCAGACAGAGAAGAAAATAGAAAATGCCAGGAGAGGAACCAGACACAGAGGCAGGGTGGAGCAAGAGGAAGTGTCTGGAGACGGCCCTTCTTGGCTAATTTCTTTGAGTCTACACATGGTCCAAGGCTGGACATATGGCCAAACTGGGAAGGGCCTCAGTGACCACCCAGTCCAGTCCTTCATGTCACAGACTGGGAGGCCATGGACCAGAGAGGGGAGGAGATCTGCCCAAAGCCACACAGCAGGTCAGACAGGGCAGGACTGGCACACGCCAGGCCCAGGCTCTGCTGCATATTTGCGCTGGCCGTCTTCGTGTCTGGGAGCACAGTCTCGTCCCTGTATTGTTCCCCACTGCTCACCCTGCTCTCTGCCACTGATGGAAAAGTAGCATTTCCAAGGGCATTTGAGAAATCTAGGCCCAGCTGGTCCTGATCCAGTCATGTGTCAGAACCTAGAGTTCAACCGCTGTTGGGAGGTTTCAGCACTCAATGCTGTGAATCCTAACCCAGGGCCCAGGGCGTTTGGCCTGGGATGTGACCAGCCTCTGACTGTTCAGCCTCTGACTGTTCCGGGAGATTTCTCCCGGTCAGGGAGACCTGAGGTACAACCACAGCACGCTGAGGCACGACACAGGCGCATCACGCAGTGCCGAGTAGGCAAAGCACTGGGAAAGGCGCTCAGGCCAGCAGAGCTTTCTGAAAGGGACTTTGCTTTGGACACTGATTTAAAGCCTCTTCTCCTGGCCCAGTATTACAACAACTGTCCATCCCTGTTCCTCGGGTTTGATGACAGTGCAAGAAAAAGAATGAAAGAAGAGAAGTAAAAGCCTCTGGCTTTTCATTGTTGCTGTGGTGTTGATGAGCCGTGTGACCCTGGGCCAGACCCTTCCTCTCTGGCATCTTTTTTCTCATTTGTTAAATGAAAGAGGGTGGTCTGAATGACTCCACAGGGCCTTCTCTTCCTGAGACTCTGACTCACAGGAGCTCGAGAAAGTCCTGCCCCACACCCATAGACCCAAGACGTTCCCTTTGAGTGGCTTCCCTCTGTGGCACTGATCTCAGAACATTTAACCGCAGGAATCCTTGCCCCTTGAGTGTGGAGCTGAAGGATGAGCCCCACTTGACACAGCAGGAAAACCATCCTGTAAAGAGAAACAGGAGGGGCTCCCCTACTTTTTACTTTCTCTCATCATTTCAAAAAGGGAGCACACAGCTACTGGCGGCACCAAGATACCAAAACTCACCCAGCATTATCTGTGGGTCATAAAATTTATTTTCATTGTAAATATCACAGGCTTCAGCAAAGAAGCAACTTAGTTTTTTGATACTGAGGAAATTCCGTATCTAATTTTAGATGCCATTTCCCCCTCATTAGTATCAGTGAAACTCTTTTTGGTACACAGGATATAAGCTGCACTTGGACGCAGACGTGTTCTTGAGTTTAAGAAGCTCGGGCAGGAGGTCTTCTCTCCTTTCTTCCCATCCATGCTTCATTGCAGGGAAAGCATCTCACGCTGCCCCTGGCCAGGAGCGCTTGTGCAGGGCACAGCCTGAGGAACTGTCTACGGCAGCCCTGTTCATAGAGTGGCCTATCTCGTGCTTTCTTTAAACAAAAGTCTAACTTCTCTTTTCTCCTGTCTTGGCCCTGGTAGCTGACACAGGAACCTTTAAGAATTTAATTCTCGGCTGGGCGTCATGGCTCACGCCCGTAATCCCAACAGTTTGGGAGACCAAGGCCAGTAGATCACCTGAAGTCAGGAGTTTGAGACCAGCCTGACCAATATGACAAACCCCCGTCTCTACTAAAACTACAAAAATTAGCTGGGCAAAGTGGCATATGCCTTTAGTCCCAGCTACTCGGGAGGCTGAGACCAGAGAAATGCTTGAAGCTGGGAGGTGGAGTTTACAGTGAGCAGAGATCACGCCACTACACTCCAGCCTGGGTGACAGAGTGAGACTCTGTCTCAAAAAAGAGAAAAAGTTTAATTCCTCATATACAGTGAAGTGGCTCATTTAAGGTGCATGGTCATCCTCTGCCCACCCAGCATCAGAGGCAGAAGAGAAATGGTCTTTGCACAGCACACGACCACATCCACAGAAAAGCAGCTCTTTCGGTAATGCGTGGACTTACCTAGATCCGACCTCTTTTCTTCTTTCCCTCTACCTCTAACCTGGGCACTGTGTATCAGTTAGCTTTTGCTGCAAAATTCCCAGGTAAAAAGTCATCAATACCTCCGTGGCATACAATAATATGTACTTTACTGCTTCTGTGTTTCCGGTCAGACAGCTTTACTGATTTGGGCTGGACACATCACGTGTGAGGGGCTGCGGGCTGTTGGCTGATCGAAGCCACCCTTGGCAGAGGCGCCTGGGGAGATGCCACACTGCTCCCTGGTCTCTCACCTCCAGCAGGCTGGCTCGGGTGCATTTTCACATCTATGACAGAGGCTCAAGAGAGAGCCCTGGACACACTCAATGCCCCTCGAGGCCTAGGCTCAGAACTGGCACACTGACCTTCGCTTCATTCTGCATGCCAAAGTAAGCCTTGCAGAGTACAGAAATAAATGCTGTGCTTTTATGAGAAGAACTCCAAAGTTACATGGCAAAGGGCTTGTAGACAGGGAGGAGCAAAAAATTGGGAGCATTAATGCCCTCAGCCACCCATGTCCCCAACCCCTCCGGTGCTTTCTCTAGTCAGAAGCCCTCTCCCCTGTATCTTCAACTGCCCCCTCTGTGCTTGGTCAGACCCCAAACCAAGAGATGTTTAAATCTTTCCTGTCTTAAGAAGAAAACGAAGCCGGGCACAGTGTCTCATGCCTGTAATCCCAGCACTTTGGGAGGCTGAGGTGAGTGGATCACCTGAGGTCAGGAGTTCGAAACCAGTCTGGCCAACACGGTGAAACCCTGTCTCTACTAAAAATACCAAAAATTAGCCAGGCATAGAGGTGAGCACCTATAATCCCAGCTACTCAGGAGGCTGAAACAGGAGAATCATTTGAACCCGGGAAGCAGAGGTTGCAGTGAGCTGAGACTGCGCCACTGCATTCCAGCCTGGGCAACAAGAGTAAAACTCTGTCTCAAAAAAAAAAATAGAAATATGTATATGAGAAGAATATAAAATACAGAAGCATTGTTCCTGATGGTGAAACTGGAGGTAATGTAAACTTCAGAAGAGAGGAAGGAATTTAGCCGACTGCTACCTGGGGTGGGTGAAGGTTCATTATGTAGCCATTAAAAGTGATTTATGCAATAATGTTTAAAAAGCTGCATGAGAGAAAGTTAACTAAAGAAATAAGATATGGACCACACATATGAGCCTATTCTAACTCTGTTAGCAGAAAGCCCTATCATGTAAAACTGGCGGGATCTGGATAAGATCTGGGGACTGGCTCAATGTCACTTCCCTGCTTTGAGGGTATATTATACACAAGTAAGATGTCACCTCATCACTGGGGAAAACCGAGTGAAAGGACATCTCTGTTCTGTTCTTGCAACTTCCCGTGAATTTATAATCATTTCAAAATAAAAAGTTTTCTTTGTGTAATGTGTGAAGCATTACACCCAGAAAGAAACAACCAGTATTAGCCTTTCTAAAAATATACCAAAAAGTAAAGAGCATCAACATAAAGAAGAATTTACATCAACGAATGAATAAAATAGCCAGTTAACATCAAATGGCAGTAACCCTAAATTTAAATCAACTAAGACCCCCCAATCAAAAGATATAGCCAAAACCTAACGGTATACTACATCCAGACCCATTTTATATCCAAAGATACACAAAGACTCAAAACAAAGGGTTGGAGAAAGATTTACCAACCAAATGGAAAGCAAAAATAAATAAATAAACAAAAAGCAAGAGTTGCAATTCACGCATTTGATAAAACAGATTTCAAAGCAACAAAGATACAGTGGTAAAAGGATCAATGCAATAATAAGAGCTAAGGATCCTAACACCCAGATACATAAGACCCATAAAGAGATTTAGACTCAATGAGACAGAAAATTAATAAGGATATCCAGGACTTGAACTCAGATCCGGAACAAGTAAACTTAATAAGTATTTATAGAGCTCTCCACTTTAAATACACAAAATATACATTCTCCACTTTAAATACACAAAATATTGATCGGCCATTATTAATACCCATTTTTAGAATAAAGCAATATTCCTGTTCTCTCTCCCTCTTTTTCTTCCTCTTTCTTCCTCTCCTTCTCTCCTTTTTTTCTAAAAAAAAAAAAAAGAGAGAGAGATCCTTTCTGGTCTCTGAGGTCCTGAAACGCAGATGCCTTCTCTTGCTTCAAGTTTCCTTCCAAAGCCTGAGACAAGGATTCTGCTACAACTAGTTTATTTGGGATGTGATTCCCAAAGAAGGGAGCATGGGGCAGAGGAGCAGAGGTTACCTCTGTGGTTGGTGGAGCTCAATTCTGTCAGGACTGGAGGGAGTACACACACACACACACACACACACACACACACACACACACACAAAGAAAAAAAGGAAGATATTTTATTACTGATTTGATTTTGTGACACATTATTGATCTATTCAAGGTTTCTATTTTTCTTCTGCTTCAATCTTGGGAGGTTTTATGTTTCCAGGAACTTATCCATTTCCTCTAGGTTTTCTAGTTTGTGCACATGGAGTTATTCACAGTATTTCTTGATGATCTTTTTATATCTGTGGTATAAAAAAAAAATAAATAAAATAAAAAAGTTTTCTAAAGCCCAAAACTTAGAGAGAAAGAAGTTTAAAAACTTAAAATAGTTATATTATGTGATAGATATATGAGTGATTTTCTCTTTTGTCTAAATTTTTCATTTTTTAAAAGTTATAATGCAAGGGAAAGACCACTTTTTTCTTTTCTTTTTCTTTTTTCTTTCTTTTTTTTTTTTTTTTTTGAGACAGGGTCTTTCTCTGTTGCCCAGACTGGAGTTCAGTGGAGATCATGACTCACTGCAGACTCAACCTGCCAGGATCCCAAATAACTGGGCCTTCAGACACACACCACCATGCTCAGCATAGAGACGGGGGTCTCACTATGTTGCCCAGACTGGTCTCAAATGCTTGACCTCAAGTGATCCTTCTACCTCAGCCTCCCAAAGTGCTGGGATTACAGGCATAAACCACGGCACCTGGCTAACCTCCCACTGTATTTTTAAAGAAATCCTAGATTACTTCAGCCAGCTCTGAGCTCACTGTCACTGGGCACAGGGTCTCTCATGGCCTCCCACTGTAGCCATTTTTAAAACTTCCTATGGCCATCTGCTTGCCAGATACACACTTCTTGAGGACAGGAGCTATATCTTAGTCATCTCTGTACATCTCCTCTTCTCCCCTCCTAGTGTTCAGGTGAGGGCTTCATCTAAAACTTACTCATGTTGAACAAATGTGAATTGAACCAAGAAATCTGCTGGATACTGGTGATCCAAAGCCAAATCCATCAAGATACACGGAGGAGTTCAAGCCCATGGACAGATGCATGTTTAATACAACACAATCAGCCAGGCACCGCGGCTCACACCTGTAATTCCAGTACTTTGGAGACCAAGGCAGGAGGATCACATGAGCCCAGGAGTTCGAGGTTGCAGTGAGCTATGATCGCACCACTGCACTTTAGCCTGGGCCACAGAGGGAAATTGTATCTCTAAAAAAACAAAAAATGCAATACAGTCAAGCCACATAAAAGATGTACAAGGGATAGTGGGAGTGGAAAGAAGGTGCAGAGAAGGTGCCTTGGGTTGCAGGAAAGTCTTCACAGAGGAGATATCGGTGCACCAAGGGGTGGGTAGAAGTTGGCAGGAGGCCAAGTCAGAAGAGCATCTTCTAGACAAAAGGATGGCCTTGGACAAAAATAAGAGATATGGAAGAACACAGTGGTTGTTACGAACCCATCATTTTCATCCTGGGGATATTCTGAATTTTGTTAAGAAAATATTTTCCAGCATAAACTCTCTTAAGCCCATTTATTTCCCTCATCAATTATCTAATACATGGCTATTCAATAGTTTCCTATTTCTTGACTTTCACTTTTACATTAACAGAATTATTTTTGGCATCTATCCTGTTTTTCTCTCTGACATTAAACAGTACCAGTTTCATTCATTCATCTGTTTGTTTTGTTCATATCACATTGTGCTGAATAAAGCTTTTTTTCGTGGTGGTAGATGTACATACGCCTTTAATTCCACCAACTTTTACTTTTCTGGGTCAAATTTTATATAAATCAATACAGTCTAGAATATTTTTACTATTTTATACATTTTTTGGTTAAAAACAATTTTATCAAGTATACTTTTTGCCATTCTCACTTTTAGTTCATTTGGATTATTCTACCAGCAAGATGCATTAAGAATTAGGTAAACTACTGAGCAGTTTTTGTTTCTTAGATTATCCATGAGAAGAGGCAGTGAATGTGAGACCCACAAGCCAGGCTGACAGATGGAAAATGCAGAAGAGGTGACACAACTAAGAGAGACATGGAGAGGCAGCAGCACTCCTGGCACACCGCCTGCCAAGCACAGACAGGGGGTTCCCACTGCCCTCAAGGGCCAAAGCATGATGGGGAGAAAGGCCTCGGGATTGAACGGTGAGATAAATGGGTAGGGTCAATGAGGCGGGGCCGGGGCATCCTGCCATGAGCATGGCATGTAAAGGAAAGGGGGAGAAGTCCACTGTTGAGGACTTTGAAGTGCATGGGCAAAGTGGGTAAGGAGCCTTATATGCTAAACTAAAGAGTTTGGTTGGGCTTTATACAGAGATAAAGAGTGGATAATACCTACACATGGTTTAGAAAATCAAATTATACAGAAAGACTTTTTCTTTAAAAAGCAATTGAACTCAGTCCCATTCCTCACCCCAGCCAGTCCCAATCACAAAGTAGAGAGAATTACTTTTGACTATTTCTGACACTGGACTGTCTACAGATTACCTTCGTATCCGGAAAATGTGCCTACATGGATTTTTCTTAATTATTCAGCTTTAGCTGGATGCGGTGACTCACACCTGTAATCCCAGCACTTCGTGGTGCCAAGGCGGGAGGATCACCTGAGTCCGGGAGTTCAAGACCAGCCTGTGCAACATAGTAAGACCCTGTCACTGTAAGAAAAAAATACATTAGCTGGCATGGTGTCACACACCCGTACCTACAGTCCCAGCTACTCAGAAGTCTGAAGTGGGAGGATCGCTCGAGCCAGGAAGGTTGAGTTTGCAGTGAGCTATGTTTGTGCCACTGCAGTCCAGCCTAGGTGACAGAGTGAGACCTTGTCTCGAAAAATAAAAATATTCAGTTTTAGATGTTATCTACAGACATCTTGCTGTGGAATCTGGGGATTTACTTCTCAATGGGTGGCAGACTAACTAGTAGACTTGCCCTTCTGTCAAAAACAGTCATAAAACCAAACAAGATACATGAGATGATTGTTTTCAAGCACTGAATGGCAGGTAGTACAAGGCTGTGATTTTTGAGAGAAGAGAAACTTACAAGGTAAGACACATGATCGGCCTGGCTTTCCATCTAGGGAGGTCTTTCCACAGCCCAAAAAGGTGGAGCTCAGGCTGAACTTAGATGGCAGAAGAGAAGTTCCGGGCGGCTGAAGCAGCTGGGATGCCTGGGGCAGGGAAAGAAGGAAAAGGGAACTGCCCATAGTGTATATGTTTTGGGGGATGGGGGCAGAAATCTGGATAAGTATTCTTGATCCAGGGTTAAGGTATATATGTGCTGGGTGAGACCCTGCATTGCTTAGCAAAGATCACCTGTTGCAGAGCTGAGGGCGGACAGTAATTCTATAGATGAAGCAATATTGGAGACCCTAGAGTTCCAGGCAGAGTAGAGGGACCTCACTGAGCATCTCAGGCTTTCAGTGGTGATACTGGAAAGATCATACTTTAACAGTAAAGAACACATTCTAGGGTAAGAGGCATGCCCTAGGACCAAGTTCAAAACAGAAATAGACCTGCCGTAACAGCGTTAAACCAAGCCTAAGAGGACCAGAAGGATGGACTAGTAATTTAACTGTCTGCTAGAACAAAGTTCACCATGATTTAAAGGAAGACGAGAAAATCCAGGTTCTACACAAAGTATCATCCACAAACATCTAGCACACAATAAAAAATTACTAGACATGAATAAATAGAAAAATGCTACCCACAGTTAAGAGGAAACGTGGTAAATAGTTCCCAATGAAGCTTTTTTTTTTTTTTTTTTTTGAGACGGAGTTTCGCTCTTGTTACCCAGGTTGGAGTGCAATGGCGCAATCTCGGCTCACCGCAACCTCCACCTCCTGGGTTCAGGCAATTCTCCTGCCTCAGCCTCCCGAGTAGCTGGGATTACAGGCACTCGCCACCATGCCCAGCTCATTTTTGTATTTTTAGTAGAGACGGGGTTTCACCTTGTTGACCAGGATGGTCTCGATCTCTTGACCTCGTGATCCACCCGCCTCGGCCTCCCAAAGTGCTGGGATTACAGGCTTGAGCCACCGCGCCCGGCCCCAATGAAGCTTTTTTTAAAGGGAAAATGGCACTAGTTTTATCTTTTAGAAGGACTACTCGGGTATCGAAAGGCCTAAGGACCGCTCTGGAAAGATAGACCTAGGAAGAAACATTGAGTCTTGTTAGAAGAATCTTCTCGCGGCTCTAAAGGAAGGTGATGAGGATGTAGACTAAAGTTCTGCAGATCTGTAAGTTTTGTGGTTATGCTAAAATCACAAAATATTATCCTCTACTTGTGTGTGAAAAAAAAATAAAATGTCAGGCCAAAAAAAAAAAAAAATCCCTTAGGCAGCATTCTATCTACCTTCTCTTATTACATCTGAGAGAACTGGGAATCAGAGAGGGTGATTCTCCTAAGACCCCACAGACATTTTGAAGACGCATGGGGATTAGAACAAAAGCCTCATAACTTTCCTTACTCACATGGTCTTCCTATGACTACCTTGTGCTAAAAAACAGTCTCTGAGATGACTAATTATCTGCATGCTTTCAGGGGAAGTCCCCAGCCATCGTTTCTGAGAAAAACATCAAGGTGTCACTTCTTTTTTCTTCTCCCACATAAAATGGGGAGGTTTCCGGTAAGTCGTCAGATAGTGACACAACAGTGCAAAAGTTGTCACAAACCAAAAACCTGATGACTACTCACATTCATAGTTGATATTTAAGGCTTCTGACACTAGATTTCTAAAAATGTGTGTGCTTTACGTCAACATTTGAATGTGTTTAGTTGTAGCCCAGAAGCAACATGATGAGGTCATGGCTTAGTTTGATCCATGGTAATGTCCAGTTAATATAATCAGGGGAAAAAGAAAATACATTTCATGTTGTATTAGGCCTTCCTCGAATTGCTATAAAGGAATACCCAAGATGGAGTAATTTATATAGAAAAGAGGTTTAATTGGCTCATGATTTTGCAGTCTATACAAGAATGGCACCAACATCTGCTCAGCTTCTGCTGAGAACCTCAGGAGCTTATAATCATAGTGGAAAGTAAAGCAGGAGGAGCAGGCTTGTCACGTGGTAAGAAGGGGGACAAGAGAACAAGAGTGGGGAGGACCCAGACTTTTAAATAACCAGATCTCTTGTGTACTAACTGAGGGAGAAATCACTTATTAGCAAGGGGATGATGCGAAACCATTCGTGAGGGATCTACCTATGATCCTGTCACCTCCCACTAGGCCTCACCTCCGACTTTGGGAATAACATTTCACCATGAGATTCAGAGGGAACACACATTCAAACCATATCATCCCACCTCTCCCCACCCCCAAATCTCATATCCTTCTCACATTTCAAAATACAATCATGCCTTTGCAATAATCCCCCAAAGTTTTAACTTTTTCCTGCATTAACTCAAAACTCTCAAGTCCAAAGTTTGCAGTCTTACCTATGATGATGAGTTCTTATCTATGAGATGAGTTCCTTCCATCTATGAGCTTATGAAATCAAAAACAAGTTATTTATATTCTCAATATGCAGTAGTGATACAGGTACTAGGTAAACATTCTCATTCCCAAAGGAACAGATTGGGCAAAAGAAAGGGGTAATAGGCCCCATGGACGTCTGAAACCCAGCAGGGAAGGCATTAAATCTTTAAGCTCCAACATAATCCTCGATTCCATATCCTGCATCCTGGTGTGAGAGGTGAGCTCCCGAGGTGTTTGTCAGCCCTGCCACTGTGGTTTGCAGGGTACAGCCCACGACGGCTACTGTCACAGGTTGGAGCTGAGTACTTGCAGCTCTTCCAGGAAGAGGTTACAAGCTGCTGGTGAGTTTACTACTCTTGTGCCTGGAGGGCAGTGGCACCCTTCTCACAGCTCCATTAGGCAGTACCCTGGGGAGGGGGGAGTCTTTGTGGGAGCTCTACCACCACATTACTCCTCCATCTTGCCCTAGTAAAGTTTCTCTGTGGAAGCTCTGCCCACATGGCGGGCTTCTGCCTCAACATCCGGGCTTTCTCATACATCATCTGAAATCTAGGGGAAGCTGCCAAGCCTCCTTCACTCTTACATTCTGTGTACCTGCAGACTTAACACCATGCGAAAGCCACCAAGGCTGGCAGCAGCTTACACTCTTCAAAGTGGCCACCCAAGGAGTGTCTGGGGCACTCTGAGCCAAGGCTGGGGCCATTGCAGCCAGGATGCAGGAAGCAGTGTCCTGAGGCTGAGCAGGGCAGTGGGGCCCTGTGTCTGTCCTACAAAACCAGTCTTCTCCTCCTAGGCCTCTGAGTCTGTGATGGGAGGGCTGCCTTAGAGATTTCTGAAATGCCTTTGGGGCCTTTTTCCACTGTCTTGGAAATTAGCACTTTGCTTCCTTTTAGTCATGCTAATATTTCTAGCGAGTGTTTGATCCACAGCCTGCTTGGATTCCTCTCCCGAAAACCTTTTTATTTCTCTGCCACAAGGCTAGACTGCACATTTTCCAAACTTTTACGCTTTGCTTCCTTTTTAAATATAGCTTCCAAATTTAAGTCATTTTGTTGCTCCCACATCTGATCACAAGTTGTTAGAAGCAGCCAGGCTACTGTGAAATGTTTTCCTGCTTAGGAATTTCCTCTGCAAGACACCCTATATCAACACTCTTAAGATCAAATTTCCACAGACCCCTAGGGCATGAATACAATGCAACCAAGTTCTTTGCTAGGGCTTAACATGGGTGACCTTTAATTCAGTTCCCAATAAATTCCTCATTTCCATCTAAGACCACCTCAGCCTGGCTTTCACTGTTCATTTTTCTATCAGCCTTTTAGTCACAACCACTTAACAAGTCCCCAAAAAGTTCTACAGTTTCCTTCACTTTCCTGTATTCTTCTGAGCCTTCCAAACTCTTCCAACTTCTGCCTGTTACCCAGTTTCAAAGTTGCTCCTGCATTTTCTAGTCTCTAAACATCGACACTCCACTCCTCTGTACCAATCTTCTGCATTAAGTTGTTCTTTTTTTAAAAAAAGACACGTGCTCTTTATTTAGATTCACAAATTAACATTTTCTGCGATTGGCTTTGTGTGTCTCTATGTCTCTTCCTCGTCACATAACACTCATTTTCTCTCTCTTACACACACGTACATATACATGCACACACATTTTGGGGAGCTCTGAACTGCTTGAAAGCAAATTGCAGACATCAAGATTATATAAAAATACTTAAGGGAGTTTTTCCAAAATTAGCACATTCTTTTATATTACTACAATAACAATCACAAGACATTGGCTACTGGTAATTAATATTATGTAGTATACAGTCTAAATTTAAATATCTCCACTTGCTCTCAAATATTCTTTATATCAGTCAGGGATCTTATATTGGATTTTTTTTAATTTTTATTTTTGAAAGAAAGAAAGAAAAAAAGGAGTGAAGGAGAGGAAGAAAGAGGAAGAAAAAGAGGGAGAGAAAACGGGAGTAGCTTTATTCTAAAAATGGGTATTAATAATGGCCGATCAATATTTTGTGTATTTAAGGTAGAGAATGTATATTTTGTGTATTTAAAGTGGAGAGCTCTATAAATATTTATTGAGTTTACTTGTTCCGGATCTGAGTTCAAGTCCCGGATATCCTTATCAACTTTCTGTCTCGTTGAGTCTAAATCTCTTTAAGAGTCTTATGTATCTGGGTGTTAGGATCATTAGCTCTTATTGTTGCATTGATCCTTTTACCACTATATCTTTGTTGCTTTGAAATCTATTTAATCAGATGTGAGAATTGCAACTCCTGCTTTTTATTTATTTATATATTTTTGCTCTCCATTTGGTTGGTAAATCTTTCTCCATCCCTTTGTTTTAAGTCTTTGCGTATCTTTGGATGTGAAATGGGTCTGGATGTAGCATATCATTAGGTTTTGGCTGTATCTTTTGATTGGGGGATTTAGTCAACTTAAATTTAGTGTTACTGCCATTTGATATTAACTGGCTATTTTATCCATTCGTTGATGTAAATTCTTATTTATGTTGATGCTCTTTACTTTTTGGTATATTTTTAGAAAGGCTAATACTGGTTGTTTCTTTCTGTGTGTAATGCTTCTTTCAGAAGCTCTTGTAAAGCAGGCCTGGTGGCAATAAAATCTCTGAGTACTTGCTTGTTCATAAAAGATTTTATTTTTCCTTCAATTGTGAAGCTTAGTTTGGCAGGATATGAAATTCTGGGCTGAAAGTTCTGTTCTTTAAGGATGTTGAATATCAGTCCCCACTCTCTTCTAGCTTGTAGGGTTTCAGCTGAGAGATCTGCTGTAAGTCTGATAGGCTTCCCTTTGTGGGTAACCTGACCATTCTCTCTGGCTGCCCTTAGTATTTTCTCCTTCATTTCAACCCTGGTGAATCTAATGATTATGTGCCTTGGGGTTGCTCTTCTTGAGGAATATCTTTGTGGTGTTCTCTGTATTACCTGGGGTTGAATATTGTCCTGCTTTGCTAGGTTGGGAAAGTTTTCCTGAATAATATCCTGAAGAGTATTTTCCAGCTTGGATTCATTCTCTTCATCATATTCAGGTACACCTATCAAATGTAAATTAGGTCTTTTCACATAGTCCCATATTTCTTGGAGACTTTGCTCATTCCTTTTTATCCTTTTTTCCCTATTCTTGTCTTCTCGTTTTATTTCATTAAGTAGGTCTTGGACCTCTGATATCCTTTCTTCTGCTTGATCAGTTCGGCTATTCAAACTTGTGCATATTTCGCTAAATTTTTGTGTTGTGTTTTTCAACTCCATTAGTTCATTTATATTCCTCTCTATATTGTCTATTCTTGTTAGCATTTCATCAAACCTTTTTTCAAAGTTCTTAGTTTCTTTACATTGGGTTAGAACAAGTTCTTTCAACTCCCAGAAGTTTCTTATCATCCACCTTCTGAAGCCTACTTCTGATAATGGCACACAGTCCTTTTCCATCTGGGCTTGTTCCGTTGCTGATGAGGAACTGTAATCCCCTGTAGAGGGAGAGGGGTTCTGATTTTGGGTATTCTCAGCCTTTTTAGGCTGGTTTCTTCCCTTTGTTATAAATTTATCCATCTGTCATCTTTACAATTACTGCCTTTCTAGTTGGGTTTCTGAGTGGATGCCCAGTTTATTGATTCCCAGTGCTGGAATCTGAGCAACCCACTGTGCCGGCCAAAACAGCATCGATAAGACTGATGGTGCTCTTCTGCCTGGGAATCTCCTCCCGTTTACTCTGCACAAACAGCTGCTGTGCCGAGGCGCCAGCAAAACCGCTGCGCCGGCCACAAGAGTCGCGCTGGCGACCCGTGGGGCCCCTCCACTGGGAATCTTCTGGTCCGTGAGTGACAAAAATTCGTCTGAAAGTTTGGCATCCTCTCTTTCTCTGTGCTTTCACTAGGAGCTACAATCCCGAACTGTTAGCAATCAGCCATCTTGGATCTCTCTTTTTAGAGAGAGATCCTAAATCTCTCTCTAAACTTAATCTCTCAGCATTAAGTTGTTCTTGCATTGCTATAAAGAAATACCTGACACTGGGTAATTTGTAAACAGAAGCTCATGATTCTGCAGGCTGTAGAAGCATGGCACCAAGACCTGCTTAGCTTTTGGTGAGGGTCTCAAGAAGCTTACAATCATGGCAGGGGTGAAGCAGGAGCAGGCACGTCACTTGGCAAGAGCGGGAGCAAGAGAGTGAGGGGGAAAGTTCCAGGTTTTTAAACAACCGGATCTGATGTGAATTAATTGACTGAGAAGTTACTCATCACCAAAAGGATGGTGCTAAACCATTCAGGAGGGATCCACCCCCATGATTCAATCACCTCCCACCAGGCCCCACCTCCAACACTGGGAATCACATTTCGACCTGAGATTTGGAGGGGACGAATGTCCAGACCACACCACATGTTCTCAGTTTGTAATTGCAGAAAAACTTGTTGGCAACATGCAGCAAGCAGAGAATCTCAGTGGATGAATCTGGTGCTCTTGATCCCAGAAACAAACGTAAGGCATCAACAGTGGTTCTGCAGGTCATTTCTTTCCCCAAAGACAGTCACCCGCACCTCCAGACTCATTCCTGGGCTGTTCTTGCCCAGTCTTTTCAGGAAGTATTTTCCAAGTACCTGACTTAGCTGATAGTGAAATGAGCTCCCTGCTGTAGAAGAAAGTCCCTTCCTAATCCCTAAAACTGGTCAGGCCTGGGCTGCACATCCAGAAGGTTCAATCCAATGGGGTTTTTGCATCCCTGCTGCTGGCTGGGACTTGGTGCCAATTCTAGGTGTGGGGTACTAAGAAGATTGGAGAAGGCTAGGTGTGGGGATGGCCATGACGTTTAAGCCTCCTCTCCACAGTGGATGAAGTTATCCTACTGGTTACAGAGGGAAAGAGGCCTGCCCCTCCCACGTGGCAGGTAGGAAGCACTGGTTTCATGTATGTCACCTCTTTTCATCCTAACCACAGCCTCATGAGACAGGCGTGATCACAGCACTGCTTTACTAATTGAGAGACTGAGACTTCAGTGACTGAGTCTCTGTCCAAGGTCACACAGCTTATTACTCATCTCCAGTGAGTGACGTGAGTGACTTCAAAAGCCATGCTCATCCTGCCACACCACCCTGCCTCCACAAGCAGAAAAAGGAACACAAACCACCTGGGGAAGCTTTTGGATGGCCATGAATTTGTAACTGAATGTATGACAAATATCTAGAGTAATGAAAGGAAGATTGAGAAAACAAAAATATGAAAACAGGATGTAGCAGCTAACATGTATGTCTCCAAGCCTCATGTTGCAGAATATACAAATCTTTACAAACCAACCATGGCAGAAGATCAGAAACTAGAGCAAAGGCTAGGGTGTGAGCATGCAGGGGTGTGTGTGTGTGTGTGTGTGTGTGTGTGCATGCTATACACTCACACATGGACATCTGCATAAGCATGTGTGATGGTGGCTCCTCATACACACAAGGGGAGAAATGGACATGGACAGATTCATGTATACATGTTCCAACAGGTAAAATTTTAATTTATTCAATTTTTCAGTAAACAAATACAAAATGAAACCAAAAATGCTCCTACTTGTATTTACAAGATAGTTGTAAAGTTATTTCGCGACCTGCAGTATTAACATCTGAATTTTCAAAACACTTCTTTAGCCATTTGAAACACATGAAGTGGCAGATTCTGAGCTTTTAGAGCCAGCCACAAGGACAGGCACATCATGACTTACCCAAATGAGTGGTAATGAAACTCTTGCAAGTCAGGTTCTTGGAACGTTCTTATCTAAGGATTGCATGTGCTGAGGATGAGAAAGCAGACCTGCCCAGTGGGCTCTGGAAGGGGCTGGCTGAGGGGACGGGAGACGGCCTGGTAGACTGGAAGCCAGAGGACCATCTGCATTCTTTATCTGCTTCTTCTGGAACTGTCAGAACTTAGCAGGACCCAGGGGCAACCAGCTTATTTTTGGAAAGTGCTTCAAGTCCTCTGCCAGTGTGCACAGGCAAGAGAAGAGCTTACTGGTCCAGTGAAAACTGCAAGCATCCCCAGAGGGAGTGCAAGAGGACTGCAGCACAGTGGTTAAAAGGGACCACCTGTCAGGCCTGAGGCCACGGTTCCTGCACTGCAGCAAAGGACTTCCTCCCCAGCCCCTCAGCCACCAAGAAACACGGACTTCTCCGACTCCCTTGAGCAGTGAAGTGTCTTCACTGCCCTCTACCTCAGCAGAGACAGGGGGCCTCAAGTCTGTCCCCAGCCTCAGCACACTCTGTGTATCCCCAGCACCCAGCCTATGGCTCAGTCCACAGTGGACACTCAACAAGCAGCTGCTGAATGAATGAAGGCATCTACCCTGTCCTTCCTGCTCTGCCCAACAATAATGTTTCCCAGGATAACTTGAAAGGCAGTTCCCCTTTTTATCTGCTAAGCCATCTGAGAAAGTACAGAATCTCTGGACACTCAAGAGGAGAGGCAATCTAGGTAGATTAAATTTCATTCAGTGGATATTTATGGAGTGCCAACAAGACTGCACACGTGGGTCTAGGTATCAGGGAAATACAACTGAGTCATAGAGATGGTAAGTTGGTGGCATATCCCTGACAGGCATCAATAAGTGATCACAGCCTCTTTCCTGCAGGATCAGAGGTGGCCTAAGGACTCTGTCTCAGCAAAGTCCTCCAGGAAGCCCCTGCATTGACTGGGGCTTCACTGGAATTGACACTCAGGATGAAACCTATTTGCCAACCTGGTAGTAGATACATGCACAGGATGCGCCCCTCTTGTACTAAGTTCAGCAAACTAGGCATAAGCAAAAGGCTCCTGGAGCTCTGGAAACTGTGACTGGGAGTAAAACAGACACCTGGAAGGGTGAGGGGCCCTTTCCTTCCTGCCCTGCTGATGTGGGCCACCTGGTGTGCTGGTGCTGAGGGCAGGAGGGTTTTCAGCTCCTGACACCCAGAAACCCTAATCATCCCCACATAACCACAATACACACTGAGGCCCCAACACAGGGCCTCCATGCAGGGATTAGCTTCCTCTGAGGCCAGCTTCCATCTGCTTCACATCTTCACACCTGAGGCCCTTCTCCAAGTCCCTGTCATGCTAGACTACAGGCTGGTGTGCCTCCTCCTCCCTCTGCATCCCCTACTCCTCAAACACACACACGCACAGCAGGCCCCTTCTTGGTGCCCACCCTCTCCCATCCTCACTCAACAAATGGCCCCCCTTCATTGACCTGGTTGGGTAGCCTCTTGCCCTTTCTGAAACCTGCTAGATGTGAAATCGTTTAGAAACTGCATACCCAGCTACTCCAGGGATTTGTTTTCAGCCATTCTTCTCACCAGTACAGCCCAGCTTCTCCCCATGAACATGAAGCGTTTAGCAGTTTTCAAGCCCTGGGGTGTATATTTCAGAGTTCAAGGGCAATTTGAATAGCCAGCAGCCTGAGGGACATCTGCCAAGAGCATCTTCCCAGGGGATCTTGCATTACCAGCAGACAGCCAGAAGCACCATGCAAGGAGGAGATAGGCTACGCATTGTCTTCATATGTGCTGTGCTGTCACTAATGCCCCCAAACGCTCTCTGTTATCCTTGTAATCATCCCCAAACACGCCCAAAGCCACTGGTCAGTGCAGCGCACAGGCAGCCATGATGTCCTCTTGGGGAAATAGGTTATCACATAAAGCAGCAAACGCCATCCAGCAGCACCCGTGTCCTGAGCCCAATCAGCCACACAGACACTGCTAAGATGATGCAAGTTCTGGGAAACATATTGAAAAATGAAAATAGATCTGTGTCTTTTTCATCTTTGTAGCCCAGTGCCTGGCACACGGTATGGACTCAGAATGTTTCTAAAATGAGTGAATAATTTTCTTATATTTCTTATATTTTCTTCAACAAAGTAAAATTGAGTTTTGGGGGCCAAAAGAGCAAGAAACTTATTAAGTAAGACTTTTCCATTTAAAAAAAGCAGTAAAACAATTTTGTTTTAAGTAAATATTACATTAAAACATTGAGTTTTAAGCGTTGCCTTAAAAATAACATTCTATCTATTAGAGTCCGTGATCTGGAGTGTTTTTTGTTTTTCTCATGATCTAAGAGACTCAGCTCAGAGGTAAGTCCAAAAAAGCTAATGGAAATTCTTCATGGTTTTGTCTACTTCTGTGTAAGTTCACCAACTCACACAAAACATCAGCTATACCTTCCCCATCTCCTGGTATGGAGACTGAGCCACTGTATCACAGAACAGGATTGGCAGCCTGATCCATCTGCCAGAGGGAAAGCTGATGTTCCTGTTGTCTAAAAGAATCATACCCAGTGGAAGTACAAGGCAGCCAGGAGGGTTGTGCAGCACGGAGAGCCAGTGAGCGCACCCTTGGCATTGGCCAGTGCGATGTCTGCTCAGTGCTGTGCAGGCCAGCAGCGGCTTCTGGTTGAAAGCTACAAAAAACATGAAGCTGGAGGATCCAAGATGGTCGAATAGGAAGAGCTCTGGAGTGCAGTTTCCAGTGAGAATGATGCAGAGGGTGAGTGATCACTGCATTTCCAAACAAGTTGTTACTGCCCTCAGATCAGGAGATTCCCAGGCTGAAGTGCCACGAGTTTCCAGCATGGCTATTTCAGCTCGTGCAGTGGGTCTCTGCACAAAAACTCACACAAATCTGGGCGGCCGTTTCAACTGGTGCCTCGAATGCCTGGGATACAGAGCTGCCCATTCAACTGAAGAAAAGGGGGCTGAAACAGGGAGCCAGGTGATCTGGCTCGGCAGGTCCCACTCCCCCCAAAGACCAGCAATCTGAAATGGTCTGGATTCAGAGTTTCGCAGCAAGTGCAGCTGGACCCAGGAGAGTCCAGCTCTGAGAGGGCAAGGGTGTCTGCCATTACCAAGGCAGTCCATGATTACCGAGGCAGTCCACGATTACCGAGGCAGTCCACCACTACCGAGGCATTCCACCATTACTGAGGCAGTCTGCCATTTCTGAGGCAGTCCAGCATTATAGAGACAGTCCGCCATTACTGAGGCAGTTCTAACTATAGCTCTATAAACAAAATCGCAAGGAAGTTCACACAGCAGCTGGGCAGAGCCTGTGGCAGCTCAGCAATGCCTCTGCTGGCAGACTGTGACTAGGCTACCTCCTTGCTGGCAGGGTTTTTCTGAAAAGAGACAGCAGCATGTCAAGAACTTATAAATAAAGCCCCACCTTCCCAGGACAAAGCACCCAGGGAAAAAAGGCAGTTATGAGTTCTGCTGCAGCAGACTTAAATGTACCTGCCCAGCAGCTCTGAATGGAACAACAGAGCTCACAGTTCAGCACTTGAGCTCCTATAAAGGACAGACTGTCTCCTTAAGCAGCTCCCTTACCCCTATATATCCAAAGAGATACCTCATAAAGGAGAGCTCAGGTTGACATCTGGCGGGCATCCTTCTTGGACAAAGATAACAGAAGAAGAAACTGGCATCAACCCTTACTGTTCTGCAGCTGCTGCAGGTGATCCCCAGGCAAGCAGGGTCTGGAGAGGACTTCCAGCAGTCCAACAGCAGAAGGGCCTGACTGTTAGAAGGAAAACTAAGAAACAGAAAGAAATAATTTCATCAGCAACAAAAAGGACGTCCACTCAGAGACCTCATCTGAAAGCCACCAACCACAAAGACCACAGGTAGATAAATCCACAAAGATGGGAAGAAACCAGTGCAAAAAGGATGAAAACACCCAAACCCAGAACACCTCCCCTCTCCAACTGATCACAACTCCTCACCAGCAAGGGAACAAAGCTGGATGGAGAAGGAGTCTGATGAATGGACAGAAACAGGTTTCAGAAGAGGGTAATAACAAACTTCCCTGAGCTAAAAGAACATGTTCTAACCCCACGCAAAGAAACTAAGAATCTTGAAAAAAGGTTTGATGAAATGCTAAAGAGAATAAACAGCTTAGAGAAGAATATAAATGACCTGATGGAGCTGAAAAACACAACACGAGAACTTCACGAAGCATACACAAGTTTCAATAGCCGAATAGACCAAACAGAAGAAAGGATATCAGAGATTGAAGATCAGCTCAATGAAATAAAATGAGAAGGTAAAATCAGAGAAAAAGAGTAAAAAGAAATGAACAAAGCCTCCAAGAAATATGAGATTATGTGAAAAGACCTATCTACGTTTGATAGGTGTACCTGAATGTGATGGAGAGAATGAATCCAAGCTGGAAAACACTCTTCAGGATATTGTCAAGGAGAACTTCCCCAATCTAGCAAGGCAGGCCAATATTCAAGTCCAGGAAATACAGAGAACACCACAAAGATATTCCTCAAGAAGAGCAACCCCAAGGCACATAATCATCAGATTCACCAGGGTTGAAATAAAGGAAAAAATGCTAAGGGCAGCCAGAGAGAAAGGTCAGGTTACCCACAAAGGGAAGCCCATCAGACTCACAGCGGATCTCTCGGCAGAAACACTACAAACCAGAAGAGAGTGGGGGCAAACATTCAACATCCTTAAAGAAAAGAACTGTCAACCTAGAATCTCATATCCAGCCAAACTAAGCTTCGTAAGTGAAGGAAAAATAAAAATCTTTTATGAACAAGCAATAGCTGAGAGATTTCATCGCCACCAGGCCTGCCTTACAAGAGCTCCTAAAAGAAGCACTGAACATAGAAAGGAACAACCAGTACCAACCACTCCAAAAATGTACCAAATGGTAAAGACCATAGACATAATGAAGAAAACGCATCAATAGGCAAAACATCCAGGTAGCATCAAAATGTTAGGATCAAATTCACACATAACAATATTAACCTTAAATGTAAATGGGCTAAATGCCCCAATCAAAAGACACAACTGGCAAATTGGATAAAAATTCAAAATGCATCGGTGTGCTGTATCCAGGAAACCCGTCTCACAGGCAAGGATACACAAAGGCTCAAAATAAAGGGATGGAGGAAAATTTACCAAGCAAATGGAGAGCAAAAAAAAAAAAAAAAGCAGAAGTTGCAATTCTTGTCTCTGATAAAACAAACTTTAAAGCAACAAAGATCAAAAGAGACAAAGAAGGACATTACATAATGGTAAAAGGATCGATACAACAAGAAGAGCTAAGAATCCTAAATATATAAGCACCCAATACAGGAGCACCCAGATACATAAAGCAAGTTCTTAATGACCTACGAAGAGACTTAGTCTCCCACACAATAATAGTGGGAGACTTTAACACTCCACTGTCAGTATTAGACAGATCAATGAGACAGAAAATTAAGAATATCCAGGGTTTGAACTCAGACCTGGAAGAAGCAAACCTGATAGACATCTACAGAACTCTCCACCCCAAATCCACAGAATATACATTCTTCTCAGCACCACATCACATCTACTCTAAAACTGACCACATAATTGGAAGTAAAGCACTCCTCAGCAAATGCAAAAGAACGGAAATCATAACAGTCTCTCAGACCACAGTGCAATCAAGTTAGAACTCAGAATTCCGAAACTAACTCAGAACTGCACAGCTTCATGGAAACTGAACAACTGGCTCTTGAATGTTGACTGGATAAACAATGAAAGGAAGGTAGAAATAAAGATGTTCTTTGAAACCGATGAGAACAAAGACACAACATACCAGAATCTCTGGGACACATTCAAAGCAGTGTCTAGAGGAAAATTTATAGCAATAAATGCCCACAGTGAGAAGCAAGGGAAGATCTAAAATAGACACCCTATCACCAAAATTGAAAGAGCTAGAGGACCAAGACCAAAGAAAAACCTCAAAAGCTAGCAGAAGATAAGAAATAACTAAGATCAGAGCAGAACTGAAGGAGACAGAGACACAAAAAACCCTTCAAAAAATAATTAAATCCAGGAGCTCGTTTTTTGAAAAGATCAACAAAATAGACAGATCACTAGTCAGATTAATAAAGAAGAAAAGAGAGAAGGATCAAATAGAGGCAATAAAAAACAATAACGGGGATATCACCGATTCCACAGAAATACAAACTACCATCAGAGATTACTACAAGCCTCTCTATGTACATAAATGAGTAAACCTGGAAGAAATGGATAAATTCCTGCACACTTACACCCTCCCAAGCCTAAACCAGGAAGAAGTTGAAACCCTGAATAGACCAATAACAAGGACTGAAGTTGAGGCAGCAATTAATAACCTACCAACTTAAAAAAGCCCAGGTCCAGATGGGTTCACAGCCGAATTCTACCAGACATACAAAGAGGAGCTGGTACCATTCCTTCTGAAACTATTCCAAACAATCCAAAAAGAGGGAGTCCTTCCCAAATCACTTTATGAGACCAACATCATCCTGATACCAAAACCCGGCAGAGACTCAACTAAAAAAGAAAACTTCAGGCCAATATCCATGATGAACATAGATGCAAAAATATTCAATAAAATCCTGGCAAGCCGATTGCAACAGCACATCAAAAAGCTTATCCATCACGATCAAGTAGGCTTCATCCTGGGGATGCAAGGCTGGTTCAACATATGCAAGTCTGTAAACATAATCTACCACATAAACAGAACCAAAAACAAAAACCGCATGATTATCTCAATAGTTGCAGAGAAGGCCTTCGACAAAATTCAAAATTTTAGCACTTTATGCTAAAAACTCTCAATAAACTAGGTATCAGTGAAACCTATCTCAAAATAGTAAAAGCTATTTATGACAAACCAACATACTGAATGGGCAAAAACTGGAAGCATTCCCTTTGAAATCTGGCAGTAGACAAGGATCCCCTCTCTCACCACTCCTATTCAATATAGTATTGGAAGTTCTAGCCAGAGCAATCAGGCAAGAAAAATAAAGAGTATTCAATTAGGAAAAGAGGAAGTCAGATTGTCTCTATTTGCAGACAACATGATTGTATATTTAGAAGACCCTATTGTCTCAGCCCAAAATCTCCTGAAACTGATAAGCAACTTCAGCAAAGTCTCAGGATACAAAATCAAAGTGCAAAATCACAAGCATTCCTATACACCAATAACAGACTTAAAGAGAGCCAAATCAAGAACAAACTGCCATTCACAATTGCTACAAAGAGAATAAAATACCTAGGAATACAACTAACCAAGGGTGTAAAGGACCTCTTCAAGGAAAACTAGAAACCACTGCTCAAGGAAATAAGAGAGGACACAAACAGATGGAGAAACATTCCATGCTCATGGTTAGGAAGAATCAATATTGTGGAAATGGCCATACTGCCCAAAGTAATTTATAGATTCAATGCTATCCCCATCAAGCTACCTACGACCCTCTTCACAGAACTGAAAAAAGCCACCTTAAACTTCATATGGAACCAAAAGAGAGCCCACATAGCCAAGACAATTCTATGCAAAAAGAACAAAGCTGGAGGCATCAGGCTACCTGACTTGAAACTATGCTACAAGGCTACAGTATTCAAAACAGCATGGTACTGGTACCAAAACAGAGATATAGATCAATGGAACAGAACAGAGGCCTCGGAGGCAATGCCACACATCTACAACCATCTGATCTTTGGTTATAGGTGTGTGGCATTTGTCAGGTGTTTCCCCAACCTGACAAAAGCAAGCAATGGGGAAAGGATTCCCTGTTTAATAAATGGTGTTGGGAAAACGGGCTAGCCATGTGCCGAAAGCAAAAACTGGACCCCCTCCTGACACCTTACACTAAAATTAACTCCAGATGGATTAGAGACTTAAACATAAGACCTAACACTACAAAAACCCTAGAAGAAAGCCTAGGCAAAACCATTCAGGACATAGGCATAGGCAAGGACTTCATGACCAAAACACCAAAAGCATTGGCAACAAAAGCCAAAATAAATAAATGGGACCTAATTAAACTCCTGAACTTCTGCACAGCAAAAGAAGCAATCATTAGAATGAACTGGCCACCAACAGAATGGGAAAAAAAATTTGCAACCTACCCATCTGACAAAGGGCTAATATCCAGAATCTACAAAGAACTAAAACAGATTTACAAGAAAAAAAAAAAAAAACCCATTCAAAAAAAAAGTGTCTGGGTGAACAGACACTTTTCAAAAGAAGACATTTATGAGGCCAACAAACATATGAAAAAATGCTCACCATCACTGGTCATTAGAGAAACGCAAATCAAAATCACATTGAGATACCACCTCACGTCAGTTAGAATGGAGATCATTAAAAAATCTGGAGACAACAGATACTGGAGAGGATGTGGAGAAATAGGAACTCTTTACACTGCTGGTGGGAGAGTAAATTAGTTCAAACATTGTGGAAGACAATGTGGCAATTTCTCAAGGACCTAGAAATAGAAATTCCATTTGACCCAGCAATCCCATTACTGGGTATATATCCAAAGGATTATAAGTCATTCTATTATAAAGACACATGCATGTATATTCATAGCAGCCCTGTTTACAATAGCAAAGACCTGGAACCAACCCAAGTGCCCATCGACGACAGACTGGACAAGGAAAATGTGGCACATATACACTGTGGAATACTATGCAGCCATAAAAAATGATGAGTTTGTGTCCTTTGTAGGGACATGGATGAATCTGGAAACCATCATTCTCAGCAAACTGACATGAGAACAGAAAATCAAACACTGCATGTTTTCACTCATAGGCAGGTGTTGAACAATGAGAACACATGGACACAGGGAGGGGAGCATCACACACTGAGGTCTGTTGGGGGGGACTAGGGGAGGGACAGCAGGGGGTAGGGAGTTGAGGAGGGATAACATGGGGAGAAATGCCAGATATAGGTGATGGGGGGATAGAGGTAGCAAACCACATTGCCATGTATGTACCTATGCAACAATCCTGCATGTTCTGTACATGTACCCCAGAACCTAAAGTGCAATTATGTGTATATGTGTATATATATATATGTGTGTGTGTGTGTGTGTGTGTGTGTATATATATATATGTATGTGTGTATATATATATGTATGTGTATACATATATATATATATATATATATATATATACACACACACACACACATGAATCATACCCTCCAAAAGGGTCATTACAGCAGTGCACATATTCTCCAAAAACATGGCATGTAAAAGCCTGTCACCTGAGGTTTCTTTCTCTGCATTGATTACACTGTGTCTTGTCTCTGCCCTCCCTTGGATTCCCAGTCAAGGGAATCAGCTTACCCATTGCTTCTTCAGGGACAGCTTCCCTGGACCCCACCGAAGTCTTGTTCCTCTTTCCCCTTCTAGCTATCACTCATCACACTGGCAGCCCCAGCACTAATGGAGCTATCAGCTCTGCAAGGACTTGCCTGTCTATCTCGCCAAGGCTCAGCACGATGCCTGTCATGTGGCAGGTGTTGAAAACTAGTCTATGAAGGAATAAAGGAAGGAAGGAAGGAACAGTCCCTGAGAACCAGGCAGTCTCCTCTAGCTTTTCAGGCACTAGGGGCTCAATGGTCAGACACCTTTAGGCTCTTCAAACACAATGCTTTCCCACACAGACTGATCTCCTGTCCCATAAAGAGCAGAAGCAAATGGAAATCTGCTCAAATAGATCATCCTCAGCATTCTTCCAGAACAGGGGGATGGGCAAACAACAGCGTATGAAATGGGGTTGTACTGAGCCAGGCTCAGCCGTTCACAAATTGTCTTTGGCTGAACTAAACACACTGTAAGGGCAGAGTCGAGTGGTTGCAACAGAGACGTTCTAGTCCCCACAGCCTGCAAGATTTACTGTCTTCCTCTTTTCAAAAACTGTATCGAGCCTGGCTGCAGATCTTCAAAGCAATTGAGTGTCAGAAGAGAACTCAGAAACGAAGTGTAAACACAGTAACACTGGGGTGGGAGCGGGCCCCCAGAGGCAGACTGCCGGAAGAGGGTGAAGGTTCGAGCTGAACAGTGAGGGTGAGACTGTCAGAAGTAGTCAGTAGTTGGAGCCTCAGGAAGGAGCCCCTAAAACCGCCACGTGTGGTGAGGAGTGTGTGGGTTTGAGGCAAGATGGACCGGAGCTGAATCAGCTTTCATGATTTGCCGGCTGCATGATCTCGAGCACGTTTTCTCGCCACCCTGAGCTTCTTCGACTCTATGAGATGCCGCCTACATCACAAGGTTTCCGTGAACTTTTGATGAAATCAGCCACAGAATCACGTGCCTCTCTGAGAGCTGATGGAGTACAGTGCTTTAGAGCCTGGGCCCTCAAGGTTCCAGCTAAGGTCCAGCTTCCAGTTCTGCCTCTACCTCTTGTGCCTCTGGGTCCTGGGAAGTGCCCAGCCCCTAAGTGCCCATTTCCTCATGTCACATGTGAGGAGGGTATCCATCGCCAACCAAGAGCAGGATTAAATTTCAAAAGCAGGAAAAGTGTCCAGCACAGCATCTGGCACACAAGGGGGGTTCCCTTTGTCTTACTAGTGAATTGACCAGCATATCCCAACCCATGGCAGGTGCTCAGTAACTGATTTCTTCCATCCACCATCCTTCCTTCTCTATGTGGTCTGAAGAGTGGTGTGACAGAAACCCGTCTGCCCTGCCTCCAACTTGCTGTGTGGCTTTCTGCAGCTGACACAAACGCTGTAGATGACTAAAATGTTGCTTATACAATGAAGGGGTTAGTCTAGATTCAGGGTTCCCAAACCCTGAAGGGAACAAACTCTGAGGTGCTAAGAATCTGTCAGGAACCTGGCAAAACATCCAGCTTCTGGAGAAGATTCTTAGAGATTCCCTTAGCATTTTGGTTCTGGAGACCTGGAATGGGGCTGAGGCTGGAATTTGTCTTTTAAATGGGTGCTTGGGTGATTCTCGACATTAAGGTGGCTGGGAAACACTTGGCTCATGAGCTCGAAGGTCCTTTAGAGCTGTAAAGTCCCACAGTCCACATCAAGAGTGTGTGTGTGTGTGTGTGTGTGTGTGTGTGTGTGTGTGTGTGTGTGTGTTGAGAGGGGGAGAAGTTGTCTCCGGACTGCTGTTAACCATCAACTGGGCACTCGATTTCAAAAAGATCTGAGGCTGTTAGCTTGACATCGCATGATCACCTCCTGTCCTGGCAGCCATTTCGCAGGTGTGAGCTGTTTGTCTCTCTCTCCTGACTCAGGTTTGCTTATCTCCAGAAAACTCTGCACCTTTCAAAAGGGCAGTGCCCCAGGGTCTGCAGCTGGAGTGTCCCAGGCAGCCACTCTCGTAGGCGGCGCTTTCACAAGTTTCTAGAAAACGCACCATGTTCCCAGCCCCACTTAGCATGGGTAGGGACTCCAGCAGGTCGTGTGGAGCCCAGGGGTGGCGAGGCAGGGGCACACACCAGTGGCAAGAGGCTCAGCTGGTAGGGGCAGTAAGCAGACTTGTCTTTGGAATCGGAAGCTTGCTCCCTGAGTCCCACATCTGCCAATTACAAATTGCATGCCGTGGGCAAATTACTTTACATGTCCAAGTCTCAGTTTCATCATCTATAAATACCTGCACAGAGGGCCCTTCTGAGAGTTCAATGAGATCGCAGCCAGCCTGTATAGTAAACACTGAAACTGCTCCAGCAGCTCACAAGCGGTCACATCTGCATACAGCATTGTTTCCCAGTTCTCTTGAAAGCTGCACCTGTGCACCACCAAGTTTCTGGACTAACCCCAGTTTTTCTCAGACATGTCGACTGTGGAAATGCAAACACTGCAACATCTGGAGAGCCCCACAAGTTATCCTCCCTTCCTGCCTGTTTTCAGCCCTGTCAGTGAAAGCACCGAATCCCTAGGCCTCAGTGCCCAGCCTCAGGGTCTTCTGAGACAGGGAAGACCCAGAGGGCAGGGGTGAAGACTGACCTAGAGACTCAGAGGGTAACAGAGCTGTCCTGGGCTCAGGGAGCGGCAGGTGGGCTCTGCAGGGTGTTGACCGTGTGCCTGTGCACCTCTGGGCGTGTGTGTTGCTTTCCTTTGTATGTGGTTCGCTGTAAATGCACACATATTGGTATGTGAGTGTGGTGGGTATCCACACTGTCTGGGTGTATGTGACTCTACAGAGTATTTATTCTCCAGAAGTCTCCTCCCTAGCTCATTGAATTGAAGCCCACACACTAAAAACAGGAGGCTGTCGTTTGGATTTTGACTGTCCCCTAGTCCCTGCCTATCAGGTCACACATGGGGACTGCAGGGCCCGTGGGTGGCTGGGGAAATGAGTGGGTGAGTGGACCTCATTGTGGATACTCTGCTGCCTCTGCCAAGCTCCCTAGTCTCCTCCCCGTCCCCCTTCACCTCCCCAAGGCTCTCACATGCGTTATTCCGTGAAGCCTTATGAGAAACCTGCACAAACACTACCATTAAAGAGCCAAAGATTGCCAAAACCGAAAGAGATCTTAGAGATACACAGTCCTCCTTCCTACTACAGAGGAGGAGACTAAAGCACAGAGACGTGCAGTGACTTGCCCCAGGTCACACAGCCAGTTGCTGATATTCTCCTTTATTCGTGGACGAGCGTTTGTTTGCATTCCTGCTGTGCACCTGGAACTATACCAGGTGCTGGAGAAGATGCCAGGAAGCCCAGCTCAGGTCAGGGGTCAGAGGACTTCTTTAGGAAATGACATTTAACCATCACTTCCCGGAAGGGTGACTGAAAACAGCTAAGTCAGAAGAGTAGCCGACATGGGGAAACGCCACAGGGAAGATCTCCGAGGAGTGAAAGAGCTTCGCACGTTCGAAGAAGGCAGGAGCAAGGCTGTGAGGATGGGGGGATAAGTAGAGGCCAACTCATGCAGAAAACGTGAATGTTATCCTACACGCCGAGGGAACACGTAAGCCGGGGCGGGCAATCGATTTAAAAGACCACTTTCAGAGAAGACACTGGCGGGAGCAGGAGCAGAAGTAGAGATGAGCACTGCTCCTCCTGCGCGGTCATGGCACAGCCTCACTACACCTCACAGCAGCCCCAGGTGGGGTGCTGTGTGCCTTCTTCTTCCAAGAGGCCAAGGCCTGCCTCAAGGCCGTTCGGCTGGCGACCTGTGGAGCCAGTGCTCCAAGCCCATGCTTTTGCCTCCCATTTACTCTTCAGCCCCCTGCAATAGGGCTCTGTCTCCTCTGCTCCCTGCACCCAACTCTACAAAGTCACTGTGATGTGGAGCGCCCGCTCTCCTGTCTGTACAAGGCTTGATGCTGCCAACTGCTCCTCCCTTGGCTCCTAGGACAGTGCACTGTCCTGGTTCTCCACCCGCCTCTGGCCACTCCTTCTCAGCCTTCCCTGGCTTTTCCAGCTTTGCCAGTTCCCTCTGCATGGATGCTCCTCAAGGAATCTGTCCTGGCTGACTCTTGCTTGCTTGGGTGCTCTACCCCACAGAGGAGGCTCCCGTTACTGCCTCCTCCGTGATTCCCAATTGTCCATCCCTAGCCGGCCTCCTGCTCTTGAGCTCTGAAACTAGACTGGTAATTACCAGCATCCTCTTCTGAAAATCAGTGTGACCGAAGACCCCAGACCTTCTACCCACGTTTTCTTTGTTGGTAAATGACATCACTGTCTGCCAGATTTCCCGCTGCAGAAACATCTTCCCACATCTCTCCCTACGCATCATTTCCTCCACATCTAATCTGTCATAAGTCATCCAATATTACTTTCTAAATCCTTTTTCAGTCTTTCTTTCCCATCCCTATGGCCACTACCCTAATTCGTGTCCTATCAACTTCCTTGGCAAGGTGTACAGGACCCCAGGGGTGAAACTAGGATGAAGGGGCCTATGCCCATTCATCATGGGCCATCGTAACAGGAAGCCTAGCTCAAAAGCATCAGGCCTTCTTCAAAAGAGAGAATGTCATCTCTGTGCAGAGGTGGCTAAGAGAAGGCCAGCTCTCCCTAACCCAGGGAGCCATAGCATGTGGGTTTGTATAAGTCCGTCCTGGGTAGGTCTCCCAGCCTTTGTCTCTCACCAATATGGCACTTCCCTCCCCAAAGGGACCCATCACTGCCACCCATGCCCCATCACATATTCACACAACTCACTGCTGCTTCATGTAACAGACAGATTCTAAGACGGCTCTCAATGCCCTCTGCCTCCTGGCACGTAGGTCCCTTTGTGTTTCTCTCTCTTGACTGTTGACAGGACAAGTCACTTGTTTTTAGCCAAGAGAACACTAAAAAGGTGGTAGGAAGTCATTTCCATAATTACATGACATGAATTATAACTTCAATCTTGTTGAAAGACTCTCTGAGAGGTTTTGAGAAAGCCTCTCTTTGAAGGCTTGCATCCTTCACTGAAGCAAGTGCCACTTCAGAGAGCTCCACGCATGAGGAACTGAGAGTGGTGTCCAGTTGACAGACAGCGCTGGCCCTCAGTCAAACAACCTGCAGAGAAGCGAATTCCACTAGCAACCACGTCGGTGAGCTTGGAAGTGGATTCTTCCACCGCCAAGCCTCAGATGAGAGCCCACCCTTGGCCAACAGCTTGACTGCACCCTTGAAAGAGATCCCGAAGCCGAGAACCCAGCTAACCTGCATCCCGATTCCTGGCTCTCGGAATGTAAGAGATAATACATGCATGTTGCTTTAAAGTGCTGATTTGTTACATGACAACAGCAAATAAATACACTTGCTGTCACTTCTGTGTGAACAAAAGGAGGTGAGCTCCTTCTGCTGTACGCAGGGACATACAACAAACCCAGCACAAACCCTCAGAAACACCCCGATTTGCTGGTCTTTCCTGCACATTTTCCCCCATACCAACTTCCCTATCATTCCCTATACCTACATTTCCTCTGCTAGAATGAACATCTGTCCTGTTTTCTTGGCCTGTGAAGTCCCTTTTATCCATCCTGGACTAGCTGAAATGTCACCCCCTCCAAGAAGCCCACTGAGATGCATTCCTCCTCTGGGATCTCATATCTTATTAAGTAAGTATCCCTCCACCCTGAACCAGCTACAGGATCTTGTGGCTCCCCGCCCTGAGGTCTCACTCACCATTCAGTGCCCCACACCTCATCTTATTCATCATTTTATACCCAGGGCCTATTAAGCATAGGATGCAGTAACTGTGTGCTGAATGTGCATAGTTCAGCCTCACACACCTCCTCTACCAGGAACATCGCAGCCTGCAAGGGAGCTGTGTGACCATCCCGAGGAGAAGGCAAGGCCTTGCTATCACCACGGCGCGCTGCTTTAAGAGTCTTATCGTATGATATTTATGGAAGAGGGGGAGCTATCTTGGAAGGAGGGCAGATCTGGGTGAATGAAAGGCCCTTTTGTTGTGCTCAGAGCCGGAATGGTTTTGGATATGCAAGACATGCAAGCTAACCTGCATCAGGACAAAGCACAAAGGGAGCGAAGGGAAACCGGAGAGGGGGAGCCGAGAGCCAGGGAGAGGGGCACGGGGCAACAGAGGGGCTCGGCCCGGGAGAAATCCCCAGCGGAGGGCAGGCCAAGGATCCGGGATGTCTTCTGTGCAATTTGAAGTTGTTGGCATCGCAGTTAGGGCTGCCATATTTAGGAAAAATAATTGGGGATGCAGGGTCGGAGGCAGGGGGAGACATACAATGAAAAAAATTATCCGGTTTATCTGGAATTTGAATTGAATCTGGTATCCTGGATATTATCTGGCAACCCTGAATACTGTGACATAAATCTCTCCTCTTACACGTAAATTTACAATCACATCTATAACACCGTGTCTCATACAATTTAGGGTGTTTTGTGCAATTATGTAAGATGCTAAATTGGGGCTCTGGGACCGTGGCGCACAGAACAGGCGTAGCACAGGGGACTCAGGGGAACCCATCAACCAAATGAATTCTGTAGAATTCTGAGCTGGAGGTAACCATAAAGGTGGCCACAGTGGGGAAATCTTAGGAAAGCCTTGAAACTTTCCAAAGGCAGAGAGTGAGGACTCGGTACGACCTTATTTAGACAATCTTATAGAGGACTCAAGCGGGGAATGCCCAGCTGTCTCTTCCCAGCCACCCATGCCCCCATCAACCCACCCACTAGGATGAAGGAGCCAGAGCAGGGCAGCACAGCTCTTAACCTGTGGCCGGGGTAGGCCTGGAGGAGCAGTGGGGAGAGGTGACATGGCCTACAGGGGGTTAGAAAAGCCCAGCAGGCTTCCAAATGCACAGGTTATGTGTGTTCATCTTCCTGAAAAGAAGGGGCTGGGATGTTCCACCAGGCTCATCAGAGCCCCTGATGTGAAAAGTGTGGGTGGGGGCAGTTCAGCGCTCCCCTTCCCTCCGAGATGGGTGATGGCTCTGGCAGAGGGAGGTGGGCAGCTCTGGATGTGCCACTCCATCAGGGTACAACTGGGCCTGGCTGGCAGCTATTTGAGAAGGGACTGTCAGCTCACAGAGCGGCCCAGCACCATTAGCTTTGAGGCCTCACAGTTCCTCCGGGGCTGAATCTCTTAGGGAACCAGTCTGTGAGGTCCCATTGCCTCTGGGTAGTACGTCCAGCCATGGTGCTGAGCTTCTAGCAAAGTGCCAAGCATATCACTAAGAGGCAGGGCACTCCCAGCCCGAGGGTGCTTCGAGCCTGAGTGCACCTGGAGAAACCAGCTGCAGCCTGGAACACCAGGCCCTGACCGCAGGGCCCAGCCTCAAGTTCAAGTCTCATCTCTGGGTACCCCTTTCCTCCACCTATTCCACACCGACCCCTTCTAGCCATGACAGGCATCTCACTTTTCCCTACACACGCCAGCATTGTCCAGACCTCGTGCTTTGTATATGGTGATAGATTTAAGACGTGACTGTGAATGCGTTAGTACTCTTCCCTTCACAAGGTGGAGCCCAATTCCCTTTCCCTCCGGTGTGGCTGACTTTAGGACTCCCTTCTAACATAGAATAACGCGGAAATGACAGAGACTTCAGAGACTAAGGCATAAAAGGCATTGTGGCTGCCTGCTTGTTTTCTCTCTCATCACACACTCTATGGAAAGCTGGCTGACACATCTCACAAATACTCAAGAAGCCTCTGGAGAGGCCCACGTGATGAGAAGCTGAGGCCTCTGGCCAACAGCATCAAGGAACAGAGGCTTCTGCCCATTGCCCCAGGAGAGTGCTTAGAAGCAGATTTTCCAGCTTCAGTTAAGCCTTCAGATGGCTGCAGGCCCAGACAATTTCTCCGTAGCAATCTCAGGGGAGATCCTGGCCAGGTCTACAGCTAAGCTGCTTCTACATGTCTGCCCCACAAAAGTGTGAGGTAATAAATGTTTGCTGTTTTAAGCTGCTAAGTTTGGGGGTCACTTGTTACACAGCAATAGATTACAAATATACACATGCTCTTTCCTGGACTGAAATAGGTTCCCTTCTCTACTTTCTTTTCCATGTACTTCAAAACACCATGCAAATCCCACCCCTTCTGCATCATCTTGCACAGAGCTCAAGGGCTAATTAGCCACTTTTCTCCCTGGGCTAATTAGGTAGTGTGTGTAAACTCCCATTACAACCCCTACTGTATTGAATGAGCATTTACTCACTGCCTCTCTCTCTCTCTCTCTCTCTCTCTCTCTCTCTCTCTCTCTGTCTCTGTGTGTGTGTGTGTGTGTGTGTGTGTGTCTCTCTTCTCTCTCTCATTGAAACTGGTGCTCCATAGCCAGGCACAGTGGCTCATGCCTGTAATCTCAGCACTTTAGGAGGCTGAGGCGGGCAGATTACCCAAGGCCAGGAGTTCAAGACCAGCCTGGCTAACATGGCGAAACCCTGTCTCTACTAAAAGTACAAAAATTAGCCGGGCATGATGGTGCACATCTGTAATCCCAGCTACTCGGGAGGCTGAGGCAGGAGAATCCCTTGAGCCTGGGAGGTGGAGGGTGCAGTGAGCTGAGATGGTGCCATTGCACTCCAGCCTGGGCGACTGAGCGAGACTCTATCTCAAAAAAAAAAAAAGGAAACTGGAGCTTCTTGCAGAATTATGTCTTGTTCATCTTTATATTACTAATGCCTAGGGCAATAGTAGCACTCAATTAACACTTGTTTAATTACTTAATCAATTAACACAGAGAAACACTGGATGGCCTAGTGCCCGATCTCCTATTATCCAAAAATATGTTCATTTCTCTGAGTTCAGTGAAAAGGGAGTTAGTACTCATAGGTAACCGTCGACTTCTCTTTCCTCCCATCCCGAGTCGTGACTTGTGACTCTTGTGCTACATTTATCTCCTCTCTTCTCCAGTAAGAGAGGAATTCGGAGTAGGCTCTAGAACTGTTTCAGAATCATCATTTCTGATGAGGCAACCTAGGTTCAAAAAGTTAAATGACGGTCGGGTGCAGTGGCTCACGCCTGTAATCCCAGCACTTTGGGAGACTGAGGTGGGCGGATCACAAGGTCAAGAGATCGAAACCATCCTGGCCAACATGGCGAAACCCTGTCTCTACTAAAGAAATACAAAAATTAGCTGGGCGTGGTGGCGCGCGCCTGTAGTCCCAGATATTCGGGAGTCTGAGGCAGGAGAATTGCTTGAACTTGGGAGGTAGAGGTTGCGGTGAGCCGAGATCGCGCCACTGCACTCCAGCTTGGTGCCTGGTGACAGAGCAAGACTCTGTCTAAAAAAAAAAAAAAAAAAAAGTTAAATGACTTTCCCAAGGACATGGAAACAATACGTTCAAAATGTGTTGCAAGCAGAAATTCAGTAACATGGCTGAGTCTTACAAACATCCTGCTAAATGAAAGACGCAGCTCCTATCATCATGAAATTATGACTTCATTTCTATCTAGCTTAAAAATGGGAAAAATTAAACTGCAGTGCTAAAAGATACATACACAGGTAATACAACTATAAGGGGGGGAAAAAAAGAGTACCACAAAGGTCAGGATAGCGGTATCGTATGGAGAAGAGGAGGCTCTTGAGGCTTACAATGGGAGCTCTAGAGGCGTCTCAGGTACTGACAGTGGTTTCTCTGGCAAACTGGCTGGAAATTAGACAAATACAAAAAACAAGAAAAGCGCAAATCTTATCTCATTAATTCAAAAGTTACTTTTTAAAACGCTCATTCTGGCTGGGCGTGGTGGCTGAAACCTGTAATCCCAGTACACTGAGAAGCTGAGGCGGGCAGAACACTTGAGGCCAGGAGTTCGAGACCAGCCTGGCCAACATGGTGAAAGCCTGTCTCTACTAAAAATGCAAAAGTTAGCCAGCCGCGGTGGTGGACGCCTGTAATACCAGCTACTTGGGAGGCTGAGGCAGGAGAATTGCTTGAACCTGGGAGGCAGAGGTTGCAGTGAGCAGAGATCGTACCAGTGTACTCCAGCCTGGGTGACACAGCGAGACTCCATCTCAAAAAATAAATACAATAAAATGCTTATTCATTTGGATATGCCTGTCCGGAATCAGTGGGAATTCAAGATGGGGCATGAATTGAAACTTTAAGCTGCAGAATGGAAGATGTTTATGCCCATAAGGCCCAGTGGGACACGGGCTCTTACAGGGTATCGCTTCTTTTGGGAGGGCCTGGGTTTCTCTTTTTCTTATTGTATAGAGGTTTCAAAGCATGGTCCTTGTTTCTGGAGTGGTGGGTCTCGGGCTTCCTGAGGGAGCCACACGCAGCGGGGCAGGACTCCAGGCCCCTGCGTCGGCCTCAGCATTGCTGCTCTGCTGCAACCTGCTTCCCATGTTGGGCTTCCACCAGCAGTTTCCTTTAGAGAATGGCTTCTGATGCTAAAAGAAAAATGTTAAACATTCCTAGGGTATCAATTCTCCCTCAAATACTAGATACAAGGTTTGAAAACACTAAAATTACTTTTCTTTTTAAAAAAGTTCTCTATACCAGACGACACTAAGATAACTTCCTTCAGGCCTCCCTCTGGTCCTGAGTTCTGCCCCCTCTCCCCCATTCCTTCCACCTATGCCCTCCCACTTCTGTGCTGCTGAAAAGGCTGCCCCCTTGGGCACGTGGGCCCATTCTAACATCACCGGCTCACCCAGTTGTCTTCTAAAGGAAGCTGCACCTCTGAGGAGGTGAAGCCCTCGGTCTGTACAGGGTGGGGTACATATCTGGGCCAGAGGAGAAGGGGCTTGGGCGCAGCTGCAGCCACTGTGGTCTGGACTCCACAGAGCTGAGCCACGTGCTGCCAGGTCTGATGTCCCTGTTCTAGACTCGTCTGTCACTGGGCCTCTGGGTGTCTCCAGCTCAAGACCTCTGGTCTGTCCCTCACACCTGCTGGCTTCCAGAGCTGCTGACATAGGAGTCCTTCAAACTGCAGGCCACCTGATCCCTGCCAGAGCAAGCTAGGTCCAGCAAGGACCAGTCATACGACTCTGCCCGGAGCCAAGCTCCAGGAGCCAAGTCCCAGGGAGCAAGAACAGAAGGGGCTGTGCTCAGTAAGGCTGACCAGTGGGGTGGGAACCTGGGTCCAAGCTTACGAGTCCAGCTTCTCACCTCTCAGGGAACCAGCATCCACCAGAGAAACTTGCCCATCGTGCTGCTGAGACTAAATTCAAAGTCATGGACAGGATGGATTATGTAACCAAAGGCAACCGCTCCTCTTGGCCTTACTCCAGAGCTTCAGTATTAAAAAACAGCTAAGACCATTCACAGAGTTATTACTACATTCTGGACATTCTGCTAAGCACTTTATGTACATATCTGAGCCAGTCCACGCCAATCATACCTAAATTTGAAGTATTGTTTTCTCCACTTTATCAATGTGTTAGTTAACCCATGGCAAGTTTAGGTAACTATCAGGGTCACTGTCCATACAGGTGAGCCCAAGGCTGAATGGCCCCATTCAATCCTTGGAAGCATCAGCTGCAATCATACTGCTTCGTGCTCAGGGAAGCCTACTGCGGCTGCCATCTGTGCACCTTTCATGCCTCCCCCAACACATTCTTTCCAGTTCTCCAGTCTTCCCCGTCCTTGTCAATCTCCTGTGACTCTTATTTTCTAGGAGATTCCCCTAGAGCTCGTTTCTCTGGAGACTTTTATGTAGAACAAGTGCTGCCCCTACGAGGTCCTCCATGGGCTCACAAGTAACCTCACTGCGAGGGACCTCGTTCAGTTCATGGCGGTTCAGTTCAGCCATGTTCAGGTCTGTATTCACGGCTACAGTCCAATACTGGATGATCCTAGTGGTATCTCTGAGCCGCCCAGAATGGATAAAATTGTGCTGTGTGATCTGTACGCCTTGGACAAATTCCTGATCTCCCTGTGTATGTTTCCTCGTCTACAAGATGGTGAGAATACTGAGAATACTTGTACCTACATCGCACGGTTGTTGTGAGGATTAAATTAATCGACACAGGCAAAGCACTTTAAACAGTGCCAAATTCATTAGACATTCCTTATTAGCAGTAGCAGTATTGCCATTTTATTATTCTTACCAAGGCAGGAAAGTATGCAATACATTCTGGAAAAAATTCCGTCATGAAGGTAAAATTTCTGAAATGCTCATGATCAAAGGGCTTGCCTTTGGGTATGCGAGAAACAAGCTGGCCCAGAGACTTGCACCGCCTGAGCTGCAGGATAACGGCAGGATAGCACCAGAAGGCCACAGGAGATAAGAAATGAAGGTCCAGGGAGTCATCCAGTTAGCTGGTCTTTCTCAAGCTGCCAACCTAGATCCCCGACTTAGCAATACTCCTTTCTCCAAACAGTTAAATGGAACTTTTTAAGAAGAAAAACAGCACTGATATCACAATCACTTTTCCAATGGTTCCATCTTCACCCGCCATCCTACACTCTTGCTCCACTTCCCAAAGACAAAGAGCGACCTCTGGCCTTTCAGGAAATCAAGCCCAGCCTCCCCTGTGGATTCACTGACTGCCACCACTGCAGGTCCCAGTCTGGGGATGGCCAGATAACATGAGTCTCCTGGTGGCTCCGTCACAGTTGACCAAACCACAGACCAAAGGGTTGTGCTTGCCAAATTTTATTTTTAGCATGATCACAGCTGCTGTGGAGTCTATCTATTCTGAACGCCGCAGTAATAAAGATTTGTCATTACTAACAAATTGGTTTAATTCAATAGAAATCTTTAGATGATGGGGTGATGGACGCAGCAAACCACCATGGCACATGTATACCTATGCAACAAACCTGCACATTCTGCATATGTACCTCAGAACTTAAAGTATAATAATAATAATAATAATAAAAGAAATCTTTAGACTTCCATCTCTAGCCAAGTTGAAATAAAAGAAACCATTTTTATCCCCTTGGCTGAAAAAATTAAAAACAAGACAAAATATTGAACAATATTGGACATCAGGCAATGAAAAGCACCAATTCCAGAGAGATGGGATGCAAAGGAGGTGAACCCTGTGAATGCCTCAGTTTACTGGCTAGAGAGAGTTTCCAGGCCCCTGAGATCGGAAGGAAGAAGCCGAGAGAATCTGAATTCGAGAGATGGAGCTAGGAATCTGGGAAGCCAAGGCCTCTAGAGGGTGCAGGGTAGACTACCAGAGAGGAGACAGCACCACTGAGAGAAAGCCCCAGAGGTCTGCAGGAGTCTTCAGCAGAATCCTGATCCATGCATAAAGGCAAGGAACCTATCCAAGGTTGGGAAAAAAAGCACCCTAAGTATTAGAGAGAACAATCCACAGAGCCAGGAATTATTCCTATGCCTGCTAGCCAGAGAATAAAACTTTATCATTCATGGGGCATCAGATAGAGTATGCAAAAGGGTCTTCCTTCAACAGTGGGGGAAAATTAGCCCATAATGAAATGCTTTGCTGGTCCTATCTAACAAAGCTTAAGAGACCCAAAGAATTAACCTTAGCAACATCTCGAACAAAGCTCAAGAATATTTATAGAAATACAAAACTATTGTGCAGCCAATAAGGTAAAACTTACAATTTCTGTAACAAATAAAAATTTTCAGACATATATAAAGAAGATACAGCCCATAATAAGGGAAAAAAACCAATCAGCTTAGACCAAGAACTGACAGAGATGATAGAATTAGTAGACAAGGACATTAAAAATATTATTATACTATTAGAACAGCTAAAATCCAAAATGCTGACAACACCAAATGCTAGTGGGGATACAGAGCAACATTTATTGCTGGTGAGAATGCAAAACAGTACAGCCACTTTGGAAGAGGCTTTAGTGGTTTCTTACCAAAAAAAGAAAAAAAAAGCCTAGGCGTACTCTAATCGGATGATCTAGCAATCTCACTCATTGGTATTTACCCAAATAAGTTAAACGTTTATGTCCACACAGAAACGTGCATATGGCACATGGGTGTTTACGGTGTCTTTATTTATAATTGGCAAAACTTGGAAGCAACCAATATGTCCTTTGGGAGGTGAATGCACGGAAGCACAGAGAAACCTAAAATGCATATTGCTAAGTGAAAATAAAAAAAATCTGAAGAGGTTATATACTGCCTTCACCTCAATCCTGACAGAAATGACAAAGAATACAAAAGGCAAACACTCATGACTACAATAAGAACGGAAGAGGAAATGGCAGGTGGTGAGCACAATCCACATGCTTTGGGGACGTTGAGAAGCGGTTAGATGAGCAGTAACTGACTTGGCAGACTTGAGAACCTTGGAATCGGAGCTGGAAAGTGGAAAAATGAACAAGAAGCAAGCCAACGTGCATCTCCAGCCTCAGCAGGGCTTAGGAATCAGAAACATCGGGTATCTTTGAAAGCCAGAATGTCGGGGAGGAAAGAAAACTGGAGGATTTATAGAAAGTCCTCATAAAGAGCAGTTACACGCCAAGCCTGTCCTGTCCAGTGATGGTACCTGCTCACTCAAGTGGAAGAAAGGAGGCTTACTCTCTGCAGAAGGCAAGCTAGAAAGGACCTGGATTTAGACAGACTGAAAACAGCTCAGGAGATGGTTGAGATTTTCGATTTTGAAAGTAGGATTAAGTGAAATCCACATGCTTTACTGTGAGTCAGGCTTGTACATCCAGACATACATATGGCTGACAGATTCTTCTTGGGAAACCTGACCAGCCCAGGAGGGAATACCTACAGATATCTACATCTGGGGATTTCCTGACAAAATGTGGCTGAATACAGAGAAGGTTGGAAGACTGTAAGTGAGGTTCATGCACTGACTAGAGCTTCTGATTAATTTTTTTTTTTTAATTTTTATTGCATTATAGGTTTTGGGGTACATGTGCAGAACGTGCAAGATAGTTGCATAGGTACACACATGGCAGTGTGTTTTGCTGCCTTCCTCCCCCTCACCCACACTTGGTATTCATCCCCAGGCTATCCCCCCCAGCCCCCCCCCCGCTGTCCCTCCCCCATTTCCCCCAACAGTCCCCAGTGTATAGTAGACCGCCTCTCTGTGTCCATGTGTTCTCATTTTTCTCACCCGCCTATGAGTGAGTATATGCGGTATTTCTTTTTCTGTTCTTGTGTCAGTTTGCTGAGAATGATGTTCTCCAGATTCATCCATGTCCCTACAAAGGACACAAACTCATCATTTCTGATTGCTGCATAATATTCCATGGTGTATATGTGCCACATTTTCCCAGTCCAGTCTATCATCGATGGGCATTTGGGTTGGTTCCAGGTCTTTGCTATTGTAAACAGTGCTGCAATGAACATTCGTGTGCATGTGTCCTTATAGTAGAACGATTTATAGTCCTTTGGATAGATACCCAGTAATGGGATTGCTGGGTCAAATGGAATTTCTATTTCTAGGTCCCTGAGGACTCGCCACACTGTCTTCCACAGTGGTTGAACTAATTTACACTCCCACCAACAGTGTAAGAGTGTTCCTATTTCTCCACATCCTCTCCAGTATCTGCTGTCTCCAGATTTTTTAATGGCTTCTGATTAATTTTTAAGTGACTCATTCCGAAACAAGTATGAGTAGCCGAGGATCGCCTACCTTCTGAAGAACACCCCTAAAATCAAAGGCAAGGAATAAAACACATTAACAGAGAAAAGGCACTTGGAGAAAAGAGAGTACAAGGGCATAAAAAGACAGCAGCAAAACGTATAAATACTGTTCTCAAAGTGACAGAGGATATTGCGCCTGTGAAATGGAAATGGGAAGCTTCAAGGGGGGTATGTAGAAATTCAATGGAAAGTTTACAAGGTTTTTTCAGAAAAATCACTCAGAAGGTTAAACAAAACGATAAGTGAGAGAGTTTCTGATTGAAAACCAAAGAGAAACAGTAGTATTAGATTTGTCCAGAGGTCCAGCATCTGAATAATCAAAATCCAGAAAGAGAAAACGGAGAAAAGGAAGAAAACATTTTTAAAGAAATAGTAAAGGAAAACTTTCCCATAACTGAAGGATGTGACTTTCAGATTAAAATCACTAACGCAGTGCGCAGCACAGTGAATGTAAACATATATACAGACAGACACATAGACACAGACACGTACACACACAGACACAGGCCCTGACAGACACACAGACACAGGCACTTACACAGGCACACAGACACAGGCACACACACACACAGGCACTGACACACATAGGCACACAGACACAGGCACTTACACACAGGCACACAGGCACTGACACACAGGCACACAGACACAGGCACTTATACACATAGGCACACAGACAGACACAGGCACACACACACACAGGCACTGACACACATAGGCACACAGGCACTTACACACATGCACACACAAAGACACAGACACAGGCACACACATAGGCACTGACACACATAGGCACACAGACACAGGTACATACACACATGCACACACACACATACACACACATATCCTATAGAAGCACACACAGACCAAGGCATTTTGTCACAGAATGCAGAACCCCAGAAGTAAAGGGAAGACTGTCAAAGGGCGGGGGTAGGGGAACAGGCCGCATACAAGGATAGAGCATCAGTGACTCAGACTTCTCAACAACACTAGAAGCTAAAGACAAGGAAGCTCCTTCCCTTGCCCTCCAGCCATGGCAGCTGCAGCTCCGACCTGAGTGAGTCCAGTGGCCTCACCTGCAAGCAGAGCAGCAGCTGCAGCCTCTCTAAGGAGCCCAGCAGATGACCTCTTCCCGAGGCCTGACCATGTCAACCTCCTGACAGACCTGCACACAGCCAGTGTGTCTCCATCCATCATACAGAGAGGGCTTCAACAAAGCATTTGGTTCCGAGCTGGTGAAACAAGGTAAAGGCAAAGTCATGTGGTGGCATGGAATTCTCAGAGTCTGGATCATCTAATACAGACACTGGTAGATGGGACTTTGGAGTCCAAGCATAAATGGTGCGAGTATGATTTGACTTCACAGAAAAATGGAACACTGATCACTGATAACACGCTGGGAACAGAAATTACAGTTGAAGACCAAATTTGTCAAGGCTTGAGAATGGCATTAGATACTCCCTTCTTACCAAACATAGGAAAGAAAAGTGGCAAAATCAAGTCCTCTTACAAGAAGGAGCGTGTAAAGCTTGGCTGTGATGTTAACTTTGATTTTGCTGGACTTGCAATTCATGGTTCAGCTTCTGGGTGCCAGATGGGCTTTGACGGCACCAAATCAAAGGGGACAAGGAATAACTTTGCAGTGGGCTACAGGACTGGGGACTTCCAGCTGCACACTAATGGCAACAATGGGGCAGAATTTGGAGGGTCAGTTTATCAGAAAGTACGTGAAGATCTTGACACTTTAATAAACCTTGCTTGGACATCAGGTAGCAGCGGCTCTCACTTTGACCCTGTAGCTAAGTTTCAATTGAAACCCACCGCTTCCATTTCTGCAGAAGTCAACGACAGGTTTGACGGGGGTGGGCGACGCTCCACCCCTGAGGCCTGGTGTGAAGCTCACCGTGTCTGCTCTGGTAGGCGGGAAGAGTATGGATGCTGGAGGCCACAGACTTGGTCTTGCCCTGGAGTTGCAGGCTTAATTCAGATGAAAGAAGGCTCTGGAAATGGATAAAACATTTGGCCCTGATGTATTTCCACGGAGACTAGCAGGCTTTTTCCCCCTAAGAACGTGATCAAAACAAAGAATGTAAACAAGAGCTGTGTTTTAAATCTTCAGAGAGTTAACTTGTTAGCCAGTTTCTAGTTGAACAGGCTCTCTGTCTAGTTACCAATACCGCAGTCCTACAGGTACTGTACGCTGTTTAAATGCAGTTACCTGTTAACTGTGCTACTCACCAATCATGAAACGACCTTTACGAAAACTGCACAGTTACGTGCATGTTTGTTTTTACGTTCCTTTAAACATTGAATATTGTCATTGCATGAGACGAATTAGTGGATGGTTTAAGCTGAGGTTTCAATTTTTTTGTTAAATTCAACCGTGACTGGATTACTTTTAGTATTCCAGAACATCACAAATCATGAATAAAACAAGCATATAATTAACGGTTCCAAGTACCTGCCAGCAAAAGTCAAATCGCCCCGTATCTCACTAATGCTTTATTTTTCATGTGAGCGTTCTGCTCGTTACTTAAATCTGTCCCTAGATTAGTTCATGAACTTTTTAAGACTACAATAAAAGGGTACATGCTTTAAAAAGTTTTTTAATGAGGAAATGTCTCCACATTCCAAAGAAAAATGACTTCTAGCCTAGAAATTATGCTCCGCCAAATCCAATAATTTTATGCTCAGCCAAATTCAATCCAAGACGAGGGTAGAATAAAGATATTTCAGACATTCATGCAGGCTGACTGGGTGGGCACTCTGTCCTCTCCGTCCACCCGGATTCGAGGTGGTGAGGTTGTAGATGATGTGTCCTTAGGGGCTGGTTTTTCAGGAGATGACAGACACCTGCATACAGTGGCTGGTTGGGAGATAGGACCCCGTGTGGGGGCATGAACAATACCCAAGCACTGCCCCACTAAGGGAAGTTTGGAAGTCTAGGGGATATTGATTGGTTCTCAAAATCACTAGGGGATGCCAGAGGCATCATCAGCTCCCTAAGGGCTGATGTTCTACCATGCATGGGACAGTCCCTCAACAGAGAGTTGCTCTGCCCATAATCCCAAAAGCACATCCTTCAGAAGTGCTGAATTAGACACTTCCTTTGGCTTTCACTGTGAGGCTGCTTATACGTGAAGAGGGGCTGAGAGGGTATAAAATGCTCTGGGGATGAGTCGGGTGAGGTGGAGAAGACAGCTGACCTGGGGAGAAGGAAGGAGAGGGAAACTACTCCGGGACATAAAATACAATGACCGACTAGAACAAATAGGAATGCCTGATGCCCGTGAGTCTACAGAACAAATTCTGCTATCGAATTCTTTGTGTCGATGCCCACGTTTGTAAAACGTTCTGTAACTGTTCTGTGCCGAAGTTCAGGTCTGCACCCTATCAGCATGCCTTGCCTGGACCATTGCTGCGGCTGCCTCTCAGGTCTCCCTCTCTCCAGTCTCACCTCTGCCCCTTCATCCACGACACCGTTGCTCCAGTGATCTTTCAAAACATAAACCTGATCGTGTCACTCCCCTGCTAAAAGCTTTCAATGGCTCCCCATGCCTCCCCATTCCCCAGGGAGTGTGCAGCCAAACTGGACTTATCCTGCAAGGTTCAGCTCCAAGGCCCCTGCTTTCTGAGGCTTCTTCCAGTCATCCCCTGCCAATGAGATCCTAGCATTGTCCTCCTCTGTCACAGTACTCATCCACAGCATGACACGAGCGCATTTTTGTCTTGTATTTCCCAGAAGCCCAGGAGCTTTATGGACAGGACTATTTCTCATCCTTCCCTGACCCCCAGATCTCGGCATGGTGGTATGTCTAGACACCTGCTGAGTGCTGCTCCTGTGCTCACTGAATAGAGTTGACCATTTCTCCCTCACGAGAAGGCTGAGCTCAGGGAAAGCCTGGGATCACAGCTGTCAGCAGCATGAGCAAGGGTCCCCACATCATGCCAGGCCTCCTCTGGGCAACTGAGTCTTCTACAGCTTTTCTGAGTCACAGAGGTCACTGTGGAGCTGTGAGCAAGGCTCCGACAGATAGGCTAATCCAACGATGGCTCATCTGAGGCGAGAAGGCTGCATACCCCAGAATAGGACATGGTCTCCGGGTGCCCAGGCCAGCGCCCCACCAGCTCTCACCCTATGTGAAACGGGACTAATTGGAAATTGGTAACCATTTTTCCAGATAAAATGTGGGCTTTCTCACCCTATTCTCTCTTCTCACTGCCCCGGAAGGTATGGTGAAGGATGTGGGGCTGGGATGAATGGGAGATAGACTTGGAAGGTGATTTGAGGCTTCCTTTTATTCTTTTATTTTATTTATTTTCGAGGTGGAGTGCAGTGATGTGATCTCAGCTCACTGCAACCTCTGCTTCCTGGGTTCAAGCAATGCTCCTGCCTCAGCCTCCTTCATAGCTGGTGCACTCCACCATGCCAAGCTAATTTTTGTATAGACACAGTTTCACTATGTTGGCAAGGTTGGTCTTGAACTCCTGACTTCAGGTGATCTGCCCTCCTTGACCTCCCAAAGTGCTGGTGTTACAGGCACGAGCCACTGCATCTGGCCCAAGACTTCCTTTAAACATTCGATATTGAGCAATCCTGAGCCTTGTTCTATAGGCAGTGAAGAACTATTGAAGTTTTTGAGAACAGGGTGACCTCATTGCAGCATGGCTTTAGACTGAAGGGAGAAGTGGGAAATGCAGGCCTCTAGGGACCTAAGCAGGAACACTGCCCCCGTAAGTGATCCGTCTTTGGCTTATGGATGCCACAGCTGGTGGTGCGCAGGGAAGAGGCAGAGTGAGTCTCACCTGAACGGCGAGGTCTTTTGCTAGGAAGTCTCTGGGATCCTGGATAATGAACAATAGGGAATCTGTCCCTAGATTCTGGGATCTGAATCGAAGGAGGGTCAAGAGGTCAAAACATGGTCTTGGGGTCATGGAGATGGTAACTGGCTCCCACCAATGGAGGCTGGGACAGCAGCCAGCCCCTGGGAGCTTGAGCACAGAGCTGGGCAGCTGGGGGCGTGCACCGGGGCCCAGAAGACCCAGTTTCATAAGGGAACATCGTGAGGATACTCTATATTGTCGTATAATTTGTATTTTCACCAGATTTATTTTCCTTTCCAAACTTAGTAATGTGTCTTGTTAAACATCCAGCTTGTCTCTGCCGGCTCTGGGAACTAAGGGTACCTGTGGGACTCTCGCTGGGGTCAGGCTGCAAAGGAAGAGCAGCTTCCTAGGCAGTGGGAGGACAGGGCCACTGAAGTGAGGGCTGCAGAGGGAAGAGCAGCTTGGTCACCTTCCCCTCCTGATGGAAGACTCCCTTCGACACTGGGGATTTTATTAGGGGAAGTGAGACGTGCCTCACCACTGTCTGCTGTGCAGACGTCAAATCTCAGACTCGGTTTTGTTCTGCTAACCACAAACTCCCTTGATTTTATCACCATTTAAGCATAATAAATTTTTTCAAAATCTGAAGTAAAAATGCACTGTTCTAACAATAGGCAACTAAAAACATGAAACAAAACTCTCTCCACCCCCAATCTAATTGTCTGGAAACGAAGACAGGCAAAGTGGTCCCTTTAATTGAATCCACCTTTTAAAAACTGAATCCTACGTGTGGACATCTGGCTTACTGGTCCGATGTTTTCCTTGTGAAGATCTGTGACACATGTTCAAGTGTCCTCTGTCCCCTGAGATGCCATTTTCTAGGCTGGGTGCCCACATTACAGCTCTAAGGACTCTCCTGCTGTCCCTGTTCCTGTCGTCCGTAACCCTTAGGACTGTAGTTTCCAAACTCCAGGGAACCTGAGAACTATCTGGACATGACTCCCTGGCCCTTCGTCAGCCCTTCCTCAATCCCTCTAAATCGGAATATGAGGGTGGGATCCCGGGAATCTGCATTTTAAACTAGCACGCCAGGTGATTTTAATCAGGCATCAGAGGACCAGAATGAAGGTCCCTACTTTACTGATGACTTTAAGTACACGTACACGCATATCTAGGCTACTGCTTATTAACCACCTACAACATACTAGAGTCTTTACTAACTTTATCCCCCTAATCCTCATACTAACTGCAACAGGTAAGCAACCCCTGTCTATAGCCACAGAAATAGAACTTGCCAAAGGTCACCGGGTTAGGAAGTGGCAAAGTCCACCCGGCTCCCCGGCCACTCAGTTCTCACTCTCAGTGCCTGTTCCCAAGGGCAGCCCAAGAGGAAGCAAGCCCTGGGCTCTCTTCACAGCCTCATCCACTTCAGTGTCTCCCTCCCTCGCAGTAGGGCTTTCCCCTCCCTGCTATTATTTGAAGCTTATTATTTTTCAGATACCTTCTTTCATCTGGATGCTTTTATCTGAACTAAATGCTTAAGTTAGGCTTAAACATTCTTTTAAAAAATTTTTTTTTAATGACTTGAGATGGGGTCTCACTATATTACCCAGGCTGGTCTTGAAATCCTGAGCTCAAGCAATCCTCCCACTTCGGCCTCTCAAAGTGCTGGGATTACAGGCATGAGCCACTGTGCCTGGCCAACTTGAATATTCTAGACTTATTCTTGTCAAGGTGAAGCATTTTTCATGATGGCCTCTCCTTCGTCTTTTCCCTTGCAAACCTAAACGGCCTGCAGAGTCACACGGATATCATCAGGGCCCTCCCTATCCCCCTTTGGACTCATCAGGGGTGAGTCTGAATCAATAGTTTTCCATTTGGACCGTCCCCCAATCAGGAACATCTGATATGTCTGGATCTCATTTCTCCAACCTCTAACAACCTGCACGCCTGCTATAGCCGAAGAGGCTGAGCTCCCAGGGCCGGGAGTCTGATTCCAGAGGGGAAGACTCTGCTGGCCGTGCCCCAGCTGGGGGTCCAGTTGGCTGCTGCACTTTCAAACAGTCCCTCCACCCACCCAGGAAAGTGGTAAAGGGCTCTGCATTCACCCTTAGGACACCAGAACAAAAGTTAGTCTTGGGGGTATACCTGGGGACCAGGGGACTGTGGGCAGGAAGGATATATTGACTCAACAACACAGGGTGCAACTTGAAATTCTAAACAAATTGTCCCTAGCTCTTTCAGAGGAGTTCTAAGGAGTAGAATCTGCCTGGTTGGCAGGCATTCTTATATTTTGGGGGCTCTATGAAGAACCGAGGAAGGAAGTCCATGCTTGCTGGGAACACAAGAAATTGTGACCCTGATGGGAAGAGGAGATTCTCCAACCGTGACGGGCATGGTGGAAGGTGGGCCAACAGAGCCATCTGGGACCAGTGGGCAGTGATGCCCATGTGGCTGGAACTTCAAGGCCCAACTTCAGAGTTGCAGTGACAGCAACTCAAGCTGCCAACAGGCAACCACAGCCAGCCCTGAGGAGGTGCAACGGAGGAGCCACCAAGGAGGCAGGTAATGCCCAGGCAATAGGACTGGCAGTCTGCAGTTCCACCTTACTGAGGGACATGGTGGGGTAGGGAGGAGGCAGAATAAAACACGGAGGGGGTCTTGCTGTGAGGCAGCCTGTCCTCTAGTTCATGGCTTGGAAACGCCAGCCAGTGGGCCAAATCTGTCCCACTGTCTGTTTGTGAACAGCTGAAATAGGACTGGATTTTTTCTTTTTTTTTTTGAGATGCAGTCTTGCTCTGTTGCCAAGCTGGAGTGCAGTGATATGATCTCAGCTCACGGCAACCTCTGCCGCCTGGGTTCAAGTGATTCCCCTGCGTCAGCCTCCCCAGTAGCTGGGACAACAGGCATGCACCACCATACCTGGCTAATTTTTTATACTTCAGATGGGGTTTCGCCATGTTGGCCAGGATGGTCGCAATCTCCTGACCTTGTGATCTGCCTGCCTTGGCCTCCCAAAATGCCGGGATTACAGGCGTGAGCCACCACGCCTGGCCAGGACTGGATTTTAAATGGTTGGGGAAAATCAAAGACATATTTAATGCTACATGGAAATGACATGAAATTCGAATGTCAATGTCCATAAATACAGTTCTATTGTAATGGGCATGCTCATGGAACAGTCAATCACATTTATTTGTGTCATTTAAGGCTGCTTTCATGATAAAATGTTGGCAGAATATTTGTGACAGAGACCTGCGAAGTCTACAATATTGACTACTTAGACCTTTGCAGAAAAATATTGCGGCCTCTGGATCCAGAACCACCTTCCTCACATCCTTGATCGGTTATTTCTCTAATTGGTTTCCACGGTGGTTCGGTCAGAAACTCACCCAAGCGGATCCCCCATGGCTGTGCAGGGTCTCTCCCCCTGCCCTCTTTCACCAGGCCTGGACTGCCGGCCCGATTTGAAGTCACTACATCCTCTTACGGTGGAAGAGGCACTTGTCTCACAGGAAACCACGACCACGTTATGGGGTGTGAGCATGTCGCAGGCCCAGGGCTTGCGTGGTGGAGGAACATCTGAAGCAGCAGCTTTGGAGGCAGGGCACGCCCCTGCCATGCAAAGTCCTCTTTGTTTATCAACACCATTATTAGAAATGTGCACATCCCAGCAAAACCAGCAGGTCACACATTTACAAAAGCGCCTGTCACACTGGAGCAGGAGGGTTCTGGGCCTTTTCAATGTGCAGATTCTAATTCCTGGGACAGGGACGTTGTCCAGTGAAAGGACAAAATGACTCCATTGTATGGAGTTTGCCACAGTCCTCTGGAGCCGTATCTCTCATTCTCTGCTTACCCTCAGCAGAGGAGTGGGGGAAGTGGGTATGAAGTTCTGGGTAACTTCGGTGAGTTGGCAATACCTCGAGAGTGAGGCTAATGGGTTGCTTAGTAGGAATTATGATGATATTGCAACCCACAGGCCAATGGGCATGGGGGCAGTCAGCCAGGACAGAGAACTGGCCAGTGCCCTAGGCTCCCAGCCCAGCAGCTGGACATGGTCCATGCCATCTTGGCACCAGGTGTGAAACTGCCAGCCCGGGCAGCTGTGCAGGCTGTGGCATGTTGTTGAACCTCTCTGAGTCTTGGTTTCTCTTCTGTTAAGTTAGGAGGTGGTGTAAGGGGGACACTACTACCCTTACCTTGCAGGGCTGTCACAAGCATCGTGACAGCATACATCATGCCCTTAACTGGCCTCTGTAGGTCTTAATAAATTATAGCCAGTGTTTTGACTTCCTGATGTCCAGCAGAACCGATCTGTGGCACACATATGTTAATACTTTAAATACCGCTTAGACACTTAATTAACTCCCCAGGCAGATTGTAAACTCCTCTGGGGCAGAGGACATCAAGTAATAGATACCGTCTATGGGCACCTGATACTGGGCTTGGAGCTTTATTAAAAAATACCTGGCTTTCCTAATTCTGAGGAACCTGAAAGCTGGCATCATCATCACCTGCATCATACCCGTAAGAACACCAAGCTTGGAGCGGTTTATGTGATCATGAGGGGAGCAGAGGAGTGTGCTGAGCTGAAATCTCCAGCTCCGAAGCACCAGCTCTTCTGTCCCACTGCCTCTCTCTAAAGGGGTCCTCACCTTGAATCCCCTGAACCCTACTGGGCACCACACTGGCACTCAAGAAGTCAGAAACCCAGCCACAAGCCTCTGGTTTAATGTTTCCTAAAGTAGGGACTGTGCCCGATCCAGCAGCAACCAAAATTCAAAAAGCAAAGTCAAAGAAGAGTCCATTTCTTTTCAGTAATATCTAAAGTACGATGGAAAATAAGCCTGCTGAAAAGCTGCCTCCTTCGCCAAAGCTAGAGAGAGAGGGGACGCCTCTCCTGCTGTCCCCGGTCAGATCAGATGAGGGCCAAGGAAACTGATCTCTCATGGTAGGGGGAGGGGATGAAGGGCACAGGGACAAGGTACACGTAGTTGACTGAAAAGAGGGGGAAAACCACAGAGGAGTGTTTTACATGGGATCCTGAGATAGCAAGGGGTGTGAGGACAAGAGGCTGCCGCGGGCCATTCACAGCCACCCATGCGCTGCTTCTCCCAGCCTCCTGCTTACCTGAGCCAATGTAAAGATTCTTTTCAAAAAAGTCTTTGCTAGCTGTAGTGTTTATTTAAGGATAAGATGACCCAACTTCCACTATATTTAGTGCATGAAAACCCACAGGTGTTTGACTCCAGGAACTGCTTGGGGTTGTGCTATTAGTTTTCTGAGTCCCCTCCCTTCTTGGTTTCATTGTTTGAGCGCTGCAGGTGAACTGGCTTCCTGATTTCTGCAAAAGCCCTCCCGCACTCCCCCATCCTCTCCAGCCTGCAGATAGTTTCAATACTCCCATAGCACATGACTGCCTAGGTAAGGTGAGGGGCGAGGGGGAACTGTGACGCTGTTTCCATTTCAATTCTAATTTAAAACGTCATGCCAACCACAACAGCCACCCTATTTTAACTTCGTCAGTTGGCTTAACCCCTTATTTGAACTAATCAATTTAATCAGTGGCCTCGGCCTCCTCCTCCTCATTCCTCTTCAAAAGACTTCTGATGGAAGTCAGGATATTTGCTCTCCTGTGCCTCTTCTGTGTGTCACCCTGTAAAATGCAGGACAGAGACAAAATCGCATACTGTAAAAGAACTGAGAGCTGGAGCCGCGGGGCCAGACACCCCAGAGCCTGGTGCTAGCTGTGGCAGCTGTGTGACCTTTAGGTTTCCTCACCTGTAAACCTAGTTATCCTGTCTCAGAGTTGTTGGAAGATTAAATGCTAATGCTTAGCACGAGGACCTGGTGCTCCACGAGCATCCCCCAAACATGTTAACGAGCCTGCAATGGGTCCCCCACACCTGATCCACAAAGGGAGGGTTGTCTGAGAAAAGCTGCTGGTCTGTCCAAGGAATTCCTTTCCTGGATAAGTGGAAACGGATCTATTACCAGGCAACTCGACACCTCTTAGGCCCTTGAGAGGGGGCTGACACAAAAATGAATATTTGCAGGGTGATTTATGGTTCACAGAGTGTTTTCAGGGTTGTCATCGTGGGGGAAGCAGGCTTTGCAGTCAAATCTTGGAAGAGACAGAGCACAGTCTCTGTCTCTAACAAGATATGTAACCTTGGGCGACTCAGAAGCACACTGAGCCTGAGAAAAACTGCTACCTAGCCCCCGTGAGCCCACGTGTCTGAGGCCTGCAAGTACATATGTGCAATGTGTACTTGGTCAACCTAAAGCCTTAGTCTAAAGCAAAGAGCTGTCACTCTGTTTTTCCCAACAGGCAGCTTGAGCAAAACCTCATGCACTATCCATATGGAAGGGATAGATTAAAATGATTGAGAACAGCCTGGCCAAAATTGCTGTTTGCTGCCATCTCCATCTCTCTCTCTCTAACACTACAGCCTTGGATACCTTTTTCCCAGGGAAGCATCTGAAAGAAAGGCGGCCACTCTGGCTTCTCATGCCTTTCCCTTAGGAAGAGTTCCCATTTTCAGAAACTTCCTAAGTAAAAGGTGGCCCTGGGATGGCCAGCTCCAGTGAAAATGCCCTGAGTTGGGAGACTCATGATCTCCCAACAGGTAGCCTGGGCCGCTCCGAGCTGGGTGAGGAACGGTATGAAGCCAAGCCTCCCGACATGCTCCAGCTCCCTGGATTCTGGGCGGCACTGACGAAAACCTGCTTGAGAGAGTGGTGACAATCAGAGTCTGAGGAGTGGCTCTTCTGCCAGGGGAGCACATGCTTCTAGATAGCACTTATCCCCAGGGGAGGGACACAGTCCCGTGTTGCAGAAGGCACAGGGCCAGGAGGCAGGGAACCAGCATTGTGGCCCCAGCTCCAATGATGCTGTCACTTCAGACATGAAGTCACTTGACTCAGCTTTTAGGCAGGGAGCAGGGGTGGACCACTCAGCCCAGTCTGGGAACCATCCCTGACTTGCCTCTGACTTTACCTGCCCCTAAGTATATAAGGAGCTAAAGGCCTCTAGAGGATGAGGCCCCATGCCAAGGTAAGGTGGCAGAGTGGCACCATTGCAGTGAGGCTCTGGCTGCTCAGAGGTCATGTGCGAAATTCTTATAGGTCCCATTAATGCCATCAGTATCTTCCAGCTGATACTAACCCCGAATTGCAAGCAAGCATGTTACTATCCCAGTCAGGATAGTAACTTCAGACAGTGAAGGAGATAAAAGAATCCCCACTCATTTAGAAGCGTGCTTCTGGAACCCTGGAGGTCCCGGGTGGCTACGACGGGAGCTTCATTCCAAGGCTGAGGAATGAACACTTGGAGACAGCATGAGAGCAATTCTAAAACACCAGAAGGGTAGGTCTGCCAGGAGGACTGAGTGGGTAGGGAGTTCGAAATAATACCGCTGCGTGTGAAGACTGCAACCCTTAGAAGAGACCTTGCTCAGGGGGCCAAGAGCTTGTGCTCAACTGTGTTAGTATCCAGGACATGAAGCGCATTCCAGGAAGCTGAGCACCAGCACGTCCCACGCAAGTTGTCCTGCACTAAGTATTGGTCTGGACGATGTCTGGGACTGAAATGGTTTCTGGCACCAAAATAAGGCATTACGACACATTCAGGTAAATATCCAGGATTCAGCCTCCAAGGGGCCAGGGGCCCAAGGACAAGTCTTCCAGGGAAAAACCTATCCAGTTCAAAGCACCAAATCTCTGCCAGTGACATGAAAAGTGGGCAGAGAATGAAGCATTCAGGTGTTTACAATGTGGGAGAGGAGCTGATGCAACCCAGCAAGAACACAAATAGAGCAGGAAGGGGGAGGTGGCAGACATAGGGCCTGGTAAGCCAGAGAAGGTGAGGACGGGGGTGACATTTAGCTGAGATTTTAGAGGCCTGCTGTGGGGTCAGGTGCCCGGAAGAAGCTGTGTGCTCCAGAACTCCAAGTAGGCCAGCTTAGCACAGTAGGCCAAAGGACAGGAAGGGAGACTGGGGCTAGCTAGCTGTAAAGGGCTCCAGACATCTGCTCTTGCACAGAAGGGTCTTAAGCAGGTTTTAATGTATGGGTGGGGTCCAGGCACATCTGTTTCAGAAAGACCCCCCTTCAAAGAGTCAAGAAAAAGAGAGGCAAGTGAGAAGACTCACGAAATAGCCCAAGGAAGAGCTGAAGGCAACCAAGAGGGCAGAGTCAAGAAACATTTCAGAAGCTACATGCAGTAAAAATGAGGTGGAAGAGGATCCTGGGGATGGCTGATGGACAAACCAAAGATCAGAAAACTGCTCTTCAGTGATCCCCATTCTTGTGGTGAAAAGAGAAGAATGTCACACTCCAACCTTCATGAGCAGTTCCAGATCCAGACAGTGTCTAACCGATGCGAGTAGATGACGAGAACAAAGGCAGTCCACCACAAAACTGAAGAGGCCACTGATGTGGATGTGGATGGGCAGTGAAGGGAGGAGTCAAGAGGCAACACGGGTAGTGTGAGCTGGCAGTCAGGGCTCGAGAGGAGCAAGGGTGACTTACTGAGTGAACCCGCAGAAGTGATCGGGAAGGACTCCACACCTACCAGACCAGGCCATGTGCGTCCTTGACCAAAATGTTTAAGCAGGAAAAGGGACAGGTGGAGGCAAGGAGGTGAATGATTTGACACAGCCAAAGACATAAGTTTCATGAGGACAGTTAGGAGAGTACCGGAGGAGTTCAAAGAAATTCCACACAGAAGGGAGGCCATGGAAGGGGCAGGACTTGGGGTGGGCAGGGGTTGTTGTGAATTAGATCAAAGGAATGAGGAGGAAGGTTGCTAACCAAAATCTACAGCATCTTTCTATATCCTTCAAACATCTATTAGTCACTCAAGTATCACTTGTTCACTTCTATGCTTCTTTAAAAATGTGAAGAGCCGGGTGCGGTGGCTCACACTTGTAATCCCAGCACTTTGGGAGGCCGAGGCGGGTGGATCACGAGGTCAAGAGATCGAGACCATCCTGGTCAACAAGCTGAAACCCCGTCTCTACTAAAAATACAGAAAATTAGCTGGGCATGGTGGTGCGTGCCTGTAATCCCAGCTAGTCGGGAGGCTGAGGCAGGAGAATTGCTTGAACCCAGGAGGTGGAGGTTGCGGTGAGCCGAGATCGCGCCATTGCACTCCAGCCTGGGTAACAAGAGCGAAACTCCGTCTCAAAAAAAAAAAAAAGTGAAGAAACTACAGTAGTAATTGTACGTGCATAGCTAAAGTTGTTTTCTTTGTTGTTGAAACCGGCTAGGAGCTAAGGGCACAAATTAAGCAAGCTGTCAGCAAAGGCAGACTGCAAGACTACACCTGCCATGGGTATTACCTAGAAGGCGGAGTGGCCAACAAGCAAGCCTAGTTTAAGTTTGTCAGGCACCTTGAAAAAGAGCCCAAATATTAAGGGATTTACGGTCTCCAAGTTAACCACATAGCCCTCCCACCAAAGCAAGCATCTGTCCTTCAGAGCAGCATTCAAGGCTGATGTTGACAGACAGGAGTATCTCTAGTCGGTATATTTCCTGAAACCTAAAATAAATTCATCACTGAGAGACAAATCAATGAGCATGAATCACAAGTTTTATTTCCATTTTAAATATACCTTTATTTCTCAAACTCAAAGCTTTATTTTATCAAGTTCTAACACATTTTGCATTGACAAGTGATTTCATCCGCATCAGTAAGGTTAGTGACCGTTACCAAAGAGGAAACCCCAGACCTCCTAGGGACTGTTAAGAAATTAATATTCCAAAGGCTATGTAAATGTAGAACAAAAAGCTTTCAATGTAGTCTAATGGGTATCTATTTTTCATCTATATTTAGAAATAAGTTGCTGCCTTAGGAAAATTAGATTTTTATCGTTTCAAATAAAATACCAGATGAGTTTAAAAAAAAAAAAAAACGCCCACAGATCTGTACTATTTAGCTACTTCCTCTTTAGTAGATGGTCATTTCACCTTCCTACGCAAACACACGTGAGAATTTGCACCAACTCTCACTAGCCCAGGCAAAACTCCAAGCATTTTATTTAGCTTACACTTCAATTATTTTTTAAAAAGTGATGGGTAAACAAGATTTAGGCACTTGAACTCACACACACACAGACACACAAAGTCTTTTCCTGATCTTCACTTTGGAGGTTTCCACAAAGAATCCTGAAAAGTTGCCAGATCTTTTAAAACACCTCTCCTCAACACACAGCACCCCCGCCTCTGACTTGGTCCTCTGATTGTAACTGGTGGAGCTGGAATATGTTCCAAAGTCAGTTGTGAAATTCTAGTCTCTGCAGGATTAAGGACATCAATCTAACCTTGGAAACTGGATCCTTACAGAATTCCCTGGCACAGAGCTCCAGTCAGACACCACGGAAGGAACGGCCCCGTAAGCATCAGTGTCTTGTCTCACCACTGGGTAACTATTTTGCTCCCCTAGAGCATCTGAGCTAAGAATATAGCTGCATCCTAACCCAAGGCACCAACCGGTACCAGAAAGGAAGCTATGAAGGAGTTATTCCTAAAGTTAGGAAGTTGCTTTTGAGTGGCACCATTTCCCAGTCAACAATGCAGTGCTAGTTCAAATCCTAATGTACCATAAAGGGGTTAGTGCAGAGGTGAAGCTGAAGAGTAAGCAGATTCAGGGCTTTAACAATTGATTAATGTGTCACCACAACACACAAGTTCATACACAGCTTGCTGTGACTCAACCCCAGTGAAAGTCAAACTGGAAAAAGCAAACTGAAATGCCAAACTACATCTGTACCATCTGTCACTAACTCAGCATCATCTTCCCTACACAACTCAGCCCATCTGCCAGGTCCCCCAGGTGTGGGCCATGGCATATCCCATAGACATCCCATCAGAAACTCTGATTGGAAGGCGTTGGTAATAGAGTTCAGGTTCCAGCATTGAAATTACTGAATGAGGAAATACTCTGTTACGGGCAAGGTAAGATTTAAAAAGGACACCAGAGCTCAAAGCCAGGAATCCAGTGCGTGTTTTTCTGCCAACGTGAGGGGAATAGGTACTGTTTTCATCTCACTGATGCTCAACCTGACTCCAAGCAGCGGGCTAGAAGAACAGGCAGCAGACACGCTGAAAGCACCAGAAAACAGTCAGAAATCAGCGCCCCGAAGCAAATAAGAGATGCTTAAGTTTAGATTAGAACTTGCATGTGAACTTCAGTGCCCTCTGCCACTGCCAAGTTTCATGTTACTCAACACACACGTGCGCACGCACACACACTGGACTCAGTACAAGTTCAGGGTACCTGGTGCTTATGTGAGCATTTGGAAAGGCAGGTTTTCCAGGCACCTGAAATTCAAGGTTACCTGGCCTATTCTGAGGCTGGCAAAAGGCTCACAGAGCAAGTAGTGACATCTCTAGCCTAGGGGCTGCGTTTTAAAAGCACAGCTTTGGTCAGTGCAGCTTCTACCCTGATAGCTCTAGAACACAGGTCTATTCTCAAACTACAGAAAGATCTGAGCTGACTAAAAAGGTCAGGTGAAGGGAATCCAAGACAGCCACGGTGCAATGGTGGCAAAGACTGGGAACTGGGTCTTTCTTGCAATTTCTGTGCCTCCTTTCATCCTCAGAAGAGGAATATTACCAGATAGGAAAAAAAACGTAAGCAGAGAGAACCCCAAGGACAAACTGGAAATTTAATTACTTGATGCAGATCTTATCTTCATCTGGTGCCTCATTACCCTGGTCCCCTAGCCTTCTAAGTAAAAGAAATACTGATTGCTGTTAGCAAGTGCTTATGTTGGCGGCTTCATCACGTTTCGAAGCTTTGGTTCAACACATCTGTAATTTTTGTGCAAACACATGCCATTTGACCACAATGGCAGTTTTTTAAGGTCATGAATGACCAGATAGTTTTCAAAGTTGGGATCACTCTTCATTGGGATTCACTCTTTATTGCCCCACTCTTAACGCTGAAGCACCCTGGGTCCCCTCAGTTAGAACCGGGCTTGACTCAAAGCCAATGAATTCAAATATAACGAAGCCTCACAGGGAAACAGGAGCCGATTACACTGTGTGGCCTCTAGTCACCTAATGTAGCGTAACAGAGATACCAGCTAAGCCTTGAGTTTCAATCATGTCTGATTAAGAGGACCAAGACATCACATTCCAGAATCAACCCGAAAAATACACTTTTAGAAAAAGGTAAACCACTCATTTTCTACTAAGCTCTTTTGCATTAAGATAACTTCATTGCTTAAAGCGAGGAGAAAACAATCACCCTGGGCTTTGGGTTTTTATAGCCACAGAAGGAAAAAAAAAATTAGGAGCATAAATTTGATTGAATCACTTTAGACACCAAGCTGGCTGGCAATATTGAGTGTCTCTGCCCTAAAGTGATGCTTTCTAAGCGATCCCACAAAACATTTCAAAACACATAATCTCATCTAAACCTACTGGAAAAGGCCACAGTAGCCTAGAACTCTCTCATTTACTGTGATTTCGACTAGAGATTAACACTGTTTTCCTTCTAAAGTGCAGAATATAAACGAGTCAAAGCTACCAGAATAAGGAAGAACATTCTCATTTACTCAGTTCTTCCCTAATATGCTGGAATGATTTCAAAGTGCCTTGGTCGCTCCAATGCACAAAGGCCAGACTTAATGCTAACCCCTACCTTTCCCTTCACACACAGCAAGAAGACAGCAGGTTAGATTCTAAAGCAGTTCCACAGGTCACTCAGTTCCACTGACATTCCTGAATTGAGTCGCTGTCAAAACACACCTGGAGAAGGAAGTCACTATTTTTGAAAAAACAAGAAGAACACAAACAAAAATCAGCCAAAGTACTCCAGAAGAACAGCTTTGTCATACTTGGAATGTGACCAAAATGGGTTTCCAGTTAGAACATGGGAAGACCCTCATGTCAGTTACCACAACGACTCTGGACTCAGCGCAATCCTTAGTCTCAGGAAGAATAAAACAGAAGTCAGCCATGAAAAAGCTGATGAGGAAAAAAGAAAAAAAGGTGGAGAGCCATTTAATAAGAATTTCTTAAAGAACAAAAATGAACATTCATGTTTCTACTTATAATCAGCCCCTCCCACTACCACCACCACAATTCTACTTAAATATTATTTTGTTTTCAAGTTACATTTCAAGAAAAGGTCATTTTTTTCCCCCTCAGCAACATCTCGCAATTCCTCAGGAGAGTACAGCATGTAAGCCATAAACCACTTTCAACCAGATCTGAATTCTCCAGCTATTGGCTTTGGTTTATTGATGAATGACATTCTCAGCTCCGCTGACACGGAATAAACATAAGCAATTTAGTCCCTTGAACAAAAATTAAGTCACAAGAGCACCCTCGTGTTTACCATTTTCTGCCTGACTACAATTGATACAAGAGAAGAGATTATCAGCACAGCTTTCACGTAACTGCTGAGAATCCCAAGTGAGGGCCAACGCAGCTCAGTCAGGGCTCGAGTGAGAAGCCACGTAGCTTAGCGCTTCTCTTGCAGTGCCCAGACTCTCCCAATCCCAATTATTGCACAGAGCTCAATCCCCACACGCTAATGTTTGGGACATGACGTGTTAGTGTCTATCTCAGAAAGATGTGGGTAGGTCATGCTTCCTACAGCATTTCCCAACGTGGCACTTTAATACAGGTCCTTTTAGGTTCGGCTCATGATACCCCATAGGCCCATTCCAATGGGTACACACACACAAAAGCAGAATCAGAGCTGAGTTCCCCTTTAAAAGCCAAACACCTACATCTAGAAGGAGGCTCCCCTACCTGAAAGCCCTGGCTCTATTGGGGTTCCCATTGTGGAAACCCTCAGGTCTCAAGGTTAGTTACAGGGCAGCCAGGTAGGGTAAGATTGGCTGTAGGTAACTGGAGGTTGGGCAACGTAGTAGTTGCTGAAGTTGCCGTCACTGACATAAGGAGCCGGCTGGTAGTAACAGGTGACGTTGGTGGCACTGGGGATGATGTTTTGTTCCGCCAGCACACGCAAGGCCAGGAGGGAGATGAGGTTCAGGGTCTGCCTGCGTTCATGCCCCATGAGACACACGGTGCTCTCGTTCACCACCCTGCGAAGGATCATGAGGTAGTCGTACTTGCTTCTCTCTTCTTCGGCAAAGTGGTTTTGAAGGTAGGTCTCCAGCTTCCTTTGCTGTTCGAGGATGTCCGGGAAGTCGATGAAGAATCTGGAGCACATGTAGCGCTCTAGAGTTTTGATCTCTTCCTGGTCTGTGGGCCTGAAGTCCCGCACAAGAAGGTTGCTGTACTTGAGAAGTCCCCCGCCTCTGATTTCTTCTGGGTTCTTGGTGGCAATCAGTCTGTTCTGCAGATGGTCAAAAGCTTCCTCAAAGTCCCCGTACATGCTCTCCCCCATCACAGTGGGGTGGAAGTGCTCAGAGATGGGGTTATTGGAACAGTCATAGAAGAAAAGCAAAGAATCCAGGATGATTTGGAAAGAGTCCACACTGAACTCAAACTGGCGCCGAATGGAGTCGACAAACTTCAGCTCCACGTTCTTCCCGTTCTTGTTGGAGAGGGAGATCAGGCTCCAGCGGTCAGTGTCTGTGCAAACCTTCACTAGCTTCTGCACGTATGCCTCCTTCAGAGTGACTGGACTGATTTTAAGCGTGTTCACACCCTCTGGCAGGAAGTTCAGAAGGGAACACAGAACCACATCTCTAACCAGCTGAAATTCTGCCTCCGTTGGAAGAGCCACATGGAAGATGAGGTCCAGGTCTTTGCAGCCCAAGCCATTGTCTTTGACCAAAACATGGCCAGCTGCAGAGCCATTCAGCCGGACGTCCTGCACTTTGATGCCTGCCTCCTCCAGCTGACTGCGGACGGTCTGGACAATGTCCTTCAGAGTCATCTCCAAGGTTGGAAAGTTGCCTCGTCCGTGGATAGGTACGACCTCGGTCAGGACCTCATGCAGCCGGCTAACCTGATCCCAGTTGAGCACACTGAAGGACGTGCAGTCCCTGGTACAGCTGCTCTCCTCTGCCATCTTCAGGGGATGTTCTGGCTGGGAAAACTGAAAGTGAGGGGTGAGAAACAGAGTTAGGATTTACTTCTACATGGCAAAGAAGCTCGAGGAACTCAGATATTGTTTAATCTCTGAACATCTTCCTGTAACATGGTGAGAAACGGCACCTGCTGCTCGGTGTTGCCGTGAGGACTAAATGAGTTAAAATATGTAAAGAGCTGCCTCCACAGAGAAGGACAAAAACACACAAACGCATTCTATAATGCTGTAGATGACTTCAAGGTTTTGCTTTGTTTGGGGTTTTGTCATTTTGCTTGTTTTTTTCTGGGTAGGGGTGGAGCATGCTGAAATGGAGTGTGCTTCAAATGTTCTAAAAACAGAACATCAGTGAACCATAAAGGACCACAGTTGAATTAGTTCCTTCTCCAGCTTTTTGGCTCCCTAACCACATCTTGACCTGGTTGACGCCTAGGCTACAATGCTCACACAGAGAACACACAACACACAACACACACACACACACACACACACACACACACACACACACACACACAAACTTCCCTCACTTCACAAGAAGATGAATTCTCAACTTTGGGCTACAACCTCACCAATGAGTGGCAGGCCAACCCCTTCTACTGGAATAAAGCATGTCCCCTAAGCAAAATTCCCATGTCCCTTTCGTTTATGGGAGAAATCTCTCCTAACAAGGACTTCTGTCATCTGGGGTAGAACCAAAGAGTTGTTTTTATGACAAATTTCTAGTCAACAAAGGGTTAGGGCACCTATGTAGTGGAACCACTCTTCCCAGCAAGAAAGCCTGACACAGGACATGGCCAGCTTCCTCCGGGCGTGTGCACCTTCAAGTGTACTTTGAAAGTAGTACCTTTAAGCTACCCAAGGAGAATTAAGTTGGCACGGATTACTAGGAGAGAAACACCACTTCATCTGCTAGGACCACAGAGTTTCCCAAGTAATTTTCAGCTATGCTGTACTTATCAAAAAATAAAACACAATGGATCTCTGGAAATCCTCATATATAAAAACAAATACTCATATATTAAAAAGTCAAGTTGCCTGTAGAGCCATGAGTCGAATATTTGCTAGATGGATATAAAACCCAAAACAAAGAGTCAAGGTGCTGGCCTCAGATTTCACTGTGAACAGTTTTCCCAGCCCTTCTGGCTTTCTGACTTGCTAGACACACACAAAACCCATCCCAATGACTTCTGCAGTTTCATTGTTTGAAAGCTGCTATGTTTGAATACCCATCGGCATGCATTCTCCTGGGGTTCCAACACGGATTTCTAGCCTGCACTGCCAGGGATCCCCTATGGCTGTTGCTTGGTTGTCAGGGCATTGCTGGGCACATGGAGATAAGCTCCTGAGGCACTCACTCCCATCAAGAAGTGGGTGAGAATACAGGCATCTATACAAGATACCCCGTGGTATAGACAACTCCAGCAGTGGAAATAAATACAATGTAACATTAAAGTGGAAGAAAGGGTGTCCCTAATTGGGGTGAACAGGAAGGCCACAGAAGAGTTCACTTATGGAGAGGGGACACAAGCCAATGGAAAGACAACAGGGGCACTTGGTCGGGGCCAAGAGGCAGAAAGCAGTGGGCTGAGCATGTGATCACAGCAGGCTCTGCAGGACCAATCTGGAGATGAGTGCTCTAGTGTTCGCTACAGGGTACTCGGGGAGGGGAAGACAAAAGTTTAGAAGCCTCTGAACAGCATGAAAAAGTCCTAGGCTATCTAGATCATCTTATAAAGCACTTCTGGGTTATGGATCCCACGGAAAAGCTGTGATGAATGTTTAATTGTGACGCGTTTGGCTTCAAGGCAGCTTTGGGACAGCAGAGTTCTCTTTTTGCCGTGCTCTCTAAACACTCAGCAGTTCTTCGTAATCTCTCATGATTAGCACACAGTACATCTGTGTCCACTGTATGTGCCACACCAGCAATCCCCAACCTTTTTGGCATCAGGGACCAGTTTTGTGGAAGACAGTTTTTCCATGGACTGTGCTGGTGGTGGGGGTGATACTTGCAGGATGAGCCTGTTCCTGTTCCACCCTCAGATCATCAGGATTTAGTTAGAGTCTCATAATGAGGGCACAGCCGAGATCCCTCACATGCTCAGTCCACAATAGGCTTCACACTCCGATGAGCATCTAATGCACTGCTGATCTGACGGGAGACGGAGCTCTGGTGGTAATGCTCGCTCACCTGCCGCTCAGCTCCTGCTGTGCCATCCAGTTCCTAACAGGCCACAGACTGATATTGGTTCGTGGTCTGGTGGTTGGGGGACCCCTGAGCTACACAATTAAGTTCAAATAACTACATAACGTTATGGTGCTGTCTTTACTGTGACCAGAGCTAGAGTATGATTTGGTGGCATGGGTTTTCTAGATTTCAGGTATGTTGGTCTACCTAAAGAAATACAACTTGCTTTCTACTGTGTATCACCTGCTGTACTTTCAAGGCTAGTCTTTACAACACAGGCATGAGAAGTCACACAGCAACCAGAGGCTGTAATACAATCAGTCTTTGAGATACAAGTAACAATTTTAAGAAAATCTCCAGGAAGAACCTCAATAATGTTACAGAGAATAACTGTTGGAATAAATTTTGACTCAAGTCTTTTTTCCAGGAGTTGTTCAAAAAGACATCACGTAGGATTCAAGTCAGGACTACACCTATGCTAGAATGCTGGTCCTGAGCATTAGAGGAGGGACATCTGAGACTAGAGACAATCTGGACGCTACAAGTCTTTTTTTTGGGGGGGGGGGGGGTGTAAGTATCTAGGGTTGAGATTTTCATATATTTTAAAGTATGTGAACTTCTGGTAGATTCCAAGTTAGAATTTGTTTTAGAATTTGTAAGGTTCATAGGAGAGGCAGAGACAGCTAGAAAACGTTATGAAAAATAGGAATGATATATACTAGCCTGTAATGGATATCACAGAACCATACTAATTGAAATAGCATGTTATTGGCCCAAAAACACAAATCAATCAATGGAACAAAATCTTTTAAATCTAGAAATAAAATCAAATATTTAAAGGGATTTAGTATATAACTGAAGGAGGCATTTCAGAATAGTAAAGTGAAGAACATATCTGGATGGTTATCTAAATTATAAAAAAGAAGAAAAGGGGGCTCCCTATCTCATGCCAAACTAAGATCTAGATTGGACAGATCAAAGACTAAATGCAAAAGCATGAAACTCTAAGAGTACTGGGGAGGAAATGCATTTATATATAATTACACAGAGTGGGCACTTTTGTTTTATAAGTCACACAAAACCTAAAAGCCTCAAAAATTGCTATACTTGACTATATAATCAAAAACACCATAAAGTCAGAGGGCAAAATTAGAAAAAATATTTGTAACATTAAGCAAAGTACTCACTTCCTTAACGAGTAAGGAGCTTCAACAAATCAGAAATACCAGAACCCCAACAGAGAAGGGGCAAAGGACACCAGCTACTTCTCAGACACATAATACAGTCAATTGTACTTAAGAGAAAACCAGATTAAAACCTCGATGTATCATTTTTATCTATCAAATGGACAAAGATCAGTAAGTCTGATGTGTGGGAATCAGACACCTTTAGTATACTGCTTATGGGCTCTCTCTGGATACAAGATGCTTCATTTTAAGGATACATACTCTTTGACATAGGGATTCTACTTCTGGTATGTCTACTTTGAATTTTATCCTACAGTATAGTTACAAGTATACACAAAACATTCATTGGAGATTTATTTATAAAGCTGTAAGTATTCACCAATAGAAGATGGTTAAATGATCTGACGTGCGTGTAAAACAGTACAGAAAAGCATGCAGTTGTTCGAAGAATGGTGGCTGTTCTTTCTGTATGACTGAAATGCTCATCAAGACTCATTAACAGAAAAGCCAAATGCAGAACTGTTAAAGTCTATGCTTATACAAGCACATAAAGTCTCTGGAAACATACACAAGTAGTAGTTCTAGCCTGTACCAAATACTGCCTCTAGTTTGGAGGAAGTAGATCCAAAGTTAGAAGACGAAAACTTATTTTGTGTCCTTTGAATTTGGAATCCATATATGTATTAGTTGAAGGAAAATGAAAACCTTATGATCCATGTCCTAAAGCTTTTCCCTTAGGAGCCTTCTATTCATCTGCTGACTTATTTAACTTCGATTCCCTTTTTCCTTCCCATCCCTCGTGTCTACATTCCTCACTCCCACATGCATGTGCCAAAATTAAACACACTTGGAAGCTTCATCTCCAAGCCATAAATGCTCATCTCTACAGATACAGGGATGAACAGGGGAAGAGAGACTTTTTTCTCTAGAATGCCTTTCAGTCAAGTTTCTACTCATATGTTTTAAAAGAAGATGCTCGTTAAAAAACTCTAAATAATGCAAATTCATCCCCTCTCGTCTCGTTCTGTTAACGACAAAAAAAATTCTGCTTCACAAAATTGCTACTTCTCATTTCAAACATGTAACTACCCTTGTGATACTGTTAAGTTGGTTACTAGCTAGTTACAAAAACTTTTAACACTGTTTCATAAATACGATATGCCTGTGGTTAGCATCTTCCATGCCAACTTCTTCTCATACATGTATGAATACTGGAGCTAAATTCTGGGGGGAAAAGTCTGTGTAAAGCACACTGTGGGACAAGACAAACGCCAAGTCTATGGTGGAGTTTTTCACTCTCACAATTTACCATGATTTACACATAGGGGAGCTTAAGCCATCGAAGACACAAATTTAGGCTGTGTTCGTACTAAGTGCTTAGCTCATTAGAAGAGCATAAAATAAGTCATTTGTGCCTATTAGAAAGGGATTCTTAATTGTCCCTCACTCATCCTATTTCAAATACCAAAAATATATTTTTAAGTTACTTAGACAAACATTGGTATTACTAGAATAAACCCAAGTCATAGGCCCTCAGTTAGATAACACATCAGTGCTTAGTCCAACAGTTTTAGTTTTAATTAACCACGTTAAATCAACACTGAAATAATCCCCATATAAAAGAATCACGTGGGACACACATTCCCAATTCATGAAAGGCCCTGGTTAAAGGGAAATTCTAGTTAGCAGAATTAGCAAAATAGAGAACAAGTTAATTTGAAGCCTAGTAAATTCAAACTAAAGTGAATTTCCCTTTTACTGTTTGAGAAACAGATTCATTGTATTTTGCACAGAAGTGGGGAGAGGTAAAAACCATAACTTTTTCCTACAGATTTGAGAATTAAGGGCTTACTTTTTGGCAAATCAAGATGACCGACTTTCTGAGGTACTTTTGAACTCCATGCTCTTCTGTTATCTAACTGCAGTAAAGGTATAATATGCACATGGAAGGGGGAAAAAAAAGAGGTTTGCAGAGATGGCAGCAAAAGAAGAAAGGAAAAGGCAAACTAGGCCAGAAGATTAAACCAAGGTCCCCAAGAAAAAGTTTGAGGTCTAATCTAATCATTTCCCACTGTCCAGGGCAGAGCTGCTCAAGGCAGGTTGGTCAGAAAATGTACATTTGAGCACTAAAAGGAGGGGGGTAAAAAACTATTTCTAGTCCTGCTTCTGGACTAGCCAATGAACTCCAGAAACAGAATGAAAACGTGAGGGACCCAAGGTGGGCAAGCAGGAGAGGCAGGTGCACGAGCTGGAGGGAAGGGAACTGCCAACATTTATTACACTTGCACACAGGTCTTCGGTCAAAGCAACATTAATCCTTATTTTGTGCCTGGCATTAGATGTAGAAACCACCCACAGGGTTCTTGGTATGTTTCGAGACATACTTCTATCAAGTTAAGGACTGAATATATTTAAGTCTAGGTCTGTGATCTTTAACATGAAAACTATGGAAGTGATTGTCTGGAAAATTTTGAGAAAATGCTGAGGCTTGAACTAAGGCTCTCAGCTATTGAGGGCTCTCAGCAGTCCAGAGGCCACCAAGCATTACCTTCCAATGAACCTCCTGTGGGTTTATGAATAACAAAAGAAAATCAAACACACTTCAGTGTTCCTCTGATAACAAATTCTCTTTCACTGTTTCTGCATGTTACCTCAAACGTGTGGTTCTTCCCAGTGAAACTTTCCTATCCAGGATAAGAGCTGGAATCTTGGGCAATGGACCAAGCTTGGTGACAGACTCCAAGAGAAGTGTGTACATGGAACAAAGACACCTGCCAGCCCTGGCTCCTGGCCAACAGGGTACCTGTGCACCTGTGGCTCTTCCCACACATCTTCCACACAAACTCCTCCCCTGTGTACAAGAGGGCACTTGAGACAAAAAGACACCATTCCATTACATACAAAACCTAGGGAATTTAAGCAGAAGTAAAAGTGGCGGCAATACCCTTCATACTATCCTATCCCACTTCTTCCCTCAGCAAGACGAGTGAATGAGAACCACAACTCTGAGATTATTTCTTATTTGCTTGTGAAATGAAGGGTGTAGAGGTGTGTGTCGAGGCAAGTACCTAGTATGAGCCCCCTCACATCAATTTCCATCTAACCCTCACACTCTAAGGAAGCTACGGAAGTCCCTTTTTCACAAGTTAAGTTTCAAGGTTCAGAAATGATTGCGCGAACTGACCACAGGTCTTCAAATGCGGGACTAGTGTCTTAAGTCTGGGAACCGGCGACCCTTCCACCAAGCTCAAGATCTGCCCGGTGGCTGGGAGGTGGAGAGAGACAAGCACATGTCACAACCCACACGTTCACTGGGCTCACCAGTTCTTGCAGCCACTAAAGTGATCTTTTCTAAAATAGATGTTACTGGTCCTCCCAAAAAAAGACAAAGCAACCTTCTGTTCACTATGTAATCGTGAGACCTCATCTTTCCTTCTCCCCGTCCCCACCATATATATCCTAGATAACAGAAAGCTGGAGTCAGCCTTTACTCTCTGCTTTTGTGCAGATTCCAGTTAAGCAAAAGGTGTCGGGTGTCTTAGAGGAGCCCCGCAGAGAGGCACCGAGGAAGATAATGGATTGCTACAGTGTGTGGGAAATCCCACTTCTCAGTGCAGGTGCGCATCACTTGTTTGATAACATGAATGTCTAGTTCTGCCCACATCCTTTCCCTGGCAGGTACTAATACATGCAGAGCCCTCCAAGGGCTCTTCATATAGCAGCAGCCAAGGCCATGGCCAGGAGACACCAAATGTGGCCAGATGTTTAGCCAGTACCCTAATGAGCCCCCAAACTATTTCACAAGTAAGCAGCAAAACAGCGTTTTCAGGGCTGTATCTGGATCAATCATTTGATTCCTGTAACAACCCTATCAAAGAGATACCATTGCCCCCAATTCCCCACGGGAAAACTGGGGAACAAAGAGTATGTGGAAACTGTAAACTGTCCAAGGATGCACTGCTGGTGAGTAGCAGAAACGGAATTTGAGAGTTTTCCTAAAAGGTGGATACCTTTGGTGGGGCGGGAGTTGAAGAAGAGCTGGTTGAGCTTAGGTGGTCACCGGAAGGAGACGGCAATTAAGTAGAAAGAAAAGGAAGGAAGGTATAACGATTTTTAAAAAAATAAGATGGCAGGAAAGAAGTTTGGCTAGACATGCTAAGGCCACCTGAGTGAGGTAAGGCCAGATGGCAAACGCTGAGAGCGAGGGAGAAGGATTTAGAACTGAAGTATCTAACAACTGTCAGCACAGAAACTCCAAGCCGGAGCTGGAGCCAGCGGAACTGAACATGATTAAGTGTAGAAATGCTAATCATTATGCTCACATTTGTTTTAAAGGAGCGACGGCTGGGGGATGAAGGCCTAGGGTCCTAACTTTCCAGGGAGCTCCAAGATGCTGGCTAAGTTACAGGGCAATGGTTTTCGAGAAACCAAGTCCAGGAGAGAGAGAGAACCCAAGAGTGGAAGGTGCTGGGACAGTCAGCTTGCTGAACTAGTAGTAAGAGGAAAAATTAATGGCCCAAGAAGGAGATTGTTAGGAATGGGCTGTTCTGATCCAGAAAACTAAGGTATGTTGGGTTTTTTGCTCTTGGACTAAAGGAACCATTACTGAGACTCGCTCTGGTGGCTGGGAGATCAGTGTTGATAGGCTGATGAAGCGACAGAACAGGACACTCGCTACAGTCAAGACGGCAACCTTCTGAGATCAAAGCCAGTAACCCAACTGGAGCTACAGAGAAATGGTTGATAAATTTGCAGGGAGTGACCGGGACTTAAAGGGCTAGCCCAGAAAGGAGAGCTGGAACCAAACTGAAAGCAGAAAGTCTGGAGGCGACACAGGACCTCATGAATGAAGAGCCTCAGACGGGACAGCTGTCACTTCTCCCACCTGCATGTTGTTTGACCCTTGAGATTCTTTCACCCATAAGAAAAGAGCCAGCTGCTTTGAATGACCATAGACCTTGGTCATTTTGCTTGGCATGTGCAGATAGAGAAACACTAGGCTCAACATGAATATGGTCTTCTGGGGAAAAAAAAAAAAAAATCCTCCCTTACTCCCTGAATTCCTAGGGAGGATGAAGGCCAGAAGTTATCTAAGGAAGGGTTTGGGGACAACCTGAGGAAGCCTTTTGTCTGCCAGCTCCTCCCTAGGGCCAGACCCCCCAGCTAGAGAGGGGGGCACATTCTGGAGACTCCTCCACAGCTCCAAACACATGAAAGTTACAGATAACAGCCACTCGAGTGTTTCACGTACATGGAATAGGAGCCTAGATTATGAATGGTCTGAAGCAATAACACCAGATAAAATAATGCTTTACTTTTTAAAAGGCCAATAAAATACATCCTATGCTCACTATTTTTCCAAGATGTTATTTTCACAGTTGCCCACTTAAATGCCCACATCACATTCTACCTGAGTTCAGAGAAGTAACTGCCCCAGAACACAGAGCTGTGCCCAGAGAAAACACATCTAAGTCAGTGACACCCTGAACCCCACAGTCGGTCTTTTCTCACTCTCAGCTGCATTGCGTTCAGCCAGAGTCTCATTCTATTTTCTCAAGGTTATCATCATCCACCAGCCACTTACCAATGATGTTTACTAGAGTCAAAAAATTTGGTTCAATTCCCACAGCAACTGGGACACAGCACGAGCTGTGGAAAGCAGCCCTGGACTGAAACCCAGGCAGGCCACAGAATCAGGCTGTGATCTCGGCTGTTAGGGTCTAAGGGGCCTCCACAAATTCCCACTTCCCACTGAGAAGTGAGAAGCCAACACAGTCTGAATGGTTATCACTGGGCTCCGTCCACAGACACCCACACAACAACTCCAAACAGAAAGCTCTTTCCCACCTTTGAAAATAGGATGCTTAAGCAAGTGTGGGTGGTGAGATAAGGCTGGAAGAACGAATGCTGTGGCTGCAAAACAGCAAACCAGAATCAAAACATTGGCCCAGATATGACAACAGGGATGCCACACAAGTTCCAGTGTTGAAAGGAATACTGTGACGTGGTTGCAAATGGAAATATTAACAAGGTCGGGACACAGACTTCTTCAGATGAAAGCTGGGCATAAAAGCCTCGATTTTTTTCCAAAGTGTCAGCATTAACTGCTACACATATAACTTGAAATGGAAATAACCCCTGCTGCTACTTGGTAGCCACCTCCCCACCATCAAATGCTTCTTTCTAAATCAGAGGTGTTCCTGGTCTGAATTCATTTAAAGAGCTCCCCGAAGAGAACCTGCCTTTCTCTTTTAGAGATTGCGTAAACTGAGAAAAATTAGAATGATTCCAAGGAGGAGAATGCTTACCGTTAAGAATGACTCCGTTTACACACGATCCACAAGATTTAAGAGCGGACAGCCTCAGGGTTTCATCAAAGGCTGCTTCCACAGGCGACTTTACCATCTAACTCTCCAGCCTAGAGCTTTAAACAGTTGTCCAAAAGGAAGATCTCAGTCAGCTAAAAGTCCTGTCTAATCACTAGCAGTTTCCCTGCCTGGGTCTTATCAGGAAAGGGACAAGCAACTGTTAGTTCCTCAAATGCCACCCTTATCATACATTAGACACACAAACACACCCCATTCACAAGTGTCTAAGTGTGAGCAGACGTCCACTTCAGAGCAGATGCTACCTACGTGCACAGTTCCATCCCGGTTTTCATTTTGTATGGGTTCTTCCTTGAGGAGTTAGCATTCAAGTTGCAGGTTCCAGACCTCCTCCCCATGTTTAGCATTTATCAAGTAATTAATGTGCTGTCACTAGACAGCTTAAACACCTTTGACTTGAAAGTGACTTCCTCTTGCAATTTCACTTGTTTTGTTAATAAAATTTAATGGCTGATAAACTGAGTCCTGGTCCCCTGCCAGTCTCAGAAGATTTTATCAACAGTTCCTTGAAATTCTACTGCCTTATTATTATTCTCTAAGAAACCACAAGGAAACAAAAGAATGAGCACTGGGCTAGGAATCAAACACCACGTTTTAGCATCAGGTCTGGCGCACAGGGTGAATGACTGTAAGTTAGCCGTAACTGACTTTCCTACCACTCTTTCAAAAATGTGCATGCCTGTGTTTTAAGCACTGCTCCAGGAGCTTGTGATACACCGGAAAGAAAGAGACAAAGATCCCTACCACTGTAGAGCTTATATCTCGCTTCATATTCTCCTTCTATAACTTTGGGTTAACTCTTGCCTCCCACACAGGGAGAATGAGAATTTGAGAGTGAAACACCTTTGCTAGAGCTGTGCTTCCCAATACAGTAGGCACCGCTGTCAGTGCAAAAACACATCCTGGATACCAAGGACGTGATATGATAAAAGGAATGTAAACTATCTCATTTAGATTTTTTATATTGATTATATATTTTATATTGATTCTACTGATTATATATTGATATGATAAAACTTGATATGGTAGATTAAATAGACTTATTTAAATGAATTTCACTCTTTTTGAGACAGGGTCTCACCCTATTGCCAAGGCTGGAGTGCAGTGGTGAGATCACGGCTCACTGCAGCCTTGATCCCCGGGGCTCAAGCAACTCCCCTGCCTCAGCCTCCTGAGTAGCTGGAATCACCACACCCAGTGGTACTGTTCACAATAACAAAGACTTGGAACCAACCCAAGTGCCCATCAATGACAGACTGGATAAAGAAAATGTGGCACATATACACCATGGACTACTATGCAGCCATAAAAAAGGATGAGTTCACGTCCTTAACAGGGACATGGATGAAGCTGGAAACCACCATTCTCAGCAAACTGACATAAGAACAGAAAAACCAGAACACTGCATGTTCTTACTCGTTAAGTAGGAGTTGAACAATGAGAACACATGGACACAGGGAGGGGAACATCACATACCTGGGCCTGTGGGACGGGGGAGGCTAGGGGAGGGATAGCATTAGGAGAAAAATCTAATGTAGATGGCAGGGTGAGGGATGCAGCACATCACCATGGCACGTGTTTATGTAACAAACCTGCATGTTCTGCACATGTACCCCAGAACTTAAAAGTATAATTTAAAAAAAAATTTATACAGATGGGGCCTTACAGTGTCATACAGGCTGGTCTTGAACTCCTGGGCTCAAGGGGTCCTCCTGCCTCAGCCTCCCAAAGTCCTGAGATTATAGAAGTGAGTCACTGCCCCTGACCAAATTTCACCTATTTCTGCTCTTTAATGTGACTACTGGGAAGCTAATCATGTCTCTCATATTTTTACTGGAGCACACTGATCTAATTCATTGTTCTTACTATAATGAAGAAGCTGAAGCCTGAAGAGGTAAAGGCTCTGCCAGGACCAGAGCCCAGGTCTCCCCACAGCTAAAGTCAGACCCAGAAGCGGAGAGGAGGTAAAAAGATGACAAACAGCGTGGACACAGGAGATAGCAGCAGCGCCAGTTGTAGCTGAGCAGCTGTGGGCAAGCCTCCAGACACAGATCAGGCACTCGATGAGTGTATGCGTCCTCTCTGCTTCTGATCAGCCCTCTTTCTGCTACTGCCGTACTGCCGTTATTCCACAGCAATGGCCATTGAAACTGCCCAAGTCCACACAGCACTGGCTAGCTGTGGAGATCCGAATGCCCATCTCTAACTACGACAAGCAGAGGGCAGCGATGGACGGAGTGTGTTTGGGGATCAGGGGAAGCCATCAGGCAAGGTGGAGGATTCCCTCTTCAATCCCGTAAGGGCTAAGCAAGTTGAGAGGCTTGTGGCAACACGAGAGGGTGTGAGCAGTTCCAGGTTCATGTGTAAGTTTCTTTCAAAGTGTTTTTATAGGAGGCTAAGTATGGTAACATTATGGGGCTTTGTGCTTATCCAATCAAAGCTGAAAATGTAAGAATCAGAAAAGAAGGTAGAAGGCAGAACTGTAGAGGTGTGAAATGAGGGGGTCCTCAGACGGGATAACGTCAGTCAGAAGCCCGTGGATTCAAAGTTTGGTGAGAAAGGAGTAGCATTCTTTTGTGCAGATATTTGAGTATGTGTTCTGTGAGGCAAAGAAAAGCAGTTAGGGAGACTCTGCAATCGGGGGGGTTCAAGAGTAAAGAGTCAGAAAGGCATGGTCTTGAAGAAGAGGCTCAGCTTCCAGAGGTGCTGGCCACCCCTGTGCACTTGGATGGAGTTTCGGAGGCAGGGGCTGTTGAACTGGCCAGAGGCAGAGAGGCGATGCACTCACTGCCCTCATCAAGTTGCTGTCTACGGGCCCCTAAACCAGGGCAGTGATGACAGTGGGAAACAATAAAAAAGAGAAACAATCAGCAGAACTAGCAACTGAGTGAACAGAGAGAGAGAAAAGGCTGAGTGAGCCATGTGAGGCTGGTGTCGGGGAGGGTGGGAAGGATAGGAAGTGCTTAAGGCAGTCGGTTTGGAGCTCAGCTTGAGGAGTTTCAGCTGCTGGTCAATTAGCAGTCACTGGCCCTCAGCTCCAAACCTATACCCCTGTGGCCTCTACTTAAAAGAGGACTCCGCCACCAGCCTGCCTGCCTCAGCCCATCAGAACACCCACTGCAAGTACACCTCCCCAACACGTATCCAAATGATAGAACACCTTCTGTGTGCCAGGCCAGCTCTATAAGCAGGCACTGGGGAGTCAGCAGTGAGCAAAGATCCGGCTTTCTGGTGCTCATATGCCAGTGGCTGAGACTAATGAGAGAAATTGGAGTGCCTCGAATGCATGATAAACCAGCCCAGCTCCTCTCGCATCCAGAAGTCTTCCAGAGGCATTTCCAAACACCATTCCCTTGGCGTCCTCAGCACCTGCCACTAACTACTGCCTAGGAAGCAATTAACTACTTGCTGACTCAATCCGTTAACCAAGAAATAAACAACACTCCATGCAGTTTTGTGACCAAGACTCCAAGACTTTCGTTTCAGGCTCCGAGACTAAAAAACATCCTACACGGAGAGAGTTGCTTGTTGTTTCAGGAAGTTCTCAAACAGTTCTAGAAGGGACGACAGGGGCCAGCTGTACAAAATCTGTTAATTCTAAGCAATTCTTAAGGCTTCCTTACCTAGTTGGGCTATATAAAGATGCCTCCCCTCAACTATTTGAATTCCAAATATAAGTTTCTTTATAATGCCTGCAGTGAAGGGGTAAAAATGTTTGAGACCCTATGGCCTGAAAAGATCACAAGCAGTACTAACGTAGCGAAGCAGCTTTAAACACAGAAACACTTCTCTAAACACAGAGGTGTCTGCTTCATTATAATACAATTGATGCCAATTTAATGTACTACAGTCAAAACACCAAGATGGCAGGGAGCATTTTCCTACAGTGCCTTGTTTACCTCAATGACAACACAAAAAGCAACAGACCTTATCTAACCAGAGTAATGTTTTATCCCAAGTAACCTCACATTGCACATTACTCCCTCTTAACTCCTAAACACATACACATGCACACAAAATAGCAGATACACCCAGCGACAGGTGTGAGACCAAGAAACCCCCAAACCCAAGTTTAGCTTAACTCATGAAACTAGTTTTGGGCTTCTACGACTTCTCTCTGTAATGGAAAAAAAAAAAAAAAAGTTCAATTCATCCACCAACAGTGCTTGGGTTGCCATTTTTTAGTAAGTAACGCCATGAACACAACGTATCAGAGACAAAAGATGAAAACAAGGTCCTATGTACTTGAGCAATTAAAAAAAAAAAGTTTTGCCTTTAATGGAGTTTTAAAAATTACTATCAAGTGTGCCTAGTGGTACTGTGAGAATGAGGGCACTACAGTCCACTTTTAAGTTATCTTCATTGCTGCGCTGTTCCTCGGACTTTCAGAAGTATGAGGAATTCTCTGTTCTCTGACGGGTAGTGCAAGATGTGCATAATCTGCTGGGGCCTTGAACACAGGTGATGTGGGCCGAATGTGTGCACCATGGGGAGACACAGCTGAGCAGGGGTGGGCCTCTGGAACTCGGGAGATTTCGGTGGCTACTTGTGCTCACAGAACAGAAGAAACCAGGTAGGGACAGCCACAGGTGCACAACTAAGTCACGCTCACTCCGACAAGCAGGCTAAGAGCCAAATCCTTTCCTTCAGAGTTACGTGAATTTAATCCCTGGATACAAGGTAGGTATTGTGGAAAAAACAGCTTAAGGAATATGGCTGTTAGTTCTATGTGCTCACTAAAGTTACTTATGGAATTAGGGACCTTTGTTTTGATAATTTAGAAACCTCCTGGCAGTTTTTTTTTTTAAACTTCGTTATGAACAATTATATACAATATACCAAAATCTTCCTAAAAACTGTTTATTGAGAATATATGTGCTCTTAAGTCATGGGTATACCTTAAGAAAAACGTTTGTTATCTGAAATAAACTAAGCTTGACTCCAGAGGTAATTTTGCATCTTCACAAACAAGAATGTCAAAGAACAGAACCCCTGCAGCTCAGCTCAGAAGTTTCCCTAAAAGTCCAGAGAAAAGTCAGCATTCTTTAGTCCCCATTCCCCCTCCCGCTTTTCCACTGCAGGGCCTAACTTGGCCAGTCTCACATTCTCAATAATACCTTTGGGGATTTAAGACAGTAAAATTCTGGGTAAGCTCTCCTACCACCCTTGCGTGCCCAACTTACTTCCTGCCTCACTTTCTTGCCAAGTTACTCAGGTTGAAAGGTTGCTGTCGCCAACAACGGTCACCCTCCTTCCTGCAAGCAGAGGGCAGCTGGGCCAGTTAGAGGAGTGTACTTTAGGAGGATCTAATCACCCTAACTCTATTTCCCGGGCTGGTTCAGTCTCCTAACCCACCTACAAAGTATCCTGAAAACCAAGTTGTCACAATACAAGTAATTATACATTTAGTATTTGTAAAAGTTTTCTTAGCATAAGTGCATTTTAAGCACTTCATTTGTATGCGCTTTATACCTCCGTAAGAAAACAAAAATGTTAAAAAAGGAAGCAGGCCCCTACTTAATTAAGCCAGGGAACTAGCTAGAGCCCCGCAGAAGACTACCTCCACCCTCCTGTCACCTCCGGACAAAAAGAGCCAAAGGAAAGGGAGCTGACACTACCCCTCCCACAGGGTCCAGCCCGTGACAGTGGGTTCTCCAGAAGCTCGTCAGGCATTCATTTCTCCAGGAGAGCGCCCTTGCTTGGAGGTAGCGCTGCTTGGTTTTCTCGCCCGCCGGCGTCGTGTTCAGGTGTGCAGGTTACCAACCTACATTCTTCAGGTAAGTCACCCTCCTCCGACTCGCCTCCCACCCTGCTCCCTCCGGCCTCGCGACCGGTGCGAAGGGAGTCCCCGACCTGCGACACCGCCCGGGGCAGCCGCACCGCTATCCGTCAGAGTCGACCCACTCGCCGTGGCTTTTCACCTACGCGGTAGGCAAGTTTCATTTTCAAAAGGGGAGCTGGCAGGTTTCACAGACACCGCATTCCCGAGAAGTTTCCGAGAGACGCGCAGCGCACGAGTCAGTCGCTTGGATCCCTTTACGGCTCACGGTGTCCACAGACGGGTGTGAGCACAGAAAAGTTACGAATCTCCGCCTTTCTCCTTAAAACCCGGGTCTTGGCAATGAGCCTAGGAAGCGCCCCTCCCCTCCCCAGCCAGACACCAGCCCGGGACCGCTGCGTCTCCAACTACGCCTAGTGAAACCGCGGGATTGGAATTCGTACTCCGCCGGCCGGCGAAGGTGTGCGCGCCCGCGGGACTTCAAGTCAGGAAGGGAGGAGGGGGCGGGGGGCGCCGTCCCATCCAGGTGGGGGCGGAGGCGCCGATCGCACACTCTTCGGACACCCAGCCGGCGCGCAGCCCGCGGGACGCACGGAGCAGGAGCTCGCGGAAGTTGGCCGAGCCCCGGGTGTCCGGAAAGCTGCAGCTCCCTCTCCGAGCGTCCCGTCTGGCCCTCTGGGGCGGGAGTCCTCGAGGGAGCGGGGGGGATAGGAGCCCCGGGTCTCCGCACCTGCCCCCAGGCTGAGCAAAGCCCTGAGCACCGCAGGGAGGGGGCGGACCCCGCGAGGGAAGAGTTGGCGGCTAACGGGGCAGCCGCCGCGTCCCGGCACCTTTAGAGGAGGGGGTCGGGGACTCACCTGGGCGACGGAAGAGGAAGCGACAGAGGCAGGTCCTCGGCGTGGGCAGGCGAGGCCTCTGCAGCCCCCAGACAGTGGCACCGAGTGAGCCGCCCCGCGGCCGCCCCCCTGCGTTCTTATACGGCGGGCCACGCCTCCGTCCCCGCCCCCGAGCCGCCCTCCCGGGGGAGCCGGGGGCGGGGCGGGGCGGAGCCAGCGTCCTCGGGCCCTTCCGCCCGGCGCTGACGGCAGGGGCGGGGCGAACGCTGCCCTCTGATTGGCTCCTCTGGTGAATGGTTGCCGAGAGACGTGTAAATCCTCAGCGGCGGGAAGGGGCGGGGCACCGGGAGGCAGCAATGCGCAAGCGCAACAGAGGGGGCCGCGTCGACGCCCCCTTCACTTCGGAGTTCGTGGGACGCCTTTCTTTTTGCTTAGCACGCTCCTCTGCCATTCCTGCCGCGTAATTCTCTTCCCCAGGCCTTTCCCGGCTCTGTCTGGCTCTCGCAGGCCGGTTTTTCTTCCGCTTCTCTGGGACCTTCGCGCCGGTTCTCCCTCCCCCAGGAGTGTTGCGGGTAACGCCCACGCCTCCTCCGGCGTGTGTTTTTGAACTCCGAAAAGCTACGGTTCCTGGGCCCTGAACACCTTTCTGATTCCCCAGGCGAACTGGCTGACGGTGAAGGCGTGCAGGTCGGGCAGAGAGCCCGGGGACCACCTGTGTTCAGTTAGTGGGACGAAGGGCCTCGGGGAGTCCGTCGCCAGTGTCGGTAGCCGCAGCCGCTTCGGCCGCACTGGGAATGCCACAGCACTTGGTCCAGTGTGTTATATAACATGCAGGCAGGGCTTGGACACCATCCATTCATTCCATAGCGAGTGCTTTACAGCCCAGGTTCCGAATTCACACTAACTTAAACTTTCTGTAAGGCTTTAGGCAAGTCACTTAACCAACCCTCCAAAAACCTGCGTCTCCCTTCTGTAGGATAAGACTAAGAATGGGACCGCTTTGTAGGGTTATATAAGTACTAAGAAAATACTTGAGAAACAATGCAGTGCCTAATGCCTGTTAGAAAGTGTCTGGCAAATGCTATATGTATCAGAGAGTAGCCAATGTTGGACAATGTTATTTATCAGTAGACATTATTGTACTCGTATTGATCCTTTACTAGGTGCTGGGGAAAAGATTACTTCCCAGATGTGGTATTTACGTCTCCACCGCCCTCCTCTTCCATCCCTGCCTGAAATAAGTGTAGTTTTCGTGTCTGTCGGGCTATGAAGAGTTCTCAAATGTGTCTTTCCCAGTGAATGAGAGGAGAGTGAGTGTCCAGGAACTTTAATGGGATAGGACATCAGTATGAGTGCCTGTAGGGAAAGCCAGTGATCCTATTGTCGGACCCGAAATCAAGATATATGATCTAATTTTTTGTTTTTGAGGTATAACATTCAGTAAAGTGCACAAATCTAAAGTGTCCAGAATGATAAATTTTTACATATGCATACATCTTGATGTAAAACCTTCCCAACTCATTCATGCCCCTTCCTATTCAGTATCCCACAAGGGTTACCACTATTTTAACCTCTATCACCAGAGATTAGTTTTACCAAATGTGAACTTGATATGGATGAAATACATAAAACGTACAATTTATGTCTGGTTCTCTTGCCCAACAGTGTATCTAGGAGATTCATCCATGTTGTGTGTAACAATGGTCCATTCTTTTTCACTACTGTGTATTACTTCATTGTGTAAATATTCAATGATTTGCATACTCATCCTACTGTTGGTGGACATTTGAGTTGCTTCATGTTTCTGCCTTTCGTGAAGCTGATGCAAACATTCTTACACATGTCTTTTGGTGGACACGGCATTCATTTACACTGGGGATATATATATATATATATATATATATATATATATATATATATATACCTAGGATTGGACTCCTGGTTCACGGAGTGTTCTCATATTAAACTTTAAATATGCTTCCAAACAGTTTTTTAAATTAATATAACAACTTAGGTTCTAATCAGTGATATGAGATTTCTGGTTGTTTCACGTCTTTGCCAGTATTGGTATTTTCAGTCTTTTTAATTAAAAAAAGGGAGGGAATGTGATTTAAAATTGATTTTTTCCGATTATCAAGGATGTTGAGCAATTTTTTCAGATACTTATTATTCGTTTCAATACCCTTTTAATGAAGTATCTGTTCAAGTCTTTTGCCCATTTGTGGGAAGTTGTCTGTCTAAATAATCTGAGTTCTTTACATATTCTGAATATGAGTCCTTTGTCCAATATATGTATAACAAACACCTTTTCCCAATCTGTGTTGACTTTTAATTACTTTAATGTTATCTTTTGATGAACAGAAGTACTTAATTTTAAAGACGTCCAAAATATTAATCTTATCTCTTATGACTAGTGTTTTGTCTTGTTTAATAATCCTAAGCCAATAAAAAAATCTCTTTTGTTTTCTTCTAAGAACTTTATTGTTTTAACTTTCACTATCTCTAAGACCTTGGGCAAGTAACTTAACTATCCTTCCATAAATTTCCAACCACAATAAAGTTAATGCAAAAGTATTACATTGGCCTTTGGACCATTTCTACTCTTTCATTGCCTCTTGGATACCATTAGTACAGGTAGCCTCAAGGTAGAACACAGGACAGAAATTCTTAACCTAAAATTTGACCTAGCATGGTTTAGTTCCACTTTTTCTCGGGTGAAATTTTGTTCAACTTACTGAACAAAATTAGACAATTCTGTAGTAGGGAGGAGGTGAGAGCTAAGAGCTATAAAAGAAACTCATTATATATGAGTTTCTCAAATATATATGCATGTATATATATTTTTTTCCTTGGGCTTTTTTTTTTTTTTTTTTTTTTGAGACCGAGTTTCGCTCTTGTTACCCAGGCTGGAGTGCAGTGGCGCGATCTCAGCTCACCGCAACCTCCACCTCCTGGGTTCAAGCAATTCTCCTGCCTCAGCCTCCCAAGTAGCTGGAACTAGAGGAATGTGCCCCCATGCCCAGCTAATTTTTTTTGTATTTTTAGTAGAGATGGGGTTTCACCATGTTGACCAGGATGGTCTCAATCTCTTGACCTCATGATCCACCTGCCTCGGCCTCCCAAAGTGCTGGGATTATAGACGTGAGCCACCACGCCCAGTGCTGGGTCCCTTTTTATTGATGCATTAATGGATTTTTCTAGAATTTTGTTTCATGGTTTTGTTTTTTTTATTTTAATACACTGTGTTCTTTCTGCCTCATAAAACTGGCATCCTGGATCTGGTAGGAGTCTTAGAAAGTAGCCAAGTTCTGCCCGTTGGACATGGAACCAGATATCAAAACTCTTCTTCCTAGATTATTGGTGCCTCCTTCTTAACCAAATTCCAGACCCTGCTGAGCACATCCAATCAGAATAAAGAGCTTCTTTGTATTCTGAGTGATTCACTGAATTAACTGATTTATACCTAGGAAAGCTGAGGAACAAAACAGTCTTTAAAATGCAAGCATATCTCACTTGCAGTGGTGATCCTGAAAGTTTTTTGTCTCTATAGATTCTTATTTTAAATACTTCAGAAAAGCAAAGAAAGTCTACCATAGTCCTATTGTAAGTCAAAAAAAACCTTTTGTATAGTGTCTGCTTATCCACTGATTTATCTGTTTCTTTGAGCAATTTCTTAAGTCTTGAGTTTTTTGTAATAAAAACGTTACAAATGTTTATTCAAATGCCCTCATCTAAATATTTTATCTTCCTTAAAATGATTTTTATGTGCAGTTCTTGTCCACATTTAACATGCATGTAGAGAAGCACACAGCTCATAAGAGCACACCTCAGTGAATTTTCAAACTGAATGAGCCTGTGTTCCTAGCATACAGATCAAGGAACAAACGAACATCAAAGTATTTGTGGACATATTTTTAAATCATCACAGTGGCACTGTCTGCATCCTAGTGAGTTTCTGGTGAGGCAAAGACATAACTTGGCTTTTCAGTTTCCACCTACAACTCTCGCCAGTAAACTTCTCTCTCCTCTCTGGCTCCTGCAGTCTAATATTTTTCTTGAGTGTTGCAGAAAGAGAACTGGGTTTGGAATAAAATGGTGTAAGTTTCATTTGGAGCAAAGTCCAGAAGTAACGGAACATAGGGCTGGTCACATGTGGTGGGACAGGAAAAGAGGAAGGGGCGGCATCTTCAGGCACGGCTTTGGCAGCAGGCCCAAGCACAGGATGACAGCAGAGGCACTGCCACCAGGGTGGCATGAAGGGGTAAGGTAGGGATCCAGAAAGGAAGTAGGGGTGATGGTGGCAGTGCCAGAGAAAACAGCATGCCAGATATTAGCAGTGCTGACTTTATTCCTCCAATCTAGGTGTCTCTGGACTCCCTTCCTGCCCACTCCCCTAGTAGTGTGTCCCTGGAGAAAGGATGTAGGCTTGAGTCAGATGGCAGGCGTCCTTTTACCAGGCAAAATGAAACCTTAGACAAATGGCTTAACATCTCTGAGTCTGAGCTTCCTAATGCAGAAATGGAAATAACGGCAGTTAGCCTACCTGCTTCATGTGGTTGTATGCCCATCAAATGAAGTGACGATCATGTAAAAGCAGTTGCCCATTCACAAGATGTGTCTCGTTGCCAACCTTGGACCACTTTCTCATTTCACTGTCAAGACAGCTTGGGAAGCAAGTCAGATGAGAGCACAGAAGGGTAGATTCCGAACGCCTTGCTGTGGCCACCATCACTTCCAGGATGCCAGATTTCTGATCCAAGGATTAACACTTTTCAAATCTCCCTTCTGCAAAAAGGGATTTCATAAAAATGCAAATTGTGAACTGATTATTTCATTATATCTCATGACCAACCACTGGGTCCACTCTGAACTTGCCTTATATTTAGGCCCAGGATGTCTTTCTCACCATCCTGCCAGAATGCCTGAAGCTCCCAGTACTGGAGTCCATTCCTGTTGGGGGAGAGATTCTGGTCATTCCCACATAGCTTGCCAGAGGAAGAGTCCGCCCGACTGGATGACGAACCCTCCAATTAGGTGTCATTCTCAGTATTCAAACGTTGGTCTTCCAGTCCTTGTATCAGTCTTGATTCTTAGTTGTAAGCACTCAAAAATGACTCTGGCTAATTTAAGCAAAATAGAATTTATTTCAAAGATATTAGTGAGCCCATAAAATTAGCAGAGTACCTGGAGAACTTGGCCAATTGGCTCTGCTACCAGAAACAAGGTCTAAAAATCATACTGTGGAACTGGGCCAGGAAAACACCATGAAGGACACAGGCAGCATTGCCACTACTCTCTCTGGAAACTGGATGTAACTGTCTCTGCCACCACCCTGTCACCTGTAGATAATCAGATCCTCAGTAAACCTGTGTCCCTGCTTCTTCCCATCACTGGTTTCTGATTCAAACCCAGGGTGGGTGGGATTCTCTCAAATCAGCAGAGCCCAGATGGTATGGCCAAGCCCTGGCTGCAAAGAAGGCTGGTGGACAGATTATCTGATATTTTAAGCTTTCACTCTGGGAAGTAGACTTTGCCTCTTAAAGCGAGAGCATTCTCCAAACAGAGGTAAGAGATTCAGATACTGGATGGCCAGAATACCCGCATCTCCCTTCCAGCCTTCCACCACAGTCTCTTGTGAGCATTGCCTCAACAAATCGGCATTCTTTAATCCAGCTAGCTGTGGGGACAGAGATGCAGACAGGATTCTGAAGCCTCTGCATCTGAGGGCCATCAAAATGAACTCTTGGGAAACTCCTAGGAGGGATACCATCCAGCTGATCTTGCCCTGCCAGTATTTTCTGCTCTTGGCCAGGTGACACTTTTCCTCTTCAGAATTCCTAGAATAGGCACTCAGTGAGTATCTGATGGAAAAAAACAGAAAGGAGAAAAAAATAAAGAGGCTTTGGGTAACCACCCCTCCCTCAGGTCCCAGGATCCATTTCTGGCTCCGAGTGATATCATTCACTTCGCTGCTGTGGGCCTCAGTTTCCCCATTTGTTAAAGAAAAAAAGAAAAAGACCCAGCCTGGCCAGCCTGCAGCGCCTCCAGCTCCAGCAGTGAGCGTCAAGGAGCTAAAGGGTGTGGGGCTAACCGCCCGCGGCGCTTCATGGGGTTGGCTGCACATAATGACAGTGTCCCAGAGCTGGCGCTTGTGTAACAGGCGGATTTACCGAGAGGGGGTGACTGTTTGCTCAGCAGCCGAGAAGTCTATAATTAGACTGTCACAACATCAGCAAAAGTACAGGATCAATGTAATCAGAGAAGAAATGGAAAAGAACACGGCATCAGTAAAAGCCTCCAGTGGTTCCCGGTGGTTTCCGGAGCACTAATCACCAAGGCGAGGTTCAATGTCCCGCTTGTGGATTTCCTCCTGGGTGATGACCAGGTTGGTTTAGGCCGACTCCGCCTGCCCCTCTCAGCAGCCTGGTTCTTCCCCTCCTCCTCTCTCCCTTCTCCCCTCCCTCTGCTCATTGCGTCTTAGCGATGAGGGGCCAAAGGAAACAGGATTTGCACCCCGAACTCTGTGGCCCAAGCACCTCTGTTCCACATGGTGTGCATGGTGGGGGGCGGGGGAAGAACCAGTCACTTAAAATGCAGATTCCTGGGTCCTATCTCAGCCCTACTGAATCAGAACCTCTAGGGGAAGAGCTCTGGAATCTGCATCCTCAGACGATTCTATGCCTGCTGAAGCTCAGACACTGCCAGGCTAAGCCACCCTCCTGCTGGTGATAGACTCTCCCTCTTGTGTCTATTCCGTACGGGGTGTAGTTAGAGTACAGTCAGGCTGCAGCAAGGTTCAGGGCAACCCAGGTTAGAGGGGCTTTCCAAAGTCAGGGAATGGTAATGGGCTGCTTATTTTCTTTCTAATCAATTAAGAATTCCAAGGTGCCAACATGTTCCTCCCACTAATCCTAATGACCTGTGATCCAGGGGTAGTGTCTAGTGTCATTAGTTTCTTTCCACCAAAGTGGATCTGGGCTCAGACCTGTCCCCAGAGGATTAGATCTGAGGGCTTCCGGTCTCCCCTGAGCCTGATCCTCATAGAAACTATTTTTTTTTAAGATGGGGTTTCACCGTGTTGGTCAGACCGGTCTTGAACTCCCGACCTCAGGTGATCCGCCCGCCTTGGCCTCCAAAGTGCTTGGATTACAGGCATGAGCCAGCACGCCCAGCCAGAAACAATTTTCTAAATCTGTGAACATTTACTTTGTTTCTTAAATATTTTTTACATAAATAATATGTAAAATTATACTACAGAAAAATCAGGAAATGCAGAGAAGCAAAAGGAAGAGATAAATCATGGCTGACCCCACAGCAATTGTTCTGTTAATATGTTGGTGTTCATCCATCCACGTGTGTGTGTGCGCACACACACAGGCATACACTTACACTCAGACTCTCACACTCTATTCCTTTCTCAACCAGGGGCCCCGAGGCAATGAAGGGCACACTGGAACAGGGTATTGAGGAGAGCTGATGGGGCAAAGTTAAGGGAAACCTTAACAAGGCATGGGCAGCCCCATAGGATTGGCAACCAGTGGGGAGCATTTCCACCCAGGCCTGAAGGGATGGAAGGAGAGAAGTTACCAGAACCTGGGGAGACTCACCACTCCTTGGAGCTGCAGCCTTTGGCTGAAGATTGTGGTCACCCTTAATCTGCTCCCAGCAGGGAGGGAGCCAGAGGAGAAACACCTGAACTCTTCCTGCCCTCTGACCACCTGTGCATTCCTCCCGCTGACAGAACCCAACCAGGAGTCAGCCTCCCGAGATCCCATGGAGTTAGAACATTGTAGAGAGGCTGTAGATAGACAAATGAAGACTCAGTGTACTTCTCGTGTGTGTTGATGAGTTTCCAATACAGTCAACAACAATGGAAATAACTTATATAATAAAAACTCTGTATCCTCGGTAATTCTGAAGAGTATAGAGGGGTCCCAGGACCAAAATGTTTGAAAACCATTCCACAACTCCTTTCCTGTGGGGGTTCACAGCAGGGGGATCCTATTCGATTGTGGGAACAAACGGATCGTCACTGGTTTCCTTGCCTAAATCACAGGTGATTACAGAGCAGATTCTACATTAGAAAACTACAGAGTTCGCAGGAACATGAAGTCATCCGGTCCTTTCTTCTTGGCTTTGGGGAGAGGGACCCCCAGTGGGCTGTGGGCTTCCCAGTCCCTGGCTGCCTCGTGGGCTTGCTGGTGGTCAGGCTGCCCTGCGTTCTTGTACACTTGGTTGTCCTTAAACCCAACATTTAAGGACCCCTGGGCCAAGCCCACATCAGGTCAGGGTTGGAAATCTTCCAGGGGAATTGAGAGAATCTAGTTTGCCTGTTTAAAGACCACGATAGTAATATTCATCATCTCATTTGTGATGGAAACTGAAGTTTGTGGTTTTGTATTTTTCAGTAGGAGAGTATGATTTTAATTATTTGTCACGAATTATAAGACATGCTTGTAATGTGCCCTAGTCTATGAAGTAAAGAGTAAATGTTAGCAATTGGTTTTTGGTTTTCTGTCTTTTTGAGACAGAGTCTTACTCTGTCACTCAGGCTGGAGTGCAATGGCACAATCTCGGTTCACTGCAACCTCCGCCTCCCAGGTTCAAGCGATTCTCTTGCCTCAGCCCCCGAGTAGCCGGGATTACAAGCGCTTGCCACCGCACCCAGCTAATTTTTGTATTTTTAGTAGAGATGGGGTTTCAACATCTTGGCCAGGCTGGTCTCGAACTCCTGACCTCGTGATCTACACGCCTCGGCCTCCCAAAGTGCTGGGATTACAGGTGCGAGCCACCTCATCCGGCCTAGCAATTGTTTTTTAATAGTAGATATTGGGGGTTGTAACAAATGAATTTTAGATACTCCTAGGGAAAGACTGGAAGAGAATACTAGGTGGGGTATAAAATCATTGGTGTTCCTTACTTAAGAGAGAAAAGGAAGTAGGAAAATGTATGTCATAGGCACCCTAGGCTGGTGCCCAGCATCCATTTTTCCTTCCCCAATTAGGGAGCCAGGCTGCTTGAGTAGAACTGATACCCCCAGCCCCAGGGCTGGGTCCTCACTGGCCGAAGCCCATCAGTGTAATTCCAGCCCCTCGCCCTATGACCGTTTAAGGATGAGCAGGTACCTCATGCCTGCACTCAGTGGTTAGAGAAAGAGAAGCAGAGAGCATTCATCTTGTCTGGGCAGGATGCCGGAATGGCTGTGTTGGTTTGCTGCCCTGAGAAAAGCCAGTGTATGATGAAGTGTACGTATTCCCAAGGGCAGAACCAGAAACTCAAAGACAGCCAAGGCAGGAGACCACACTGTCCCCACACTCTCATCTTCTAGAAGCCCACAGCTCAGCTCCTTATAAGTGTTTAAGCCAATTTAGTTATATTTTCTGATACTTGCAACCAAGTGTGTCTGATATCATTAAATATTTTTTCCAATCAAATGCTATCAGGAAAAAGTGGGACTGTGATGTTGACCCAAGAAAAACTGTCAAACCCGACCATTTAAGGACAGCCCTGATTTTACATCATCCACACTGAAGCTGACCTCCCAAATGATGTCTTCTTTGACTTAAAGTCCCCCTACTCGACCTTCCATGTAGGCATTTCCTGTAATGATATTTTTCTTTCCAAAGAAACTCTCCCTCCCTGTTTTACTGTGTGATGACCAAGCAACATAAACCCGAGCCTCCACAATGTTTCTCAAGTGTTGAAGGAAATGGAGCCTACACGGGCAGCCCCACACACGTCATGATGGACATTTGAGCCGACACATGTTCCAGGTCCTAGAAAAGAGTAACTTCCCCATCTCAACACCATAAAATGGTAATCTGAGGATACCTGTCTCATGGGGGTGTTGTGAGGATGAAGTGAGCTAATTCCTGTACCATGAGCATCTGGCAAACAGGAAGTTTTCAAAAAATGTCAGCTAGTATTACTCAGGAGGCTTCCCTCCCTGGGACTAAGATTCCTCTCCCGAAAAAGCGGGGAATGTTCCAGAAAATCTCCAGGGCCCCTTCCAGCCCGACATGCAGCTCTTGGCAGAGTATGGAGCTGAGACAGGAGCTTCAGAGATCCTCTTATTGAGGAGCAAGGGACCCTGACCAGCCATCGCCCACTATTTACCATGTGAGGTCACAGGGACTGTCTGCTAGGTGGCCCCCAGGCTCCTCGGGGAAGACATTGATGTTAGTTTTGTTTTTGTTTTCAGTGTAGAAATTGCAGCATAGAAACACAGGGCAAGTCCACCCTGATCATCACATACATGGCATATCAAGAGCAGGACTGAGCATGCATGCAGTCGAAGACACTGTGTCATTCTGTGGGGCTCAGCCTTCTCACTCATCCATACAATAGGGTGTCACCGCCTGTCACTTGGAGTGACCATGAGAATTACATGTATGACCTGTGAAAGTGTGTGTCCCATCACGGCACCTGGTGTATATCTGTTTCCTTCCTCTTTCTGGAACCTGAGGCCACCAGCTACCACTGCCATGAGGAACAGAGTTGGAAAGAGCTCCATCTTAGGTTGCAACAGAATAAGCTCTTGCAGCTGACTTCAGATAATGAAGAGTTTTTTGAAAGTTGTTGAGGTAATGAGGAGACAGGAGTCTCACAGGGACCCCGGACAAAGGTGAGGGAAAGCTGACTTTACAGGACCCAATCTGTGGACTCAAATGTGTCCTGGCAAAATCTAGGAACCCATTTTTCTCATGACCCTCTCAGCAGCATATTTGTTATTATTATTAATAAGACCTGATTACTTTTTCTAGAGTATTCTCCCCCCCACCAAGAATTGTCAACTCCTTTGATCCTTTCTTTTCTTCTTTTTTTTTTTTTTTTTTTTTGAGATAGGGTGTCACTCTATTGACCAGGATGGAATGCAATGGCATAATTACATCTCACTGCAGCCTCAACCTCCCAAGCTCAAGTGATCCTCCCACCTTAGCCTCCTGAGTAGCTGGGACCACAGGTGTGTACCATGTACCACCACACCCAGCTGATATCTTTTTATTTTTTATTTTTTGTAGGGATGGGTTCTCACTATGTTGCCAGGGCTAATCTTGAACTCCTGGGCTCAAGTGATCCTCCGGCCTTGGCCTCCCAAAGTGCTGTGATTGCAGATATGACCATCACACTCAGCCTCCTTTGCTATCTAAAATTCAAACTCCCTGAGAGAATCTGATGGGGAAAGCTGGTACCAGCAACTTTATTTGGGAATGAAGTTTGTTTCTGGCAGCTTCTAGGTTGGGTGTCTCTCGTCCAAATGTGCTCAACTGAGGACATGGGGGTGGGAAGAAACGGTGCAGAATAAGGCACAGGTAATTAAGGTACAGCCAAGGGAAGCCTCTCTTAGCCGAGGGGATGCCAAAAGCCTGAGAGTTCACAGCTGGATTGAGCTGTCAGTTCCACGGACACATCTGTATCTACAGGCAGCCTGGTGATGTAGCTATTCCTCCCTCCTTTCTCACTGCCTTATTTTGGGCAGAGCCATCCCAAGCCAAAGATCCTCTCCTATTAAGCTGGTGACATTCCCAAATCATAGGACTACCGAGCTATGAGCTTGTGAGCTGTTACAGCCTTTCTCCCTGGTGGTTCATTTTTGTATGAAAGAGTAAAATAATCACAGGCCTGGCACTTGCAGACTATACAGGGAAGGTTTTGTAACCACTTTGGCCCTAACCTGTCCCAATTAGCCAAAGCAGAGGGTGAGATGCCTGTTGTGGCCTGGCCTCTGGGGATGCAGGTTTCCTGTAACAGTGTTTAGAAACCTGTTTGTGAGCCATCAAGTTCACAGCCCTGTAAACCTGAATGAGGGGACAGCTCTCCCTTGTTCTTGCTTACTGGAGGAGATGGCCAGAGGGCGAGACAGAGTGGAGAGCTGAAAGTCACAGCAGTCAGGGGATGACCCGCCCTGAGTGCTGACAGAAGACGCTCTGATCACTGTGCTGTATCTGAACGGAGGACCCACACTTAGGACAAGGCTGCCCTGGAATAGGATGCAAGGTCTCATCTCCAGGTGTCAGTCTCCTGGATACAGAGGAGGTCTCTCAGACTGGAAACAGTGCTGCACTCCCAGGGAGGACGTCCCTCCACTAAGTCTTGACCTGAAGGGTCAAGAGAGGCCCATCTGTGAGGATTACACTTATTCCTTTTTTGAAGACACTGTTCTTCAAACTTTGAGATCACTGGAACCATCTGGGCACTTGTTATAAAGGCACATTCCCATGTCCCGGCCCTATTCAGCCCCTTACTCTGCAGCTCAGGGATGGGACCTAGGCATCTTTGATTTTTGTAAGAAGCCCCTGATAACCCATGTTCTACAGGAATGAGTGTTAGTTCTAGTATCCTGAAGAAATGCCAGTTTAGGCCGTTCCATTCAGAATCTTCATCGATAAACAAGTCACCCCTAACACCCTCAGCCCAAGGCATCCTCACACCCTCCTTCTTTCTCTTTCCAACTGATCCTGGAAGGCCCTGGTGCTCCATCTGCCTGTTCGTATAGACCGCTCCTCACAAGGACCACACTTGAAGAACCGAGTCTAAGAGGAAGGTTTTGCTGTCAAGTAGGTCCAGCTTCATAGCCCAGCTCTTGCTCGCTGTGTGGACTTTGGCAAGCTCTTTAAACTCTCTGTGCCTCAGTTTCCTTTTCTAAGAAATGGGAATAAGAAAATCAGCCTCATTAGGCCATTGGGAAGAATAAGTGATATGATAGAACCTCAATGCGCTGCTCTCAATGCGTGGCGACAACTATTGGTACTACGATTTTCCTGCCCCCGGAAAGGCTGGGCGGGGTGATAGAGTCTGATTAGAAACTCACTTGCAGTACTGTATTTGTCACGGGACACATTCTGCAGGAATGAGTGCTAATTCTAATTTCCTGAAAAAATGCCAACGTAGGCAGTTCCATTCAGAATCTTCGCTGATAAACAAGTCACCCCAACACCCCTCAGCCCCGGGCATACTGATGTCCTCCTTTCTCTTTCCAACCCATCCTGGAAGCCCCCGGTGCTCCATCTGTCTGTTTACACAGGCCACCCCTCAGTCAGGAGCACTTTCCCCACCCTCACATCACAGCTGTGCCTGTGCCCGTGCAGCCACCGTGAGTGCTCCTAAGTCTTAGACTTCTGGTTTTTCAAATAGTCTTCCAAAAACCCAGGTTCACCGTTGGAGAAGCAGGCTATTCTGTGGTGCCAAATATCCAGACACACTGAGAGATGGTAGAGATTAGCTGTTTCACTGGTTTTGGGCACATTAATGTTTGAAGATGCCTACTTTTATTTATTTAATTTTTTTAGAGACAGGGTCTCACTCTATCACCGACACTGTAATGCAGTCACATAATGATAGCTCACTGCAGCCTCAAATTCCTGGGCTCAAGCGAACTTCCCACCACAGCCTCCTGAGTAGCTGGGACTACAGGCATGTGCCATGATGTCTGGATAATTTTTAATTTTATTTTTTTGTTTTTTTCTAGAGGTGGAGCCTCCCTATGTTGCCCAGGCTGGTCTCAAACTCCTGGGCTCAAATGATCCTCCCACCTTGGCCTCCCAAAGTGCTGGGATTAGCAGATGCAAGCCACTGCACCCGGCCTGAAGATGCCTCCCTTTATATTGAGCATTTGGCAATTCCCAAACTTTGCTCAACATAATTTAATCTTTGGAGATGAAAAAATTACCTTTAAATCTTCTCCCAAGCTCTGCTGTCCTTATTATGGATAACCATTATCATTATGAGAATGATATTCCTGAGAATTCCTAAATGGGCATTTCTAATAGTTAGAATTCAGGGTAAACCAGCTTCTACTTCATTGAGCTTAAAGCTTTGGCAAGCATGATATCTGTCCCTCACAAAACCAGCTTGGAAACCTGGGTAGAGAGAGGTGCAGAGGCGAGGGTTCCAGGCTTGGCTTTCTTTAACTTGCTGTGTGTCCTTGGGCAAGTTGCTTCTCCTCTCTGAGTTTGGGGTTCCCATTCACACAGCAAGAGCGTTATCTCCAGGTCCCATGGCCCCTTGTATCTCTTCAGGAGTCGGGGATTGGCCCTCATGGGTCCATGGAACGACACTAGTTTAGCAGGTTAGAGCGCAGTTAGACCTGCCCTTGCTGCAGTGATCCAATTCGAAACACATTCTTATTTGTTTTGCACTGAAGAAATCCCCCAGGGCAGCCATCCAAGCGGAGTGGGGTTGGTGGTAATGGAGAAAGCCCAAGACGAGGACGCAGTTTCCAGGACCAGAAACAATAGCAGAGTCTTGCTGACGCCAGGACAGTGAGAGGAACAGTGGACAGCTCGTCTGGGCACCCACTTGTTTGGTCACAAAGCGACAAGCAGCAGCCCTGTACATTCACGTCTGGGAGGGCAGGGCTGGCTTCTTAACAGCTGTCATTTCCAAAGTGGCACCTGGTGATGTCAGCCTGAGGATCTGACATCTGAGGCTTGTCCCTTCATCTGGCCTGCCTCAGTGGGCCTCTTGTCACATTGATTTGAGGAAAGGCTTTGGAGGGTGGATGATGGGGCCTTTTGAGCAAAGCTAACCCAAATCCTCTGTTGGGTTGACCTCATCTCCACACTCATCCTTGTGCCTGCTTCTTCTTCCTGGCTGAATCTGGCCATGCCTGGCTGAAAGCGAGGACAGACTGCCTGGTCTGGTAGCGAAAGTCACAGTAGCAGCCAACAATTAAGTGCCCATGTGTGCTGGGGCCTGTACCTGGGGCTGTTTCCTGGAGGTGGGATCTATTGTAATACATGGAAAAAAGTGAGGCTGGAGAGATTAAATGACCTATTAAATTCTCATGGCTAGTAAGCTGAGGAGTCAGGATTCAAACTCAGGCCAGCTGGCTCCAGAGTTGGCCACTCTTGAACAGCAGCATGTTCTTGAGGATGACAGGGACCCCTGGACAGCTCCTGGATAGCTCTGGCAGCCTCTTCTCCGCCTCCTCTCCCTCTCCTCTCCCCTTCCTCTGCCCCTCCTTTCCCTCTCCTTTCTTGGAGCTTAATGCTGAGCGCTGGAGGGATACAGACCTCTACCTAGAGAAGTTTCTACTGTTTACACAGTACAGCCTGTTTTGTTCCTTTTTTCCTGAGGGTCTTGGGTGTAACCACCTCGGCTGGGACCCAAAGGCAGTGGGCAGAGCCTCCGCCTGTCAAACACCAGCTCTAGGAATGCTCCCAGGTCACCAACAGGGGTGATTGCTACAAAGATCACTTCTTGAACCCACCTTGAGCCCTCTAAATCAGAATTTTAAGCCGCTGGAGGGATAATTTGGGAACCTCTGGCATAGGGAATGGAGCACTCAGCTTCTGGGTGAAAGACCTGGGCATGTGTGCCAGGCAGCCTTCCATATAACCTCACTGAAGTTTTGCTCCCTCTGTAAAATGAGGGCAATACTAATGCCTCATTCGCATCACAGCTTTATTGTGAGGGGAGCTGTGATCATGTATGTAACATCTTTTCCATGAATTTTGGTACCTAGCTAACATTAACTGAACTTTCAAACTCAGAGCTTGACAAGAATCATCTCCTTTTTTTTTTTTTTTTTTTTTTTCTGAGACAGAGTTTTGCTCTTGTTGCCCAGGCTGGAGTGCAATGGCGCGATCTCAGCTCATCACAATCTCCGCCTCCTGGGTTCAGGCAATTCTCCTGCCTCAGCCTCCTGAGTAGCTGGGATTACAGGCATGCACCACCGTGCCCAGCTAATTTTTTGTATCTTTAGTAGAGACGGGGTTTCACCATGTTGACCAGGATGGTCTCAATCTCTTGACCCCGTGATCCACCCGCCTCAGCCTCCCAAAGGGCTGGGATTACAGGCTTGAGCCACCGCGCCCGGCCGAATCATCTCCATTTTTAAGACAAACAGACAGGCTAGGAAACTCAGGAATGGCCCAAGATCCCACTGCTTAGAAGCAGCAGGACCCAGGCCTGCTCTTGGCTCAGTCTGAATCAGAACTAACTACCCTTCCAAATATTGGCTTCATGCAAGTCCAATGTCATGCTAATCCGGTACCCATTGTGAGGTAAGCCCCGCATTCTAGAGAGCAAACAAGGCAGAGATGCTCAGCAAAGGCCTAAGAACCGTTCCACACACAGGAGAGCCTAAGAAACATCTCCCGCCGATCAAAACCGCCACTTCGGGCATTCGGTACACTTTTTACCTGCACGTATCTCAGCCTGCAGATAGGAACCCCCAGGGTGACAAGAATCTTCAGCCAAACCTGAGGCCACATTGTGGGCAGTGACTTCAACTGCTGCCTCCCATCATATGTTTTATCTGAATCATTACCAGGGAGCATGGAGACATCGAGTCAGATCGCGGCCCTGGAGCAGTGCCCCGTGCTGATTCCATTCCCTTTGCCCCCAGCTCCTCACAGCTGAGTCAACATCACCATCTGCAGTCTTGCTCCACCCAGCCCTCAAGCCACACTGGCCTGAGAGGCCACCTTCAGCTGCCTCAGCTTCCATCAAGTAGCTTAGCGACTTTCCTGAAAGCCCAGACACAGGCCAGAGTATACCCAAGGTCCAACTGGTACTCTTGGGAACTCCCGTTCTGCAAATGAGCTCCTGTGCCTAAATCTCCAAGCATGAGTCTTTCTGGGTCTCCAGTTTGTGTCACGCATTTTATTTTATTAATAATATTAATTGCAAAAGAGTTGTTAATCTTTAACTGAGGACTAAATTGATGGTTGGGCATTGTGCCATGTGCTCTCCCTGCATTATCATACAGAATTGTCACAAGTAAAACCATTATTATTCCCATATGACAGATAAGGAAACTGAGATACAAAGATTTGAGTGATTAGCCAAGCCCAGCAAGTGACAGAGCTGGGAGTAAGCCAGGGTCACTGGATGGTAAAGCCCATGCTACACTGACATGGCCACCACCCTGTGCCCCTGGTTTGAAAATCTGCCCCCGTTCCAGATTCTGCCCATGCCCCAGGGTCCTGCCCACCTACAGACCAGGTGTGGCATCCACAGAGACACCCCGTATTAGTCTGGGTTCTCCAGAGAAACAAAACCAGAAGGAGATATATGTATATGTTTATTCTAGGAATAAACTCACATGATTATAAGAAAGAGGAAATCCCACAGTATGCCAGTTGCAAGCTGGAGAACCAGGAAAGCCACTGATGTGATTCAGACTTAGTCTGAAGGCCTGAGAACAAGAGAGGCTGCTGGTTCAAGTCCCAGAGTTTGAAGGCCCAAGAACCAGGCGCTCTGATGTCCAAGGGCAGAGAAGATGGATGTCAGAGATCAAGAAGAGAGAAAAAGAATTCACCCTTTCTAAGGCCAGGCATGGTGGCTCACGCATATAATCCCAGCAGTTTGGGAGGCCTAGGCAGGCAGATCACGAGATCAGGAGTTTGAAACCAGCCTGACCAACATGGTGAATCCCTGTTTCTACTAAAAATACAAAAATTAGCCAGGCGTGGTGGCTTATGCCTATAATCCCAGCTACTCGCGATGCTGAGGCAGGAGAATTGCTTGAACCCAGGAGGTGGAGGTTGCAGTGAGCCGAGTTCACGGCATTGCACTTTAGCCTGGGCAACAGAGTGAGACTCTGTCTCAAAAAAAAAAAGAATTCACCCTTTCTTTTTTGTTCTGTTCAGGCCCTCAAAGGATTGGATGCTGCCCACCCACACTGATGGGGGTGATCTTCTTTACTCAGTCCATAGATTCAAATGTAAATCTCTTCTGGAAACAGCCTCACAGACACACAGAAATAATGCTTTGCCAGCTATCTGGTCACCCCTTAGTCCAGTCAAGTTGACACATAAAATGAACCAACATGGGCCCCAAGCCCCCAAGTCCCATCTTCCTGGACTTGGTTCTTTCTGTACTCTGCAAGCAGGTCCTGCTGGTTCCTCTCCAGGCCTTGGCAAGTCCATTCACATTGACCCCACCCCAGGCCTTGGCAAGTCCAGTCACATTGACCCCATGTGACTCCTTAGCTAGGCCCACTGTATTTCCAAAGCCTCCCCACCTGGGTCCCAGCTTCCAAGTTTATCATGCTTCCATCTGCCCTGTTGGTGGCTGCCAACAGTCTCCTCCCGAAGGGTTCCTGCTATCCTCAGCAAGCCCTTCCAGCCCTCACTGCAAGGTACAGGGTCAGAGACCAGACTTTAAGCCTGGCATTTAAAGCCTCACAGACTGACCCCAAGTTCCCTTCAGCCTGGTCTCCCCACATTGCCCTTAACCCCTTCAGTCTGCCCAGTGAGCCTCCTTCCTGTGCCTCCTGTAGACTTGGTGATTTCTCACTTCCATTCACATCAATGCATCAATGTACAAGTTGCTCAAACACTTGAAATATGAATTGGGCACCTGCCTGTGCTAAGGATCAATTCAGGCACAGTGAAAATCAAAGAGCCCAGTCCCTGTTCTATGGAGCTTGTAGATGAGCTGAAGAAACAAAGTTCCGTGTCTTTGAGGAACTAACACCAGGGTCATGGAGCCGAGTGAGCTGGGGAGTGTGGCTTGAGAGAAAGTTGAAGTTGACAGGGCTGGGTGATGCAGGCGCTCATCAGCCACACAGAGGGCTCAGTGTCATCTTGGTGCAGATGCAAAGCACTGCTAGGCTTTAAGCATGGGAGCGACATATCTAATTTCACAAATGCTGCTGTTATTCTTGAATCTTCCTGGATTCCTGTCTGATCTGATCTCTCCACTAGACACAGAGCTCCTGTCTTGCTCCTCTCTGCATCTGCAGAGGCTGGACCACAGGAAAGGGAGGAGGACAGTTAGTGTGATGTCATAGTGTTGGTGACTGACACCCCGCAGTGGCCCTCATCAAGCTTCAGCCCCATGGAGGAACATCGTGGGGGTGATGCGTGGAAGGGAGTGCAGCACAAACCTTGTGCAAGGAGCAGCCCTCTGCAGGGTTAACAAGCCCCCTGCAAAGGTGATTGAGGAAAACTGAGCAGGAGCTGAAATTGCTTAGCAGGAGGTGGATGGAATCAAGCAGGTGGGACTGCCCAGGGTGTGACAGGGCCACCCATGAGAAGCCACTGGAGGCGTATGTTGTGCAACAGACGGAGAACGGAGGGCTGGTCTTAGATGGGACACAGGATGGCGTGCTTGACTTGGGAGCTGAAGCCTGAAGCCTGGTGCTGTGGGGTGCTGTTAGATGGCTGGAAAGTCCATGGGTGCCCACCAGACTCACACCCTATTCAGAGCAGAGCAGTCCAGGCAGCTCCTTAATACCCCATGCTGGGGATCATGTGACCCTGCAACTATAGCCATAAATAACCAGTTGATCTGTGGCTCAGCACCTGACTCAAAGAGAGCCATCTACAGGCTCATTCATGATGATGATGCAAGAGACCTGGGGGTGGCCTGACACAGAACTCAGAGCCAGAAAGAAATGATCACCCCAGCTTCATGCTCTTGGGGAGTAGCGCTGTGGGTTGAATGGGGAGGACCAAGGCTGCTGAGGTGGCTAAGCTTTGCTCCTGCTCCCCACATCCTGCTGGCAGCCCCCCAAAGTGCCTGAGTGCACCTCTGGTCCCTGCACCCTGAAAGCACCAAATACAACAGACCACATGCTGCCACGAGCTGGGTTGGTGTCGGGTGCTGCTGGGCTGCACAGGCGTCTTCTCCAAGGCCTTCTGTGACAATTGCCCAGAGCGACCACATGGACCAAAATTTGCCCAGAAAGTCTCCAGTGCAGTGAGAGCCTGTAAGCACTGGGTGGTAAATGATAGGACTGGAGACCACAGAAAACCACAGGAAAGTTCTTGTCAGGGCCAGCAGCAGACAGGAGGAGTGAGAGGCTGTGAGTGGCTGCCTGGATGGGAGGGATGAGCAAAGCCACCGGAGCTCAGTGAGATGGTGTGGAAAGCCAGTGGAGAAATGACGGCACAGCGCCTGGAATCCCCACGTGGGGCGGCTGGCAGGGAAAGGGGAACTGTGCAACCAGATGTTTGCTTTGCCTCCTGGATGGAAAGCACTCCACATGGAAACTTTCCTGGGCTGTGAGGTCAGAATCCATGAGCAGCCCCTCTTCCACAGAGCAAGATGGCGGCGTCCACCAGCCAGACCCTCTGTGACCACTTCTGAGGACCACTGGCCGGAGGGCAGCTCCACAGTACAGTCCTTGGCTTCTACCTCTTGGGTTCCTACTTCTGGGTTGGACAAAGTAGGATAACAAACCATTTTCTCCCCAAGTTTACAGACCTGGCTCTAGAAAGAAGACCCACGGGAAGGGAGCCACGGCCAACTGGAGGCCGGGAAATGTTTCCTTTGGTCTGTGGTGGGAGCTGATGTTGGCGCGCTCCCTTCTTGTCCACAACAGGATGGCACAAGTGAGAGCAAACAAAACTGAAGCCAATGCAAAGGGCTTGTTGGCCTTCCTCAGTGAGAATGACCCAGGAATCAGGCCAGAAGCAGGAGAGGGGCTCCTGGGTTTGAGGTGGGGACGAGGAGACCCTATGGGAAAGCTAGCTGCTTCCTGGGTCCTGCTAAGTCTGACAGTGACTTGTGTAAATAAAGCGCGGACAATGTTGAGGGCTTGTGTGTACGGGGTGTTTTGCCTACCCCAATCCTCTCCTTGACTTCAGCTGCCAGGACTTAGCACCTCTTCTCCCCAGTAGGCTACGGGACACCTCCTTGGAGACCCTTCTCCTTTTTCATCCTGTCTGTGTGTGTCAACCCCAACGTCTCAGTGGCTCACAACTGTGAGCATTTATTGCTCACTGACATCACAGTGAGCGGGCAGGCCATTCTCACGGCAGCGGATAAAGCAAGCATGGCAGTGGAACAGCCTCTGCTAAGACCTAGCGTATGTCACGTCCTTTCACATTCTGTGAAGCATGCCATGCAGCCGAGCCCAAAGCCTAAGGGGTGAGGCTGTATGTCACTGTCAATGCGAACAAGGGTATGAACAATTACACACAGCAATACCGTCCACCTTCCGGCCAACAGACCTTTCTACAGCTCAGCAGTCTCCTCTGTGCAAGTTCGTCTTGTTCTTTTTTTATTATTATTTTATTTTTATTTATTTATTTATTTATTGACTGATTGATTGATTGATTGAGACAGACTCTCACTCTGTTGCCAAGCACCAGGCTGGAGCGCAATGGCACGATCTTGGCTCACTGCAACCTCCGCCTCCCAGATTCAAGCAGTTCTCCTTCCTCAGCCTCCCAAGTAGCTGGAACTACAGGCGCGCGTCATCATGCTCAGCTAATTTTTGTATTTTTTAGTAGAGACGGGGTTTCACTATGTTGGCCAGGATGGTCTCCATCTCCTGACCTCGTGATCCACCTGCCTCGGCCTCCCAAAGGGTTGGGATTACAGGCGTGAGCCACCGCACCCAGCAAGTTCGTCTTGTTCTTGTAATAGCCTTATGAAATAATAGCAATTGAAATGGCAATTAATATTTACCAGCCCCTTTCTTTATGCCAGGTGTGGTTCTGAGTGTTTTATAGGCATTATTTAACTCTTGCAACCCTATGAGGTAGAGACCACTCGTATCCCCATTTCACATAAGAGAAAACAGACTGAGCAGTTAAGTGATTTGGCCAGCAGCTAAGAATCTAAAGGTATCAAAGGCTACACTTATAACTCCAACACTAATCTGCTTTTTGCTATGAGGTAGGATTGGGCCTGCATAGGGGTAATGGCCCCATTTGGCAGATAATACAAACTGAAGCTCAGAAAGGTGATAAGATATGTGTCCAAGGATACATATCTTAAACACCCTGGTGTCTAGGCAGAGGCCCTTTTATATCTACCCACTAGCTTCCTGGAGCCCTACCTGCCCTGGCTTTCACTGGATTCCGGGCTGCTTCTGCTCAGCAACTCCTCCCCAACTGCAGGCCTGGGACACTGTCATCCAGCACTGCAGAGTCTCACTCTTTGGTGCCCAACATCAACCTCTCCCCATCTTGGAGCCAGTTGCCGTCCCCAGTGTGAGGGATCAATGCATCCTCTGCACACGGAGCTATGCAGAGTGAGGCCCAGTGACTGCACTGTCCCCATCTGTCTCCCTTTTCCTAAGAAGCAGCCACGGTGACAAAGGAGCCCAGATCCAGGGGTCAGACGGACTCTGCTTGAGGCCTGGCTCCACCACTGATGATGCGAGGCAGACTCTTCGACCTCTCTGAACTTTTCTTTCCTTGGCTGTGACATAAGAGCCCCAGAGCTTGGAATACAGCGTCCACTGCAGAGTAACGGGCCTTGAGTCCCTTGAGTCCCTTGAGTCCCTTCAATCCAAATGCTACTGAATTTCTTTGGCCAAAACACTTTTGTACCTCTTCTTACTTGCCATCCGCATCTTCCCCATCCCTCCTTCTTGGGTTTGAGTTACTTCCATTGCCCACTCACACAGGTCCACGTCGATGTGTGAGATGAGGTGGGGGCACATTCCCATCTGTATTCTGACAAAGAACCCAAATGGGCTGGCTCTCTGTGCTTGCCACATAGACACACACACATACATTCCCACACACATACACACATGTGTACCCAAACTCTGACATACACATGCATGCACACATGTGTATGCACACATGTATATACACACATGTGTATGCACACATGTATATACACACATGTATATACACACATATGCACATAGTCATTTAAACTCACGTGTATACACACGTGCATATACAAACGCATACATATGTGTACACACAAACATGCATGCACCCATACAGGCATATATCTACCACATACACAAACATACATATCCATGTAAACTCACATGCATACACAAACATATACACATATGCATCCAAGCACAGATACATGCACACATACAGACATGCAAATACACACCATGCTCACATGTATATACACATACACATGCACACAAACACACACGTGAACACAAACACATGCATGTTCATACATACACATATACGAACATGCATGTGCAAGCATGTGCGTGTGCACATGTGCACACAAACACATGCACATTCATATACATGCCAACCCATACATGCACATGTACATGAAAATACACACAACTACATAGACAGTTGGCTCTTGAACAACACGGACTTGCATTGCAAGGATCCACTTATACACGAATTTTCTTCTGCCTCTGCCACTCCTGAGACTGTAAAATCATCCCCTCCGTTTCCTCCTCCTCCTCCTCAGCCTACACAACATGAAGACAATGAGAATGAAGACCTTCGTGATGATCCACTTCCACTTCATGAATAGTAAATGTTTTCTCTCTTCCTCACAACTTTCTTAGTAACACTTTCTTTTCCCTAAAGTACTTTATTGTAAAAATACAGTATCTAATGTGTGTTAACCAACTGTTTCTGTTGTCAATAAGGCTTCCTGTCAATAGTAGGCTATTAGTACTTAAGTTTTTGGGAAGTGATATGGTTTGTCTGTGTCCCCACTCAGATCTCACCTTGAATTGTAATAATCCCCACATGTCAAGGGCAGGGCCAGGTGGAGAAAACTGAATCATGGGGGTGGTTTCCTACATCCTGTTCTCACAGTAGTGAATAAGTCTCACGAGATCTGATGGTTTTATAAAGAGGAGTTCCCCTGCACTCCCTTGCCTGCCACCATGTAAGATGTGTCTTTGCTCCTCCTTGCCTCTGCCATGATTGTGAGGCCTCCCCAGCCATGCGGAATTGCGAGTCCATTAAACCTCTTTCCTTTATAAATTACCGAGTCTCAGATATGTCTTTGTTAGCAGCATGAGAACAGACTAATACAGGGTGTCACAAGTTATACGTGGATATTCCAGTGCACATGGGTCAGCGCTGCAACTTGTGTTGTGCAAGGGTCAACTGTATACATGTACACATACTCATGCATATATGCACACACACCCACAAACATACATATACACACATTTATGCACGAATACACACATACAGACACTCCTTACTTTTGCTGTCTAAGGGTCAACTGTATACATATACATATACTCATGCATATATGCACACACACTACAAACATATACATATACACACACATATGCACAAACACACACACTCCTTACTTGCACAGCTACAGGGTGGGCTGTGGCTTGTGGGACCTGTAGTGCTGTCTGTCCAGCCAGTTCCTCCTTGGAAGGTTGGGGCCCTCCTGAGGAAAGGGCCTTGTTCATTGTGGAGTCCCATGCTGCTCCCACAGACAGAGGACCGCAGCATGAAGAGTGCCCTTGGTGGTCAAGTCCTACCCTCAGCTCCATCTTGCAGGTGAGGAAACTGAAGCCCAGAGAATATCAATAGGTAACACACAGTGCTCACAGTATGCCAGGCAGAATGCTAAGCTCTTTGTATGTAGTAAACCATGTAATATGACCATACAATGAGGTACCTGTTATTACCCTTGTTTTCCAAAGGAAAAAAACTGAGGCATGGAGGGGTCGCTGGTTAGTGGCCACACAGCCGGTGGTAGAGTGGGACTTAGGCCCACTGGCTGCAGTGTCTCTGCTCCTGCCCACTGAGCTGTGCTGCTTATCTGCCACCAGCTATGTGTGTGAGCTAGGCAGAGGGACTTAGAGCAGCAGAGTGAGGACTCCACCCCAGCCCTCTAGCCCTGGGCTGCCTCACTCTGCTGTCTCATTTGGCTAAGAGGCCTGTTACCAAGCCACATGGTAGATAGGAGGGCCTGGGGTGCAGTGGGGTGCTCCACTGCATTCTCCCCTCCTGCCCGGAGCTCCTGAGAAGCAAGGCCAGCGTCGGAGAAGCCAGCGCAGACCGGACACCGGGTGTCTTTGGCAGGCTCACTCACATTCTCCTGGCTGTGCTCTTTTGGACTTGATTTAAGTTTAATTCCAGCCGGAATGACTGGAAATACCAAGTATTTCACTAGGATTAATGCGCCTGGCTGGGAGAGCCAACTGCCTCCACCACAACCAGGTACCATGGACTTCAGAGGACTCTTAATCCCAAGGAAATGCTCTGTGAGTCAGCTGCAGTGGCTCCTCAGCCCCAGGAGGGCCAGCCCACTTTACAGATGCCCGGGCCCTAGCTTCTGCTTCGCTGGGGTAAGGAAAGGACAGAACAGGGTGGCTCAGCTTAGAGCAGCCCTGTTCTCCCTGCCCCCACCCACTACCACCCAGTCCACCCACTCCCATCACCAAGATGCCAACAGGAACTGGGGAGCGGAGGGGAGGAGCGGAGCAGGGCAGCTCAGGGCCCGGGGACAGGAGGGAGTGCTGTGCAGTGGTTAGGGCCACGGTTCCCAGCCACCCCACGCTTGGAGTTGAGTGGCCTCGGTTGTGTCCTGAAACATCCCCATGCCTTGCTTTTTTGCCTCTAAAGTAGAGATAATGACCACCTCCTACCCAGAGCTGGTGTGAAGATTAAGTGGGACAAGGTTTCCAGATGCAGCGAAGTGCCTGGCACATGGAAAGCTCCATGTAAATATTGGGTATTAATGTGAAACGTTAGGCTTGTCACACCTGCCAAGACGTGGGTGGTTTTTTGAGGACACAACCTAAGGTGACACTCTCCTCCCCAAGGCGATTGAGCTTGTTTTCCCTCCTGTGTGTAGGCTCCAGCCTCGCCAAGGTCTCAGCCAACTATGCCAGAGGGAGAATGGCTAGCAATGGGCTCGGCCCCACCATACGGCTCCCAGCTCCACTCTGCCCTGAGCCCCCTGCTGCTCCCCAAGGCCGGGCATCCGGAACTGATGCCTTTATGCCACCACTGGGGCTTGCTCCGTTTTCTCTATTGCAGTTTCTACACAGGTTCTGACCAGGTTCACCCTCCACCCTGCTGCCACCCCAGATGCCCTCTCAGGTAGAGCCCTGCTCTAAGCTCCACTTGGTGATCAGTGAGCAGGGAGGGTGCTTGCCTGTCCTTCCCTCTTCCTGTCCCCGCGACTGGGGGCCTGCCACCCACAGACAGGTCCCAACCTATCCGCTGAGTATCGGCTGCCTCCTAGGATCCCTGCCCTGCACCTTACCTCTCCAAGCACTGTTGTGTGACCGAGAAAGTCCTGTAGTGACTTGCACCCAGGGAGGCAGGGGAGTTCAAGGAAAAGAGAAGGGCCTGGAGAAAGAATAGCATGAAGCAGAACTCGGGGGAATGCAGACCAGACATAACTTGAGGCTGCAAAGCAGTCAGTGTGGAGTTGCCCGTGTTGTTCTCTGAGATGAGTGCCCTGCTTCCCAGAGCTGCCCTTGAACTCTAGCAACTCAGCAAGGACATTATCAGTGATTATAGCTCTGGACCCTTCATTCTCCAGCCCTCCCTGTCCCTGCAGGAGCTGTTTCCTGTATGAAAAATGCCTGCTGGCCGGGCGTGGTGGCTCAAGCCTATAATCCCAGCACTTTGGGAGGCCGAGGCGGGTGGATCACGAGGTCAAGAGATCGAGATCATGCTGGTCAACATGGTGAAACCCTGTCTCTACTAAAAATACAAAAAATTAGCTGGGCATGGTGGCACATGCCTGTAATCCCAGCTACTCAGGAGGCTGAGGCAGGAGAATTGCCTGAACCCAGGAGGCGGAGGTTGCAGTGAGCCGAGATCGCGCCATTGCACTCCAGCCTGGGTAACAAGAGCCAAACTCCGTCTCGAAATAAAAAAGAAAAGAAAAATGCCTGCCAACCTGCCCTGATACACACCATGAATGAATTTCTATATATCCTTCAAAACCCAGCTCAAATGTCACCTCCTCCAGGAGGCGTTCCCTGAACACTCCCTCCACAGTTAATTGCACCCTCTTGTGGTGTCCCACAGTGCCCTCTACATCTCTATTTCTCTCTGTGTTGTGCCCTATTGGCTCATATGTCATCTTCTCTTGCTCTACTCAGGTCAGGGAGTGTGTCTTGTCCATCTCCACATCCCCAGCTCCTATCACAGAGCTTGGAACTGGGTAGAGGCATGGTTAAAATAAGCGGAAATGGATAACAACACCTTCTGACCAATCCTTCATGGCCTCCTAGCAAAGCAAATGTATTCCCAGTCCAAGCCTTCTGTGGGGTTGGCCATCTTAGATGGCTGTCAAGACAAGGTTCCGAGCATCACATGGCCTCATGGAGGAACCAGGACATGCCCACTCTTGGGAAGGAGTGAGTCAAAAGGAAGCATGGAGGCAGCAGTGCACCAGATGGGTTTAGGCAGGATTCAGGAAGTCCCACGCCGGCCACGGGGGAGAGGGAAGAGCAGATGCATGTGTGTGCCTGAGTGTGTGTGTGTGTGCATGTGTCCACCTGTGTGTGTGTGTACAGATCATGGAGGGGGCACAGCTTCCAGTTCCATGTTCTGAGTGGGCCTAGGTAACAATCTCACAACCTTCTGCAGGGCTGAGCACCACTGGTGTGGGTAGAACTTGCTGGTAGCTGGCTCTCCAACTATGCGGAAAGCCTGTGGAGGGTGGGGATTGGGCTGTGTCTGCATTCCCAGGCTCTCCCTCCATGCCTGGCACTGAAGAGTGTTTGGTACATGATGGGTGGATTTAAATCATGTTTATTCTAAGGGAATCAACGCTGACAGGATTTGAAAGTGTCTACGGCGGTGGGAGCCCCCCAGGCTGGAGGAGGGGGGCCAACAAAGCTCATGGTGGCTTTGTGCTGTGATAACCCCATCTGCAGGCTCAAATGTTCCTGGGTGATGTGTAAGGAGGGATAGTAGAGGCAAATACTTTGATGACTCTAGACTCACCTGCTTGCGGGTGATGCCCAGCTCCACACCCTCGAGGACGCTGAGTTCCCCCAACTGTGCCCTCACACTGCAGGCCCCAGCCTGGCCTATATCCAGTGGCCCTAAGCCTGGGGAGTGTCAACCTTGTCTGTCTTCAGGGACAAAGAAAGAGGGTAGAAAAAGATGACCAGGTGACTCAGGAGATCACACGAGGTTGGCTGGCAGAGGCCTTACATTCCTTTATCTACTCTGTCACTGGAGGTGCAGGCGGGACTATTTCAGAAATTCTGGAGAACAGAGTTGTGAGGAAAGGTGCGCTTGGAGAGGAGAGAAAACCCCACATTTCTTTCTTCTTTTTTTTTTTTTGAGATGGAGTCTTGCTCTTATTGCCCAGGCTGGAGTGCAATGGCGCAATCTCAGCTCATCACAACCTCCGCCTCCCAGGTTCAAGTGATTCTCCTGCCTCAGCCTCTCGAGTAGCTGGAATTACAGGCACCCGATACCATGCCCAGCTAATTTTTTGTATTTTTAGTAGAGATGGGGTTTCACTATGTTGGTCAGGCTAGTCTCGAACTCCTGACCTCAGGCGATCCACCTGCCTCGGCCTCCCAAAGTGCTGGGATTACAGGCGTGAGCCACTGCTCCCGACCACCTCACACGTCTTGAGCAAATGCTGTGTTTTAGGCACTGAGCCAGCACTCACCTCTGTCTTGTTTTGTTTTATTTTCTGAGACAGAGTTTCACTCTTATTACCCAGGCTGGAGTGCAATGGCGCGATCTTGGCTCACCGCAACCTCCACCTCCTGGGTTAGAGCAATTCTCCTGCCTCAGCCTCCTGAGTAGCTGGGATTACAGGCACGCGCCACCATGCCCAGCTAGTTTTTGTATTTTTAGCAGAGATGGGGTTTCACTATTTGACCAGGATAGTCTTGATTTCTTGACCTTGTAATTCACCCGCCTCGGCCTCCCAAAGTCCTGGGATTACAGGTGTGAGCCACCCCGCCCAGCCTCACCTCTGTCATCGATGCATATTCACGGCAACCCGTAAGGGGCTCTGGGTCTCTGTTTTACAAATGTGGAAACTGAGTCACAGAGCTGTTGAGTCACTGTCCAGAGCTGGTGTGGCAGAACCGAGGTTCAGAGCAAGGCTCTTCTGATCCCACAGTCAGCGCCCTCAGAGGCAGAGGAAGGAAGGGGCTCTGCGAGGAAAGATGCTCCCTGGAGGAGCTGGGAGGGACCGGGTGAGTGGGCCCAGTGGCTGCGAAACGGTTGTTTTGGCCCGAAGCCAAGGGCTGAGCCTGGGGCTCTGGGCAGCGAAGACCATGTTTCCCCCAGGCTGAGGGTCAGTAAGCCTGTGAGGGGCCTGCGGACAGAAGAGGTCCCAGGAGAGGACTGGACACTGGCACTACCCACAGGGGCGCAGCGTCCGGCTCCTGGCTCTCCAAACCGTGGGCCTGGAGGGGCCTTTTGCACACACGGTCCAGCTGCAGTCACTCTACGTCAGTAGAATGTGTGGGCTGGGGAACTTCCCTGAATGTGCAGGTGAGCTGAGGCCCCAGTACATTCCAGTAACCTGGAAACAGGGTGCGATCCTAGGTGGAGAGCTTGACAGAAATGCTTTCCCGTTTCTTGCTGCAGCCCTGCCTATCCTGGTCTGGTTGTTGGGCTGAGCTGGGAATCCACTAATCTCTTAAAGGGCCAGCTCTCAGATTTTACTGTCTGAAAGCTTCCTATACCGTCTCCCTGATATTGGAGCGTCCAGGATCTCTGTGACTACAGAAAACACACACTGAGTGGGCCCACACTGGCCTCCCAGCAACTCGGAAGAGAGTAGGCGGAGGTCCCATCCCTGTCCCATGAGTCAGAGGGGAGGACTTATGCTCTAGAGATTTGAACTCGCTCTGCTCATGTCCTCAGGCGCAGTCAGGCACAGAGCCGAGCCCCAGATCTCAGGCTCCACAGGCCATAAGGGAGAGGATTAGACAACAGGAGACTTCCCCCGCCTTGCCCATCACTGTTGTAGGACATGTGCTGTTGGGAAGGAGGGAGAAGGAAAAGGTAGCCCCAGATTCTTAGCAGGAGAATGTCACTCTCCCCTCTATTCTGCACAAATAGACCTGAACAGCTTTATGGAAACCTAGAAACCAGTGCCAATGTCAGCTAAGGGGCAATCGGACCATCCCGGAGGCCGGCCACGCCAGGACAGCACCTCTGCCCCAGCCACCCTTGGAGAGGCCAACAGCAGATGGATTCTCTGCCTGTAAGCCTCCAGGGACAATTTCTTTACATAGCAATCCTTCTGGGGCTTCCAGATTTTGGAGACTTTTCACCACTGAGTGCCAGGGAGGCCACAGCTCTGGGAGGCCACAGGCTGAAGCAATGAGGGCCACCAAGAGTTGAAAGACAGACTAAAAAGTGAGCTTCCAGAGGGGAAAGGCTAAGGCAATGGGAACTCTGGCTGTTATTAGACAAACGTGGTCCTCCATGCCAGCACTGCCATGGCAGAAGGCAAGGGGGCCCTGAATAACCACCTGTGCCTGTCTCATGAAGGTGTCGCTGCCTCTCAGCAAAAGCCTAGGGACTCCCAGCAGCACCAGTCAGTCTTTCTCACTGTCCCACTCCCTTCTGAAGCATGCAGGTTCCCCGCCAAGACTCCAAGCATGGAGCAAACTGGGGATGGATGAGGACAAGAGGAGGCCAAGGCCCTGGGACTGCTGTAGGCAAGGAGAGAGCCAAGGAGGCAGGTGGGAGAACACGCTGGGGCAGGGCTTGTCCCAGGTGGGCACCGGATGAATAAGGACAAATTGCAGAACAGCTCCCCAGTGGTCTCCAGGGGTGGGGGCTGATATGCTGGACAGGCCTAACCTGCAGCCACACGGTGCCCATGGAGGGTGTCCTGGGAAGACATAAGCAGAGGCCCCACAGCCATACATCCACTGACCACTTAAGGGAAGGGGTCCATTGCAGGCCAGGGGACTCTCATTGTATGACTATTGACTGAGGCGAATGAGGTGCTGGGCTGATGTAAGTCGTCACCACCATGTTCAGGAGACTCCGGCCTAGCTCCGCCTCCACTCTGCTCTGTCCCCACTCCTCCCTCTCTCTGAGCTTCTCTCCAGAGCAGTTAGGACTACCGCCCACCCCACTCCAACCCCACCCTGGCCTCAAATTGAAAGGCCTCTCCTGGGAGTCACAATCACCCTGTAGCCTTCTTCCTCCTACAGCTCTACTGGAGAGGAGCGGGGACACCGTCCTCTGGGTGCCCCTCAACAGGGCAAGAGGCCAAGGAGGCTTGCTGTTGACCTTTGCTGTCTCAGACCAGCTGGGTGTCGAGGGATTCTGCACACCCTCTTCTCTAACCAAAAAAGAGTGGGCGTAACATTCTGCAGGTGTCCCAGAAAACTTCTTTTCCCAGAGCTCCAGAGAAAACATTTCTCTAGAAGAGGAACTGGCAGGACCAGGAGCCCAAGCTTCCTGTGCTGGGCACAGATGCTCTCCCTGGTGGTTCATCTCCCACACAGGGCCTGGGCAAAGCCCAGCTCTCCCCAACCGGGGCTCCGCCTACCCCCACTTTGCCTTGACTGCGTCCCTGGGGGCTGCAGGTCTTCAAAGAGGGCAAAGTTTACTGGCTGCCGTGAAGCTGGGAAGGAGGAGGATGGGATGGCACTGCCTTCTTCAAAGTGCCAGCTTCCAGCTCACTCTCTCATTGGTGACTTCCACCCTGCTCTGCGCTCCTGACCTCACGTCCCTGGAGAGCACAGCCTGCCCTGTGTCTCAATAGGAGGAGGGCACATGTCGAGGGCATTGGAAACTCTCCTCCAAACTCTCACCCAGCTGTCGGCTCATATTCCCACTAGAGTCTTCCTCTATCTCAAGGTTCTCCATCTGGGGTGACTGTGACTCCATTTCCAGTGTCCTGAGGCTGCAAAGCTCACATGCTTGCAAGAGTGTGTGTGTGTGTGTGTGTGTGTGTGTGTGTGTGTGTGTGTGTGTGTGTGTGTGTAGCAGGGAGACCTCTGGCCCTGGTGTCAGGCTACTCAGGGTCCTTGGCAGTCACCCCCAAGACCCCAGCATCTCTGTGGGAGTCTAGGGAAGGGGGACGCCTCTCTAAGGCCTTGCTGGTAGAAGCCGGGAAGAAAAGAAAATATTTTCCTTCCTAGGCACAAATACTGGAGTGGCTGGGTTGACAGAGGCTAGGTGAGAAAGTGGCAGACTGCCTCCATTTCCCTCCTGCCCTTACCTTTACCCTCCCCCAGGTTCCCAGCCCTAGCAAGCCCGGGGCAGATGGCTTGGGGGCAGGTTCTCCTGGTCTAAGAACCTGGGAATGACCTGAGGCAACCCCTCCCTACTCCAGGCTCAGAGAAGTCCCCCCAGTACAGGGACCAGTTCATATTTATTTACCTCAGTGCTTCCCACATTTATTATCTCTGGGATGCTTTTTGAGTGTTTAGCACCTATTAGCCTAGGGCACTAGCTGCCACGGACCTCACTAGAAGTCACTGTGCCAGAGAAATTTTTGACTTAGAAACGTCTTGTGTAGAGGATTCTCATTTCCCCTCTTGGGGTCAAATGATCAAGGGCTTCCCATGCATACCTGCAGGCTCTCACAGAATCAAAGTGCTTTTCTAAAGAGGCATTTTGGGGTGTGCATCTGGAAAGCAGCTTTTGTGTTCCCTTCTTCGACAAATATTTATTGAGCTCCTTTATTACCTGTCCCTTTGTTAAATAATTGCTTCCTATGTACTTTTCAGCTGGGTCCACAGGAAGCAAGCCCTTCCCAGCAGGACCAACACATTCCAGAACCTTGGGTCCTGTCTGCAAAGCTGGAGGAAAGTTCCAATTAAGTTGCCCTGGCCAAACACAGGGACCAGCAAGACGAAGGTCCCGGGCTGGTGAGAGTTGGGCGTGTGTGGGAAGGAAGGACAGATGGCAGGAGAGCTGCAGGGGGAGGAGGGTGGGGCTTCAGAGGCAGCCAAGGGAGGCCCCTATGGAAAGAGCCTGTGAGGAGGAGGCAATCCTGGGGGCATGGTGGGCCTGGCCATGGCAGGAAGCTCCACATGGGCCCCAAAGGCTGGAGCTGGGTCCTAGCAAAGGCTGGGGGAGGACAAGAGGGTGAATGGTTCTCTCCATTGGGCAGGGAGCTCCCAAGCTCGGTCCAGGTGCGAGCACCCTCCCGAGCAGAGGGCTAAGGAAGCAGAGGGGGTGGGGGAGGAATGGTGGGAGGGAAGGGCCCGTGGGACAGAGCCATGACAGATACCAGCGCCTGCAGCAACAGTGGGTATTGAGGGTCCACACTGAGCCACGCAGCAGCTATCGGCCTACAGAGGTTCCCAGAACCCCTTGCTGATGACATCAGGCCTCAGCGCCCTTTTACGTGGAATCGAGAATGCCTGGAAGAGGTGAGCCTAACACAGTTCTCAAAACACGAGAGCGAGCAATGCAAGCCCCAGGATAGATAGTTTGGGGCAGGTTCTCATAGTCTAAGAAGCTGGAAAGGGCCTGAGACATTGGTTGGAAATTTGAGGCAGATTCCCGGGTTCTACCTGAAACCTACTGAATTAGAAATCCAGGGGTGGGTCCCAGGCATCTGTGTTTTCCCAAGACCTCCAGGGTATTCCCATGCACACTCAAGTTTAAAAACCATGAGACGAATGGAATCCCTGACCTGACAACCCTGCCCTAGCATCCTACTGAGGGCTGGGATCAGGGCAGGCTGCGCCCCTTTGGCTGGGCCTCTAAGGAGAGCCAGACTGAGCAGGGCTCAGGGCCATAGGAAGCTGGAGTGGTTTGCCTCTGAGTCATGCCCTCCCCTGAAGGGAAACCTCACAGATCAAAGGCAGCTGTCCTGTTGCGTTGTGCAGCCTGGCTTCCTGGGCCTGGATGGTGGGAGCAGTGCCTCAGCCCCTCCACAGACCCACAGGCCCAGAGCGAACTGGTACCTGGGCACAGCCGCATGCAGGGACATCCTTCCTAACTCCAAAAAACAGAATGCTTTCTTCAAGGGTTTGCCAGTCCTACAGCACCTGCCACCACTCATTCATCCAGCATTTGTCCAATACCAACCGTGCGTCAATTAGTGTTAGACCCTGGATATACCACAGTTAATGAAGCAGCGGGCCCCAGCTCTCATGGAGCTTACAATCTAGTGGGGACTAGTGAAGAAAATGGTGCTGAGCTCTTTATCCATCTATTTATTTAGAGGCAGAGTCTTGCTCTGTCACCCAGGCTGGAGTGCAGTGGCACAAACAAGGCTCACTGCAGCCTCAACTTCCTGGGCTCAGGGGATCCTCCCGCCTCAGTCTCCCAAGTAGCTGGGACCACAGGCACATGCCACCACATCTGGCTAATACACATATATTTTGTAGAGACAAGGTGTCACCATGTTGCCCAGATTGGTCTTGAACCCCTGAGCTCAGGTGATCCTCCCACCTCAGCCTCCTGAAGCGTTGGGGTTACAGGTTTGAGCCACTGCACCTGGCCTGATGTCTTTATTGATCTATCTATTCATTTTTCTATCCATGCACATACCTGGCCCTTCCTCTCTCCATCCATCTCTTGGAGCACATGCTATGCCCCCACCACACCTGGCCAGCACAGTGCTTGCTGCCATGCAGGGTCCAGGTCTCAGCGCTGCACATGGCTGCACCAGCAAACCAGGAAGTGAATGTGAGCAGCACACCACACCCCTCACAGCCCTGTGCTGGAGGGCGGAGAACAGATGGGCATGGCTAAACAGAAGCCAGAGGACCTTGGCAGGTATATTGATTCTTGGTTCTGGTCACTCTTGGTAGGACAGGGAAGAGGTACGAGAAATATACCCTTTACTGGATGCCAAGGAAAGGGATAGAGACCATTTGCCATCTGCGTTTTATACTCTGTCTCATCTAGTGGACGACAGCCCCTCATCGGATTGCCTCAGGCACTGCCAAAGCTGCTTTCCAGTGCTGTTCTCAGCAGTGTTTACCGGGAAGTCAAGACGGCTTGGCCAAGGGTGTCTGTTGCCCATCAGCCAGACAGTCTAGCAGTCTAGTGTGGTGGGTGGGCCTGTGGCCGGGAGTCAGACTGACCAGAATGAGATCGGATCCGCCCCGTGTGTACTACTGCGTGACCTCAGACAAGCCGCTTTCTGCATCTTACATAGTTTCCTCATTCCCGCTAATAAAATAAGCCTAGTAATAAAGTCCGCTTCATAAGATTAATATCAGGATTACCCTGATTGATATGCATAATTAATTGAGCGAATAATAAATGTTAGAATTTATTTTTACTGGCAGGTGTCTGAGTGACAAGTCTGGTATTTCTTACATACAGGATTGGCATGTCCATGCGGCAGATGACACCTCAGATCTCAGCACAGAGTCTCTGGCCTGAGACCTTCTGCGGGACTAACTCTCCTTGACTTGTCTACCTGGTCAACAAGCATCCGTGGGAAGATGCCTGTGGATGTTCGTAGATCCACAGAATAGGCCCATAGAATTGACTATACCAGATTACTTGTTACCATAGGTTTGAACAAGCGGAGGGTGGATAAGCTCAGTCTTCACGAGATCATCTGAGAAGGTGAGAGGAAGAACGGAGCCAGGCCTGGTTACCAATCCTCCTGCGCAGGCATCTCCTGCACGCCTCTCGTGGGAGTGTCGTGCCTCAGCCTTTCTCTTCTGGAAAGCCTCTTGGCAGCACACAGGGAGCAGCAAATGAGTTCATGCCCTTTGACCTAGTAACTCCACTTCCAGGAATCTACCTCAAGGAAACAAGCAGAGAGGTGCACAGAAATTTATGAGTTTGTCCATCATAGCACTGTTTGTGTCTTAAAGTAGGAACAGATGTCAGATGCGAGGGAAATGGTTAAAAGAGCTACGTGTCTGTGGCAGAGTATTATATAGCCTTTAATAATCTCTTCAAAGACCAACAACGAGCAGAAAGGTTAATGGAAAAATCTCAGGCTATAAACCTGCTAGCTCCTGTGCCTCCAACTGCTCCTCTGTGAAAGGGAGGGACCTCACCTGACTCACAGGGTTGCTGTGAGCTTTACTGAGGCTGCCACCTGAGATGCAGGTCCTGCAACTGGTGGAGTGCAGGCCACCGGGTAAGCACTCAATAAATGGGCTATTATCAGTCCCCAGCAGCTCCCGTGAAATAAGAAAGAGTCTTCCTACATTAACAAGAAGGAATATAAAACCAGAGTAGTTGATCAGGGGCCACAAAGGTGCTGTTCTAGCGTCAGAAAAAGTAGGTGTGGAGTGAGTCTCCCAGACCACACCTCTCCCATCGTCATTGGCTAGAACGATATATCACACCGTAGAGCACCTGCCAATTCTCAGAGCAGGTTCTCAGACAGTGTTACTACCAAGTGTCAGCAGCCCAGTGACCCGGGCTGAGCAGGTATTATTCCCAGCGCCCAGCCTGATGGAAACGGATTCAAATCCACACACCACCACTTAGCAGCTGTGCGAGCCAAGGCAACCTGCCCTCACAGCACCTCAGATTTCATTTGTTGCTTTAACCTCTTCTTAGAGATGCTGTAAATGCTGTAAGCAGCAGATATGAAAGTGCTCTTTCAACTGCACACTGCCAAGTGGTGTTATGGGCCATATTTTTCAGATCAGGAAACTAAGGCTTCAAGATGTTGGGAAGAAACCTTTCTTAAGGTCCTGGGGATACCCAGATACAAAGTTGGGAAGCATTAAGCTCTTCCAAAGTCTTAATTTTTCTTTTCTTCTCTAAATAGCTTTATAAAATGTAATTCACATTCCATAAAATTCACCTCTTCAAAGTCCACAGTTTAGTTGGCTTTAATATTATTTAGTATTTAGTAATTCACAGACTTGTGCAACTATCAATGCAACCTAATTATAGAACATCTTTATAATCTAATCCCCCACAGAAATCAGGTGCCCATTAACAGTCATTTCCATCTCCTCACAATTCCTTCCACCCTAGGCAGCCACAAATCTTTCTATCCCCATTGATTTACTTAATCTGTTCACTTCCTATTAATGGAATTATACTATGTGATCTTTTGTGACTAGAGTCTTTCATTTAGCATTGTTTTCAAAGTTTGTTCAGGTTAGCGTGAATCAGTACTTCATTCTTTTTTATGGCTGAATAGCATCCATTGTATAGATATTTTGCTATCTGTTCATCAGTTGAAGGACATTTGGGTCGTATCCACCTCTTGACTATTGGGAATAATGCTGTTATGAACATTCATAGACGAGTTTTGTGTAGACACATGTTTTCAATTTTCTTGGGCATATACCCAGGAGTGGAAATGCTGGGTAATCTTTCTTTACTGTAATATTTCTCAGAACTTCTGACATGTTAATGTGCATTTCCAAACTTACTTGGCTGGGAAATTCTTTTTCCAAAAGAGCATCTCAGAAGACTTTGGAAAAGTCTGATTAAGTCCAACTCCCTCCGTTAGGGGAAACGGAAGCCCAGAAGGGTTGAGCGACCTGCCAAGATCACACAAGCAGGTGAGAGGGGAAGCCACCACAGCACACTGGAAGCCAGGAGAAGCTTGGGACTGTTTGCATGGGAGAGAACTTCCTAACCATAAAGAATACTGAAGAAATCATAAAGGAAGAGGAAGAGAAATATGGCTACACACACAAACGTTTAAACTTCTGAACCCCAAGTGTATATAAACAAAATTAGCAAGCAAATGACAATGTTAAAACAGAACACCGCATCTCAGCCCTGGCTGCAACGTAGAATTGTCCTGAGTCCAGCTAACTATTTTGATGCCCCGGCTTTACCTGCAAACATAGATTTAACTTTTAAAACCTCTCAGGTGATGCTGATGGGTATCTGGTAAAAAAAACTTTAGAGGGCCTAATATTATATAACTAGCAGAGGAAGACGAGACGTATTAAAAGATCAGTAAGAAAAATCCTGTGCTCCAACAGAAAAGTGGGCAAAAATTAGCACATTTTTTGTCAGAGTTCTCCTTTATTAGGCAAGACAAATGAAAAAAAGTTCACTATTAACTAAGGAATGCAAATAATGCACCTGGAATGCAAACAATGTACTTATTATTTATAGATTATAATATATATCATTTGTAATTATGCATAATTTATACATTATGATGCATGCATTATGCTGCACACATCTTACATTTTCTTATTTAAACCTCACAAGTCCATGATGTATACCCGTCTTACAGAGGAAAAGACTGTGATGGAGGAGCATGCCCTAGGTCACACAGTCTGCAGGGGACAGAGCCCCAGAACTTAAACCAAGACACCATGCTTAATCTCAGAATGGGGTGCCTTCCTACCCACCAACTCAGAAACGATCTTGAACGCTAACTCTCCGGGTTGAGGAGGACGCAGGGAACGGGCTTCTGTTGCCCATCGCTGGTAGGATTGTTGATGGGTGCAATCTCTCCAGAAAACGACTTGCCAGTATGTAGGACGAGTCTTACCAGTGCTGATGCCATTTGATCCCAGACTTCTACTGATCGATTCTGAGGATTAAGTACAGATGGGGACATAGATTTATGTGCAAACATCTCTTGAATGTGAAGACTAAATAATTTTTAAATTAATTTCCTTTCTAAACTCGCTTAAGTTCCTCAAGGAAAAGAGCTGTCAAGTGCTCTGGCCCAGCATGACCTTCGCTCCTCCAGACTCCTATACGGTCAAGCAGCTGTTAGGCCTGCCTCTGCTTCCCTGTTCCTGATGCAGCCCAGGCCAGGAATGGCTGCCTGAAGTCCAAAATCTACTTCCTGGCCACTTCTAATCATGCTTTGGTTCTGGTTGGATTTGGAACAAGCTTCATTCCTTTCACGGTGACTGATTTTCAGCAAGTCAGCCGTCCACATTTAGATCAGTTTCCTCTAAATAATACTATTTACAAGGTATCCTTCTACAGCTAATTTAGCTCTAACCCCTACAACAACCAGGCAAAGTAGACTCCTAAACCCATTTCACAGGACAAGAAAACTGACTTGGGGAGTAATTTGCCAAAGGTCACACACGGGTACATGGTGGAGGGATGTGGAAACCCAGGCCTGCCTGAGCTCAGGTTCTTTCTGCAATCTTTCCCTGAAGAGGCTCCGGGTTTTCTGCCTTCTCTGCATGAACTGATGAATGCAAAGGGAAAGTAACTTCTCTCTCTCTTGTTCTGGGCTCCAATGTGGCCATGGATGGAACAGGCCAGTTTGGCTTTATGTCCCATTGGACATACCCCACACCCTGCAAAGCTGCCAAGGGGGAGACCTGGGCATGCTGGCCACCTGCTGCCATCCAACCATTCCTTGGGCATTGGGTTTTTATGTGACTGGACCTGATTCATGCTCATCTTGTCAGAGTCACTGTTACTCTGGCTAGACAAAACTTTTTGGACCCTAATTCCGTCACCAACAAATGTTCTATCCTGCACTCCAGCTCATCAGTACACTGATGCACGATGGTGCCAGGGACTCAGAACTCTGGAATCAGATTTGGGTTGAATTCCAGCTCTGACACCTGGTAACATATGGCCTTGGGTAAAGGAGACACACACTGAAATTGCAATGTTCTGTTCATAATGGGAATGATGGCAGTACCTAGGACCCAAAGGTAGGGAGCATCATGAGCAGGGAGCAGGGACATGGCACAGGGCAGTGTAACAGGTGTCAGCCAGACAGAGCCAATATGGATGTGTGATCCCGACTGTGCACTGAGAGGGGAACTGTGAACTGCTTCTCTTCAATTCCACCCAAGTACGGCCCCTCTGGCTAGCCAGGGCCCCATCCTCCAGAAGGGCATGGCTTATGAGTGTCCCAGATCATCGAAGAGGAAGCATTGCCATGGAGGGTCAAGTCTGGAGGTGTGGAAGAACACCTCTCTTCCTGGAGGTCCAGGACACCATGGGATGTCAGAGACTATGCCAGTTCTTCACACAGATACCATGCACTATGGAGACCTTCTCCATGGGCGATGCCATGTCCATGGGAGCCCGTAGGTGCCTGGGCAGGGCTGGACAGTGTTCTCCACACTGACTGCCTCTTCTTCCCAAAGACCCCTGGTCTGGGAGGCTCCAGTGGACTCCATCTGTTCCTTTCACAGCCCCTACCTTGACTTTACCTGCACCCTCAAGCCCGCAAGACAGGGCAATCCCAACTCCTCCTGGGGCCGACTAATTCCTTACTCTTCTCTTTCCCACTGTGTATATGGACTAAAAACAGCCTTAGTATCCAGAACAGTGTGCCACAAAACAGGTTTTCAGTAAGTACCTTTTGAATAAGTGAGTGTGATCGATTTGGATGAGCAAAAAATCTTTTTAACTCTCAATGCTCCTTGATTTTATAAATTAAAAGCAATGACTTTCATAACTATTGCTTCTGAAAGGGGGACTTAAAAACCTCTTTTGGAAATAAAAAAAATCCGTGTAATGATTTTCTTTCCTTTGTATTTCTGCTGCAGCATCCCAATCCTCTTGAAAGCAATGGATGGCTCTGTCTGCAAACACGGAAGCAGCGGGAGTGAAGGGAAAGCCCGCAGCCTAGTTCGACACATACTCTCCCTGCACTACAGGTGTGTGTTGGGTTAACATTATTTATCCAAGGATGCCAGGGGCAATGGACCAACCCGTTGCTGAACACGTCAGGCGCCACCATCCAGTGGTTGTGAGTCCACGTCCATCCCTGAGGTCCTGGAGGTCAGAGTCCAGGGCTTACTCCTATCCCACTCCCCAGCACCTGGCCCAGGGGTGTGGTTTGGATCATTTGAGTTCATGGACAGAAAGTTTTTAATATTTAAAAAAAATTATTCTTAAGTGACCCTTTGCCCATTAGATCCTGTGTCAGCTACAAGAGAGTAGTATCGAGAGTTTGGTAGAGAAATGGAGGTCCCTGCGGCAGGAGGCCTGCAGGAGGGTGACGCCAGCCCTACACTTGGAGGGTTATGGCCTGTTCCAAGCTGTGTGACTTCTGGAAGTTACTTAATGTTCTCTGAGTCTCAGATTTTTCAGCTGCAATAATAGACTGAGTAGCCAGGAAGAATTCCTAGAAAGGGGACCCCTGGCTTTGTCCTGATTCTGATATTTCAGGGCCTGTGACAGGCCAGAGGGTAGGCTGATGGCACACACAGACCTTCCCGGGACTCTCATCGCATGCTGTGCCTGGGTCACATCGGACCCAGGTCTGGCAACTATATTCCACAGACAAAAAAATCAGATGACGCTGTCTGGCTGTGAGCCAGGACACTGGAAACCAGGTCTCGAAGTGCCATGCTTCTCCCAGGTCCACAAGCACTCCACACAGCTCATCAGGATCCCCCAAAAGCAGTGTGGTCACTGCCCTGCCCCCGCTCTCTGGCCTGCCTGAGCCCCAGCAGGGAACACCTCTCTGTGTTGACTGGGCAGATGGTAACTCCCCCGACTCCACCCCATGTCCACTCTATCACCAAGGTGATGCTGGGCACGGATCTGTGAGAGCAGAAGACAGGTGTCTCAGCTCTCCCAAGTCCATTAGTTGCTAAGTTGGAACTGCCTTGCAGCTGGGAGCCTGCAGTGCAAGCAGACACTCATGAGCCCTAGGGAGGGCGGCTCCCTTGGAGCAGCCTGGGATCTCCGTGTTTGCTGGCCTTGTTCTCTTCCCATGTGTGGTGGCTGCCCTGGCTCAACTGGAGGTACACAGGCACCCTGGAGGGGAAATTTGGGCAGGGAGACCCTCCCCACAGCTCCTGCAGCAGCTTCCAGAGGCGAGGAACATGGGCTTCTATAAAGCTGTCCCACAGCCCACCACTCGTCCCCCAGATATCCCCTACTTGCCAGTCACAGGATCTAGAATTCACTTTTTGAGTATCTGCAATGTTCTGGGGACTGACTGAGGCTAAAGAGAAACTGATTTTCGTCCCTCTAGCATGGACTCACAGTCTAGCTGGGGCACTGACAAAGAAAAAGAAAATCTAATAGAGAGAAAAAGAGCTATTTTAGGGGTACGGGTAGGCTTCTTGTTTTTCCTCATGCCTGGGGTGGAACCAGGAAGGCTTCCTAGAGGAGGAGACCGCCGCAGCCCTAGACTGAAAAAAGCCAGGAGGCTGTGTCCAGTGGCTGTATACTCACTCAATGCAGAGAATGCCCTCATTGATCAGTGATGTCGGTAACAGAAGGGACAGTTTGATAGCCCTTGGGCCAGATATTTGCTGACCCCGCCTTAGACCTTAGTATGAATGAGTACCTCAGATTCTTTCTGAGGAAGTGACAAAGGAAACTCATATTGTTTTGATTACAGCCAACATTTATTGATTATTTCTTAAATGTCAGGCGTAACCATAGATGATTTCACAATAACCCTTGGCGGTAAGAACTATTTTTATCTCTATTTTCTAGATGAGGAAATTGAAACCCAGAGAGGTTAAAGGACTTGCCCATAACCACAGTGTCAAATGTTAGTTCTGGAAGGAACTTCAGTCCTCATCTGCTCTAAACTCTTCTTCTTCTTTTTTCTTTTCCTCCCTCAGGTTTATTTGTACAAATAGCACAGGAGGACCCCAGCCCCACGCAGATGGCAGCCCCGTGGGGGTCGCGCCAGTCCTTCTGTCCTCACGTTGGCAGACAGAGATCTCTACTCTGAAGCCTTTGTAGGGGCCTGGGCACCTTTGGGAGCCTGAGCTGGAACTGAAGCTGGAGCTGCAGCCTGGGCCTTGGTTTGATCCTGGGCCTTGACCTTGACCTTTGGCCGGCAGAGCCTGAGCCCCTTGGCAGTGCATGCTCGAGCACGCTTCCCAAGCTTGGGGTGGGCAATGTAGGCAAGTCGATCGAGCTTGCGGCTGACACCCTTTGGGATCTTGGGCTTAACCGCCTTGGGCTTTACGAGGGCCTTGATGGCCTCGGCACGTGCACTCATGGCCTTGGCATTGTTGGCCTGCATCTTCTTTAGGCCCTTCTTGTTGTGCTTCTTGGCAAAGCGCATGTTCCTCAGGAACTTGGGGTCCACTCCCTTAAGAGATTCGTATCTTTGTGATCGGGGTTTCTTGATACCATTTCTGTGCCATTTTCGGGACTGGTTGTGTGTGGTGTGGTTCTTGGACTTGGCCATGTCTGCACCCAAGCTGCGGTTCCCTAAACTCTTCTTGACGCGTAAGGAAAGGAAGCCCTGGAAGGAAGAGAGGCATTTTGCTGAAGGCCATTCGGAGCTGGAAGGCTGATGACGGGAGAAAAGGTCCGAAGCTCAGCTGGTCTCAGGGAGGGGCCGTGGGCAGCGAGGGCTTGTCTGGGAGAATCAGGCATTTGTTTGGAGTGAGACAGTGATTGAGTCCGTGGAAGCCATTCATTGTCCACAGTATCCATTCTCCCTTGTTTCATTTTAGTCATGAACATAGCTGAGTTTAAGATGGGCACACATCTGCCCCATTAGCAACTGTATTTCCTAGGCTTCTTTGGGGATAGGTGTGGTCATGTGACAAAGTGCAGGCTAAAATAAGTGAACAAAGACACCCCTGGGTCATATTCCTAAAGACAAGTCGCTTCCTGCACGCCTGGTGCCCCTTCCTCGTGCCTGGGAAATGGTGCCACTTGGGGAGCTGCCATGGACACTTTTGGACCCACAGCTGATCCCTGAGTAACCTTGAGGCACAGAGCTGCCTACTCAAGAGAAAAGCATCCTTGAGGGTCTTACGCAGGCAATTCAATTGACCAGTTGTATATCCAGCTCAGAAGTGATCTTTGCTACGGCTGCCCTGAGCTAGCTCGACGGACCCACCCAACCACAGGGACTGAGAAATCTAATCCTGCCACATGCCTAGAAGGGGAAGGACCTTTGGTGAATAGCAATAGTAATAATGAGGCTTACTCCACAGCTCTGCCTGGGGCCAGTCCTGAGAAGAGCTGCCTTCTCCTCCCTGAAGCCCAAAAGCCACAGTCCCTGAAGCCACAGTTCCCCAGAACTGGTGCACAGACCAGTCTGGAAGCAAAAGGCCTCTTAGATTCCCCTCACCATATCCCTTGGCATGCTCCAGAAGCTCCAGGCAGAGTTGATGGGTGTGTGCCCTTGCCTTTGCCTTCCTAACACCCAACCAGAACCAGACAGAGAGTAGAAGTTCAACTCCCAGGTGATGGACAGATGGGTGAATAGAAGGTGGGGTGGGTGAGTAAAGATACTAATGGCAGAATCCCCAGCACCTGCACAAACCTCCTTCCTGAGGGAAGGCTTGCCTGAGGCGTGGCCAACTTCCTTCCCTGGTCTCAATGCAGCGGAATTTGCATCTCTGGTTTCTTAGCCACATGTTTTGGATTGTTCTAACTCAATACTGCAAGCATTGATTGAGCACCTGCCAAGTGCTGGGGGCTTTTATAGGCTCACTGGGGCAACAGAAATGAACCGGTCTCTTGCTGCAGCTCTTGACTGAGAAAGACTAAGAGAAGTACCCAAGAAATGATCCACCCAAGGCAAAATAGCATAAATGCCACAAGACAGGAAGAAAGCATGTGCTTTGGGAGCACCAAGGAGGGAGCGGTGGTTTCTACCGGCCAGAGGTGGGAGTGAGGGTGAGGAGTGTGTCAGGAAGATTGCCGGAAGAGGTGAAAAGTGAGCAGGGTCATGCACGATGAGTCGTCTTCAAAAGTGCTTGGGTAGGAAACTTTCAGGTGAAGGGAGTTGCTGGACAAAGCGTGAAGGCAGGCGCAGGAACGTCAGGCTGTGGGTCATGCTGGCCAAGCCCAGAGGGCAGGGACAGCTGTCTGGCAGATGATGAGTTCTCACTCCCAGCTGAGTAGCTCAGTGAGCACAGACCCTCCCTTTGCCTTGAAACGGAGGCGCTGGGCAGCCCTCACTGCTCTCTGGCTAAACTTTACCTTGGAAAGCCATCTCTGTCTTCAGGACTCAGGTCCTCAGCCATGAATGAGGGAACTCAAATTGCATAGGCTGCCAAAAGCCCCCACAGGAGGAAGCTGTGTGTGGAGGTGTGTGTTGTTTTTGGGGGCCCCAGTGCCAGGTTCTGCTCCACCGCAAGGGACTCTGGTACCTGTCAGAATACCTGGCTGTTTCCCTGAGGTCACACCCTGGGGCCTGGGGCTCCCATTTCTCTCTAAAGGTGAGGCGATGACGTCAGCCAGGCCCCTTCGGACGTTTCTCACCAGCTCTTCCTGCTCTTCTCAGACGTGGTGACAGAAATGTACCCTGGCAGCTATAGAGGAAAGGGCCTTTGACTGAGGGGCCGGGGAGGAGCTCAGCTTTATTTGTTGACTATAAAAATGTCAGCTCCTTTGGGCAGCTTCTTAGATCAATATTTGCTGTTCTGAGGCTGAGTTCAAATGCTCAGTCATCCACTCAGCCTGTCCTCTTCCTCCCTCACCTGGGTGAGGGCTCACACCTACACATACTTGGCAGGGCCCCTCACTGACAAAGATGGGGAACCTGCTCCAGGCCCTCCACCCACCCGTGAGAGGGGCCTGGGAGTTCTGTACTGCAAAGGTAGCTTGCTAGGAGGAAGGGTCCGAGAGACAGGATTGCTCTGAGTTACAGAACAGTAACACCTACTTCCCAAGGTAAGTTCACATGAAAGAAGACTGTGCACAGGTTTCCTCAGGCCTCAGGCTGTGCAGCATAGCAACGATGACACTGACAATGACAGTGACGGGGAAAGCATTTGCTGAAGCGTCCTAGGTGTTGCTGTGCAGCTGAGTAGCTTCTGGCCCAGTCTTGCGGCCATGATCTGCGAGCACACACATTCTAGAATATTTTTCCCTGCCACCTCTGCACCAGCCACTAGCTCTCAGCCTCCAGCAGCTGCCCACCCGACACTTCGTTCTGGTAAGGGGCCAGGGGAATGTTAGTGAAGAAATATGGGCCTCAGAAGGCAGATGGATCCTTGATCTTCCACCTAGCACTGCGTACCTTTTGATCAGTTACTTACGCTTTCTGAGCCTCAGATTCTCAGCTCCAAGATGGATCAAGGCCTGGCGGACAGAGCTGTTGTGTGGCTTAGAGATAATGCATGCAGAATAGCCGGCAGGGCATCCGGTACTCGGTAGGTGCTTCTCAACTGTTTATTCTTCCTTCTTGTCGTTGGCACATCCTAGTCTAACACAACCCTCTCCTCTCACACGTGGGTATTGCACTGGGTGAGACCCTCCTGGGCCCCAGAAACCAAGAGGCTTCTTTGCTGGCACACAGGAAGCTCCCGCAATAGAGAGTACTTTCAAGTTACTCCATCCTCCATCTTTTGATTTGGCTTGGCTGCCAGAGTTGGTGCACAGCTTAATACCTGCCAGGGCACAGGGAGAGCCATCAACACCGCCCGCCCCCCCCCCACCCCGCCCCGGGCAGGTGGAAGCCTTGCATCTGATGCCAAGAGTGGCTTGGGATGAAGGGTACACATTGAATCTGACTCACACAGCACCTTCCTGGGCTCATCACTTCCAATCTTGTGGTCATTGCAGATGTACACAGGGCCCCACAACCCCTGTCCACCCATTGCTGACTGCCTGAGTTTCTGAAAAGATGGCTCGACCTTCGAGGAGTCCTCACGGAGAAAAGTCTCATGCACTGTGGAGTGGCAGTACAACTTAATCTTGGGCCGAACCAAGAGTGTAGACATGACGCCCCTGGGAACCTCAGGCCTCCCCAGATGACACTCTCAGAGCACCCATTCTGAGACTTGCTGGGCTCCAGGCCCAGGTACAGCTGAGCTGATGGTCAGTGAAGCCTGTACCCTGCTGGAGCTGGTCATGAGCAAGTGGGGAGGAGGCAGCCGCTCCTTCTCCAGCCTGTCTGAGGCACAGCCCAGGCAGTACACATCTGAGCTTTCTTCACTGATGCCCAGAGAGGCTTCATGCAAGAGAGTTCTCCTCCTAGATATATAAAAATTCCGGGAGTAAAGAGTACCTTGGCCCACCAGAGACACAACAAGCTGTCCCTCCTCCTCTCTCTGCTTGAGATTGGAGCCATTTGTCCTGTGTCCCCCTGCCATGGCATGATAGCTATGAGAAGCCCCCTGCTCAGAATGAGAATGAGGGAGGGAGAGCCAGCTAGTGAGGGCATATGTCTTAAACAGTGTTCTTCCAAGGTTATTCCAGGGCCAGCAGTGCCAGAATAACCTGGAATGTTTATTAAAAATGCAGATCCCTGGCACCACTGCAGACGACCTGCATCAGAATCTTTAGGGTGAAGCCTAGGGCTCTGCACTTCTAAAAAGCACCCCAAATGATTCCTATATACATTAAAGTTTAATGACCCCTGCCCAAATCCAATGTCCAATACATGCTTGCTCTGAAATAATGTGTTTCTTTTTTCTTTTTCTTTTCTTTGAGATGGAGTCTTACTCTGTCACCAGGCTGGAGTGCAGTGGCACAATCTCGGCTCACTGCAACCTCCACCTTCTGGGTTCAAGCGATTCTTCAGCCTCAGCCTCCCGAGTAGCTGGGACCACAGGCGCGCACCACCACACCTGGCTAATTGTTTTGTATTTTTAGTAGAGATGGGGTTTCACCGTGTTGGCCAGGATGGTCTCAATCTCTTGACCTCGTGATCTGCCCTCCTCGACCTCCCAATGTGCTGGGATTACAGGCGTGTATACCTCAATTGATGTGTTTCTTTTAATTGAGGTATACTTTACATACAGTGAACCTGAAACTTGTCAGTTTTAATGAAGCATATTAAGACACAGAACATTTCCATTATTCCAGAAAGTTGCCTCATGCCCTTTCTAATCAATTCCACCTCCTAAGCAAACATTGATCTGGTTTTTATCATCATCAGTTAGTTTTACCTCTTCTCAAGCTTTATATAATTGAGTTAATGTAGTGTGTTCTTTTTTTGTGGCCAGCTTCTTTCACCCAGCATGTTTTTGAGATTCATCCATATCAAAATGTGTATCAGCAGTTCATTTCTTTTTATGGCTGACCAGTATGTCATTGTATGAATAGATCACAGTTTGCTTTTCCATTCCCCTGCTGTTAGACATCCAAGTGGTTTACAGTTTTTGGATCTTTTAAACAAGGTCCTGATGACATGAGATTTGGGAGGGGCCAGGGTCGGATTGAATGGTTTGGCTGTGTCCCCACCCAAATCTCATCTTGAATTCCCACATGTTGTGAGAGGGACCCAGTGAAAGGTAATTGAATCATGGGGCCAGGTGTTTCCCATGCTGTCTCATGATAGTGTATAACTCTCATGAGATCTGATGGTTTTAAAAAGGGGAGTTTCCCTGCACAAGCTCTCTTCTCTTATCTGCCTCCATGTGAGATGTGCCTTTCACCTTCTGCCATGATTGTGAGACCTCCCCAGTCACGTGTAACTATCTATTATTATTGGACAATAAACCTCTTTCTTTTGTAAATTGCCCAATCTCAGGTATGTCTTTATTAGCAGCATGAAAACAGACTCATAGAGGGAAAGTACTAGGTCATAGAGAAAATGTGATGGGGTGAGGTAGACAGAATTCTAAGTGGTCCTTCTGATCTCTGCCTCTTGGCTCCACACCCTCTCCTCTTAAGTGTGGGCAGGATCTATGACCTATTTCTAACCGATAGAGTATGGCACCAGTGATGGATATTACCTCTCTGATTATGCTACTTTGCATAAGACTCCATCTTAGCATACTAAAATGAGAGACTCTCCCTTGAGCTACAGGGGCCTCTAGAAACCAAGAACAGCCCCTTGCTGACAGCCAGCAAGAAAGTGAGACCTCAACCACACTGAATTCTGCCAACAACCATGTCAGCATAGAAGAGGACCCCAAGCTCTGAAAAAAAACAAAGACCAGGTGACATTTTGATTCTATTCTTGTGAGACCCTGAGTGGAGGTGTCAGCCATCCTGTGATGGGACTCCTGCCTGCAGAAACTGTGACATAATTAATGTGTGCTGCTTCCTTTCACTATGTTTGTAGTAATTTGTTATACAGCATAGAATACTGACACATGAGGAAAGGAAAATCACATCACTAAATGGGCCACAGACCTAAATAGAAAAGCAAGAATGTTACCTTAGAGAAGAAAAAAGTTTCCTCCAGAGAATTCAGAAAATATTACCCATAAAAGAAAAACTTGCTAAACTGCAGTTTCAGCAAAATTTAATAAACTTTTTCTAAATAAAAGATGCACTTGAGAAAATACTTAAGTCATAGGTTGGAAAAAATATTTGCAACACATGACATTGGCAAATAACTTGTATGTGCAAGCGTAAAGACTCCTATAACTAAATAACAAAAGAAGCCAATTAAAAAAAAATAAAGGAAGCTTGACCGATGGCCAGTGAGCCCATCATGCCCCTGACAAAATGCTCAACCTCATTAGGCACTAGGCAAAATGCAAATTAAAACCACAATGAGATGCTACTACATACCAACAAGAATGATGGAAATGAAAAAGACAATACCAAATGCTAAAATAAAAAGAGATCCACAGCAATAAATGTTGGCGAGGATGTGGAACAGGTAGGATCAGATCTTATATATTGCTAGGAGTGTAAAATGTGCAATCACTTCACAAAACTGAAATTTTTTCAGAGTTTAAATATCTACCTTAATTTGATTTTATAGCTTACAACAATGAAACCATATGCCTTCATCAGTAACTAGCATTTGAAATGTGGTTTTTTAAAGTCAACGTTATAAGTGTACATGATAAAAGAACAAATTAATTCAGTGAGACTTACAAAAGAGGAATTGTCAACTACTCCCTACTTCCCTTTCTCAAGAGAGCAATCATTTCCATTCCATTAGTTTTCTTTTCTTTTTTAACTTTTTAAAACATTTTTCAGTCTAATTGACTTTTTACTAGTGAAGATAAGGATTTGTTTCTGTTTAACCGCAACTACTACACGACCAATATCTCTTCCCTCACCCCATTCTTCCCGTGTAGCTGCTGTATCTCAGTTGTCGGATATTTATTCTTTATAATGTTATGACTAAATTCTATAAAGGGCTGAGCCATAGAATAATAATAATAGCCATCCTGTTATTTTTTTTCTTTCTTGCGCTACTTTTCATTTTCTTTGAAGTTTCTTCTTTAGTTATTTGCCTAGTTTTAATCTTAGCCCCTAAAAAGCAAAGTCTGAAGCAAAAATTAAAATACTGATAGTCTTCTTGAGAGGTGCAAATCCAGATCACTGAGGTTGAGGAGAAAGGAAGGGAGTCAAGGAAAGGTGTGAAGCAATGCAAAATGATACGTTACTGCACTTGGCTACTGCTTCATAAAGAGCCACTCAGTGACACAGCAGGTTGTTCAGTAGGTCCTTTTATTTTGTTATAGTAAAACCTCCTTTCACCGTCATTTGGAGATGTTCTCCCTCTCTCTCTTAAGTTGAAACAATCTCCTGAATTACATATCTTCTTTGCAATTCATCCATCTGACAAAGGACTAATATCTAGAATCTACAAGGAACTTAAACAAATTTACAAGAAAAAAACAACCCCATCAAAAAGTGGGCAAGAGATATGAACAGACACTTCTCAAAAGAAGACATTTATGTGGCCAAACAAGCATGAAAAAAAGCTCGTCATCCCTGGTCATTAGAGAAATGCAAAGCAAAACCACAATGAGATACCATCTAATGCCAGTTAGAATGGCAATCATTAAAAAGTCAAGAAACAACAGATTCTGGAGAGGATGTGGAGAAATAGGAATGCTTTTACACTGTTAGTGGGAGTGCAAATTAGTTCAATCATTGTGGGAGACAGTGTGGCGATTCCTCAAGGATCTAGAACCAGAAATACCATTTGATCCAGCAGTCCCATTACTGGGTATATATCCAAAGGATTATAAATCATTCTACTATAAAGACACATGCACATGTGTGTTTATTGCAGCACTATTCACAATAGCAAAGACATGGAACCAACTGAAATGTCCATCAATGATAGACTGGATAAAGAAAATGTGGCACATATACACCATGGAATACTATGCAGCCATAAAAAAGGATGAGTTCATGTCTTTTGCAGGGACATGGATGAAGCTGGAAACCATCATTCTCAGCACACTAACACAGAAACAGAAAACCAAATGCCACATGTTCTCACTCATAAGTGGGAGTTGAACAATGAGAACCCATGGACACAGGGAGGGGAATATCACACACCAGGTCCTGTCATGGGGGTGGGGGGCTGGGGAGGGATAGCATTAGGAGGAACACCTAATGCCGATGACAGGTTGATGGGTGCAGCAAACCACCATGGCATGTGTATACCTATGTGACAAATTTGCACGTTCTTGCACATGTACCCCAGAACTTAAAGTATAATAATCATAAAAAAAGAATCCTTAGAGACAAATTACCAAATCATCATCATTTCCAATAAAATTAAAGAAAGAGGCACAACACAACTAAGTTAAGGTTTCTGCCCACAATACATTGAGTTTTAAACGAGGTTGATAGGTTAGTAGGTTTAAGTTGTATAAACATTAAGCAGTGGCTGGGCACAGTGGCTCATTCCTGTACTCACAACACCTTGGGAGGCCAAGGGAGCCAGACTGCTTGAACCCAGGATATTGAGACCAGCCTGGGCAACATGATGAGGCCCTCTCTCTACAAAAGTACAAAAAAATTAGCCAGGCATGGTGGCATGCTCCATTAGTCCCAGCTACTCAGGAGGCTGAGGTGGGAGGATCGCTTGAACCAGGGAGGTTGAGGCTGCGATAGGCCATGATTTCACTACCACACTCCAGCCTAGCAACACAGTGAGACCCTGTCTAAAAATAAATACATAATAAAAAGATTAAGCAAAGCAAGGTGTAATGTAGTACTAACTTGATTGATGCCGAACCTGATGAAGCCACGTTCTTGGTTTATACTTTTGTTCTGGTAGAAGACCTACTAAGAAATGGTGCATACTATGCACAGGGTACACACCGTTCAATTCTGGTGTTGGTATTAAGCCTCAGCCTTAAAAAGGCCAAAAAAGCCAAATGCATACTTAAACATAATTTCTGGCATCCATGAATTTTTACTAATCGATAATCACGTGACCTTGAGGTTTACCACCATATCTAATTAGCGCTAAATTGTCAGTAATGTGAATAAACCACACCATTCAAATTACTGCTAATATTAGAATATTCACCTTCAAACGTAAGTAGTCACTTTAGATAACGTTTGGAGTGAGAATCTACTTATGGGCTTTATATACTGTAAATCTATCAATTACTTGGCTATAAACGCATTTGTATTTAAAAATTGAACATTTGGTAAAATTTGGCTGTGAATTCATCTGGCCCTGGGCTCTTCTGGTTTGGGGGATTTTTTTATTACTAGTTCAATTTCATTACTTGTTATTGGTCTGGTCCGGATTTCTCTTTCTTCCTAGTTCAATCTTGGAAGGTACTACATTTCCAGGAATGCATCCATTTCCCCTAGGGTTTCTAGTTTGTGAGCATAGAGATGTTCAAAGTAGGCCCAAACGATTTTTTGTATTTCTGTGGTATCAGTTATAATGTCACCTTGATCATTTCTGATTGTGTTTATTTGAGTCCTCTCTCTTTCTCTTGGGTAGTCTATCAATTATGTTTATCTTTTCAAAGAACCAACTTTTTGTTTTGTTGATCCTTTGTATCATGTTTTGTTTTTGGTCTCAACCTCATTTAATTCTGCACTAATTTTCATTTCTTCTCTTCTGCTAGCTTTTGGTTTGCTTTTATTTTTTATTTTTATTTTTATTCTTTGAGACAGAGTCTCGCTCTGTCACCAGGCGCCAGGCTGGAGTTCAGTGACGCAAACTCAGCTCACTGCAACTTCTGCCTCCCAGGTTCAAGCAATTCTCCTGCCTCAGCCTCCCGAATAGCTGGGACTACAGGCACACGGCACCATGCCCAGCTAATTTTTGTAATTTTTTTAGTAGAGACGGGGTTTCACTATGTTGGCCAGGATGGTCTCGATCTCTTGACTTCATGATCCACCTGCCTCAGCCTCCCAATGCTTTTATTTTTCTAGTTCCTTGAAGTATGAGATTAGGTTGTTGATTTTATGCCTTTCTATCTTTTTAATGTAGGCATTTAACACTATAAAAGTACACCACTGCTTTTGCTGCATCCCAGAAGTTTCGGTGTGCTGTGTCTATTTTCATTTGTTTCCATCTTTGTAATTTCTGTATTAATTTCATCCTTTACTCAAAGATCACTTAGGAGCAACTTGTTTAGTTTCCATATATTCTTATAGTTTAGAGAATTCCTCTTGCTACTGAGTTCTAATTTCATTACACAGTGGTCCAGAAAGATATTTTATATAATTTTTTTTAATTTATTAAGTTTTGCCTTACGGCCAAGAATATGGTCTATTTTGGAGAATGCTCCACATTTAGATAAGAAAAATGTATACTCTGCAGTTCTTGAGTACAATGTCTGTAAACGTCTATTAGGTCCATTTGGTCTAGAGTCCAGTTTAAGACTTTGCTGATTTTCTGCCTTGATCAAAATCAAGGAGGATTTTGTCTAGTCCTCTCAGTGGGGTGTCGAAGTTCCCCAGTATTATAGTATTGCTGTCTATCCCTTTTCTTAGGTCTAGTAGTATTTGATTTACGGATGTTGGTGCTTTGGTGTTGGGTGCATATATATTTGGGATAGTTATATCTTCTTGTTAAATTGAACCATTTATCATTATATGATACATTTCTTTGTCTTTTTTTTTTTACAGTTATTGATTTAAAGTCTGTTTTATCTGACGTAAGTATAGCTACTCCTGCTCAGTTTTGTTTTCTGTTTTCATGGTATAGTTTTTCATATGTTTATCATAGCACGAGTCACGATAGCAAAGTCACGGAGTCAACCTAAGTGTCCAACAACAGATGACTGGATAAAGAAACTGGAGATACACACACACACACACACACACACACACACACACACACACGTGATGGAATGCTATGCAGCCATAAAAATGAAATTATGTCTTTTCAGCAACATAAATAGAGTTGAAGACCATTATTGTAAGTGAAATAACTCAGGAACTATATCCTCAAATACTACATCCCCTCACTTATAATGGGAGCTAACCAATGGGTACACATGGACATACAGAAGGAACTAATGGACACTGGGGACTTCGAAAGTGGTGAGAGTGGCAAGGGTTAAGGGTTAAAAAATTACCTGTTGGGTACAATGTTTGCCATTGGGGCGATGCGCACGCTGGAAACCCGAACTTCACCATTACACATCACACCCATGAAATGAACCTGCACCGGTACCCCCTAAATCTGGTAAAAAGAATTGAAATGCTGCAAAAATTAATGAGTAATTTAACATATGAAAACAATTATTACAAACATCCAAATAGCTGAATATAGAGGAAATAGAGTGTCTGTTGATTTGAAGGTTGAAAAAGAGTGGATTAGTTAGATAAACATAGGAAGAACTTCATATCCTTTTTGAATAAAATGTGAATTAAAAACTAAATGATATGAGAAAGAATAACAGAGATTAGATTATATCATAATCCACATCACTGTAGAATTTTTTAAGGTACTAGCACTCAAAACACTAACAAAATAAACTTTAGTTTATAGTAACTATATTTAACTTTTTATTTCCCTTTAGGCCGAAAGTATTTCAAAAAAATTTGTCACGGCTTGTGAGGATATGCTTTGTCCTCTCGACATTTCATGAAAAGAAAAAAAACTCCAAAACCATGTATAATATCATCCATGATTAATCATCTACAATCTAGACATAACAAAGATACAAATAATACACTTCACAATTTTAGAAAAAATGAGATAAACAAAACACATTTTTTTCTTGTTGATGAAATATCAAAGTAACAGACATTCCAAGAGTTCTTTAAGATTTTTTTTTATAGTTTTGAGTCTTTGGAGGCTAAAAATGTAAATAATATACTTGTTCAAAGAGTTGAAATAGACTATGATCAATTTTCAGTAATTAAAGATGATGAATTTTTGGCTGGGCGTGGTGGCTCGTGCCTGTAATCCCAGCACTTTGGGAGGCCAAGGTGGGTGGATCACCTGAGGTCAGGAGTTCGAGACCAGCCCAACCAATACGGTGAAATGCTGTCTCTACTAAAAAATATAAAAATTAGCCAGGCATGTTGGAAGGTGCCTGTAATCCCAGCTACTTGGGAGGCTGAGGCAGGAGAGTCATGTGCACCCGGGAGGCGGAGGTTGAGGTGAACTGAGATTGCACCACTGCATTCCAGCCTGGGCTACAGAGTGAGACTCTGTCTCAAAAAAACAAAAAAGAAAGAAAATGGATTTTTGAGATTTGTTCAAGCTATGAATTCCAGATTAAATAAACAAATATTAACAAAATACTCCCGATCATATTCTTTTATGCAATAGAGATATTAATAGTAATGCTTTGGATATTAATGTAGTTATATCAGCTTTCTTTTGATTGGTATTTCCATGGTATACCTTATTCCTTCTTACTACTGTTTACATTTCTAATCATTGTATTTCAAATGAATTTTTTGTAAGCAGCATATAGCTCAGTTTTTATTGTCTGAAGTGTGGGTAGTTGATATTTTAATATCATAAATCAACGTTGGGCCCTGCCTGCCAGTGCCAGGCCCATGGGCCGCCTATCTTCCTACTGCTGGATGGCTGCCTGCACCAGGCTTCCCACATTCCCTAGGAAAGGTCCAGCAGCAACCTAGAAGGGAGGTAACAGCAGCTAAGGGGGATGGAAAACAGAGGAGACAGAAGCAGGTGCCTGTGTACGAGTTTACACATGTGAATACACACAAAGAGTCGGGTTTACAGACCCTGGCTCAGAGACAGTTTAGGATAGGAAAGGAGGTAGGCAAGAAGAAGCACATATTTTTCTGGAGTGCCTCAGCCTCACCCTATCCCAGGGACAGACATATGGGGTATAAGAAACCCACCCCCGGGTTCCAGGCTTCAGGACTGGAGCCCTTTTGAGTCTGGTGGATTCACGGATTCAGTGAGCGAGGACACTCAGTCTGTCTCAAAGCCCTAGAAAGGTGGGAGGTAGAAAGTGAAAGGAAACAGGTTGCTGACAGATGGACTCGACACCTCAGCCATCACTGGTGTCCGAGTGAGAAGGTGATGCTCTCAGCCTTATGTTCCTACCGTAAGCCTGCAGAGCCCACAGACGGCCTCATTTAGTCCACGGAACACCTCCTTCTCTATGTCTTTCCCGTTGGGCAGCTCAGCAGACAGGTTAAATATGGAGTTGTTCTGGCCACTCCTGGAGACCCACTGATAGAGGAGTTTTCCCATTCTTCTGGCCTCTGCCACATGATTAGGAAACTAGATTTGCTCTTATCCAGTCACTCTAAGTTCCCTTCTGCCTCAGTTCCTCTAATACAACCTGGATTGATCCTACAGGAAGCCTCCACAGCTTGGCAGTGTTGAAGAGCAGGCTCTCCTAAGCGTCCATCAGCATCATGCTGGACTATTTGTGTAGGCAGCAGAAGGGCAGAGCCAATGAACACCAGGTGGCCAGCTGCTTCTGCCACGTGGCCACGTTCAGCTGTAATGTAAAGGGCAAGGGCGGGAAGTGATGCTGCCACACCGCTTAAAATTCATCACCATCATAATAGCCCAGGAAATCCCACATTTCTTATTTTTTAATTTCCCCTCTCCCTGAACTTCAGGATGGATGTGTTCAGTTAGTCTGTCTTCCTGGTGATGAATTCTCTCTTCTGCTGTGTAACAACTCTCTGGTAGGGAGGTAGAGAAGCAGCAGATCACATGAGCCCCTGTTAATCATATTGAGATTACACTGGTTCAAGACCAGATTTTAGTCTTTTGTGAAAGCCATTTGTTTCTGCTTTACCTTACCTCTTGGAGTCCTAATGGCAGGTCTAGAGTGTTTACTGGGTCCTTCTCTTGGTGAATCCTGAACTCTAATTTTTGTTTCCTTAGGCTTGTTAGACTGCTGAAAGCTCTGCTCAGCTTTCTAGTCTAAAATTTAAGTGTCTGTGGCTGCCCAGTTTCCTAGCTTCTCAGCCCTCTGCTGCTTTTAAATTGGCAAATGCCTCAAGGAAAAAGCCCTGCAGAATTCCGGGTTTATCTCAAAATGTATTTCTTTGCTCTGATATTCTCACCATTCAAGTCTGGCCACCTCACTCTAACTGACTTCGTATCTATTAATAGCTATGTAATGTCTTCGAAGAGGTTTATTTTTGTCTTGCTCTTATAACTTTTTTTTTTTTTGGTGGGGGGTTTGTCTGTAAAAGCATTCTCAGAGTATAAACTTTAACAAAGTTATTTAATGTGCTACTTCTGTATACTGAACATCAGTCACTTGGATGTGCAATAACAGTAGAAGACTTTGTTTTTAAAGATTGTCACTACCGGGAGAGGTGGCTCACACCTGTCATCCCAGCACTTTGGGAGGCCAAGGTGCGTGGATCTCTTGAGGTCAGGAGTTTGAGACCAGCCTGGTCAACATGGCAAAGCCTCATCTCTACTAAAAACACACAAATTAGCTAGGTGTGATGGCATGTGTCTGCAGTCCCAGCTATAGGCTACTCAGGAGGCTGAAGCAAGAGAATCACTTGAACATGGGAGGTGGGGATTGCAGTGAGCTGAGATTGCACCATTACACTCCGGCCTGGGTGATAGAGTGAGACTACAGTGGATTAATGATGAAGGTTTGCAAAGGAATCAGGTGGGGGATCAGGGTGAGGCAGTGTCACCAAGAGAACAGTGAAATTGATAGACGTATTCATAGAGTAGAAAACAGAACTACAGCTTGACCATGGAAAAAACATGGTGAAGGTAATGAGTGATTTGGGAATTATAAGCAAAACATTTTGTATAGATCCTTAAATTGTGTATTTAAAATGTAATTATAATCGTATATTTTAACTGAATTACAGGAAAAAGCAAAAAGATGGTCAGGCATTCTCATTATTCTTCTTTAGAGACCAACTGCATGGCTTTGAAATTGTTTTGTTATTTATTTTTTTAAAATAGAGATGGGGTTTTGCCACATTGGACAGGCTGGTTTCGAACTCCTGACCTCAAGTGATCCACCCGCCTCAGCCTCCCAAAGTTCTGGGATTATAGGCTTGAGCCACTGCAATCCCAGGCCAATTGTTTTATTTACTTACATGAGATGTTAAAACAAAATGGAACAGGAGCCACCACATATTAAAAATGGATTGATTTTTGGAAATGCCTTAATGTTGTATGCTTCAGATAATAATAATAATGGTAACTTGTTAGTAGAATTTGCTAAAGCCTGAAGATTGATTGCAGAAAGTCAATTCATATGCTGGACTCTGCTGGAGAGCTAATCAAAATGACAGATCTTGAGAGGAAACTTTTTCTTGAATCATGCTTGTTAAAAGATCCACCTTTCATTCTACTTAAGAAAAGATGCTGACACTTGCATGCATGCAATGATATCTTAAACACAGACGAAAATCTATAGACTCTGTTATTCTGAAATCTAGTTATATTCCTTTATTTTCACCCCTGTTTATCCAAGGATTAAAGAAATACACAATGTATCTGAGAAGAAAAATCTGAAGTTTCCTTCTGAAATATTCAGACAGTACAAAACTTCAACGTGTGTCAAATAGCATCTTTACCAGCAATCAAATCTTCAAGTAGGAGTTGAAAAGAAAATAAACATTGCCCTAATTACTATAGAGAAAAGAAAAGATTAATTATTTGGGCGCAACATTACCACTAGTGTGCCCTGTACTAGCAAGACGATCCTAAAAAACAGCTCACCAACTTCATATCTGACAGCAGTGAGGCTGGGCCCATACCAGGACACCTGGTGACACTGGGTGAGCTTGGGCAAGCCGTGTCAACTCTCTGGATCTCTGTCTCCTCTCAGTAGGAAAAAATGTGAAAAATAATAGCCACACAGCTAATAAAATAATAGCATCTCCTCACAGGGCAAGATGAGAACTTGTAAGAAGAGACATCTGAATCAAGCAAGTTTTATTTAAGTGTGAGAGATTATTTTTATTGCAATAACGTGAAAGTTGGTAGTCTTCAGATGTCGTGTGTGTTTCTCTCTCTGTTTTCTGAAGGAGCAAAGCCTGAACAACAACTCCAGAGGCAGGTTTTCCACGTGACAGCTTGACAGCCATCTGCCTCATTGGCAGGATTAGGAGGCTCAAACACCCCGTGCACTGATGACGTCACTCGGAAGTGAGCAAAGGTCAGACTCACACAATTCCCAAACTCCTGATGTTGGGTTCACAATGCAGGCCAGGTTTTGATTTCCCTGTTTGAGACCAGAGGACTGTGGCTGTCATTTTAACTTTATCTCAGCATAACTGAGATGGCCTTTTCATCTCCCCAGCCCACCCACCCTATCCCCACTGTCACTGCCACAGCCTTAGTGCAGGCCCAGACTAGGTCCAAACTTCCCAAGCCGAGGCCTTCATCTTGCCCTCCTCCAGCGCACGTCCCATGTTACAGGTGGTGGCAGTCAGTCTCACTGACTGCACAAGTCTGATCGTGTCTCTCCCATTTTGAACCCCTCAGTGTGAGTGGGAGTGGGACATTTAACTTTTCCGTGTTCTTACCATTTAGTTATGCCTCACGTAAACAGCACATCACTGTTTGATGTTAGCCTGGTCATTCCTGTCTTTCCTCACTTTTGCCTTTTATAAAAATTCCCAAGCTACTTCCTTCACTTCATGTTTTCTCTCTCTACAGATTTGGAACGTTTACATGCTGTCAATATTCTTTCAGCAGTTACTGCGAAGTTGACTGCACGTGTTTATCATAAAGTCTTACAGTCAAGCAATATCTTCATTCCTCTCCTAAGATTTAGCTCCTGCTCTGAACCCAGAGAATTGTTTAGAATATTTTAGTTCTGACTTTTAAGTGTCTTTGCTCTTCACTTCTTCGTTTTTCTTTAATCTTATATGTATTTCCTGCACTCTGGATACATTCTCTTTCAATCTTTTGTTTAATCTATTGACTGTGTTTTCCATTTCAGTGGTTATATTTTTCATTCCTAGAATTTCCATTTGTTTGTTATTCAAATCTGTCATTTTTGTTGGTTTTCTGCAGTAAACTCATCTTTGCAACTGCATCATTTTTTGAAATAAAATAGGAGGCAGGGTCAAAGATGAATTCATCGTGAAAATGTAAAAGTACTTAGAAGTAAGTGATAATGAAATCACTACATACCAAAGCTTATGCAGCATATGTAATATTTGGCTTTTTCCCCAAATATTTAAAACACATTCAACATTAGAAGCAAATACTTGAAAGAAACCTTTCAAACAAATTTTTACAATCCTTAAATACTTGTATAAGGAAAGAAGAAACTAATTAGGTAAGTCTCTGCCTTAGGAAATGAACGGAACCCTTAAAGAAAATAGAAGGAAGTAAATAATAAAGAGTAGAAATTAATGAAGTAGAAAGCAAGGATAAATAGAACTAACAAAACTGAAATTTGATTCTTTTGAAAGAATCATCTATACTCACTATCTTCACCCCCACAATTTGGCTTTTACTTCTTCCGCCATTCCATGAACGTTACTACGGCAAAAAAAGGTTCTAATAACTTCCTGGGTATTGAATCTTCAAGAACTATTGTTAGTCCTTATCTAATTTGCCCTCTGAGTGGCAATGGGTATTCTTGACTGCTTCCTGAACTTCAGACTCAGATGTCCTACTGCCTGTTCAAAATCTCCACTCAGATAGCTAATGAGCACTTTTACACTTACGTCCAAAGCTGAGTCCCTCAAGTCCTCCTTCCCCAGATATACTCCTCTATTTTCCCTGTATCAGAAATGTCAACTGTGTTTTTCATTTCTCAAAAGGGAACTATTTCTCAAGTTCTCTTTGGTTCCCTTCTTGATCTCTTAAAGTTTATTCTAAAACCCAAAGCCATAATCATCTTCAAAAACACAAATCAGATCATATGACTCCCTTCAAAACTTCCAGTAGCTTCCTACCACCCTTAGAAAAAAACATCCATACTCCTTACCCCTGCTTGTCTTTCCAGCCTAGCTCTACCCATCCTTCTGCTCATCGCCATCCTCCTGCCATCCTGGACCATCACTCGTGCTTTTGCCCCAGGGCCTTTGCGCTTGTCACTCCTTCCCTCTGCCAGGAATACTGTCAGCCCAGAGCTCTCATGGCTCCCACTGTCCCTCCATTCAGGTGTTTGCATAGAGATCTCCATTTTAGACAGGCCTCCTTAACACTGTATTTGCTATAGGACACACATGCCTTCCCCGTCCGCACTCACTGTTTGTCCCCCTCACACTATTTTACTTTTATTTACAACACCCATTACAATCAAAATTCTATTCGTTTATTCATTTGATGGCATCGTCATCTATCCTTGCCCAACTAAAAGTACAAAAATTGTCTTACTCACCAGCGTGTCTCCCAGGACTAGAACTGTGCCTGGGACATCATGGGGTTTGACGACTTATTTGGCGAATGTCTGAATTACATGATTACAAGGATTAATAAACAGACTAGGTTTGGAAGAGAAAAAGGTAAGACCCATAGATAGAAGGGGTTCCAGGCAGTGTTTTAACTCGATGCCACCTTCTTTATGAATTTTCCTAATTCTCAACTCTCTCTGCCCACAGCACATCAGGCCTGTTCTACAGCACATCAGAGTCCACCTGGCAGCTTGGGTATGTTTAGGCTGCTGTGATGTTCTTGAGAACAGGTGCCATCTTTCCATCACCTCTGCACCTCCGGTGCCTGCCCTCATCCTTGCCACAGAGCAGATGCTCAATCATTGCTTGTCAAGTTGAATTAAACCCATGCTGCCTCCAGCCAGAAATATCTTTAGCTCAATTGTTAGCTTAGTCACTTTTACCAACAAAAACCAGATTTTAAAACTATTGACAAAAAGACTAAATGGAATGAAGCTCTCTCCAGGGTAATTTTCCTGCTTCAAAGCAGCCTGAGAGCGAAGGAGAAATGACAATATATTGACAGCTCCTTGATGGTCGGGACTAAATACAATGAATCATTGTAAATCTTACAGTAACTCAGCACTAATGGTTACCAATGTGATTTGTAAATAAACAAATGTTGCATGACTTTTTTTTTTTAAAGCCCCTCCCCCTTTTACAGGTTTTGAATTGCAAAGTGCCTCCAGAAATGGTCTCTAGGTCCCCCTCAAGCTAGATAATTAAAAACTTCCAGTTTCCGTTAGGAGAAGTTTTGTGGTTCTTAAGCCCAAGAAAGTGAGAGCTCTGGGAAGTGTCACGGCGTGGCCAAGGGGTGCTGGGTGTCTGTGGCTGTGCCCTCTGCAGTGTTTGCCTTCCCAGTGTTGCTGGGAAATCAGGAACCATGTCCACCAAGGTCTCCTCTGACATCCACGGGCTCCTGGAGACGACAAGGAGAATTCTGCTCCCTCCTCTTACTTTTCAAGAAACTTTGCTGGCCCATGAACAACAAGCCATGGGCTCGGGCGAATGAGGCTGCTGCACCTCTCTAAGCCATCTCCCTTGGGCCTCCCCACAACACAGGAAAAGCACTTCGAGCTGAGTATGCACAGGTGATCTTCATGCCCTCTTCCAGAGCCTGGCTGACAGGGAATGCGGGTGAAGAAAGGAGGAGAGGAATAAAGTATGTGAGGAGCACCACGTGCTCTTGAAATCACAGATGTTTGTCAAGTGGAAAAACACCAAACCCTCCCCATGCTTCGTTTTGTGTTTCTTAGAAACATTTCATCAAAGGGGCAAAATGAAACGTGCCATCTCCCCTGGAGCCAGGAGGTGTCAGCTGCTTCCTTCTTTTTCTCCACAAACAGGGTTGCCTTTTCCGAGTATTGTTCTGAAGAGAGCTGAGGCCCCGAATGCCCAGAGGGAACTGCGGATTGCGTCACACAGGTGCCCTTTTCAGGAGAATATCCCCAACATGCCTTGGGAGGCTTCCGGTCCTGATGTCTTCAGGGACTGTGCTGTGGTCCCGCACAGCTTCTGGAAGCCGCAGCCCTCCCTGGCCTCTACGCCAGGCAGAGGGCAACCTCAAGGCCATGACTTCTTCCTCCTCCGGTGCTGCTTCCTGTGAGCCAGGAGGGAGGCCTAGCCAGGCTTCCGAGGTCCTGGTCGGCTGCAGGCCCTTGTGGGGCGGCCCAGAGCTCTAATGAAACTCACCCAGCCCGGGCAACAAGCTTGGACCAAGCTGTGGAAGAAGAGGCCCACCCAGCTCTGAAGGGGAGTGCAGGATACCTGTAACATTTCCAGCGGGTGCCAGCTCTCAGGGATGGTTGGCTTTGTATTCTAAGCTAAAGTGGTGAGGGCTGGGCCCACAGGCAGACTCAACCAGCCATGTTAGAGGTGGTATTGCCAAGTGGTTAGGAGTGCATGCTTTCATTTTGAATAGCCCCTAAGCCTCTCTGAGGCTCAGTTTCCTTGCCCGAAAATGCGAGTGATGCCAGCACCTCCCTCAGTTTGCTACGAGGAATGCGTGACATGATGTCTGCAGTGTGATTAGCAGAGGGCCTGGCATTGTAGAAAGGCTTGAAATGCAAAGGTATAACAGTCTAAGCTGAATGAGAAGAGCATGAGGTGCAGAAAGATTTCTAGTCTTCACAGGACATGCGGCAGCTACCCTCCACTTACAAAAGTCATGGTAGACTGCACGGTGGTGAGCAAGGCTGGGGCCAAGTGGTGACTGTGAGTGAAGTCCTGGACTCCTCTGTCCCAGACTCTGGTCTGGCAGGACAAGCTGTTCCAGAAGGAAGGAGGGGCTGAGCCTCAGCTGGTCAGGCCTAGTGATGCCATGTGGGACAAGCTATTTAATATTTTTTTTTTTTTTGAGACGGAGTTTCACTCTTGTTACCCAGGCTGGAGTGCAATGGCGCGATCTCGGCTCACCGCAACCTCCGCCTCCTGGATTCAGGCAATTCTCCTGTCTCAGCCTCCTGAGTGGCTGGGATTACAGGCACGTGCCACCGTGCCCAGCTAATTTTTTGTATTTTTAGTAGAGACGGGGTTTCACCATGTTAAAAGCTATTTAATCTTTACCACCACGACCACTCTGTAAAAGGTGCCTCATTATCTCATTTTTCAGATGGAAAAATTGAGGCTCAGAAAGAGATGTTGTAGTTGTGGCCCAAGATCACACAGTGAATATGCAGCAGACCTGGGCTTTGAACCCTGAGTATTTGTCTTCACTGTTGTTTTGTTTTTATGGTTTTTGGTTTCTTTTTTTTTTTTTTTTTTTTTTTTTTTGAGATGGAGTCTCCTTGTTGCCCAGGCTGGAGTGCAGTGGCACAATCTCAGCTCACTGCAACCTCCACCTCCCAGGTTCAACCGACACCCCTGCCTCAGCCTCCTGAGTAGCTGAGACTATAGGCGTGCACCAGCATACCTGCCTAATTTTTTAAATTTTAGTAGAGATGGGGTTTCACCATGTTGGCCAGGATGGCCTAGATCTCCTGACCTTGCGATCTGCCTGCCTCGGCCTCCCAGAGTGCTGGGATTACAGGAGTGAGCCACTGTGCCTGGCCCTGTTGTTGTTTTTGCTTGCTTGCACCTAAACAGCCTCCCAAATTTTAGCAAAACCTCCTTACTATGTGAGTCTCAATGGGCAGAAAGCTCTCTCTCCCAGGCAGCCAGAGCGAGCAACTGGACCCTTCTACACTGTTCAGCTGGATACAAACTGCAAACCTTGCATGAGGCTGTAAAGCAAGGGGATGCTAAGAACAGGTCTGGGGTGGTCCAGCAATGGGGCTGTCTGGCAGTGGCCCCCATCCGGGGGTTTCTGTGGCCTGGCCTCTGAAACCCCTGCTGTCTGCCTATTCTCCAAGCCTAGGTCTCTGACTTTCTGCAGACTATCTGAGTCTCCATATGTCCTTCCAAAAACACGTTTTACATAAGTAGTAAGAGTTGGTTTTTGCTCCTGGCATTGAAGAACCCTGACAGACAGCCCAAAGCCTCATCAGGCTGCCTCCTCAATGATGCTGCCTGCCTTGACTGAGAATAGGAGGTGGCTGCTGCTTTGGGTCCTTACAGGGCTTAGCTGGCTACCTTTGGCTTTGCTCTTTCTCACTTGAAGTACCTTTTGCTAAGCCTGGCTGCATAATCAAATGGGGTGGGACTCCAGCAGAGAGGGTTGGGGGCCACCCACGACAGTAACCCCTATGATACATAACCCCTCTCACTGGTCAGAGTGACACACTGTAGCAGGAGCTGCCACGGGAAATGGATCTCTTGGACACTAAATACAGGAGGAAGGAGTTTATCTGGTCGGGAGCAAGGTGGCATAGTTGCCTAACAGCCAAGCTCCCCTAACAAAGGAAGGTTCCATCTTTATATAGACTTATACTTTAGATGTTACACGTGGAAGAATCTTAGGTTTATAGCTTAACATATGAAAAGGGTCTCAGTTTACAGTCTCAGGAATTACATATGAAAAGGATCTTGGTTTACAGTCTCAGGAATGACATATGAAAAGGGCTTTGGTTTACAGTCTTAGGAATGAAAAGAGGAAGTTTACAGTCTCAGGAAAAAGGGGAAATTGATCTGAGATGCCTGGGTCTCCCTCTTCATCCCCCCCTTTGAGACCCTCACCACTTTATATTATTAGTGAGAGGTCTCACTTTCATTCTCACTTTCCAGATTTTCTGAAGACACCGACCAATAATGTTTCATAGAATACACTTATGATGTCATTTTTTTGGCTAACTACAGTAGTGATGAATCCCCTAATCATCTGAAGAACAGGGGGAGTAGACAAGAGAGCAGTAAACGAACACCTATTATTATTATAACACTTAGATGAGGGTTTTGAATCCTCCCAAGGATGAGAACCAACCTCCACATAAGGACTCAGGGTTGAATCCGTGCCACACCTGTACAGGCACGTGTGCCAGTTGGGTCATGTCTGGCACAATATCCTCTACTGCTTGCCCTGGTCACCTATGTGCAGACAGCAGTTGGTTAGATTGAATTTTCCACAGACTCCCCCTTCGGCTGCTAGCAAATAATCTAGGGTCAGCCAGTTCTGATAAATTGCATTTCTCATTTGAGTTTCTTGTCGGACCAAGAGGAACAGAGCTTTGCCCATTTCATTAGTGAGTATTTCCAAACTAGCCTGCAACCAGATGATCCGGTTGAGCATGTAATTAGGGCTCCGGTATCCCCAAGAGCCATCTTCAGCCCATGTGGCCAGCCCATAGTACTCAATAATTCTCTCCGGTGGCCACTCATCATCTGTGCAATTTCCTAGTATTAGGTCTCTCTTCTCCCTATTGGAGTAAACTGGATGCCCTCACAGCTCACCTATCTTAATAGATAATAGGAAGAAAGGGGGCTTAATGATCCCTATGACACAACTACCTGTCCATCTCATGGATTACACACCTTATATTGAGTACCATTATATAAACAGGTTCCCTTCTGTGTCCCCGTACATTTATAAGAACTGCAGGACAAAAGAATGGCAGTAAATTTTACGTCCTACCTGGTGTACATACTGAGGGCATTCTTCAAAATTAGTTAATGTTCCTACTGTGCAAGTCCAAATATTAAGAAGAGCAAGTCCCACGATGAATCTCCTCATGCTTCAGCCTTGCGCGGACCAGCCAGATTCCGGGATGTGGCTGGAGCAAGGCTTGTTGTCCATTTTAAGGTGATTCTGCAGTCCTTGCCTTGGTCTAAGTCTCAGCTGTTGCTGGTTTTTACACAGCTGTGGTGGATTCAGGCTGGGACTCCCTCTACCTTCACAGCTGTGGGATTGGTCAGGATCAGGTCTGAGGTCCTTTCCATTGTGGCTTTAGAGGGTCTGTACTCCCGTCCTTTATTCACACATGATTACCTAGTGAGAAAGGGTGAACTGGGGAGAAAAAGGCTTACAGGACATTTGTTATTTACTTAGGTTGAGGTATCCTAAGTGATTCTCCTTAGGGCTGGTATCTAGCATCCTAACTCAATCTCTCCCCACTCCTGAGGAGTTCCTAGGATTGCCCAAAGTAGGGGAGGGGGCCTATGGTATAAGACTTCCTAGGGGAATATCCTGTTTTTCCTAAAAGGGGTGCCTCTAGTTTTGAATAACCCCAAGGGAAGTGCCTGCACCCACTCTAATCTTGTTTCCTGACACACTTTCCCTAAGCTGTTTCTGATGGTCCAGTTCATTTTTTCCCACTTTTCTGGAACTCTGAGGTCGGTAGGCAGCATGCAGTTTCCAGGTGATCCCCAAGGCCGTTGCTGTTTTCCAGACTAAATCTGCCACAAACACTGGTCCACTGTCTGCTCCGACGTGCAGTGGCAGTCCAGACCTAGGGATAAGATCTCGAAGCAGCACACAGGTTACTTCATGGGCTCTTTCAGTCCCATCCAGAGTATGTGCACACCAGGACCAACAAATACTTATGTCCCCCACACTTGGACATTTCAATAAAGTCTACCTGGACATCTTCAAACGGAGCTGCTCCATAAGCTTGAATTCCAGGGGGAATAGTTGGACCCTGCCTCGCATTGTGTTACCGACATGTAATACGTCGCTGTGCCACAGTTTTGGTCAAGGCTGCTAGGTGTGAGATGTAAAAGTACTGGCCCAACATCTTTTCAAGCGACTCCTGACCTAAATACGTGGTCTCATGTACGGCTTGTACAACTGCTGCCCCCAGCAGCTGTGGTACTGCTATTCTTCCATCTGGCCATTGGATCCATCCTTCTTTAATCAGTTGCCTCCTTCTGTCTGGAGAAAGTCTCTTTCCTCCTCAGAGTAAGTAGGTATTAGATCAGGGATCTGGGGAATCAGCGGGGCTGTAACCGCTATTCGGTAGGGGGCAGATGCTGCCTGACGAGCTGCTGAATCCACTCAGGAATTTCCCAGGGCCACGGAGGTGTGGGCCCACTGATGTCCTCCACAATGCATGACCACCACCCTCCAGGGCTTCCAGACTGCTTCTAGTGGCTGCAAAATTTCATGCTGATACTTTATTTCTTTTCCCCCTGAAGTTAACTCTTTGTACAGTGCTCCATGTACTTGGAGAGTCAGGAAGGCATATCAAGAGTCAGTGTAAATATTTACAACCTTATCTTTACTCAGCTCTAGGGCTTGAGTTAAAGCGATGAGTTCAGCCTTCTGAGCTCAGGTGCCCTGAGGCAGGGATTCAACCTTGATTACAGTGTCCAGAGTTACCACAGTGTAGCCTACACATCTGGACCCTCGTGAATTGACAAAGCTTCTCCCATCCACATACAACTCCCAGTCTACTACTGTCCATGGCTGATCCCAAAGATCAGGCCTGCTGGAATAGACTGTGTCCAGGACTTCAATACAGTTGTGTTCAACGGGACCCTCTGACATTGGGAGCAAAGTGGTGGGGTTTAAGGTGTCGCAGACTTCAATGGCGATGCAGGGATTTTCACATAGCAGGCCCTGGTATTTTGTCAGCCTAACATCAGTGGTGCCCTCCGGTATTCATTAGAGTCACTACTGTGTGAGGTGCCTTGATATTTAGGTTCTGTACCAGAGTTAGCTTATCTGCTTCTTGCACCAGCAGAGCAGTTGCTGCCAGGGCCCTTAAGCATGGGGGCCACCATTTGGAAACTCCATCCAGCTGCTTGGAGAGGTAAGCTACAGGCCTGGGCCAAGGTCCTACTGTTTGGACTAGGACCCCGACTGCCACTTTTTCTCTTTCTGCCACATATAACGTGAAGGGCCTTGTTAAATCAGGCAGCCCCAAAGCTGGAGCTGACATGAGTTTCGTTTTCAGTTCCTAATAGGCCTGACGCTGCTGGGATCCCCATTCAAAGGGCTTCTTGTCTCCCCACTTTGTCACATCATAGAGGGGTTTGGCTAGTACTGGGAAGTTTGGAAATCCACAGTTTATAAAACCCACCTCTCCCAGGAGCTCTCTCGCCTGCCTTTTAGTCTCAGGTTCTGTCACTTTGCAAGCGGCTCGCTTCCTCTCTGCTTCTGGGCTGCGTTCCCCCTTCCAGATGGTGAGCCTCAGATATTGCATCTGGGCTTTCCTTTTAGACACTTTATACCCACAGTCCTCCAGGTGCTGAAGTAAGGCATTTGTTTGCACACCCGACTGCCATGGGGTGTCCCAATAGAAGGTTATCAGCATACGGGGGCAGCGTGCAAGCAAGAAGCTTCTGGGAGGCGGTAATGGGCTGAAGCCTCCCCGAGGGTGATGAGAGTTTTTGAGCCCCTGGGAAGCTGGGTCCAGGTGTATTGAGTGGTTACACCTGCTTCTAGATTTCTGCCTTGAAATGCAAACAGTTTTTGACCCTCTGAGGCCAGTCCAATGCTAAGGAGGTATTCTTTAAGTTCAATTAAGTGAACCAACTATCCTCTGCTGGCAATAATCCCAACTGCGTGTATGAGTTGGGTGCAAAGGCATGCAAGCCCTGCACGGGTCTGGGTAATAATATTAGTCCTCTGCTTCTGGCTAGGAAGGCTCCACCCTCCTTCCCAAGGGACAGTGAGAGCCTGGATGACCCCCACCTGAGGCATTTTTAGCTGCAGGGAGTCTCCTTTTTGAACGGGATAGTGGCCTCTCAATTTGCACAACAGGTTTTGCCAGAGAAGGGGGGCAGGGGCAGTCCATTGAGTACAAGAAAGTCTGTTCTCTTAACACCTTAATAGCTCTAACAATATTGGTTCTGTTTTTTCCCATGGGGGTTACAGGGCTGTCGTCTGGACTGTGGGCTCTTTGGGGGCATATGAGTCCGGCCCCCCTCTCTTTTAGTCCAGTGGCCCTTCCATTAGATTGAAAAGAGCCCCTTTGCCTTTTATCTGGATCCCCGTGCTTAGGATCACCCTGTTCTCCCATTAACTGTGGGCATTTTTTTTCCCAATGTTCTATTTCTTGACAAAATGCACACTGATCGCCTTGCAGGCGCAGGCAGGCAGACTGGGGCTTTCCGGGAACCCCCGTTTTTCCATGCTCTTGGGGGCATTCCTCTCATAGCAGCAGCTATCAAGTCAGCCTTCTGTTGAGCCTGATATTCCCTTTCCCTGTGATTTTCCCTCTAGCTTCCTACCCCTTGGTTTACAAATGCCTGGTTAGCTACTTCCAATAACTGAAGTATTCATGCATGCAAGTCCTGCCTGTTTCTGCCACTGAATTTGCCTGGACTTGGGAGTCCACGTTTCTCGGCAGCAAGGGGGATGGTGGTTTCTAGCAGTCTATCCCTTGGCTACTAAAACAGTCGCTGCCTGCTCTCTTGGCCACTTCGGAGGGTTTAACACTAACTGCAACCACGAGTCTATGTATGGAAATTGATCAAGGTGTTCTAGCTCGCCGTATATAACCTCATGCCTTACTTTGGAGACAAGGGGCCTGTCGATGGTCCCCTCTGGGGACCAACCTACCCTAAATGCTGGCCAATCTTCCCTACATAAAACCCTTAATTTCTCTGGTGTCATAGTTACTTTATAATTCCCACTAAATCCCTTCTTGAAATTTTTCAGCATGGTTTCCAAAGGCGTGGAATGGCTATAGGAGTGAGCCATATTAACAATTCAAAGAAACAATTCCCACACTTAGGAGAGTGTTAGTTCACTCACAGCAGTTCCCACCTAGCAAGACACAGCCGGAGCACTCTCCAATTTACATTCACTTCAATCCTTTTACAATGCCCAGAGGCTTCTTCACTCAGGCTTATGTGGCTGTCTCTAATTTTTACAAATTGCTCGATGACACAGACACACATCGATTGCTCTCCTTCCAATTCAAAACCATAAGCAAAAGCTTCCAAGGTTACAGAGAGCTACCTTCCAACATGCCGATCTGGCACCTTTAGGTGATCAGGCCATGCTTCCACCCAAAATGGAGTGGGCTATTTTCCCAGGTTCAATCTTACCAAATTCAGTTGTCCAGACTTCCCCAAATGCTCATTCCTCCTCGGTGTTCAGCCACTGGGTGGATCCACACTGCAGGGCCTCCCTGCTCCACTCTGGCGAGGCTTTTCCACTGGGCAAATACCTGCCCGGGAGCACTCTCATGATGTGTCACCCCAGTGAGCAGGAGTCCCCCTGCAGGGATGCTCCACAGGGCTAGGCAAACCACCTAAGAGACTTTTTCCCACCATTTGCCACCCGAGACTCACTTCCTGGCCAACGCACCAAAAATGTAGCAGGAGCTGCCACGGGAAATGGATCTCTTGGACACCAAATACAGGAGGAAGGAGTTTATTCGGCCAGGAGCAAGGTGGCATAGTTGCCTAACAGCCAAGCTCCCCTAACAAAAGAAGGTTCCTTCTTTATATAGGCTTATACTTTAGATGTTACACGTGGAAGAATCTTAGGTCTATAGCTTAACATATGAAAAGGGTCTCGGTTTACAGTCTTAGGAAAAAGGGGAAGTTTATCTGAGATGCCTGGGTCTCCCTCTTCACACCTACACATAGATCCTTGCATTCTTACAAACAACGCCAGCTTCACGCCCTCCCCTCCTCCGCCTACCTGTACACACCACATGTGGTACATTCTTTGTCCTTCTGGCTCCTGTGGCCCGGTCTATTTCTGTTCCCCATCAGCCAACTGAGCCCTCCATTTTGGTGTTGGGACAGTGTGAGCTGGGAAGCAGCAAGTGGTGGGTGATGAGGCTAGAACAATGTGGAGGGGCTAGACTGATATCTCCCTGTGAGGACAGGGAACCTCTGAAGTGCAGTATCAGATACAAGATCCTGGGGTGCCAGCTGGAGGCCGCTGCTGTCTGTAGCTCCCTGCTCCCAGAGGTTAGCACAACTGTGCTGTGGCTGGAGGCCTGCGTGAAGAATCCCTGGACAACTCTATGGCTGCTCCCCTCCTGAGTCTGTCTTCTTCATTTTAAAATACAAGGTCTCAGGCTGTTGCCCAGGCTGGAATGCAGAGACATGATCATTGCTCACTGCGGCTGCGACGATAGCTCAAGCAATTCTCCTGCCTCGGTCTTTGGCATAGCTAGGACTACTGGTGCCAGCCACCACACTCGGCTGATTTATTACTATTTGTCCAGGCAGGGTCTCACCATGTTGTCCAGGCTGGTCTCAAGTGATCCTCCCACCACAGCCTCCTGAAGTGCTGGGTTACAGGCGTGAGCCACCATACCCAGCCTTCTTCTTTTCTTTCCTCATCTGGGGTCCTCTCCGTTTGCCATACTGCTTTCTGCTTCCTAAGGTGGATAAGATAAAACAATCCAATCTCCAGGTCACATGTGCATTTACACTGGGGCCTTCATGGGCAACTGCCTGGCTTCCCGTTCTTCAAGCCCACTAGATTATAAGGCAGAGGCTCTGCCTTGTTCCTCTTTCTAGAGCATCCCACAGACATATGAATTGAAGGCGAGCCTAAATGGACTGGCAGTGCAGGTGGGTGGCAGATTTTGATGTTCCCCTCCAGGCACAGCTGAGGATCTCAGTGTCCCAGATGTTTCTTCCTTATTAACAAATGCCTTCAGGTCAAGGTAGCCTGGAATGCTGGGCAGTTTACTTCTTTGGGGTCATTTCTCCTAGATTTTGGTCTCGTGATCCTTCACTAGCTTTTAGTTCTTCAAGATTTTAAAAGATTTGCCTTTTTGTTTTACAATTTTTGGTTTTTTTTTTTTTTTTTTGAGATGGAGTTTTGTTCTTGTTGCCCAGGCTAGAGTGCAGTGGTGCAATCTTGGCTCACTGCAACCTCTGCCTCCCGGGTTCAAGCAATTCTCCTGCCTCGGAAGCTGGAATTACAGGCGCATGCCACCACACCCGGCTAATTTTTGTGTTTTTGGTAAAAATGGGGTTTTGCCATGTTGGCCAGGCTCATCTTGAACTCCTGACCTCAGGTGATCCACCTGCCTCAGCCTCCCAAAGTGCTGGGATCACAGGCATAAGTCACTGCACCCAGGCTTATTTTTAAGATTTATTCGGCTTTTCAAGTTGTCCTCAGTAGGAGGGTTGGCAGAAAGTCCATAGGTAACATTAACAGTCCAGTTTGCCAGAAAATAAAACAGGCAGTTTCCCTACTCCTTGGAACTGCCGTTTTCCTATAAAACTATTTCTAATCCCTTTTCTCATGTTCTTTCACCTTAAATGCTGACATCTTCTCCCCATTCCCTCTCTTAATAATCTTACTTCCTATTTTGTTGAGAAAATAGAAGCAATCAGAAGAGAAGTCCCCTGTGCAGCCCCTCCCACTAACTGCTTTTCTTCCCAGGTGCTCGGCTTCCATGCGCTGGTGAGGCCACGCCCACCGCCAAGGCCACGCCCACCGCCAACCTAAGGACGCGCTTCCTGCAATTATCCTCTCTCCTGCAACACCAGACTCTTCCTCTCTGAGGGAGTATTCCCATCAGAATAGAAACAGGTTGTAGTATCACCCTCCAAAAGAAAATCTCTTCTTGATCCTCTCACTCCTGGCTACCACCTGTTTTTATGCTCCTCACTGCAAGTGAAACTCCTGTACAGGGCTGTTTACACTCAATGTCTCTACCTCTTCTTCTTCCACTTCCTCTTGAAACTGCTCTGAGCTGGCTTCTACACCCTCATTCCACAGAACAGTTTCTGTCGAGATCACCGGTCATTGCCAGGTTGCCAACCCCAATCCAATTCTCAGGACTCACTTTACTTAATCTATCAGTGGCTCACTCCCTCTCCTCGGTTTCTGGCTTCTCCACCCAGCCTCTTGGCTCTCTGGTCTTCTCTGCTCCCTTCTTATCCCACAGACCTCTAAACACTGGATGTCCTCAGGACTCAGCCCTTGGGTGATTTCTTTTCTCAACCTCTAAGTGGCTTACCCTAAGGGATCGCAGGTCTACAAGGCTATACCTTGACAACTGTCCACATTTGTGTCTCCAGCCCAACTCTCTTCTGAACTCCAGGTTCACGGGGTTAACTGCTCTCAGAAAACAGCTGGACGTTTAATAAGAAATTAAAATTTAACATGTTCAAGAACAAACTCCTCACTGCACCCCTCCTCGATCTTAATCTTCCCCATCAAAAGTGGTCACTGCATTCTTCAATAGCTCAAACATACTGGAGTCAAACCTTTTCTATTACATACCCATAATCAATCACGTCAGCTTTACCTTCAAAATACAGACCACTGTTGCTCTCCCTCACCACCGGTCTGAGTCACCAGCATTCCTCACCTGAATTATCTCAGTAGCCTCCAAACTGGTGTCCCTTATCCCATCATGGCTCCCCTACCATCTGTTTTCCACACAGAAGCCGGAGTGACCCTTGAAAACAGCAGATCACGTTACAACTGTGCTCAGTCTCCCGGGGTTTCTATTTCACTTGGTATAAAAGTCAACTCTTTCTTTTTCTGAGACAGGGTCTCACTCTGTCGCTCAGGCTGGAGTGACATCAAGGCTCACTGCGGCCTCGGCCTCCAGCCTTCTCCCACCTCAGCCTCCCCAGTAGCTGAGACTACAGGTGTGCATCATACCCGGTTAACTGTTTTTATATTTTTAGTAGTGACAGGGTTTCCCTATGTTGCCAAGGCTGGCATCGAACTCCTGGGCTCAAGTGATCATCCCACCTCGGCCTCCCAAACTGCTGGGATTACAGGCGTGAGCCACTGTACCAAAAGTCAAACTCTTGACAAGGGACCATAGGGTCTTCCAAGATGGGGCCCTATTACTTCGCTGGTCTCTTCTACCTTCCCCTAGCTCATTCTGCTCCAGCCTCTTGCCCTTGTTGAATGGGTCGTGCACTGCGGTAACCCTTCTGCAGCCCTGCCCGGGAGGACTGGGTGCTGTAAACCGCAGTGCCCTCCCTGCCTCAGTGCCGTCAGCGTCTCCTTTTCCTAGACTGCCTCTCCCTCACGTGTTGCAGCTAGACGCCTATCACATCCTACAAACTTCTCATTGCTGAAATTTCAGCCAAATGGATAATTCCTCTCTGAAAGCTTGAGTTACAAATTCCTCACCCACTTTATCTTCACCACCACGTAGCTCTTCCCTACTCCAAAAGGTTCAAGTCCGTCCCCCTAACCTCACCCTTACTGAGGTCAATTCACTTCCCTTGTTCCCCGGCTCATCTTCCTTATATGCTCCTACACACCTTGACTAGCAAAACAGAATCTTCGGTTCCCATCCTCCTCTTCTGGCTCAGAGGCTCCAGAGTTAAATGTCATGGTTGGCTCTGAATCTCCAGCGTCTCACACAGGTTTTTTTATTATTATTCAGCTTCTCATAGCCCTGGCCCCTTCTTCAGGTATCTCTGCCTTATCAAATAGGTACATATATATTCCACAAATATTTACAGAGAAATAATTTCAAAAGGACTTAGGCAGAGTTATGGCCTAACAACTACGGGAAACTACAATTTATATCAGGAAATATACTATTCCACAACACACCTGTTGTTCTACATGAGCAAAAGTCATTCGTAGGGTTCAAATCAGAATTTTTCTAGGCTTCTCTTGTCACGAGATTATATTTTTCATCTTCTAATAAGTCTTACCTATTAGCTCAATGCCTTTAAAGGAAGGCAGTCACATTTTTAAGGAAAGGGGAAAGTCTGTTTAGTCTTGTTTGTAAACGTTTCATCACTGACTTGGTTCCAGTGGAGGCTGTGTAGGCCCCTGCAGGCCGCTGGTATGATAGACTTGCCTGAACAACCAAGAGCCTTGCACCTACTGTCAGCCAGCAGCAGGCAAGCTTAAGCAAGGTGTTTCGCTGTATCTCCAGCCTCCCAGGCTTCAATCAGCTGACCCTGGGAGGGAGAGGCAGAGGAGGGAGAGGAGGGAGAGGAGGGAGAGGAGGGAGAGGAGGGAGAGGAGGGAGAGGAGGGAGAGGAGAGAGAGGAGAGAGAGAGAGAAGGGGAAAGGGGAGAGGAGAAAGAAGAGAGGATGGGGGGGAGGGAAAGGGGAGAGGAGAAAGGAGAGAGGATGGTGGGAGAGAGAGAGGGAGGGAGGGAGGGAGGGAGAGAGATAGAGAGAGAGAGAGAGAGACAGAGAGAGAGAGAGAGAGAGAGAGAGAGAGAGAGAGAGAGAGAGAGAAAGAGAGAGGAGGGGAAAGGGGAGAGGGAGGAAAGGTAGGAGAGAGAAAGATATTACCGCCCTCTGGTGGCATATATTTCTAGATTCTTAAATGCTGAACTGTTTCAAATTACTGAACCCACACCAGATTCATTATTTACAGTTGTTTATAGGCAAGTCTACCATACCAGCGGCCTGCTGGGGCCTCCACAGCCTCCACTGGAACCAAGTCAGTGATGAAACGTTTTACAAACAAGACTAAAAAAAGACGTTTCCCTTTCTTTTAAAACATGACTGTCTTCCTTTAAAGGCATTCATTTTGATTCATCTGAAATTCTGGAGTGATGAGTATTGTTGAGGTCCATTCCTGGGGAGTCCCTTAACCTCTTAAGAAACATTCACTTTTGCATCTTACAGGCTCTCTGGTACTGGCGGAGGATTGAACACGACTTTTGGAAGGGAGAATCACTCTTGAGGATCTTGGTAGGTACCCCTGTTGGACCCCCACTGAAGGCCTTTAAGAGCTACAGGAAGGACTGTCTTACGGCCCTCAGTAAAATGGATGTCCTTGTCCAAGTTCAAGGCCAGTCTCCCCACCTGTGCCTTGGCTCTCATAGCCCTGGCCCCTTCTTCAGGTATCTCTGCCTTATCAAATAGCTCTTTTTCCCCTTGTTTTCTAAGTCAGTCACCTCTTAAAATTCAGTTCCAGTGTCAGTTACCTCAAGAGCTTTCCTGATTGTCCTCTTCCCTCCCAATCTATGCTAAACTTGATTAGGACCCTACTCTACCCATATCATGCTGAAAGCACACCTCTTAGAGCATTTGCCACAATATTAAGCAAGCCAGTCCTGTTTGAGGGTACAGATTTTATTTTGATTTCTGTATACCTGAAGCCCAAGAGAGCTTCTGGCAAACAGTAGGTGAAAGCTCAAAAAACGTGTGGAATAGCTATATTAATGCTCTCATGAATTACGTTCCAATGTTCCAGTCCAGTTCCGTTTCACAGAAAATAAACGGAGATCTGAGAAGCTGAATAACTTGCCTAAGGCCTCACAACCAGTCAGTCAGGGAAGACCAAGGAAGGCAATTTTGGATTCCTGACTCAGCATCCCTGACGCTAGGTCCTCCTGGCACTCTGAATCAGTTTGCTGTGTATTTTCTACATTTGCGGAAAATGGAAGCAATACGTGGTGTTTCTCTTTTATAAGGTTTAGACTTTTCTTAGTATTTACGGCTTTGGTAAAGTTTTTGTTGACAGAAAACTCAGAATCAAGAGTAATAATGGACTGCGGTCATCCTAAAAAGGGGCAGCCTGGCCTGGCGGAAGAGTACCAGCTCTGAGAACTGGGCTGTTTATTCAATAAGTGTGTTGTTAAAGGGAATAAAAAGATGACTAAGATACTGTCTACATCCTTAATCTAGGAGAAGACATAAAGACATGTCCACATAGGAGTGTCAGAAGGCAGAATATGAAAGTTGTAGAAGTTATGAACAGCTGCGGATGGAAGAACCACTCAGTCTGGGAAATCAGGAAAGGTCTGTGAAAGTCTTTAGTCTTGTGAAGAAAGATGAGCAAGACTTTGCTGGAAATGGATAAAGGCCTTTCAGATGGGGAGAGTAAAGCTTTAAGAAGGCTGAAAATTATAGAGGAACTTAAAAAGAATATGAATAGAGGTATCTATATAGTCATCTATCTATTCATTTCTGGAATGGCAAACGGCAGAGTGAGCAGCTCAGCAAATCATTTCCCTCAAAAGGAATAAAATGGACAATTAAAAAACCCAAATCATTTAGGATTCTGGAAATTGATCAAAGGCATACAACAAATTGAGGAGTTTTTATCCAAGAAAAACTTTCAAAGCAGGTAAGAACAGTGTGTCTGCGGTGTTTTAGCCCCGAGCTGCTCTTCTCCCCTTCCAGTTCCATCCGCATGGCAGCTCTACCAGGGCAGGACAAGCTGTGAGGGGATTACCTGATTTGGAGTGGAATGCAGAAAAACTCAGTGCTCCTGGTCATTGTTAGAAATGAAAGGAATCTGAGTAGCAAATGAACGGGAAAGGCCAGTGCAGCTCGCCTGAGGTTTTAGTTCTGGTTGGGCCAAGCACGAGATTGGCAGACAAGCCAGAAACTTAGCAGGGAGATTCGTGGAATGAGACAGCCACAGTGTACTTGCCACCGATCTCTGGTGGCATGGAAGGATGCATGCCAGGACAAGGTGGAGCACGATTTAAGAGGAACCACAGAAAGCCCTAGCTACCTCCGAACATTCCTGACTAAATGTGAGGCCTTGGACACCAGGCCTTGGGTGAAGTAGAAGCTGAGACTTGCAAACTGCACACACTTTGATTGTGTTCTCCAGCTTACATGTGGATCCACTGGCGACGCGTAGAAGCCCTTCCTCGCCAAAGGTATTTGGGTATAACCCCTGACAAATCATTAGCTGACCACTAAGCTATATTGACACAGGGCTGACTCCTTGGACACCAGGCTTAACAAAATATAAACAAGATTTTAAAGATACAAAACTAAGCAAAGACATCAATGATGATGCAACATGGGGAAAAGAGCCTCCAAAGAATTAGTCTGCACCAGTCACTAAACAAACAGAACAGCAGTTGCAACAACTGCCACCTCCCTGGGTCAGAGAGATCAGATCGGAACCCAGAGTTCTACAATCACGTCCAGTTTTCAACAAAAAAAAAAATTGTAAGATGTGCAAAGAAACAGGAAAGAGTGACCCACTTTCAGGAAAAAAAGTACCTGAATTCTACCCCACTAGATGCCAGAATCATGCCCTACCCCCAGTCACGACAATCAAAAATGTTTTCAGACATTGCGAAATGGCCGTGAAGGGAGGAAGGGCCAAATACCCTGTGGCTGAGAACTACTGCTCTAAAGCCAGTTATCAGCATAAGGTGGTACTGGAATAAGAAAATACATATACCCATGGAACAAAATTAAAAGTCCAGAAATTAATGTCAGTGGATATTTCACCAAGATGCCAAAGCAATTTATAGGAAAGGAATAGTCTTTTTCAATAAATACTGTGATAATTGGATATTAATGCACAAAACATTGTTAGACCCTTCATATTCATGAGAAATTAACTCAAAATGAATCATAGACCTAAATGTAAGATCGAAAACTATAAAACTTTTAAAAAATAGGTCTAAACTCTTAGTGACTTTGGATTACGAAAGAAAGCAGAATCCATAGAAGACAACATTGATAAATTGCACTTCATTAAAATTAAATTCTTTTGCATGTCAAAGACACCAGTAAAAAATGGAAAAGACAAACCACAATCTTAGAGAAAATATAGAATATACAAAGAACTCTTATAACTCAATAAGACAATTCAATTTTTAAAATGGGCAAAATATTGGAATAGACATTTTACCAAAGACATGAACAGCTACTATCACAGATGGTCAATGCCATTAATTATTTGAGTAACGAAAATTAAAACCACAGTGAGATACAACTTCACATCCATTCAAATGGTTATAATAAAAAAGGCAGATAATAAAAAGACAACAAGTATTAGTGGGGATGTGGAGAAACTGGTATCCTTGCTGTCATACGTTGCCAGTGAGAACGTAAAAACAGTACTATGGAAGACAGTGTGGTAATTTCTTGAGAAGTTACACACAGTTTACCATATGACTCAGAAATTCCACTCCTAGGTATGTACTCGAGAAATGAAGACATATATCCACTCAAAGACTTGTATGCAAATATTCTTAACAGCATCATTCATAAGAACCAAAAACTGGAAACAATTCAAATGTCTATCAATTAGTGAATGGATAAATTAAATATGGTATATTCATACAATAAAATTTTCTCAGCAGTAAAAAGGAATAACTCTTGATAGTTGCTACAGTGTTGCTAAACCTTGAATGCAAAACATTATGCTAGGTTAAAGAAGCCAGATGCAAAAGACCACATATTGTTTGATTTCATTAATATGAAATGTCCAGTTAAAAGGCAGATCTACAGAGACAGAGAGCAGACCAGTGGTTACCAGTGGCTGGGATGAAAATGGAGACTGACTACAAAGATCCCAAACTGAATATATGGGATCTTTGTGGATTGTGGGATGGTTGTACAGTTTTATAAACTTACTAAAGATCATTTAATAATACACTTAGAATGGGAATATTTTATGTAAATCATACTTCAATAAAAAAAAAATTTTAAGTTAAACAAGGAAATTGCAAAAAAAAAAATCTTACATCCTTACCACACAAAGATAACTGCTATTAACTTTTTGTATATATTTTCGATGTGTATCTAACAAAAAATGACTTCTGCTCTAGTTTTTAAACTGCTTGGTTCACATGCATTACAGATGTATTTGCATATTAAACTTTTTTTATAACCACAATAAAAACTACACATCTTATTTCATAGAACGATAACACTGAAAGACTATCTTAAAGACCATCTAATGCCTTCATTTTACCCTCCCTTTTGGGTTTCAGTTTCCTTGTGCCTAAAATGAGAAGGTATAATTAGATGGTTTTCTTGGCTCTTCACTGCCTTGTTTTAATTGCCCTTCTTTATGTTTTTTTTTTTTTTTTTCTATTCCTTTAGAAATGATTACTCCAATCTGCTAACAAAAATACTTTAAAACACCTAAAGCTTTAAAGCTAAATTTGGGCTAGGTGCCTGGATTTTTCTCATTTAATTCTGCTAAAAATCCTGTATTATCTCTCTTTTTGAGACAAGAAGATTAAGATTTAGTAGTGTTATGAAATTTGTCCTAGAAAGTAGATTTAAGGTTACCAGGTGCTATGGTTTGCTGTGTCCCCACCCGAATCTCATCTGGAATTGTAGCTCCCATAATCCCCACGTGTTGTGGGAGGGATTTGGTAGGAGGTGATTGAATAACGGCGGTGAGCTTTTGCCCCTGCTGTTCTTGTGATAGTGAATAAATCTCATGAGATCTGATGGTTTTATAAGGGCCGTTCCCCTGCACAAGCTCTCCTGCCTGCTGCCACGTAAGACATGCCTGTGCTCTTTCTTTGCCTTCCACCATGATTGTGAGGCCTCCCTAGCCATGTGAAACTGCGAGTCCATTAAACCTCTTTTTCTTTATAAATTGCCCAGTCGGGGTATGTCTTTATTAGCATGAAAACGGACTAATACACCAGGAGTTGGGGGATGGAAGGGAGCACTGAGGAGTCATTGCTTAATGGTTACAGAATTTCTGTTTGGAATGGTGAAAAACCTGAAAATAGGTAGTGGCAATTGTTGCACGACATTGCTGATGTAATTATTAATGACATCAAATTGTACACTTAAATGGTTAAAATAGCAAATTTATGTTAGATATATTTTACCACAATAAAAAATAACAAAAGAAACTTGTTAGGTCAACCAAGAGGAAGGATCAGGCTTAGTATCTGAACCATTCTGAATGCTATTTGCATGATGACAGTTCCTTTGCAATCCAATGAAATAAAGATGAATATTTCAGCTATCTGGCAAAGAGAAGCCCAGATTTTATCAAACTATAGTCACTTAGAGCTCCTTATTTTTTAATTTTTTTTCTGGTCCTGTTTTAGTTTCAGTTGCTCCAGAAAATATAAGTCCACAATTAATTTTGATACATTCCCAATGTAATTTTAGTCTAAAATTTTGATCAAGTTGAAATTCACTGTGCCAGGAAGAATTAACACACAAAGGATGTAAATTGGCTATTAGTTCAGAAGGTTTTTACAACTACCTTATTTGATGTTCCCTGGGTACAGGGGTTTAAATATCCCGTGCTTTTACAGTATTGACATACTAAACCACTATCTATAGTCGAGCTGATCCTATTGCTCAAGTCTTTGGGGCCTATATTTGCCCAAGAATCACTTAAGAAGGGTCAGGTCAGATTTTAACGTGACAGAATGAGGTCCAGTGACTGAGGCAATCTCTAAGCTTGATGATCTCAGAGGCTGGACTGGACTAGGTCTTGGAGATAACATCACAGTAACACTGTAAGGTTGTCACATAGGTCTATGATTTGTTTTCTCAAAATCAATTGGAATAAAAAATGACTCTCTAACCAAACTCTTCATCTTTCTGTAACATCAAGAATGTAAAGACTAGCTGATCCAAAAGAAATACTCTGAAAGAGACACTGAAGACTACCAGTTACCGTAAAACCCAAAGCTGCTTTTTCTGTACATAGGAAGCAACCGAACTGTCATCAGTGGGTAAAAATGAAGGCTGAACAAAAGACTTTTCACTTAAAGAACATCTTTATTTGAACTTCAATATACAATATTACCTTTAATTTGTAAAAATCACATACTAGAGGACATGAGTGGAAACCAGTTCAGGAGCAGCCAGTGGGTACTGATTTAGGAGGCTATACTTACCCCACTTAGTGGTTTAGGAAAAAAAAAAAATCTATCAATGAATTTGAGACCAGTGAGATTGAAGGATGGCATTTCAACCTCCAAATCCAGTAATTAAAATTGAAGATACTTTCAGTCAGCAAAAATTTCTGAATTTTCTTTAAAAATATTTTTTCCCAATGAAGAACCAAGCTTATCTTTATTAGGTTTTCTGGTAATATACCTTGCAGTAGAATTCTGTAGGAATCAAATAACCACAAGACATTTGCAATTGTTTAAAATCCTCTGCGTATTAATATGTGTGGCTATGGGCATGTGTTTGAGTTCCCACACTTATATTCACACTGAGCTGAAGCAACCTTACAGCATGTTGGACCTGAAAAGGCAGCTCATTTACAATGTGGAAGAGAGACAAGAAGTCTCCGCTCCTCTATCATTCTGAATACAGGCTTCCCCTCCTCTAAAATTTCCCCAAATAGTAAAATATAAACTTCTTAAAGAAAACTCTATTATCTATTAGAATGACTGGTGCACTGCAACGTATATGCTAGTAAAGTGGTGTGTAATTTCACGAGCAGTTTTATGAGTTCTGCAATTACTGGGCTCAAACCAAGTTTGAAATGGATTAGCTGTTAAATAGTGGAAGTTTAAGGATGAGGTATGCTTTAGTTGAAAAATGATGCATATTGACTTCTGAAATAATACTATTGACTTGTAAAGGGAATTGAGGAGAGTTATGCAAGAGAAAGGGATTCTCCTTTTGGATACATCTCTTCTCTGTACTCATCAGATTCAGGCTATTCTAGAGGTAACAGGGGCAGTACCGTTCTGCAGTCTGAAAAACGGATAGTGGCTGTCAAATAGATGAGTCACATAACCCATCTTCTATTGCTTAAAATTCTTCAAAAGTTTGCTTTCTGCAGCACAAAGATCAGACATTCTATCACATTCTTGTTGTAGAGTTCTAAGAGTACCCAAGTGGATGAATTTCTGCAGCTCCAGCAATCCAGAATCCCAGTCCAAGGGTTAAGGAGCAGAACTTGGAGAATATAGTATTTTGACAATACGCAGACCTTTCTTTTACACAGAGAATCTGAAATTATGGTATTAAATAACAAGGCGAAGATAATGGCTGATAGCATACCCACCTTCCCTAACCCCATTATGCCTCTTTCATTACAGTCAATCATCCTGAAACCTGAACAGACTCCAGGAGGAGTGTATCTACTTTCAAGACAACAAAATATATAGTTTTAGGTTATACAAATATACACAATCATACATACACACATATTTTTGATTTAAAAATGAATTGTGCAAGTCAAAACAGAGAGAAAACACATAGATCAAAGGTTAGAGGGTCTAACACAAACTAAACTTGGGATTGGGGTCACCAACTATGACCCATGAGCCAAATCCAGCCCTCCATCTGCTTTTGTAAATAGTTTTCCTGAAACACAGCTAAACCCATTCTTTACATAGTATCTATACCTGTTTTCAACACTTCAACAGCAGAAATGAGTAATAAGAGAGACTGTTTAACTCCTGTAGCCTAAAATATTATCTGGAAGCTTGCTAATCAGTTACAGATCAAAAAGAGCATCTCCATCATGATCTGAATGAGCCAAAGTAACAGAAAATCATCTTTATCAGTGTTATTGATCCAGAATAAATGGGTTAAAATAGCTTCATATCATATATAGTTACTCAAATATTCTGCTTATAATTTGTGCAGCCAAAACCAGTTTTCAGCTGTGTTTATTAACAAAAAGTATTAAAAATGTACCTGTGTATAATTGTATTTATATACATACATAGATTATATATATATATATATGTAAAGAGTGGAAATGATAGGAGCTAGCCAATTTGCACATAAGGAATTCTAAAGAAAAATAATAACTCAAAATACTATTACTAGGAACTGTTGTTTGGAATTTTGAAATATTTTAGTCTATTTTTCTTTATATTTAACAGCATGGGGCTCTTAATAGGTCCCATATCAGAGCAAAGACAATTTACAACTGCAAGTTTTACCCATGAATTATGTGGCAAAATCTTTTTGAATATAAAATAACCAGCATTTCTATAAAACACTGCTTTTTAATTATGCAATTAAAATGATATAGCAAAATAAGAATGTTTTTATTTCTAAAGTAAATATTTTAGTCAAAGCTGCATAATAAATCAAATATTTCTTTGACATTTTCAAGAGGTTTTACTTATTAACTACAATTATAGTTGTTAGTATTATATAGGAACACATTGTTTTAAAATATATTATAAACCTTTTCTTTTTCCTCTTTAATTTACATGAAATATAAAATTAAGAATTTTGTAACACAATTCATACTGGAAACATTTAAAATGTAGCGAACTACTCTCATGCAGAAAATGCTGTGGAATCACATAAAACATTCTAATGATTGGAAGTGCCAAGCACAATGCTTGGCACATATGAGATACTTCATTAAGTCTGTTCTGTTCACTCATCCTGTCATTTACTCATGCACTTATTCAAAAAACTCCAGGGTTAAGGAGAAACTGCATTGTAATGAGAATGGCAAACAAACAAAATATTTGATCAACAAATTTGGAGTTTTGACAAAGACTTCGGCAACGGAGAGTAGAGAGGATGAGAGGATGATTAAGATTTCAAACTGCTCGGTTAAAATCTAGCAAGTATAGCCCTGAGTTGCCCCAGATGACATCATAGAAGATCAGGGTCAATACTCCATGAAAAGAATGCGTTTCTTTGATACCCAGGTTTTACTTTTACAAATAAACATCTGCTTAAAGTCAGGAATGTGTTGGTGTTAGAGAGAGATAAGAGGTACAACCCACGAGAAAGTAAAAACCACCTGACTGAGGACTTATTTTTCTGAGTTGAGACTTCTTTTTGGTTAGGGCCCCATTCTCTTGGTTTTAACAACTTAATACTGATTGAATAAAAAAAAAAAATCTGGTTTAATGTAAAAAGTGTGAATCTAAAATGAAGAGAATTAAACGTAGAAGATAGAACAGTGTTCAAAATGCCTATTTTTTTTCTATTATGCACCAACTGACCTACCTATTCTGCACATTTGTGCCAAAGGCACGGGTAAGGTGTCAGCTCTTTGAAGAGGCACCTGGAAAGGACCATTTCTGGGTTCTTTGCAGAAGGTCTTACAAATGCAATGAATATTTAACCTGAGTATTAAGGTCTACGAAATGCAAAGAGCTGTAAAAAACACAGAAGTAAAGATACTCTTGGAAGCTAAGTATTATATGGGATGAGAACTGATCTTGAAGGAAATAATTTAAAAATCTATTACAAAAATAAAACATGACACTGCCAAGTCATTTGTAGCTGACTTTAATTGCCTTTGGTATTCAGGAGAAGAAAAAAATGGAAGTACTTGTATAAGCTCTAGTCTTTCCATCACACAGAAGGTAGGGAGTGGTGAAGAAGACTCTTCCATTGTCCCTGTCAGTTTCTTTGCTTGTACCAGAACTCACTCTGCTTGTGTACTTCCCTGTCTTCTCTTAAGCTGCAGTCATCTAAGTAATACAAATAGGGCACTTGGGAATAGGGGTTCTGTCTCCTTATCCCTCGAGAAGTTCCTGGGGAATCAAGAAGGTCCCTTAACTCTGCATTCTTCTCAACAAGGTGAAAGAGAATTCAGAGTTCATTGCCACCTGCACTGCTGCTCTGGGTGTTTGCCAATTCAAGTTTTTCACTTTTTCTTAGTGATTCATAGGTGGGCTTGTGCTACTTTTATGAGGAAGGCTAACTGTTTTTTAGAACCAAATACTCTGCCTTTTCCCTTCTACAGTTACAGTAATATGTATTATCTTCTCATCTAGAAATTTACATGTTCAAGTAGTAAAAGATATTACAATGTCAAAACTTGTGCTATAATTTAACTCTCTTAAGGGCTACTGTAACTGGCCCTGTATCCTTATTTTCTATGTATACTGAAACATTTTGCAGTGGTTATCATTTATGGATCATCATCAGAACTGTCAAAACTAATGATCTGTGGTATAAGTTGATCCACCTTAGAAAATAATGTATTAATTAAATCCTTTCCCAACTTATATCTAAAAGCTAACTTAAAAAGAAATGCTATGGAACAAGAAAATAAGCCTTCAGAATTCCAAGGTGGGCTTCTTGCACAAACTTGGTTTCATGAAATCTTCAAATTCAGAGTAAATATTATACTAATTACTCTGTTTCTACCTTTTATTAATATCAATGGAAGGTGTCTACATTAAACGAAAAGAGCAAAAATGTACCCTGCACTGTCACATACATTTAAGGACGGAAAATTCATAAGCACTAGATATTTATCTTATGGTTTCTGATAAAATTTAAGTTCTTTTTGCCAAAATATAAAGAACTAGTAGTTTATTTAAAAAGAAATGTCAATGCAAAACCTACTGATAGTAAGATAAAGTCCCTTAGATGTATCCCAATTTTAGTGTAATATGATTACCACTCTTTTATCACTGAAAATTTTGAAACTATTCTGATTCTTTATTTCTATAAATATTCTTGGAGAAAATTAAAAAAACATACAATATCTGTGAACAACTCACTCATCAGATGAGATTATAAATAAAAGACCCCCCCCATTCCAGATAGAATAATAAAGTTTCACTGTGTTTGCTTTGCTTTAGTAAATTATAAAAGTAATTTAGCCTATCAAGGCAAATTTAGAGCTGCCTAATGGTACAGAGATTTTTTTTGCCAAGCCACATAAATAAAGTAGTAAGTTGAGTGACTCTCCTAACTTTATTATGAGATTAAAGTAGATAAAATTTATGTGGTAGATGTGATGGTCTGGAAAAAATAATGTACCAACAAAACAAAGGATTACTCTTAGAACAGGTTTCAAGGCAAAAAACTGCGGCGTTTTCCCCACTTTCTGTCATGCTACCAACATTAGACTGAACTACATGCAAAATCCCGAACTCAGGCTCGTAAGTGGTGATCATGATAAATATCAGTTTCGATGATTCCATGTGGAGAAAAAGACTTGAAGAGTATTCTTTGTGAGATCATGCCCCCAGAGAAAATTAAACTTAACCAAGAAATTTCAATGAAATAGATTGGGATTTGAAATTGTTGCCAGTCTGGTCATCCAATGGGGAACTTGAAAATTCAGATAGGGATGGGTACTCCTGTTTCTTTTTTGAGTCTTCTTGTTACTGATGCAGTTAAACTATTCTTTTGTTCTTGTTTCTTTTAGTTCATTCCATTATTAAAATGGAGAAAAAGGGATACGCAATATGTAAATATTCGATTTGAACGCTGCTCCACTGTAGGAGGAAACAAATATATAACTGGTTCCAAAGGCCATCTTTAAATCCTGCAAGGTGCTCTTTATTCTTGGCTTGTTCTCAGGAAGTCTAGCCTCCAGACTTCAGGACTCTAAAAAATCAATATGGTATTACCAGGCATCATTTCTCATGAGACCACCTCATTACCAATCGAAGCACATCCAGGTCTCTGTCCTACACATACCAGAACATGTTTTTGGTCAGGTATAAAATGTAATAATTTCAAAGCTGATACATCTACAAGTTGAAAAGTCTTAGGGAGAATAGTTTCACCCTGTCATGTTGACATAGAGGTCCAGGTTTTCAAAAGCCGCCTCTCCAGACAAATTTCTGTAGTGGTCCATGTAAACAAAACACAGGTGAGAATGGTCCTTCTGGAACTGCTTTCATCGAACAGCAGGATTACCTGAAAGTGTGGTGTTGGCTAAATGTAACACAGGCAGAGGGTGAGCCTCTGTATTAAACACCCAGTGGTCTAAAGGTAAAAGGTCATCACCGGAGAACAGCAGATACAAATATCTGAAAATAAAAAGGGGAGAAAAATGAGCTTCAATTAGAATTCAACAAGAAGATGAAGTGAGCTCAGTTATAATGGCAGAAAACAATAACCTATTTTGAGCAGCTTTGATGAAAACTATCACAGAAATAAACCTCAGTCCCCCAAATGATCTAAACACAAAGACAACAGGTTTCAGAAGAGTGTGTAAGAAATCCAGTAAGATGAACAACTAGACCTGCTGAAACAAGAGTTAAAAAAAACATTCCGGCCAGGTGCAGCGAAGAGAGCGTCTTTGTCTTGTTCCTGATTTTAAAGTAACACATTCAGTTTTCCTTTTTGTTTTTTTAGACAGAGTCTTGCTCTCTTGCCCAGTCTGGAGTGCAATGGCGTGATCTCAGCTCACTGCAACTTCCACCTCCCAAGTTCAAGCAATCCTCCTGCCTCAGTCTCCCTAGCTGTGATTACAGGCACATGCCACCACATCTTGCTAATTTTTGTATTTTTAGTAAAGACAGGGTTTCACCATGTTGGTCAGGCTGGTCTCAAACTCCTGACCTCATGATCTGCCCACCTTGGCCTCCCAAAGTGCTGGGATTGAGGTGTGAGCCACCACCACGCCCAGCCCATATTCAGTATGATGTTAGCTGTAGGTTTTTCATGTATGCCCTTATCAGGTTAAGAAATTTCCTTCTATTCCTACTTTGCTGAGAGTTTTTATCAGAAATGGATGTTGGATTTTGCCATAAAACTTTTCTATGTCTACTGATGTGATCTTTTTTTAGTTAACTGATTTTCAAACATTAAATCAACCCTCCATGCCTGGGATAAACCCACTCAGTCATAACATATTATCTATTTAATATGTTGTTAGACTTGATTTGCCAAAATCTTGTTTAGTTCTATTTAATGTTCAGGAGAATATTGGTTCTGATGAAGACTCTCCTGTCATTATTTTTTCCAAAAGTTACTGGGGTACAGGTGGTACTTGGGTACATGAGTAAGTTCTTTAGTGGTGATTTGAGAGATTTTGGTGCACCCATAAGCCAAGCAGTATATACTGCATCATATTTGTAGTCTTTTTTCCTTGCCAGCCTCCCAATCTTCCCCCAAAGTCCACTGTATCATTCTTACACCTTTGTGTCCTCACGGCTTAGCTCCCACATATCAGTGACAACATACAATGTTTGGTTTTCCATTCCTGAGTTACTTCACCTAGAAAACTAGTCTCCAGTATTATCCAGGTCACTGCAAATGCTGTTAATTTATTCCATTTTATAGCTGAGTAGTATTCCATCATATAAATATACCACAGTTTCTTTATCCACTCATTCATTAATAGGCATTTGGGTTGGTTCCACAATTTTGCAATAGTGAATTGTGCTGCTATAAACATACATGTGCAACATAATGATACAAAAAAGATAGTTGCACATGTATGTTCACCTCTGGGTAGATACCCAGTAGTGGGACTGCTGGATCAAATGGTAGTTCTACTCTTAGTTCTTTAAGGAATCTCCACAGTTTTCCATAGTGGTTGTACTAGTTTACATTCCTGCCAGCAGTGTAGAAGTGTTCCCTGTTCACCACGTCCATACCCACATATACTGTTTTTGATTTTTTTATTTTGGCCATTCTTGCAGGTGTAAGGTGGTATTGCAATGTGGTTTTGATTTGCATTTCCCTGATCATTAGTGATGTAGAGCATTTTTTCATATTTGTGGGCCACGTGTCCATCTTCCTTTGAGAACTGTCTATTCATGTCCTTAGCCCACTTTTTGATGTAATTTTTTTTTCTTACTGATTTGAGTTCATTGTAGATTCTGGATATTAGTCCTTTGTCAGATGTATTAAATGTGAAGATTTTCTCTCACTCTGTGGGTTGTCTGTTTACCAACTATTCCTTTTGCTTTGCAAAAGCTCTTTAGTTCCCAGCTATTTATCTTTGTTTCTGTTACATTTGCTTTGGGTTCTTGGTCATGAAATCCTTGGTTAAGCCAATGTCTAGAAAAGTTTTTCCAATGTTATCTTCTAGAATTTTTATAGTTTCAGGTCTGAAAGTCCTTAATTCATCTTGAGTTGATTTTTGTATAAGGTGAGAGATGAGGATCCAGTTTCATTCTCCTACATGTGGCTAGCCAATTATCACAGCACCATTTGTTGAAAAGTGTCCTTTCCCCACTTCATGTTTATCTTTGCTTGGTCGAAGATCAGTTGGCTGTAACTATTTGGCTTTACTTCTGGGTTCTCTATTCTGTTCACTGTTCTCTGTGCCTATTTTTATACCAGTACCATGCTGTTTTGGTGACTATGGCCTGAGGTATAGTTTGAAATCAGGTAGAGAGATGCCTCCAAATTTATGCTTTTTGCTTAGTCTTGCTTTGGCTATAGGGGCTGTTTTTTGGTTCCATATGAATTTTAGGATGTTTTTCTAGTTCTGTGAAAGATGATGGGGGTATTTTGATGGGAATTGCATTGAATTTGTAGACTGCTTTTGTCTGTATGGTCATTTTTACAATATTGATTCTACCCATCCACGAGTGTCATCTATGATTTCTTTCAGCAGTTTTGTAGTGTTCCTTGTAAAGGTCTTTCATCTCCTTGGTTAGGTATATTCCTAAGTATTTTATTTTTGCAGCTTTTGTAAAAGGGGTTGAGTTCTTGATTTGATTCTCCACTTGGTTGCTGCTGTTGTATAGAAGAGCTACTGATTTGTGTACATTAATTTTGTATCCAGAAACTTTGCTGAATTCTTTCATCAGTTCTAGGAGCTTTCTCTGGAGGAGTCTTTAGGGTTTTCAGGGTAAACGATCATATCATCTGCAAACAGCGACCGTTTGACTTCTTCTTTATCAATTTGGAAGCCCTTTATTTCTTTCTCTTGTCTGATTACTCTGCCTAGGACTTCCAGTACTATGATGAAGAGGAGTGGTGAGAGTGGGCATCCTTGTCTTGTTCCCATTCTCAGAGGGAATGCTTTCAACTTTTTCCCATTCAGTATTATGTTGGCTGTGGGTCTGTCACAGATGGCTTTTATTACATTGATATATGTCACTTGTAGGCCAATTTTGCTGAGAGTTTTAATCATAAAGGGATGCTGTATTTTGTCAAATGCTTTTTCTACATCCCTTGAGATGATCATGTGATCTATAATTCTGTTTATGTGGGGTATCACATTTATTGACTTGTATATGCTAAACCATCCCTGGTATGACACCCACTAGATCATGGTGGACTACCTTTCTGATATGTTGGATTTGGTTAGCTAGTCTTTTGTTAAGGATTTTGGCATCTATGTTCATCAAGGATATCAGTCTGTAGTCTTTTTTTTGGTTTTGTCCTTTCCTGGTTTTGTTATTACGGTGATGCTGGCTTTACAGAATAAATTAGGGAGGGTTCTTTCTTTTTCTACCCTGTGGAATACTGTCTGGTAGAATTCTGCTGTGAATCTGTCTGGTTCTGGACTTTCTTATGTTGGTAATTTTTTAATTACCATTTCAATCTCGCTGCTTCTCTATTGGTCTGTTCAGGGTATCTAATTCTTCCTGATTTAAGCTAGAAGGGTTGTATTTTTCCATGAATTTATCCATCTCTTCTAGGTTTTCTAGTTTACGTGTGTAAAGGTGTGCACAGTAGCCTTGAATGATCTTTTATATTGCAGTGGTGTCAGTTGCAGTATCTCCTGTATTGTTTCTTAATGAGGTTATCTGAACTTTCTTTACTTGGTTAATCTTGCTAATGGTCTATCAATTTTATTTATCTTTTCAAAGAACCAGCTTTTTGTTTCATTTATCTTTTGTATTTTTTGTTTTGTTTCCGTTTCATTTAGTTCTGCTCTGATCTTGGTTACTTCCTTTCTTCTGCTGGGTTTGGTTTGTTCTTGTTTCTCTAGTTTCTTGAGGTGTGACCTTAGAATGTCAGTTAGTACTCTTGGGCTATGACCTTTCCTCTTAGCACAGCCTTTGCTGTATCCCTGAGGTTTTAATAGGTTGTGTAATTATTGTCGTTCAGTTCAAAGAATTTTTTAATTTCCAGCTTGATTTTGTTTTTGACCCAATGTTTATTAAGGAGCAGGTTACTTAATTTCCATGTATTTACATGGTTTTGAAGGTTCCTTTTGGAGTTGACTTCCAGTTTTATTCCCCTGTGATCTGAGACAGTGCTTGATATAATTTCAAGTTTCTTAAATTTATTAAGGCTCATTTTATGGCCTATCATATGGTCTATCTTGGACAAAGTTCCATGAGCTGTTGAATAAAATGTGTATTCTGCAGTTGCTGGATGAAATGTTCTGTACATATCTGTTAAGTCCATTTGTGCCGACATATAATTTAAATCTATTATTTCTTTGTTTACTTTCTATCTTGATGACCTGTCCAGGGCTGTCAGTGGAGTACTGAAGTTCACCATTATTACAGTGTTGCTAATTTCTTAGGCCTATCAGTAATTCTTTTATAAATTTGGTAGTTCCAGCGTTAGGTGCATATATGATTAGGATTGTGATATTTTCCTGTTGGACAAGACCTTTTATCATTATATAATATCCTTCTTTGTCTCTTTTAACTGCTATTGCTTTTTGTTTAAACCAACTGTCATTCTTTTTTAAAAAATTTTCTTCTTTACTGCTTTATTTTGTATCTATTTTACTTTCTTTTGCTAATATTTTTATGGAACAGTTTCACCCCATAAAGGATCTGGGCTATCTATAACGTTTCATCATAAAAGAAAACATATGCCATTTAAAAACATATATATCCCTTTCTGTTATCATGTTTTATTAGTGAATACATACTTATAAAAGGGATTTGCATAGTGATTTTCCAAGAACAATGTGAAAAGTAAAAACAGTTTTATCTTTTCTCCAGTTTTCATTTCCAAAGTATATGTGCTGCTAAATAAGAAGTTTTCTTTTATTCTTAGTTCATGTTGGTGTTTTTTGGGTTTTTAAAAATTATGCATTTTCACTGGGTAATCAGATGAGCTTCTTTATGATAGGTTTTTGTCATTGTTTTATAGTAAACTCTTGCTTTTTCAGAATCTGGAGTCAGTCTTCAGCGGCAAATATTTTTATTATTACGACATTCATGAGCTGTTATGATATAAACATCCTCTGTAAAATTACTTTAAGTCTTTCAATTTCCTACATCAGAAGGTTTAAAATTTCATGCTTCATTCTTGCTGCCATTTTAATATTTGCTCCTTTTTACCTAATTTTTCTTTCTGCTCTGGTTGCTTTTAAGACTTTTTTCTTTACCCCTGGTTTTGAGCAATTTGATTATAGTGTGTCTTGGTAAAGTTTTCTTCATTCATGTTTTTGTGCTTGGAGTTTGTTTAGCTTCTTGAATCTGTGCATGTATAGTTTACATCAACGTTGTAAAGCTTTTTGCCATTACTTCTTCAAAAAAAAGTTTTTGTTTTTGTTTTTTTGGAGAGGGTCCACCTTCTTGTATCTTCTTTGGAGATTCTAATTTCATGTATTTTAAGCCACTGTGAGTTGTCACATGGCTCACTGATCTCTTTCTAGTTTCATAAAGGTTCTTATTTTTTGCTCATGTTTCATTTTGGATAGTTTCATTGCTAAGTCTTAAAGTTCACTAATTTTCACGTCTGCAATGTCTAACATGCTAATAATTTCATCTAGTATATTGTTCAACTCAAACATTACAGTTTTCGTTTAAAGAAATTTGATTTGGGTTTTTATATCTTCCAGGTCTCTACTTAACTTTTTGAATAGAGGGAACAGTTATAAATATTTTAATTGTCACTGTCTACTAATTCCAGTATCTTTATCAGTTCTAAGTTGGTTTCAATTATTTTCAAAATTACTGATCACACTGTAGTGTCTCTTTGCATACACGGTAATCTCTGACTGGAAGCTAGACGCTGTGGATTTTACCTTGTTGGGTGGTAGGTATTTTTACATTCCTTTATCTAAATCTTGAGTTTTGTTCAGGGATGTAGTTAGATCACCTGAAAACAGTTTGATCCTTTTAGACCTTGCTTTCACATTATTTGCTACGTAGGTCCAAAGCAGCAGGTTATTCCCCACCATTGAGGCAGGACCTTCCTGAGTACTCACTCTACCCAGTGCCACTTGAATGATGAATTTTTCCAGTCTGGTTGCTGGTGACAGGCACTGTTTCTGACCCTATGTGAGTACCAGAAACTGCTGCCTTTAATCCTCTACGATGATTCTTCCCTTAACTCAGGTAGGTTCTTCACATGCATGTGATGATCAGGACTCTGCTGAATACTCCAGTGGGTTCCCCTGGTTATTTCTCTCTACAGCTCTCTCCTCTCTGGTACTGTCCTGTGAATTCTAGCTATTTTAGTTTCCCCACACTCACAGCTTCATCTCCTCAGGGAGTGCACTGGGCTTTGTCTCAGATCCCCTCCCTGTACGATGTCCTGGAAACTCTAACAAGACAGTCAGCTGGGCAATCACAGGGCTCACTTCATTTGTTTCCTATCTCTCAGAGATTACTGTCCTTCACTGCCTCCTGTCTGGTATTTCAAAAACCATAGTTTCCTATGTATTTTGCCATTTATTAAAGGCAGAAGGGTAAATCTGGTTCCATCTTTAGATTAAACAGAAGTTCCACTCGTCCATTTTGAGAGACTGCGTCAAACAATTTGCTGAATGTTATGTAATTATGTTCATGGAATCTCCCACCCTCATGTCTATCATTAATCCAATCCAAAAAGAACATTAGATGGTCCAGCAAGAACTTGTCTTACAAATCCTTTTTGCTACTTCATGATGACTAGTTCCTTTCTAATGTCTTCATACCATGACTTCCTAGAATTTTGTGAAAATAGACATTAAATACATCTATACTTTCTTCAATCCAACTGCATTTGCAGTAGTAATTTAAAATAACAAGCTACTCTTCTTCCTTTGGGGCTCTAGTTTCATCTTAGCCATATTTGTTTACCTGGAATATAATTTGTTATTTTAAATTACTGCAAGAATCCAAATAAATTCTATATCAAGGTACTAGTTCAAATGTGATTTTGAAGTCAATATTAATATTTTAGGAATAATGGAGGGAAACAGTGGGATAGGAGAAAGATAATTTTAAAGAAGGGAAAAGTTGGATGAAGGGGTTGGAGAGGAAGTTGGCTTTGAAGTATGAGTGCTTTGCATTTTATCTTATAATTCCCTTTTTAGCATGCCATTGCTTTATTTTCTTTATTGTGGTAACAAACACATAAAATTTACCATCTTAACCATTTTCAATGTATAGTTCAGTAGTGTTAAGTTTATTCACACTGTTCTTTGCAAAACTAAAACTAATTTCAATTACCTCCCCAAGTCCCTGGTAACCACCATTCTACTTTGTTTCTATAAATGTGACTTTAGAAACCTCAAGGAAGTAAAGTCACCCCATATTTTTTTATGGCTGGCTTATTTCACTTAGCATAATGTCCTCAAGGGTCATCCATGTTGCTGCCCTGATTTTGATTCTAGAATTCTATTTCCTACTACTTCTCCTAGTGAAAGTACTTTAGTTGGTCTAGTTTCTTTAGTGTTTTTTTAAAGGTTTTTTTTTTTCAGGCTGAATCTTTTTCAGGGAGCTACTTTCTGTTTTACTTCACCTATTACCATCTTACTAATTCAGCATCATTTTAGTCTTTCTTCATGACTACTTCAGCCTGAACCAAAATTCCCTTCTCTGAATTTCTAAAACATTTATTTCCTATTTAGAACCTCATACAGTTGCCCCTCAGTATCTGTGGGGAATTGGTTCCAGAACCTCTCAGATACAAAAATCCTTGTCAAATCCTGATATAAAATGGCATATTATATTCATGTAACCAATGCATATCTTCCCATACACTTTAAATCTATGTAAATAGTTGTTATATTGCTTAGGGAATAATGACAAGAAAAAGGTCTATATACATGCTCAATACAGATGCAATTTTTTAAAAAAAACTGTATTTTCAATCCATGATTGGTTGAATTCATGAACCCATGGATATGAAAGGCCAACTGCATATATACTTTGTACTTTTATTAGATTTGTCTATGCCTAAAGGTAAGAGACTTCTAAACTAGACTCCAAGCTTTTTATGGGTAGGATATATGTTCCATGTACTTTAATTCTCAAATAGCACAACTCTGAGAAAGCTGGTACTTAATAAGTACATATCGATTTGACTTAGCTTGTCTCCAGGAGTAAGTGAGCAGAAAACAGCAGAACAGGGGACCCGATGTTACTCTTTTCATCCAGCTGGAAAAACGGTCCTCTCACGGGAGGAGGCTAACTTCAGGATCCAGTCACAGACAAGATAAAAGATAAATGACAGGAAACAGTGGCTTTGTTTTTCAGTCTTCTCTTTTCCCCCGCTTATCTGAGAATCCTCACCCACAATACCACCACTGATTTCCTGCCTCTCTAAAATATATTACTTAGTCACTTTTGCTTAGAAACTTAAAAAAACATACACTTTTGATGTTTTATGGACAAAGCCACTATCAGAGTTGTCTGTGAGCTTATTTCAAAATCTTGCTCAGGGAATTTGCTTTAATAGTCTGATAGCTAGCTAACTGTGCATTCATTTACTCATACTGAAAATAACTTCATGAGCAAATGGAGATAGCAGCAGTAAAAGAGAATTAAAACTAGGAGAGAATATGATAATAACATCAGTAACAAAACCTATTCTGGATAATTTACTAGTTTTCCCCTCCTTTTTGCCCCAATATTTTATAAAACTTTCTTTTCTATTTTTTTTGAGACAAGAGTCTTGTTCTGTTGCCCAGGCTGCGGTGCAGTGGCATGATCTCAGTTCATTGCAACCTCTGCTTCCTGGGTTCAAGCAATTCTCCTGCCTTAGCCTCCCAAGTAGCTGGGATTACAGGTGTGCGCCACCATGCCCAGATAATTTTTGTATTTTTAGTAGAGATGGGGTCTCAAACTCCTGAACTCAGGGGATCAACCTGCTTCAGCCTCCCAAAGTGCTGGGATTACAGGCATGAGCCAAGGCGCCTGGCCCATATAACTTTCAAACATAGAAATGTTGAAAGAATTTTACGGTGAAGTGCACATATACTTACCTCCTAGACACGACAAGCTGGTATCACAAATCTATTACTCTATTCACTTATTACTAGCTTTCTTTGTAATACTACAATATGTTCCCTTAGAAAAATTAGCTAAGTTAGCAAATCAAACTAAATATCATGAATAACTTGCTTAGTAAAATTGTTTTCAAAGGAAGAACTAGAAGACAATAAAAATTTTTTAAAACCAGGACAAACTTAGGGCAATAAACTGCAGGCAACAATATTTACTTGAGTTTTGAGAGAAAAATTGTTGCTACCAATTCTTTTTTTCTTATTTTTCTCAAAAACATATGATTAACAGACCATCAAAAAGTGAATAGACAAATAAAATGTGATATAGCCAAACAAGACAATATTCATCAGTAGAAAGGAACAAACTAGAGCTGGGCACAGTGGCTCACACCTGTAATCCCAGCACTTTGGGAGGCCAAGGTGGGCAGATCACAAGATCAAGAGATTGAGACCATCCTGGCCAACATGGTGAAACTCCATCTCTACTTAAAAAAAAAAAAAGGTAGCTAGGCATGGTGGCATGTGCCTGTAGTCCCAGCTACTCAGGAGGCTGAGGCAGGAGAATTGCTTGAACCTGGGAGGTGGAGGTTGCAGTGAGCCAACTGCAACTCCAGCCTGGCGGCAGCTTGTCTCAAAAAAAAAGGAAAGAAAGGAATGAACTATTGATAAATACAACATGGATTAACCTAAAAAATATCATGCAAAGAAGAAACCAGACATAAAATAAATGCTGTTTTGGCAAAAGCCACCACATAACGTAAAATTTCCCACCTTAATCATTTTTAAGTGTACAGTTCAGTAGTGTTAAGCATATTCACATTCTTCACCTTGTAAAACTCATACTCTAAACCCTTTAAACAATGATTCTCCTTTACCTCCTCCCGAATATTGCATGACACAAATTACATGAAATTCTACAAGCAGCAACTTATAGTGACAGAAAGCAGGTAAAAGTTTGGGGTGGGTAGAACTGACTGCAAAATTAGAATGGAAATGTTCCATATATCCACTAAGGCTGATATTTACCCAGGTTTAAACATTTGCTAAAATGCAATAAACTGTACACTTAATGCATTTCAGTAAAGCTGATTTTAAAAGTTTTTAAAAAATAAACTAATGAACAAAGATGAAAAAGGACAGCCTTATTGTGTGTTACTGCTATGTAAGTACAATTTGGGTTGTAGCTCCCTCTACTGTAGCAAAAGAAATTGGCAAGCATATTTCAAAGATCAAACTTTTGAAACTGGAAAATGCTTATATTAAATAGTACAAGTGAAATACACTCTGTGTGTTCGTGTGTGTGTGTGTGTGTGTGTGTGTGTGTGTGTATCCCAGTGCCTAATATTTAGATTGTACAGCGACAGGACATAGGAGGCACTTAAAAATGTGGAGACCTGATTCTTGTCTTCCAGTACACATATTTGAAGAGACTGAAGTACATAAATAGAGCAGTTAAGCAAAGACTTGCCCACCTGACTTTATGGTCTGCTAGGTTCTCTGCCTGTATAGTTAATTCATTAATCCCTAATTGCTTCCATAAATGTTTTACCCAGTCACAGATGTCAGTGGTTCTCAAAGTGTGAGTCCTCCAGACCAGCTGCATCAGCATCACCTGGGAACTTGTTAAAGATGCAAAGTCTGAGGCCCCACTCTAGACCCATTAATCAGAAACTCCATCAAGAGAGCCTAGCATCCCCTGTTTTAAGAGGTCTTCCAGGTGATTCTCATGCACACTCAAGTTTGAGAACCACTTTTCTAGGTTACCAACTTTATGTAACTCTAACAACAGTTGGTTTGTACAGTTTCTTCTTTTCTCCCTTATGTGGGCATCTGGACCGTTGACTCTCCACTGAAAACAAATCCGCAGCCCTGACACCCTCAGCTTTCACATCTTGCCTTGGGTCCCTTCTTCTTGCTTTATCAATTCTTTGACTCATTATCAGCTGCCTCCTAACACTAAGTGAATTTTGAGGTCAAGCCCTAAGCCCCAACCAGGAAATAAAGTAGGTCTATTATTCTCTTCTTCTTCCCCCTCCTACTTTTATTATATACAAGATCTTATAAAATTGCGGGGTTTTTTTAGCTGTCTCCTTTGAAATCAAATGATACAATCCTTTATTCAGCAAACATTTAATAGTGAAATACATATTATATGTGTGGACCTCCTGTAGATACTGAGGATAAAACAATAACCAAAATATACGAAAATGCTGTAAACTCTTCATGTAGTTTATATTCTAATTGGGGAATGCTTAAGAAAACTATATGCTGTGTTGGAAGGTAGGTGCTATGAAGGAAAGTACAGCAAGAAACATAACGTGGAGTAAGGGAGCAATCTGAAATTGTAGACCAGATGATCAGGTAATGCTTTAAAAAACACAACTGAAAATGATAAAATGATATAATTAAAATCTACTACTTAAGAGTAATCAGAGTAAAGATGCAAATAGCCAACAGTTTTTCTTGCCTAACAGACTAAAAATTTATCAAAAAACTCAATACATATTTACTGAGTGTCTCATGTGCTAGGTGTTAGGGAGATCACAGTAGTTAAAAGGAAAAGTCTCTACAGCTATGAAGCTTACATTCTACTGGAAGAAGATAGATTAAAACACACAACTAGGCTCAGTGTGATGACTCATACCTATAATCCCAGAACTTTGGGAGGCTAAGGCAGGAGGATCGTTTGAGCCTAGGAGTTCAAGACCAACCTGGGCAAGATCCAGATCTCTACCAAACGACAACACACATCTATGTCAGATGGCAATATGGTTTGGCTCCGTGTCCCCACCCAAATCTCATCTCAAACTGTAATCCTCATAATCCCCACATGTGGAAGGAGGTGACTGGATCATGGGGGCAGTCTCCCCCATACTGTTCTTGTGATAATGAGTGAGTTCTCATGAGATCTGATGGTTTTGTAAGCGTTAGACAGTTCCTCCTGCACATGCTCCCTCTTGCCTGCCACCATGTAAGACGAGCCTGCCTCCCCTTCTGCCATGATTGTAAGTTTCCTGAGGCTTCCCCAGTTATGCAGAACTGTGAGTCAATTAAACCTCTTTTCTTTATAAATTACCCAGTTTTTGGCAGTTCTTTATAGGAGTGTGAGAATGGACTGATGCAAATGGTGATAGTGTTACAAAGAAAAATAAAGAAGGACAAGGAAAGAGAATGATGAAGTGCTTGGATAATACACAGCGGGCATATTTTTACAGGCAGACACTCAAAATAGAGTAATTATAAGTTAGGGAGAGAGTGAATGAAATTTTTAGGATATAAGTTCTTTTATGTTAGGATTATTCTACTATAGTCACTGACATAGCCCTAGCACAGAAAACCGCTGGCACACATTTTTGTTTTATATATTACATTGTATTGTCTACATATATTAATCACTACTTAGTAGAAAAAGAGCTCACATCTTGATAAAGAATAAAGAGGTAGAATTAAGGATTCCAGAAAGCACTAGTTTAAAAGTGTGAGCAAACACTGAAACTTTGATTCCATTTACTTCCTAAGAATCTGATTGTTTGACTTTTCGTCTATGTTCTTAACCTACAGAAAACAAATTTTAAGTGATTTATTCTGTTGTCTGAGGTAAGATTTACTTAAAAACAAAAGGTCTGTTCATTCAAATCTTACTACGTGCTATCAGACATTGTAAATGTTTCTATATTTCTCAAATACCCATCTGATGTTAACCATTTCTAATTTATTTTCTAAAACTTTCTGAGAAGTTTTCTGAAGAGTTAGCTCTCTCAGCTTATTTTGCTTAATTCTATTTATAACAAAGGCACATGCCATTGCCCTAGCCATCTATTTCACTTCTAGGAATCTAACCAACATTTATCTTCACATAGGGAGCAGAGATATATGTAAAAGGACATTCACTGCAGCTCTGTTTATAAAACCAGAACCAACTTAAATAACTAACAATAGGGTACTGCTTAAATAAATTATAAAACATTCCTCAGTGGATTTATATATGCCAGTATGGAAACCGTTCCTAGATAAAAAGATAAAATGCAAGTTTCAGAAAAATAGGTATATATAATCTTATATATGGAGAAAAAAAGCTAAAGGATATATTATAAATACATATTTTTATATGTTTGCAGATGCCCAGAAAATTTCCAGAAGGATACCTCAAGAACTATTTAATAATTATTCCCTGTGGGGAGTGAGACTGGATGAGCGGCATATATAAACTTATCTTTTTTTGTAATTTCTTCAGTTCTATACTATTTAACTCATTTTGCAGTAGCCACATACTGTTCTTACAACATTGTTGTAGAGCCACGCATTGCAGTGCTTACACAATTGATTTTAATGTGACAAGTGCTATGCTGTTATGTACAGCTCAACAAACATGCTGACTGCATGCATGGCTGTTCTAACTCAAACACTAAAGCACTGAGGATATTAATATCTCACACAGACTATCAGGACAAATGAAGTGCTGACAACACACACTTAAGGATATTTTAAGAATATTCTTCCAAGTGGGGTGAGGGGCCACAGGTGGACCCTGCTGCCTTAACAACAACAACAAAGAATGTACTTCCAGTGTACTCTTACTTCCAGTGTTTGAAAGTGACTAGGTTCTTATATCCTCGTCAACACCAGAACAGAAACTTTTAAAATCTTAAGCAGTGTGATAGTAAATAAGACATAGTATCTGATGTTTAGTTTTATTTCATTTGTTACAAGTGGATCAAGCATTCTTCATGTTTGTAGCCATTTCTTTTCTAAGAACTGCTTTACTTATTTTTTAAGCTTAGTATTTTTTTCTTAACAACTTCTAATTTTAAGAAATGCTTTCCCACTGTGCCATTTGTCTTTTATTTGTTTAGTGCTCTTTTTTTTCTTACAAATGTTTTCTATTTTTATGTAATTAAAGTCTCAATCTTTTCTTCCATGATTTCTGGGTTTTGTATCTTCATCTCCAGAGCTGGAAAAAAAACTTTCAATTGTTTCATGATTTTATTTTATTTTTTTTAATATTTAAAGCTTTGCTCTATAGAAAATTAATTCTGGTATTTAGCAGGGATCCAGCCTTACTTTTTTTTTTTTTTCAAAATAGATAATTTTTAAAGATGTTGTTAAATATTTACAAAGGCAAAATCAAAAAAATATTTTAAAAAATGAAAACTTCAATTAAGCTAAACTATAGTTTACATTTTGATGTTGTTGAAATACTATTCACATGTTCATCTATGTGTTACATAGGCACAGGTGAACTTAATAGCCCACTTAATATTATACTCTGAAAAGTCTATAAAAATACACTGTTTTGGCTTCGTGATACTATTGCGGATGTGTCATAATTTATTTAGCCATTCAGATATTATTGAACAAATAATGACCTTTATTTTTATAACAGCAATAAACATCTTTGTACATAAATCTTTTTCCACAACTCTGAGTAAGATTATTGACATATTCTTATAGAGCTTTCCAGAATTTTACTAGCATATTCAGTTTGAATTTCAAGAGATAGGGAGGAAAAAGGCACACAAGCAAGAGATACAGACACAACTTCTGCCATTGAGACTTTGATACCAGTGAAAGCAGACATACTGTGGTCATAAACTTCATCTTAATTTTATGCTATTTCTCTTACCTTTAATAACAAATTTGTTAAGTCTATGTTTCCAACTAACCTGTGATTTCTAAGCTGCCTAATGCCTGATATGTATGAACTCAGAAACCATGGTTGAAATGTATCCTCCACATGTATACTTTTCTCAGATCTTCAAATAAATATGCAACAGAATTGAGGTAAGGTGCAATGAAAACCTAATTCAATGAAAGATCTAGGTGAATGGGTGTAGACACTAAGGTACGTATATAAAATAACACATTCCTTCAAACTTGTTGATAAGAGGCTTATAAAGTGACAGAACTATAGACAATCCATGCGGGAGATACTCGTTAAACAGTTCAAGTGCTGCTGCTAGAGAACTGCTCCTAGGAATCTCAGTGTTCTACCTGCTACTTTCCTCGCAATTCTTTCAGCTTAAGGGACTTTTGACCAACTGCTATTTCACTGAAACAATGAAAAGACAGTCCTTGGAGGGACAAGAGCCATTATCAAAGAACATATTTCTATTTCTTGCAGCTGAAGAAAGGGGGCAGTAACACCATTTAGCTCTTCTTACAAAACAATCAAGTCTCCAACCAAGTGTCTTCAAACAAGTTCGTATGTTAACAAAAACCTATTCACAGCTTTTCCTTTCTTGCACGTCTCCTCCCCTTATTTAAAAAGCAGGCTGACTTTATATAGTAGTAGTAATGCACCTAAAATCTTCACCAACTGTTTAAATCTCCCCTCAAAATACTCAGCTATGAGCAGTCTATAAATTTAATCTTGAAGAAATCTCTCTGGAGCCCCTGTCCTCCTCAATCTCTCTCTATATTATTCCCGTAATCTCCCTTTTACTTCTTCCCTGTATTCATGTCTTCCTGTGTGGTTTACGTCCAATTTTCATAGAGCATATCCTCCAAAAACTTAACTGAGAAAAAGGACTGGAAGTGGATTTTTGAGACCTTACATGGCTAAAAACTCAGAATTCTAAGTTGGAATTAATTTTCTCTCATAATTTTTAATCAACTGATCTAATGCTTCTCTAGCTTTCATGTCTGTTCTTGAGAAGTCTGAAGCCACTCATTCCAGATTTACGAGACTTTATTCTATTCTCTCTCCCTGTGGAAGCTGTGAGAACTTTCTTTTACCCCAAGGGTTTTGAAATTCTAAGGTGCTGCGCCTTGGTGTGGGTCTGTTTTCATCTGCTATGCTGGGATCTTGATGGTTTCTTTCAAGCTGGAAACATATCCTTCTGTTTTTGGGTATTTTCTTAAATTACCTTGTCATAGTCATATTTTAAACTTTAAAAATCACTATAACATACATACACAAACATCTAGAAATCTTACGTGTTTATAGTTGAATAAACATTTCTAAGTCAATATTGTTTATTAACATTTAAAAGTAAGGCACTAATATGCTGATTAGAAACTGTAGTCAGGTTGGCACTAAAAACTTTAATATTATCTCTGATTCTTCCTTCTTACTGAATCTCCTTATGTCGAATTAGACATTCAGGCTTGTCAATTCCACCTTTAGAGCTCTCATCTCATTCTGAATATCCCATTGTCTACCTGAATACCAGTTCATCCTATTTTACCTGTCTTGCCTTCAAGTCTGGTTCAAATGCTACTACTTCCAGGAAGTCTTCCTTTATGTTTTCCATGTTAAGCAAACTCTTGCCCCTCTAAAAAAACTTCTGTATTTTGTTAATATTTCACTTACACACCTAACGTATTTAAAATTTGTTGTATATATTGCATGTGTTTTATTTCCTGTACTAGAGTATACGAGTTTTAGAATCTTTGGAGGAATCTATCTTTGACCTTCCTCATTACATAGTTTTTGTTATGCCATCAGTTTATATGCTGGATAAACATGAATAAATAAAGTAAGGACTATTGAGGGAAGTCGAAAAGTAGGAGACATGGCCTCTTCTGGGGAAAAAAGTATTATCTATAGCAATACCTAATTGATAGTATAGCACTTATGGCAAAATGTAAAAGGTAAAATGACCCTTTTACAGGCTTTTTCATTTAACTTTGCCAGTGCTGTGACAGTGTTTCCATCTCTGGTAGCTAAAACACATTGATTGTTGCCTTTTAATAAATTCATAATGAATTTCCACCATTTGGTAAAATATACAATCTTAAATTGACAGTTTCTGACAAAGTCTATTTACATTAACTGATATTTGAGAAATATTTAAGGGATCACACTTATCTTCGTTCCTTTATAAAGTTTTAAGTTCTATTTTTACAACAAGAAAATTATAAGACTACAGCTACATTAATTTAGATCTTCACAGAAATGACTGTATTCAATTGTATTTTAATATTATGCCATCAGTTTTTATAAAGAGCAAATCAGATTGAATGTTTTTGCATCTTCTCTAAGATCACTGTTTGAAAATATTTACCATTACCATTATATATTAGGTTGAACCATATTAAATTGCCAATATTCAAATATTTTCAGCTTTTTAAAAGGGTAATTTCTTATGGTTCACTTAAATAGTTCAATATTTTTATAGAATTATCCAATTTAAGTCATTTTATAATGCAGCAACATAAAGAATTCTGTCTCAGTTGTCAGAGTAATATGCTCCCTCAACTCCCAAAGATGATAATGACACCAGGCAGAATGATTCCTTTTTGCTTTAGCTGCCAGGAAGCACAATGCTGAATGTACTGCTCAACTGTAACAATTTTCTTAGCCTACGTGGTGTTATAATTAGTAGTAGGTTTCTTTTAGTTTGACCTTTTTCACTTTTATTGCTCCTGATGTATGTTTTTCTAAAAGCAAACACTGTAGCAAATATATATCTATAACATATACATAAATGACTGGTTACCTAGCCTACTGTTGTGTTGAGCAGAATTCTGTCTGAACTTGGCAGGGAAAAGTACCAAGATTAACTGGTGATATTCCATACAGGTACTGGAAGGGGATGAGGCAGCATACCATCTGTTTCCAGCCCTATAACATGTGCTAAAGTGCTCAAAGTTTGTAGTGATGAGGCATTTGAGAATAAATTATGAAAGCCAGTCTGCAAGAGGTGAAATTCAAACCGAATTGGAAATGAGAGACATTAATTAATAGAAAGGATAAAGGTATTCCTGCCACAAGCAATGAAATATAAAATAGACAATTAAATGCAACAGAAGAAACTTAATATATATGTAAATATTTGAATGTACATTAGGCTGGTTTAAGAATAGAATCTAGGATTCAAAGAAAATGAATATTGACACAGTCACAAAATTATCACTCCACAGATAAGTCATTAATGACAAATAGAAAAAAGATTGTTTACATGGCAATAATCAAATCTAACCTATGCTCAAACTTAAAATCACCAATAATGGGCTAAACTGTTGTGTCTCTTTAAAGGATACAATGATAAGAAAACAGATCCATGTAATATTTATGCTAAAAATGTTTAACCTAAATCTGATCATGAGAAACAATTAGAAAAAAATCTAAAATGAGGAACATTCCACAAAGCAACTAGCCTGAATACTTTAAAAAATGTCAATTTCATAAAACATAAAAGAAAAGCAGGAAAACTCTGTGCTAGATTAAAGGAGACTAAAAACACATGACAACCAAACATAACAAATGATCCCATATTGGATCCTGAATTGACATTAAACAAAAATAAAGTATATTATTGAACAATTGGAGAAATTTGAAAATGAGACTATTTATGACTATTGCCCTTCAAAGTTTTGTTTAGCAATAAGCAATTCCGTAGAATTTCAAGTTGTGAAATTTGAAAATCGGACGACAGTATTGTATAAAAAATTTTTTTTTTTTTGAGACAGAATCTTGCTCTGAAGTCCCGGGCTAGAGTCCCAGGCTGGAGTACAGTGGCATGACCTCAGCTCACTGCAACCTCCACATCCCCATTTCAAGCAATTCTCCTGCCTCGGCCTCCTGAGTAGCTGGGATTACAGGTACGCAGCACCACACCCAGCTAATTTTTGTATTTTTAGTAGAGATGGGGTTTTAACATGTTGGCCAGGATGGTCTCGATCTCTTGATCTCACGATCCACCTGCCTTGGCCTCCCAAAGTGCTGGGATTACAGGCGTGAGCCAACGCACCAGTCTGTATTGTATGAATATTAAGGTTCACAAGTATGAGAAGTGATTGTGATTATGTAAGATGACTTCTTCTTGACAGTTATTGCTGAAATATCATAATGCTGGTTACTATCAAGTTGTCCAGTAAAATAAAATGTAAAAAAAAGTAAAGCTATGTGTATATGTGAGTGTATACAGAAAGAAAGAAATGTGGCAAAACTAGGTGAAAAGACACAAATATTTACTGTACTATCTTACAGTTTTTCTGAAGTCTTAAAAAAAAACAGAAGAGATATACATAATCTGGGCCAAATTCTTTAAGTTTATAGACATGTAAACAGAAAGCAAAGAAATTTTATTTTGACATGTTCATTTAGCTAGACGTAGCTAGTGTACAATAAAGTTCCTGTCACTTTATTTTCTAGTCCAGTGCTCTTTCAACTTAGACAGTCTCAAGCCTAATCACACAGGATAAATCAGAATAAGAAACAACTCGATGCAGGAAACTGAGTACCAGGCAGGTGTTCTAAACCATCCCAGCAGTAATAAGAGGATGGACTATGGTCAACTGTATAAATGGAGAGGAGGGAGCAAAGTTAAAACACATAAAAGAAGCATAAAGGATTGGTGGTATATTAAAAGGAGGAAGCAGAAATTATTCTATATTTTATAAGCTAAAAAGATAGAAAAACAACAGTACTAGGGCTAATAATGAAAAGTTAGAATAAGATAGACATTTAGGATGAACACTTAGAAACTTGGTTTGAGACAGGTACATTTTAATTGTAATATACCAGAATGTAAACTACAAGTGTATTAGAATGTAAAATCCAGAAGGCAGGAATTTTTATCCTATTTGCCTATTGAAACATCCTCAAATGACTTGAACACTGCCTGGTAATACACATTTGTTGAAAAAATAAAATGTTTACAAGGCATTCATGTACAGATATGCAAGAAATACAAATTAGAAATTTAAGAGTATGAACAGATATTTACTTGGTCAGTCTTCAGGGAAGTGGACATATCTATAGTCTCCATCTCTTCAGGTCTGTTCACAGAGAGCTCTACCTGGGGTTTTGAATATAAGACCAAAATACGTCTACTCTATTCCATTGTTCCTTATGTGTACCTTTACTGTAAACATCACCAGGTGGATGAGTGGTAACGGTAATTTAGAGCTATCAGAACTGCACAATTATCATTAGCTACAGTAGCCAGGACCAGCATTAACAGCATCACCTGGGAGCTTGTTAGAAATGCAAATTTCTAGGCTGAACTCTAGACCTACTGAAACTTTGTGGTTGTGGACCCAATTACCTGTGTATTAAGAAGCATTCCAGGTGATTCTTAATGCACATTAAAGAGCAAAGAACAAAAATTTTAACAGGTACTAAATACTTTTTGGATAAAATACCTACCTTATAGTCTAAGCCATTCTTCTTGAGATGCAGCTAAAAATTTACAGACCCAATTACATAAAGATATCTATAATAAAATTAGTGTAACCCGTCACACAGTTGTAATTCCTCATCTAGTGATCGCACAGCAAAACCAGTCTGTATAAAAACATTCTTCAAAGCTATCTACTTACTTTAATGTTTCAGCAAGAAAAAAGCTCTGCTGTACATCATCATGTGTAGGAGTAGAGGAATATACATCTTTGACTCCAGAAAATCCACCACTAACTCGGCAATACTTTTCAATGGCCTATGAAAGAGATCAGACAAAATAAGCAATTCTGTAAAATTTCAAGTTTTGAAGAACAACAGAACTCTGAAGGACAATAATCAAAAGTTCATAAAGATTTGTATAAAAATCTGATGGTTTAAGAATAATGTATTATCAAAAGGAAATATTCTCAAACTGGAAAAATTAACTCATATGAGAAACAGGATGCTTCCTATAGAATTTCTCTCTCTCCAAAACTCTTTAATCTTTTTAAGACAGCTTATATTTTCCTAACTTAGAAATTAAATTTAGGCTATTTTTTCTAAATGAGGGGTCTGTCTGGCAAAATAAATATTCATGAATTCTGACAAATCAAGATGGAGGTCAGTTTCAATTAAAAACTTTTTATTGCAATTTTATCACTTCCAAGGACAAATAATCTACAACATGATAAAAAAAAAAAAGTATCAGTAGGAGGACTCTATAGTAACCGTAGTAAGACATAATATTTACTAAAAACATACTATGTGTCAGACATTGTATTATCATAATACTATGAGTTAGCCATTACAGGTGGTATCAACTGGCAGAAAGAGCCTACCTACTACAATAATAATTACATATAAACAGTTAACAATTATAAGGTATTTACTATGTGCTGAAAGTTGTCCTAAGAGTTTTAAATACAATCACACTTGAATTTCACAACTTTATGAGGTTAATTGTTCCATTTTTCAGATGGGAAAACTGAGGCACAGAGTAATTTGCTCCACATTATTAACTACTGTGCTTTACTGCTTGACTGAAAGTTAAAATTCTTACTTTTCTTTGCATCTCTGGGCATGCCTAAATAAAATGTACTGAATGAAATGGAATGTATTCACAACCTTATTTTTTAATTCGAAGCAACCGAATAGTCTGCTTCTGCAGGTACAGCACACTCCAGAATTAAGCCATTGATGAAAAGTGGGAAGCACATGTGGTTGTTCTGTTTTTCTATTCTACCTAACCCTGGTTGAAGTACAGTTACTTAAATAATCGTCGCTGTCTGCCATGGCTGGTTGTTCCTAGTCTTGCTACTTTTCTTATTCTTCCGGGTTTCTCCTTCCTATGAAAAGCTAATTAACTTTAAAGGGTGTTTATTTAATCAATCTGTTCATTTCATAGCTCCATTTTGATTACAGCTAAGTTTAAAGGGTTTGGTGCTTTTCTCTAATATATTCTAAACAAATTTTGGAAACAAGAGTTTTTAAGAACTTTTCTTGACAGTAATCAAGTGTCTTCACCACCATATGAACTATCAAAACAGTTTAAGAATAATAAGAAAGTCGTGGGGAGGCATGACTAATCTTTAAGACATTTAAAGTCATGAGGGCAAGTTTGGAAGTCTGAATGTGAGAACAGAATGAACAGCTAAGGCTACAGAAGACATGCTATACTGCTATTGTGCCTCACCCAGCCTTCCCTTTACTTTCTTCACACCCAAGAGGAAGGGCCAATAGCGACGCGTGAGCAAATACGATTTAAGATGCGACACCGCCTCTTTTGCCTCCATCCCTCCCTCTCCTCATCACTGCACGTTTCTGAAACTTGAATTTAGAGCATAACTATTCCAGTTATTGTTCTTGACCAATTATATGTTGAGTTTGTGTTTGTCCACATAGGATATAAAAGCAAAATTCTACCACCTATATTTCAAATTTAGACAGACATAGGCTAAAGTCTGACTCTGTAACATCTCTCCTTAACGAATAAAAGTAGGGCCATACTTGAAAAAAGCACACAGGAGAAAGGGACCTTAGGAAAGGATGAATTATCCTAAATTATTCTTCAACAAAAAAAAACTGCTTCTGCCCTCACTTTCTACTCCCCACATGATTCAGACCCATCTCCCTCATTCCTCTAAATAAGAAGCATTAACTATCAGGGGACATTAAAGTGAAACACTCATTATATGATCATTTTACCTATCTAGTTCCCTTATATAAAACAGTGCTTAATTTACAGAAGCATTAGTAAGCCACTGCTAACAACAGAAGTGTGTGTGTATTCTGTTCCCAAACCACTGTGGCAATAGCTGGGCTGTCTTCTCAACTGTGGCAGCACCCTCCTACACAGAGGGAATTTCACTAGTAGCTGTGCTCCCTATTCTGGACCCAAGGGGCCAAGGAAAAGCAGCATCAATAAATGCTAAATCTGCTCCTGTCCTGTGTGACCAACCACCTGCTTCCATTAATATGCTCTTATTGTGAAAGTCCAGGAGGACTATCTAGGTCTGAGTGACAAGTGAAAAATAAGCGTACTCCCCTTAGTTCAAGATCTCACATCATTCCTAGGTTATGGCAGTGGTCTCCCAAACCCACCAATTTGTGGATTACAACCAGATCCTTCTGTTTTGTTACTCCACACTGAAACAAAAGCCTTCAGGAGTTCCCCCTTATAAACCATTTAGCAGTTCTTTAAGGAAATCTCAAAGTCAGATAGCTTCACAGGCAGAAATTGGTAAGAAAAAAAGAAAAATAAGATTTGAAGGGCTTTTAGTCAAACAAAGAACTTTATATTACCATTTCCCATATGACAGCACTTACACAGTAGCTGACAGAAGAAACTCAGAGAGAGTGTGTTGGGGGGAGGAAGTTGTGTACATACATCTTCTTTCTTGAACAACTAAGAACTTTTGATTTGGTGTGTACGGCTGTCTACATATGCCTCCAAGCTTCTCTCCCGCTTTGCCACTGTGAAACCATTCTCTTTACATAAATAGGTATACATATTGCCCTAAAACATAGCTCGTAAATTCTTGTCTGGGCAATTTACCAGCACTACTGACCTCTTTGGGGATGTCCTTAGTCACTCTAACTAGATTGTAAGATAAACAATTAGAGTATCAAATCACCATAATTAGTGTTATTTATCATAATTAGTAAATCTTAAAGAATAAAATAACCCCTAACCCCTGGAAATAAGCTATACTTTCATAAAAGACTAGTAGATTTTTCCTCTCTAGGTACTGAAAGCCATGGATTCCCTGAAAGACTAGCACTTAAGAGTAAACCACTTTCTTCCTTTACTTACTAACCATTAAAAATTCTTCCTTTGAAATATATCTATATATATATGTACATTTGTAACCTTTCAATCTAGAAAAGTTTTAACAATTTACTGTTCCTTCTTACAGTGCTGCTCTGAGGAATCACTCAGAACACAAGCTGAAGTAAACAGGATGTCATCCACCCAGGCTGTGAACCTGGGCAATTCTGCGATGTTATTTTTTCAGTGAGTAAGCAGTAAGAGAAGAGAATAGAAAATCAACCTATTACTTTTAGAACTGTACTGAAAAACTGCCTTTTAAATGACTCCCTACAGTTATGTAATAATGCATTTATACTAGTAGGAAAGTAGCCCTAACAGAGAACAAAACTGGATCAAAAGATTTACTTCTACTGCCAAGAAACTTAAGTTGATTAATTAAGAGTTTCTTCCTCCAATAAACAAAAACTGCCCTACAGGTACTAAAAATGAGGTAACATTTAGAATTTTGGGTGAGGATGCACGGCATCTAGGAGGGCGTGACTCAACACTCTTACAGATAAAGTGGAATACTGGCTTACTTACCAGTGCTGCTTCCCAGCCCCACTGCCTGTATCTTGGGTCATGAGTGAATCGCCACAGGTACCAGTAGGTTTCAATGACTTCTGGACGGAGGATATAATACTTTTCAGCTTGCCGGACAGCCACAGCCTCCACTGCACCATCAAACTTGAATGATTCAGGACCCAGCTTTAATGCTGTAACATGACAAAGAAATAACTGAGCAAAATAAACCATGTAAGTTTGTTTGCAAGGACTTCTTTCTTCCCTGAAAGAATGGAATATGAAGTAATTTTTGTTGTTTATTTTTATTATTGTTGTTTGCATTCAGTGCTAAATGAGCCACTTTAAATGATCCACATTTCGTTTTCTTAAAATAGACTTACAACTATACCTATTATTCTGATTTAAAATGTTTCTCAGAATAATGTGTATCAACATACTGCTAAATCTAATTCTACCAATAAGAGTCTAGTAATCTTTTGAAAACAAATGCAAACCTAGACATTTGCACCTAATATAGTCCATTGTAGTCCAAAATAAAAGTATATAGATAATGATACTGTGTGGATTTTTAAGGCAATTTTAAAGACATTTTCCTATAATATGCACATATAAGAAAATATTTTAGAGCTCAGATCATGAACTGACTTAGTTGTAGATAATTACAGTATACATTTAGCTAGAATAACTACTAAGGAGAAGTGAATGGATATTTTAAAATACGGTGGCCAAAAATTATAGCACAGGTATAAGAAAACACAGCATGGGATGTAATAACCTGCTAGAAAGTTAGCAAAACTAGGACTGCACTTTTTAACTAAAGGATCTCAATTGAGATTAAAGACACGTAAAAACAATGGCAGACACAAATCAATTAGTAATCGTTTTGCAGTTTACCATAACAAAGAGGGTCACAGGTTCATCAACTTGCAATGTGAAAATGACAATCAGAACAAGAATCGGCATCAGCAACGTCTTTATAAAACATGAAAATCAGAAACATAAGGGAATCCTTTCCTAACTCTGGTATTCTATAAATTTCTGAAAGGCAGGAAATAGCTCTTGTTCATACTTTATCTTATAAGCATCTAGCATAATACTTGGCATATAATGGCTGTTCTGTGTTTCGTGGAGTAAATATTTAATTGCAATAACTATGATATACCATATTTTAGTATGTATGCTATACGAAATTCAATTATCTTAAGTCTATTATTTGATTTTTGGTCAAAAGCTGCCAATACACAATCCTTATTCTCGTGGATCTTAATATAAAATTGAATATCCATCCTGTTTCTCAATGTTTGACTAATTTTAGCTATATTTTGTGTATATAATTGACATTCTATATCAACATGATAATTTAGCTTCTATTTCTAACTCAGATTACTGCCTTTATATGTAATATATACTAACACTTAAGCTACCCTAAAATAACACTACTTCACTGTCCTTTTAATTTATATTCTTTCAAGAAACGGAACCCTTGCTTTAGTTAACAAGAGAACTGAAAAATCAATTTTGCCATAAGTTTAATTCCTGACAGTATAAAAATAACTTGACATATTTATGAACTAGCATAAATTTCAAGTCACTCATATTTCTTTCATGGTATCTGATGAAAATTAACCCTAAAACAGAAATTCAGTTATTCTATAAAATCAATGACTTAACTTCCGGAATCAAACTGAAATTTCTAGTTTTTTGGCTTTCAGGGAAGTCATCCATTACTTCACATAGAAACTCGCATTTTTAAAGCCAGAGAAAACCTTGGAAGGTCTAGTCCAGTGCTTCTCAGCCCCTTTTCATTACCGCACCCCTAAGAAACCATTTGGCTTTTTTTACAAAAACACACACAAAAAAACCCTAATTGCCTTCTTCCTCCATAAAATTTTAATACCAAATATATACTGTATATCTATTTATGACTATATGTATATCTGTACTTTATACATAAAAAGAATAAATTTTTTTCCAGCCCCAACCAAACCAATTTTTGTCACCATTAAGAATCACCTCTTTTCCATGTAATGACACTTAAGGTCAGAAAATATTTGCCGAATGCAATGTCAGAGGATCTTTAATTAAAGCCATAAACAATTCCAAAAACTATTGGTGAACTAATTGAAAAACTACTAGTTAGCTAGATACCAATAAAGATAAATAGTACTATCTTTTGGTTATTCTTTTTATCACTAGAGGATCGGCAAGGCAATATAACCTGGATCAGTAAATTCTATGTTCTTTTAGATAACTGTTTTTATAGAAGCTGAAATGGCAAAAATAGATTCTTATATTAAAATAAATTGTTATTCCATATATTCCCAAGAACCCCACAATTCTTGTCTTTCAATTACTTCAAAATGTTTAACAGAAACGGTAGAATTCAGAATTTAAAAAATTATGCAGAGACACATTTCCAGAATTAAAATTCAAGTTCTTAAGACAATGATTTGCCATGTTGGTATAAACTATTGAAGTAAAAAGTGCCTATATATTCTCCTTCTTATTCCTGGACACATTTTTAACTTAGAGATTCTTTTAGACTAAATAATTAGCCTTATTAATATTCTTACCAGTTCTGTCATATGACTCATGACAAGTACGTGCAATTTCTGCCCCTAGCTCTAAATAATGACCAGCTTTATCTGTTCTGGAACCATCTGCTCCTAGTGCAAACATTCCCCCAGCAAAGCAGGCCAAATGCCCCATCTTTTTTTCCAAGTGCCCATTCTTCCATTCTCCAATAAAGATAAGACCTCCACGAGACTTCTTAATAAGATGTTTTTCTATAGCCTATAGGGAAAAAAAGATATTGAAAATTTTAGAAGCAAACTAGTAGTGTTCAAACTTACTATATCCTCTGGCCATTATAAAACCTGGGAAATATGATATTCTATAAAGTAGTAACTTTCCCAAACTAGGAGACTTATTTAATATACGCGTTGAAGTGGGTGATCAAATTGCGTATCATCTGGAACAAATACCTGAATTACTACCATAAGACACAGTGGAAGAGGGGAGACTTGGCCTAAAAATTACCTTCTATATAATATTATCTTTAGTCCTTTACTTCTCAAACTTAAGCATTTGTTTTGGGTGCTTAGTCTGGGTAAGAGAAGCCATATTATAAACACTGTCTATCCTCCTGGAATATAAGTTTTACTCAAAGGATGTGAGAGGGCCGGGCGCGGTGGCTCAAGCCTGTAATCCCAGCACTTTGGGAGGCCGAGACGGGTGGATCACGAGGTCAAGAGATCGCGACCATTCTGGTCAACATGGTGAAACCCCGTCTCTACTAAAAATACAAAAAATTAGCTGGGCACGGTGGCTCGTGCCTGTAATCCCAGCTACTCGGGATGCTGAGGCAGGAGAATTGCCTGAACCCAGGAGGTGGAGGTTGCGGTGAGCCGAGATCGTGCCATTGCACTCCAGCCTGGGTAACAAGAGCAAAACTCCGTCTCAAAAAAAAAAAAAAGGATGTGAGAATGGTGAGAGAAATAGTCTATATTAAATTCGAGTATATCAGAGTATAATGATCACATTTCATTTTTACAATGAGATTATCAAAAGCTTTGCTCCTTTGAAATATGTTCTTAGGCTTTGCTGAAATGAGCTATTTTCTCCCTTTAGAGGTATTTCTATGGAAAAGCAGAAGAAATGGCATTAACTCAGTTTTCTTTAGTAGAAACTATTATATATGATTAGTGGTTAGACTTTTCTTTCTGACAAAAAGGAATATTTTCATGGTCAGTTGTTCTCTGACAAGTTTAGTAACGATCAGCCTTGGAAAATTTATTCTACATTCCCTGTAATAATAATGTGAGTTTCACAGAACTGGAGTGGCTATGTCTTACTCATCACCTATATTCCAGAAGGCATATTATGTAGCGTGCACTCGATACATGTTTAATTATTAAGTTATTTTATAAATGAATGGTGCTCTTAGATAACTGTATTTGACATTTGGGGAATGAGAGGTGGATGAAAACCAAAATAGCAAGAAATTATCTTTGGATTATAAATTTTTGTCACTGTTTTCTTTTAACCATAGTACTCTGAAACACAAATAAAAAGATGAGTTTTTTGAGTATGGGGCAGGATTTTTCAGCTTTCTAAACCTCATGATACCAGCATGTTATCCACATATAAGGTATTCCATAAATGCCCAAAGGATGGTATCCATATGTTTGTAATTTCTGTTCATTATAACATAATTCTTCCCACATTACAATTAAAAGACATCCAAAAGCATATCCACATGGCCTTACTATAACTAAAGTAAAAGGCAGTTAGGGCTTTTTAACAATAGTTTTAAAAGAAAGAAGGAAGCAGGGAAATGGGTATCTATAAGGATAGGAGAAGGTAGGGTGGGTATGGAATAATTTAACTAAAATAGCTCAGAAAGACAAAGTTTAAAAATAATGTACTTCAAATTAGAATGAGTCTTAAGTGGTCATTCCTATCTCTTTCAAACATTCCATATGTCATTTATTTTACGATACTCTAACAGAATAGTTATTGAAAATAACACTGCAAAAACTACATACTTGCAATCATGTCTCAAAGTGAAAGCTGACCGTTATTAAAAAACATTTATTAGGTACCTATTCTTGACTCAGTAACTAAGAAAACTAATTAAAACAGGACAAAGAGAGAAAGTACAGAAATATTTACAGGATCCATAACATACAGCAGATGATTCATGGAAAATAATGTGAATTTATAAGGTTAACTTTAAAACAGACATGCCTTTCAAAGCATGTACAATTAAAAAAGCAATGACAATCATTTTCTTTCCTTTGGAAAAAATTAAGCAAAAGTCAAAATGGTTTTAAAGAAAATTACAAGAAAACAGCAAAAATTAATTTACTGCATGGTATATATATTTTCTCAAATATAAAAAAATTAAATATATTCATGCATTTATCGAATACTATGGAATACCTATTATGTTTCAAGTATCGTACTATGTGCTGAGATAATGATAAACAATTTAGTCTCTCCCCTCATAGGAGCCCATAGTCTAGCGGGAACTACTAAGGGCTATTTTTAACAATATGGTTCTAAAAATATTAAATTCTTCCCAGATAATAACCTATCTGGGATCACAAAACTTTCTAGGTTTAAATTTAATAAAAGAGAATAAAATTCTCCTACTAAAATTTACATTCTTGGCTGTACTTTTAGTTCCATTTATTTATTTATTTATGAGACGGAGTCTCACCCTGTTGCCCATGCTGGAGTGCAATGGTGCGATCTCAGCTCACTGCAACCTCCTCCTCCCAGGTTCAAGCAATTCTCCTGCCTCAGCCTCCTGAGTAGCTGGGATTACAGGCATGTGCCACCATGCCCACCTAACTTTTTATCTTTAGTAGAGACAGGGTTTCACTGTTGGCCAGGCTAGTCTTGAACTTCTGACCTCATAATCTGCCTGCCTTGGTGTCCCAAAGTGCTGGGATTACAGGCATGAGCCACTGCGCCCGACCTAGTTTATTATCTAACACAGTATCTCAACAAACACTTATTGAGTACCTATAATGGGCCAAACACTGTGAGCCAGATATTAAGTTCAACTCCTGTGCATTTTTTTAAAACAACTGTAGTAAATTATGTGCCTAAAAAGTAAGGATATAAAATGGATAAGATTCTTGGTTTAATGAAACAAAACAAAAAACAAAAATTTTAACTCTGACAACTAATTACTGACTACATCAGCACAGTATTGATGTAGTATATAAAAAATATACAATTTTTAAAAAGTAATTAAATCATTAAGTGAATATCGGTTTATAATAGAGCAAGAAGCTAATAACCTACTAAATACATTTACTTAACACACTTTTAACTTACTTTTCTATTTCACAGGTTTTTCTTAGAAATACTCCATATAAAATCTTCCTAGAAGGAATTTTGTTCCAATTATAAACTGTCACAATATCATGGTATGAAGTCATTTAAATATGAAACAATATAATACAGTGGTTAAAAGCACAGGCTCTGCAGCCAGACTGTTCAGTTCCAGGTCCTGTCAATCACCAGCAATACGACTGTCAGCGAGTTACTTAACTTCATTGTTCCTTAAGGTCCTCATGTATAAAATGATGATAATGATTAAATGATCTCATATATGTTTTTAAAAAAAAAAAAAAAAAAGGGTTTGAACAGTGCCTGGCACGTAGAAAATACTATGTAAGTGTGTTGTCATTGTTTTAATTATTTACCCATAAGGCTCTCAATGTGTAGATTCAAGGGTTCATTTGAAATAAAAAACGTTTATGAAAATGTACATAAAGTCAGAAGTTTTTCCAGTCTCTGTAGACATTAACTAAAAGTAATTAAAATCAATTTTCGTGAATACAGTAAAATAAATTCTTATTTATCTTTATCTTATTTATTTATTAAGATAGATTCTCACTCTATTTATGGATTGATTGGTTGACTGAGATGGAGTCTCACTGTCACCCAGGCTGGAGTGCAATGATGAGATATCAGCTCACTGCAACCTCTACCTCCCGGGTTCAAATGATTCTCCTGCCTCAGCCTCCCAAGTAGCTGGTACCACAGGTCTGTACCACCATGCCCAGCTAATATTTGTATTTTTAGTACAGATGGGTTTTACAGGCTGGTCTCGAACTCCTGACCTCAAGTAATCTGCCTATCTCGGCCTCCCAAAGTGCTGAGATTACAGGCGTGAGCGGCTGTGCCTGGCCTACAATAAATTCTTTCTTCAAAAGTTTCTTTAAAATGCCACAAATAAAAGAAGATTTAACATGAGGCTTTTCTATTAAAACTGCAACAAAATCCTATAGTGAATGCATATAATAAAATACTTATATATATTTCCTGAATGTCTATAATAAAACGGTTATAGGACATTCATGTAGTCACTACCAAATACATAGCACATTCGATATGTTAAATAGATGGAAATGTTCTGGAAATAATCACCTCAATAGCGTCATCATACATCTTTCTCGCCTCATGGTCTGTTTTATCTGACATCAACCATGCTTTTAGTAAGTATTCATAAAAACTGTCTCCCAAACCGCCGACAGATGTATGATCTGTAACAAAGGAGAAACAGAAGGACAGAGGTAATGGAAAGGGAAGATAAGACAAATAAAGTAAATTTTTCAATTATAATGACTATGTTACAGGTCAATAATTTAAAAATTACACTGACAATCTTATTTTCAACATACTTCAAATTTAGTCCCATAAGTGTACACATAATCACTTTCCTCTCTATGTGTATCCAATTTTCTTTTCTTTTCCTTTTTTTTTTTTTTTGAGATGGAGTCTCGCTCCGTCACCAGGCTGGAAATGCAGTGGCACAATCTTGGCTCACTGCAACCTCTGCCTCCCAGGTTCAAGCGATTCTCCTGCCTCAGCCTCCCTAGTAGCAGGGATTACAGGCATGCACCACCACACCCAACTAATTTTTGTATTTTTAGTAGAGATGGGGTTTGACCATGTTGGCCAGGATGGTCTCAATCTCCTGACCTCGTGATCAGCTCATCTCGGCCTCCCAAAGTGCTGGGATTATAGGCATAAACCACCGCACCTGGCCATGTGTATTCAATTTTCTAGAAAATATTTTTTCTCTGGATGTGGTACATCACATACTTAGTAGTCTTTTCACTGAATTACAGTTTGTACACTGTAATAGAGCCAAACATTTCCAGAACTGATAATTACCCTTTACATATTAATAGCTTTAAATAAATAAGTTATGACTAAGTATGAAAGCTCAGCTTAAATCTGATGTTAAGCAAAAAGAGCTCACTCTTAAACATATTATACGAGAGTTAATGGTAATTCCTAAGCCATAGATAGTAAATTAAAATACATCTACAAAAAGAAAAACCAAGAATTCCTTTATAAAATAACCTTGCATAATATAATAATAGCTGTTGACCTGCTATCCTAGATTACTATTTATACAAATTTAAGTACATACAGGCATACCTTAGAGATACTGCAAGTTTGTTTCAAGACTAATGCGATGTAGCAAATATTGCAACAAAGTTAGTCACACAAACTTTTTGTTATCCAGTAGATATAAAAATTGTAATGATAGCATTATGTTTAAATAAACAATGTTCTATCTTAATTTTAAAGATACTTTATTGTTAAAAATGCAAATGATCATCTGAGGCTTTCAGCAAGTCATACTCTTTTTGCTGGTGGATGGTCTTGTTTGATGATGATGGTTGATCACTGATTGGGGTGATCACTGATTGGGAGCCGCTGAAGGTTGGGGTGGGTGGGGTAATTTCTTAAAATGAGACAACAATAAAGTCTCCTGCATTGACTGATTCTTCCTATTTGATTTCTCTGTAAGATGAAAGATGTCTCTGTAATGTAGCATGTGACACTGTTTAATAGCATTTTTCCACAGTGAAATTCTTTCAAACTTGGATTCACCTCCTCATATCCTGACACCGCTTTATCAACTAAGTTTATGCAGTATTCTAAATCATTATTGTCATTTCGACCATGTTCATAGCTTCTTCACCAAGAGTAGATTCCATCTCAAGAAACCACTTTCTTTGTTCATCTGTAAGAAGGAACTCCTCATTCATTCAAGTCTTATCGTAAGACTGCAGTAATTCAGTGCCAGCTTCAGGCTCCATTTCTTTGCTATTTCCATCACATCTACAGTTACTCACCCCACTTGAGTTTGAATCCCTCAAAATCACCCAACAGGACTGGAATCAAATTCTTCCAAACTCCTGTTAATGTTGATACTCTGACCTCCTCCCACGAATCACAAATGTTCTTATGGGCATCTAGAATAGTGAATTCTTTCCGGAAGGTTTTCCATTTACTTTGTTTATATCTGTTAGTGGAATCACTGCCTATGGCAGCTGTAGCCTTACAAAATACATTCCTCAAATAATAAGACTTGAGAGTCTTAATCACCCTTTGCCCCATGGACAGCAGAATGGATGGTGTGTTAGCAGGCATGAAAACATTAAACTCCTTGGGCATCTTCACCACAGAAAATGGGTGACCAGGTGTATTGTCAATGAGCAGTAATATTTTGAAAGAGATCTTTTGTGCTTAGCAGGTCTCAACAGTGGGCTTTAAACTCTGCCATCAACAGATGTGCTGTCATCTGAACTTTGTTGTTCCATTTAAAGACCGCACAGAGAGTAGATGTAGCGAAATTCTTAAAGGCGCTAGGATTTTCATAATGGTAAATTAGCACTGGCTTCAACTTAAAATCATCAGCTGCATTAGCCCCCAAAAAGAGTCAGCCTGTCCTTGAAAGCCAAGCATTGACTTCTCTTAGCTGTGAGATGACGTCTTCTTCCAGTAGAAACCTGTTTCATCTACATTGAAAATCTGTTTAGTGTAGACACCTTCATCAATTAACTTAGCTAGATCTTCTGGATCACTTGCTGCAGTTTCTACACCAGCACTTGCTGCTTCACCTGTCTCGTTCATGTTTGAGAGGAAGCTCCCTTCCTTAAACCTCGTAAACCCACTCTGTAAGCCTGCAACTCTTCTCCTGCAGCTTCCTCACCTCTCTTAGCATTCACAGAATTAAAGAAAGTTAGGGCCTTGCTCTGGATTAGGCTTTGGCTTAAGGGAATGTTGTAGCTGGTTAGATTTTCCACCCAGACTATTCAGATTTTTCCCATATCTGCAATATGGCTGTTTTGTTTTCTCATTATTCATGTGTTCACTGGCATAGTACTTTTAATTTCCTTCAAGAACTTTTCCTTTCCTTTCACAACGTCCTAACTGGTGCAAGAGGCTTACTTAGCCTTTGGCCTGTCTTGGCTTTCCACATGCCTTCCTCACTAGGCTGAATTGATCTAGCTATTGATGTAAAGTGACAGACATATGACTCTTTTACTTGGAATACTTAGAGGCCATTGAAGTGTTTATATTTATTGATGCATACTAGGCATATATTGTAGGGTTATTAATTGGCCTTATATTGATATTGTTATGTTTCAAGGAATAGGGAGGCCAAAAGAGAGAGACAGGGAAATGGCCAGTTGGTAGAGCACATAACATTTATTAAGTTTGCCATTCTCTATGGGCGCTGTTCATGCTGACCAAAACAAGTACTATAGTAATATCAAAGATCCCTGATTACACATCACCATAACAGACATAATACTAAGGAAAAAATTTGAAATATTGCAAGAATGGCCAAAATGCGACCCAGAGACAAACAGTGAGTACATGCTGTCAAAACGATGGTACTGGTAGACTTGCTCAGCACAGGGTTATCATAAATCAGGAATCTGCAAACACACACACACGCCAAACCCTGCAATATCTGCAAAGTGCAACAAAACAAAGCATAGAGATAAATATATAAGCATATGGGTATACCTATATTTGTCCCAGATACATTCTTATTTCATCCCACCTATACTTTTAAACCTATCCAATTCAACACTACAGCTCCCAAGCAACCACTCTTTTATCCTTGACTTTCTCCAAACTCTGCCCTAGATCTTCGAACTGTTTCAAAACTGACATCCTCTTCTCTGCATTAAAAAAAAAAAATTACATTTTGTATAACCCTCATTCACTGACACATACAGTACTATCCCTGGTTTTTAAATTGGTGAGAAAAAGATAGATTATTTAGTAGTTTATGGCAAAAACTGGCCATTCATTATTGGGGAAAATGCCAATTTTCATATATTTAGCTCACAAAATACATTTGTGAATGATTAATTATTTATTAGTAAAACACAAAAGAATAAGTTTCCAGAACAAAATATAAGAACATATCTGGTCTTCCTAAGTAAATGATTTTAAGGAAAATACAAAATGAAGGAGTCATAAAGGAAGAATGGACAGCTTCATAAGGTAAAGCTAAAAGACAAATCTAAAAGACAAGAAATGGAGAAGAATTTGCAATGAAGACAAGAAATGGAGAAGAATTTGCAACGTTCGTAACAAGAAAAGGATTACTATCATAAACTACAACTCCTGACAAATAGGGAAAATTAAAATAGGGTACACACAATTAACAAAAAAAGAAACACCAATTGGTAATTAACTTAAGAAAAGATGCCCAATTCCACCAGTGACCAGAGAAAAGCAAACTAAAACAACAAGATTCCATTTTTGTCTATTAGGTCAGCAAACATTTTAAAAGACTGATAATATCCAATGTTGACAAGATTACGGTCCCCACTGCTGAAACTGAAGGACAATTTTGTAGTAGCTAACAAAATTTAACCTTGAAATTATAGTTCTGGAATTATAACAATATTTACAGAAATATACAAATACAGATGTAATAAAAGTTAATAAGAATTATTTTCATTAGTAAGAAACTAAAAAAAAAAAAAACCAAAATGTTTAGGAAGGAGCATAAGCTACAACATAAACATACTATGGAGGACTGCATAATCATTAAAGAGAATCAAGGTGAATCTATAATCTGACACTAAAAGATGTCTAATTATGCTGTTGAGTGGGCAGGGAGAGCAAATTTCAGAATTACATAGTTTGATACTTCTAAAAACGTGTGCTTAAAGAATGTTGGGGTACACATAGAAAAGATCAGATCTCCAACTCTGGGCTCAAGCAATGCTCTAAGGAAGGAACCCTTCAATTTTAACTTCAGACACTTACAGTCATGTGGATACATGTAACATATACGATTAAAAATCATCCTTTGTGTAGAAAGTAATAAATGGGGGAAAAGAGCTCTCACTCACTTCAGGCAACATGCCCACAGTTTACTTTCACCTCATCTCAAATGCTATTACTTCTTGCTTCTTTTTTATTTAACCCTAAGTGTATAATTCTGATGTTTACATATGTATACACAACAAAACCACCACCAAGATAAAATTATAGACATTTCTGGCATCATACAAGTTTTCCTCATGTGGCCTTCACGTCAATACCCAACCCCCAATGAGAACCATTTTTTTCTCATTTCTGTCACCACCATAGATTTGTTTTGCCAGGTTTTGAATGTCATACAAAATGGGCCATTTACAGCTGGGCATGGTGGCTCACACCTGTAATTCTAAGCACTCTGAGAAGCCGAGGCAAGCATATCACTTGAGGTCAGGAGTTCCAGACCAGCCTGGCCAACATGGTTAAAAATCCATCTCTATTAATAATACAAAAATTAGGGAGGCATGCTGGTGAATACCTGTAATCCCAGCTACTTGGGAGGCTGAGGCATGAGAATCCCTTGTACCTGGAAGACAGAGGTTGCACTGGGCCGAGATCACAACCCTGTACTCCAGTCTGGGCAATAAAATGAGACTCTGTCTCAGGAAAGGAAAAAAAAAAAAAAGGCATTTGCTTTCAACTAAGATTTGTTAGCTTAATGATATTCTTTATTTTCTATCTAAATATCTAACAGGACACCTCTGCTTTAAGAAAGCTTCCTGAATCTCAAACATGAAGTGACTAGGTATTATAGAAGTCACTTGGAGGAGTAGAAGACAGAGCTATAATAAGACGTCTTATTCCAAATTTCAGATAGCACAAGAAACTCACAATTAAATTTTGAATAGCTTTCCATGCTCATCATACTTACATTTACTAATTTTATAATGATGGTAATATATGACAGATTTATACAATAGATTATAGTTAGAAGCTAAATTAATTCTAACAGATTGACACATTTTATAATCACAAAAAATTATAAAAGTTAACCCATAACTTGTAAAATATGAATACAGAAATGAAGAGTAGATAGGGAGAGTCCCTTACGTTTAATGCGCATTTGGGATGGGTTAAAGGTTAGTGGTGCCTTTTGGGCACATTATTTGGTAATGAACAAGAGAGAAGTGATTTTGCATTTGAAGAGGTACTATTTAAAAACATTTATGTTATCAAAACAATTATGACAAAATATTCCCATCAATTACAACCTCATTTTTGTGGTTACGTCACAATGTCTTGACTCGTTCAGTGACATTACATCTTATCAACTTCCCAGTCTTTGCTTGGACATCACCGACTGCATAAAATTATGCTGCACTTTAATTGTCCTTATATTTTAACTATGACTTTCTTGTATAGCTTTTTGTTTATTCCAGATTTTCCAACTGTTTTCCTTTTGTGTCCCATCAATTTCCTTATCATTTACTGTATCCTGGCCTCTCAACCATGTTACTTATACTAAGTCACTCTTCACTCCTTATGTCTCTAGAGACCTTCCTCTCAATCTGGTCAGTTTCTAGGCATACTCCACAGCTGTCATCTTGACACCTCTCTTTTCTTGCTTTCCAGAGTGAGGCCCATTGTTTCTTCAGTCCTATGTCTGTCTATGACTGTTTTACTGAACCACATTCTGAAATAACTTCCCACAAAAGAGTGTATGGGATGTAAACCTTTTCATCTGAAAACGTTATTGTTATGCTCTCAATTTTATTTCATATTGGTATCAAATTCAAGGTTGGAAATAATTTTCCCTCAGAGCTTCTTGAAAGTATCATTCCAATATCTTCTCACATCCAGTATACTTTGTAAGAAATCTGATGTTATATTTTTTAACAGGCTTAACATGTTCCCATTCCTATTTCCTCACACTCAACTGTCTTCTCCAAGGTTTACAATCTTCACTGAAACATTGATTAGATTTAGGTAAAGTCTTTGTTTTTTATTTGTTTCTTCCTACAGTCACTGTGCTAGGCACCTTCCAAACGAAAGATCATTATCTTACAGCTCTGGGAAAAATCTTTTCTACTATTTCTTTGATTATTTTCTGTACTCCACTTTCCGAGTTCTCGCCTCTTAAATGCTCATTAATTGGAAATTGAACCTCCTGTACTGGGTTTCTATTATTCTTTTCTCTCAAATTTTAGTCTTTTAGTCTTCCTGTATATTCCAAGAACTTTATTAAATTAATTTTATCTTTAGTCTCTCCACTAAAGCTTTAATGTCACCAATCATACTTTTAATCTGAACTTTTTTTCATTCTCTAATTGCTTCCTTTCATCCATTTTTATTTTATGAATATACCTTCTCAGAGGTTTTTGACTAAAACGGAGAATTAAAAATGTTATCTATAGAACTGCCTGTCTCCTGTGGGATCTCTTTTTTGACTGTATTTTTTTTACTGTGAAACTTAACATGTGTACAGAAAGCATAAATGTTCTCCTTATTGTAGAGAACATTTTTGTATAACCCACAGTCAGAACAATATGTTCCATGTATCCTACCCAATCATAATTCCCACCCCCACTCAAAAAAAAAGAAACCAATATACTAACTTTCAGGGTAATTACTTCTTTGAATTTTTAACACATTTACCATCTGACAGCCTCTCCCAATTACTATGAACTTATTTTGCCTATTGGTATATTTAATATATTAATTAAATGTAATTGTATTCTCACATCTAGCTTCTATAGCTCAGGATTCAACCATGTTGTTGTATGTAACAGTGTATCACTTATTTGCATTTCTATATGATACTCCCCTGTAGTAGTCAACCATCATTAAAGTATCTGTACTTAAGAATAAAGTTCTGGGTAGCTAGTATGGTTTTCCTCTACTGAATAGCGTTATTCACCACTGAATAGACCTAATTGTCACTAATTCTGTCCCCTGAGTGGGAATATTGACTGGATGATTTCTGTGTAGAATGCTTTGAGGAAAGGTGGGCTAACTGGTAGGCTTTGTTTCATAATCAGGAATAGGTATTGTGGGACAGTGGACCTGGCCAAATTTCAGAATGAAGGGAGACTTTATTCTGGGAAACTGACATCCCTACTGAAAGCTTTTACTTTCCTAAATAAAACGGTGATTTTTTCCAAAAGAGCTGTATAGTTATTCCTAGTGGTAAATGCCAGGGATGGAGGTGGCACATAAGGATTTCAGGTAGAACCCACGTTTCATATAATGACCCTCGATAAGTAGCTGGTTTCATTCTACTTTTCATATATTTGTTTACTTGTATCTATTGTTTATGAACCCAAAATCTCGGGAATTCTGTCGGTTACCTTTTCTGTAATCCCTAGGCAGCCATTCCCAGATACTCTGTGTTCTGCAAATTTGTTGAAATCTCTTGTTCATTATTACATCCCGCTTGCCTCCAAATCTTTCTATTATTATGAGTTTATTCCTGTTTATAAATATTTCTCTTCTTTCATTTCATTGTGGTCTCAAGAAAGATGGCTGGCCATGGTGGTGAAGTTACAGCTGAGTCTTCTTCCATGAAGCAGAAGTACTACTATAACTTTCTCAAGTTCGCTACTTCAATCACTGCAATTAGTTAATACTATCTATGTTTAACTTCTTATTCCTCTGTCTCATAATCTGCTCCCACTGTTTGTCCTTACCGTGAATAAAAACCAAACCACATGGAAGCCAAACAAACTTTCATTTAACTCCTGTTTTCTTTATGGTGTGGAACTTGTAAGTTGGTAACTACTTTGTTATTAAAGATGATTTTACATAGAACACCTTTTTAAAATGTGGTACACGGAAAAACCTTTTTCAAATCATAAAACATTTAAACCTTGAACAACACAGATTTGAACCACATGGGTCCACTCGTGAATTTTTAAAAATAAATATATTGAAATGACTTTTAATATTTGCAACAATGTGGAAAAACTCATAGACAAGCCACATGGCCTAGAAATAGAGAAAATATTGAGAAAGGGTTGGGTGTGTCATGAATGAATAACGTATGTGTAGATACTAGTCTATTTTATCCTTTAGTATCATGAAATATTTACAAATCTATTAGAAAAAGTTAAGATGTACCAAAACTTACACACACACAGATATACAGGGTGCCACTGACAGCCAAGAGAAACATAAACAAATGTAAAGATGTGGTATTAAATCATAAATGTCTAAGATTAATTGTAGTACATACTTTACTACTGTAATAATTTCAGTCACCTCTTGTTGCCATGCAGTGAGCTCGTGTTATAAGTATCCACTTAAAACATCCTGTGACACTAATCATCTCTGTGTCTTCAGTAAATTGCATATTGCAGTAAAAAGTGAACTTCCATAGTTCTTGTGTATTTTTTATCGTGTTTGGTGCAGTAGTGTAAACCTTGAATAACACCATGGGACTCATATGAAGTGCCACTAGCAATCTGAAAGTGCTCCCAAGGAGCAAAGAAAAGTCATGATATTACAAGAAAAAGGTGAACTGTTTGAAATGTACCATGGATTGAGGTTTGCCACTGTGGCTGCCACCATTTCAGACAGACTATTCATCTTGCACACAGACAACATAAATTTACAGTATCAATAAATACAGTACTGTGTAGGTATTTTCTCTTCCTTACGATTTTCCTCATAACATTTTATTTTCTCTGGCTTACTACAAGCCACAGTATATAATACATATACAAAATATGTACTAGTTGACTATGTTATTGGTAAGACTTCTGGGTCAATGGTAGACTATTAGCAGTTAACTTTTGGGGGAGTCAAAAGTTGTGTGTCAATTTTTGACTATGCAAAGGGCTAGTGACTCTTAACCCCACCCTGTGTTGTTCAAGGGTCAACTGTAGTTATATAATGATGCTTTGTCAAGATGTTCTTAAAAGTTCATGCAAAATCCCACCCCATACCTGAAACACATTACAGGTGCCCGCCACCACCCCCAGCTAATTTTTCTATTTTTAGTAGAGACAGGGTTTCACCATCTTGGCCGGGCTGGTCTTGAACTCCTGACCTTGTGATCCACCTGCCTTGGCCTCCCAAAGGGCTGGGATTACAGATGTGAGCCCTGTGCCTGGCTCAAGTTTCAATAAAATTTCCATGTATGCATTTTTAAACAAACACTTTCCTAATTCCCCCATACTAAAATTATACTACATTCAATTACTTGCATTAAATATCCATTATGAAGATAATTTTTAAAAAACTTACAATATTTCATTAACATAGATTATCAGAAAATGCATTAAAATCTTGGTATTAAAGATTCCCTTTCAGAGTTTTTTAATCTTCTGTAAACATTATCTTCGTGCCCAGAGCTTTCACATTTTCTTATAGCCCTATGTCCACATAAAATATTTCAAACCACTCAGTTGATTGTAGTAAGAATGTATCTTACAGAAATACTCAAATGCACAATTCCATTCCGCTCCTCTCTCAAGAGTCTGAACTTAACTGTTAGTTCTTTTTCATGATCTACTTGCTCCTTAATCCCCTACATTCTGGCTTCATTCTACACCCTAGTCCTAATATATCAAATAAATTTTAAGCAAGGGACGAAAATTACTAGATTATACAAGAATACTAAGTAGAATGTGGGTGAAATCAGAAATAAGGAGGATACGGCTTTAAAGCAAAGATATTGAGCTCAATTTTGTATATATGGAGTTTAAAGTACCACAAAATACTCACATACAAATATCCTGTACATGTACAGATAGAAGTTTATAACTCAAGAAAGATCACTAATGAAATACTGATTAACATGGGGGAGAATTTTTTTTAAAAGGCCAAATAGCACAGAGTCTCTGCTGCATATCCCTCTGCTTTGTTGTTAGAGTTGTTGATGACTATGTTGTTTGTTTAAACAACTCTTTAAAAATGTAGAAACCATTCTAAGTTAGAGGGCCATATAAAAACAGGCCACAGGCTGGTCTCCATAGTTTGCTAATTGCTGATTTAGATGTCACCAACATACAGGGCAGTTTGTCATGCTCTAAAAAGAGATGAGGTTGATGAGACAAAATGGAAAGGGTCAGAAGAAAAAATTCCTAGGAGTATCAACGTTTCAGAAGCTGTGTAAAGAACAGGAAACAAATTTCCATCCTTTGAAAGTGGACTGGTCTTGCATTTTGCTTTGCTTAACTGAATCTGGTAAACAGTAACAGTGTGCCAGTTTCAAGCCTAAGCCTCAAGAGGCCTTGCATGCTTCATTTCTTGTGGAACTGTTATTTGAAGCAGAGCTGAGTCCTTCCCAGTGGGGCCAACCTAGCCTCTAGCCAACTTGTCAGCTACCTGCCAACACGTGAACAAATCTAGATAAGATAAGCAAAGCCCAAACCAGATCAGCACAATCACGCTGACAACCTGTTGATTCCAGAGAAATAAAAAAATGGTTTTAAGCTACTAAAGTTTAGAAGGGTTTGTGACACAGTAATACCTGTCTTATTTTTGGACCAGTCTACAGGACAGTAAGAGGGCCACATAAGAAATTACTTTTAGTGAAGTGATGGGGAGCAGAGCCCAGAATGCAATGCATTGAAAAGTAAACAGAAAGCAAACAAGAAAAGCAGACTATTCCTTTTATTAAATAGACTTTACCAAGACATGAAGAAGAGATACAGAGTATTTGCCAGAAGGAATCTATGGCATTGAAAAAGAGTTAAAGAAAGTATAAAGAGGAACCTACTGGCTATGAGAAAGGAACCAAGAAGTTTAATATGTAGCATAAGTAAATGCAAACACCAAAAAAGAAAAAGTTCAAGAGTCCAAAGACAGGATCCAGAGCACAGGTCAATGGATAAACACTGTGTCAGGTCTCCATATGCAAGCCTGGAGCCTGAAAGTCTGAAGTCCTGTTTGCCTAGGCTGATTGTCTCCCACCACCCCCCTCACCCACGGGGGTTCACCATTGGATCGCCATTGATCCCCCTAATCGCCCAACAGAGCTTCCCCAGACAAGTCCCTCACCCCACCCTGCCATCTTAACTGTTATTACGGTAATACTCTTAACCCACCCACCACTGTAACTGAACTTACGGTAATGTATACTCCTTGCCTCTACCCCCACCACTGTAACTTATCTTACTCTGTAACTTTCCACTGGTCACCCCAAACCTATAAAACCAAATCCTATCACACTGCCCTTTGCTAAAGCCCTTTTCTGCCTTAGCCCACCTGCACCCCGGTGAATAAACAGCCATGTTGCTCACACAAAGCCTGTTTGCGGGCGGTGGGGGGGGTCTCTTCATTCAAAATGCACATTTTTAATACACTGGACAGAACAATGGACGCTGCATTCTCTGAGACTGGAGAAACAGAGGATCAAGTGCGTAAATAAATGAGTTTACAGGTAAAGAGATTTCCTGCATAAGGATCTTTTCTTTCGCCTTGACTTAGGAAGCAAGGTCATTTGGGTGGGGTTGAGGGAAAGGTGTATGGCGACCAACCATTTAGAAACTCCTAGAGGAGGTGTTCTAGGAATTAAAGCAAAAAATCTAGGAGAACAGAATGGAGGGTGAAAGAAGCAGTAATGAACAGAGATTAACTCTTTGAACCTCAAGTTCAAAATAAGGCTGAGCAATGGGGCAGTAAAAGTACACAAGTTTTCATGTTGTTCAGAGGGAAGGTACAGTAATGATTAATTCTAGATGTTGTTAGAAGAAATATAAACAAGATGTAAGTTAAAATTCGAGGGCAACTGTTAGAAAAAGATGGAAATATACATATATACAAATATTCAAATGAGTAAAAAAAAGATGAGGCAGGATGGGGTAGGATATTTTAAGAATGCCCAATAAATAGGAGGAAAAATAACATAATAGAAATGGACTTTAAAAAAAAAAGTGCCTCTGGCCAAAATAGAGTAATGGGTACTGAGCTTATCCTGAAACCTAAAACCACTAAAATCTTTGGACAAAATACATGAACACTGATTTTCAAGACAACGAACATCAGGTGACAGAGAATAGTAATCGCTAAATGACGGAAAACAAACGAGTCCATTATTTCCCCTCGATTACTGCATCAGGAAAATTTTCAGGTAAAGGTACAGAGAGAAAAAATTAAGACATACACCTATGAACTCCCTAAGTTGAAGAAATAAGGCTAAAAGTGTGGAAAGACTGGGGGCGCCACAGTCTATAGGACAGTATACCAGAGAGAACAGATGTGCACAGAAAGAGAAACCGAGTTCTGCAAAGGATCTCCCTTTAGTATTCAGCAGAGTACTGAGCAGTATATGCATGTGAAGAAACTACCTAAGACTATGGAAAGAACCACATGAAAGCACTGGAGGGAACACTGCCTGGTGCTTACAAAGAGCCTACTGGTAACAGGGCACGTTCACACCAGCCAGACAAGAAAAATTCATAATTCAGAGGGCATTCAGTAGAGTACTCAGGAAGATCTTGCCTCACTGAGCAATGCTCCAGATTCACCTAAAAAATCCAAAATGCACAACAGGAAACAGGTCAAATTATTTCCAAATAACAACTGTAACCCTAAACAAAGCTCAAGAAGATTCCTAGGGAATGAAAAATATCCAGCACCTAGAATCTAGTCAAAAATTACCAGGCACACAGATACAGAAAAAATAATGCACAGTAAGAATAAGGATTTAATCAAAATTGATCCAGAAATGAGCAACTGATCAAATTGATCCAAAGGTCAACATCACTGATCATTAGAGAAATGCAAATCAAAACCACAATGAAATACCATCTCACACTAGTCAGAATGGTGATTATTAAAAAGTCAAAAAACAACAAATGCTGGCAAGGTTGCAGAGAAAAAGGAATGCTTTTACACTGGTGGTGGGAGTGTAAATTATTTCAACCATTGTGAAAGACAGTGTGGTGATTCCACGAAAACCTAGAGGCAGAAATACCATTTGACCCAGTAATCCCATTCCTGGGTATATACCCAAAGGAATATAAATCATTCTGCTACAAAGATATATGCATGCTTATATTCACTGCAGCACTTTTCACAATAGCAAAGACATAGAATGAACCTAAATGCCCGTTAATGATAGATTACATAAAGAAAATCTGGTACATACACATCATGGAATACTAGGCAGCCATAAAAAGGAATGAGATCATGTCCTTTGCAGGGACATGGATAGAGCTGGAAGCCAATATCGTCAGCAAACTAATGCAGGAACACAACACCAAACACCACATGTTCTTGCTTATAAGTGGAAGCCGAATGATGAGAACACCTGGACATATGGTGGAACAATACACACTGGGGCCTGTTGGGAGGTATAGGGGGAGGGAGAGCTTCAGGAAGAATAGCTAATGGATGCCAGGCTTAATACCTAGGTGATGGGTTGATCTGTGCAGCAACCTATCACAGCACACGTTTACCTAAGTAGCAAACCTGGACATCCAGCACATGTAGCCCAGAATTTAAAATAAAAGTTGAAGAAGAAAACAGAAAAAGAAAAGAAAGAGAGCAAAAACAACTACTGAGAAAAAACAAAGTAGGAAGGCTAACACCATTTGACCTCTCTTACAACAAATCTACATTAATCAAATCAGGATGGTATACACTGCTTTGATTGTGTAGATTTAATGATAAATAGGATAGAGTCTAAAAATAAATGCATACTTAAATGTACACTGATTTTTAACAAAGGTGGAAAGGCAATGCAGTGGGAAAAGAATAGCCTTTTCAACAAATGATGCTAAAATAACAGAATATTTGTATGTTAAAAAATAAATAAATCAAAAAACTTGGAGCCCTATAGAAAAAATAACTCAAAATGTCTCACAGACGAAAATACAACACCTGAATCTATACACTTTTTTTTTTTTTTTTTTTGAGATGGAATTTCACTGTTGTTGCCCAGGCTGGAGTGCAATGGCATAATCTTGGCTCACTGCAACCTCTGCCTCCTAGGTTCAAGCAATTCTCCTGCCTCAGACCCCAGAGTAGCTGGGATTACAGGCATGCCACACCTGGCTAATTTTGTATTTTTAGTAGAGACAAGGTTTCTCTATATTGGTGAAGGAGGTGATCCGCCTACTTCAGCTTCTCAAAAGTGCTGGGATTACAGGCATGAGCCTCCATGCTCAGCCCTGAATCTATAAACTTTTAGAAGAAAATACAGTAAGAAATCTTTGTGTGCTTGGGTTAGGCAAAAATGTCTTAGATGTGACATAAAAGAATAATTCATAAAGAGCAAACTGGTAAACTGGACTTCTTAATTAGAATCTTCTGCTTTTCAACACTATTAAGATAATTAAAAGACAAGCCATGGATTGGGAGCCAATACCTTCCAAGAATATATCTGATAAAGGAATTGTATCCAGAATATATACTGAAATCTCAAAACTCAACAATTAAGAAAATAATCTGTTTTTTAATAGGCAGTAGACAAGGGGTTTGATCAGATAATTCACCAAAGAAGTTAAGTGGATAGGAAATAGTATATAAAAAGATGTTCAGCATAATTAGTCATTTGGGAACTAATTAAAACCAAAATAAGTTACCACTACACGTCTATTAAAATGGCTAAAATTGTAATTCTCCTTGAAGAGGTCCTTTACATCCCTTGTAAGTTGTAGTCCTGGTATTTTATTCCATTTGTAGCAATTGTGAATGGGAGTTCACTCATGATGGGGCTCTCTGTCCATTATTAGTGTACAGGAATGCTTGTAATTTTTGCATGTCAATTTTGTATCCTGAGACTTTGCTGAAATTGGTAATCAGCTTAAGATGATTTTGGGCTGATACGATGGGGTTTCCTTAATATACAGTCATGTCATCGGCAAACAGACAAATTGACTTCCTCACTTTCTATCTGAAGATTCTGTATTTCTTTCTCTTGACTGACTGCCCTGGCCAGAACTTCCAATACTATGTTGAATAGGAGTGGTGAGAGAGGGCATCCTTATCTTGGGCTGGTTTTCAAAGGGAATGCTTCCAGCTTTCACCCAGTCAGTATGATATTGGCTATGGGTTTGTCATAAATAGCTGTTATTTTTTTGATATACATTCCATCAATACCCAGTTTATTGAGAGTTTTTAGCATGAAGGAGTGTTGAATTTTTATCGAAGGCCTTTTCTGAATCTATTGATATGATCATGTGGTTTTTGTCACTGGTTCTGTTTATATGATGGATTACATTTATTGATATGTATATATTGAACCAGTCTTGCATCCCAGGGATGAAGCCGACTTGACCATGGTGGATAAGCTTTTTGATGTGCTGCTGGATTCAGTTTGGCAGTATTTTATTGAGGATTTTCGCATCAATGTTCATCAGTGATATTGGCCTGAAATTTTCTTTTTTTGTTTTGTCTCTGCCAGCTTTTGGTATTAGGAGGATGCTGGCCTCATAAAATGAGTTAGAGAGGATTCCCTCTTTTTCTATTGTATGGAATAGTTTCAGAAGGAATGGTACCACCTCCTCTTGGTACCTCTGGTAGAATTTGGCTGTGAATCTGTCTGGTCCTGGACTTTGGTTGGTTGGTAGGCTATCAATTACTGCCTCAATTTCAGAACTTGTTATTGGCCTATTCAGGAATTTGACTTCTTCCTGGTTTAGTCTTGGGAGGGTTTATGTGTACAGGAATTCAAACCACTGCTCAAGGAAATAAGAGAGGACACAAAGAAATGGAAAAACATTCCATGCTCATGAATAGGAAGAATCAGTATCATGAAAATGGCCATACTGTCCAAAGTAATTAGTAGATTCAGTGCTATCCCCATCAAGCTACCATTGACTTTCTTCACAGAATTAGAAAAAAAAATACTTTAAATTTCATACGAAACCAAAAAAGGGCCTGTATAGCCAAGACAATCCTAAGCAAAAAGAACAAAGCTAAACGCATCATACTACCTGACTTCAAACTATTCTACATGGCTACAGTAACCAAAATAGCCTGGTCTGGTACCAAAACATATATATAGACCAAAGGAGCAGAACAGAGGCCTCAGAAATAATGCCACACATCTACAACCATCCAATCTCTGACAAACGACAAAAACAGGCAATAGGGAAAGGATTCCCTATTTAATAAATGGTGTTGGGGAAACTGGCCAGCCATATGCAGAAAGCTGCAACTGGACCCATCCTTATACTGTATTCAAAAATTAACTCAAGATGGATTAAAGATGTAAACATAAGACCTAAAACCATAAAAACCCTAGAAGAAAACTTAGGTAATACCATTCATGACATAGGCATGGGCAAAGACTTCATGACTAAAACATCAAAAGCAATTACAACAAAAGCCAAAATTGACAAATAGGATCTAATTAAACTAAAGAGCTTCTGCACAGCAAAAGAAACTATCATCAGAGTGAACAGGCAACCTACAGAATGGGAGAACATTTTTTGCAATCTATCCATCTAACAAAGGGCTAATATCCAGAATCTACAAGGAATTTAAACAAATTTACAAGAAAAAAACAACGCCATCAAAAAGTAGGCAATGGAGATGAACAGACACTTCTCAAAATAAGACATTTTTGCAGCCAACAAACATGAAAAAAAGTTAATCATCACTGGTCATTAGAAAAATACAGATCAAAACCACAATGAGATATTGTCTCATACCAGTTAGAATGACAATCATTAAAGAGTCAGAAAACAACAGATGCTGGAGAGGATGTGGAGAAATAGGAACGCTTTTACACTGTTGGTGAGAGTGTAAATTAGTTCAACCATTGCGATAGACAGTGTGGCCATTCCTCAAGGATCTAAAACTAGAAACACCATTTGACCCAGCAATCCCATTACTGGGTATAAACCCAAAGGATATAAATCATTCTACTATAAAGACACATGCACACATATGTTTATTACAGCACTATTCTCAATAGCAAAGACTTGGAACAAACCCAAATGCCCATCAATGATAGACTGGACAAAGAAAATGTGGCACATCTACACATTGGAATACTATGCAGCCACAGAAAAGGATGAGTTCATGTTCTTTGCAGGGACATGGATGAAACTAGAAACTATCATTCTCAGTAAACTAATAGAGGAACAGAAAACCATAAGTGGGAGCTGAACGATGAGAACACATGGACACAGAGAGGGGAACATCACGTACCAGGGCCTGTCAGCGGGTGAGGGGGCTAAGGGAGGGATAGCATTAGAAGAAATACCTAATGTAGATAACAGGTTGATAGGTGCCAACAAACCACCATGGCAAAATGTATACCTACGTAACAAACCTGCACGTTCTGCACATGTATCCCAAAACTTAAAGTATAATTTAAAAAAAAGAGAAGAAAAAATAAAATTTAAAAAAAAATGGCTAAAATTAAAAGACTGACCATATCAAGTGTTGACAGGTATATGGAGAAACACTACTGAAGGGAATGTAAAATGTATATGTACTCTGGAAAACAACTTGGCAGTTTCTTAAAAAGTTGAATATACATACCTACTATTTGATAAAAGCAGCCTGTTCCTAAGTATTCACCCGAGGAAAATGAGAATATATGAAGGTTTGAAAGTCAATGCTCACAGCAGCTTTATTTGTAATAACCCCAAACCGGAAACAACCTAAATGTCCAACAACAGGAGAACGGAAAAACAAATTGTGGTATTCCACACAGCAGAATTCCACTCAGAACTAGTGCTATACCCAACATGGATAAATCTCAAAATAATTATGCTGAAAGAAGCCAAATAAAGAGTACATATAAAAGATACCATTTATATAAAACTCTAGAAAAGGCAACCTAATCTTTAACGACAGAAAGCAGATCAGTGGTGTTTTTGTTTGGGGGGGGGATCACAAAAGGATATGAGGAAAGCAGTGATAGATATGCTTGCTATTTTGATTGTGATCATGGTTTCCAGAGGTGTACACATATTTTAAAACATCAAATTGTACATTTTAAATAAGTACAGTTTATTCTATGTAAATTATACCTTAATAAAGCAGGTTTTCAAAAGCAAACAAAACCAAAAGGATATTTGGAATGAGTCCAAACGTATCAGTAATCTCCACAAATTTAGTCATTTTGACCCAGTTTTTAAACACAGAGATGCTCAAACTGAAATGTTTTTAAAAATCTATATAAAAACTATTTTTCCTAAAGATAGATCTAAACTAAAATTGCCTAGGAAATTGAGAATAAATAAATGGTCAAAAGAAAAAAGGGTTTTTCTTTTTGTTTTGGTCAAAACAAAAAGGCTTGGGGATGGACAGAAGGGTTCCATAGAAGACTTATGAAGAGTAAGGAATAGGTAAGTAAACTGAGCAAAGTGAAACAAAACAACAACAACAACAACAAAAAACTGTCATGGAATACTGGTGATCCCCATGAAACTGGAAATTATAAACTTAAAGTGACTTTAACCTGTACTGTTATTTTCACCGGCAATGCTTAGTTGACTCTGTATGTAAATGGGAAAAGTAGGCGGCTGGGTTGACACGAGTTTTGGGATTTCTTAGATAAACAGAGAAAGGGAAAGGTATACACACATGTGTTCCCATAAGTCTGGATCCTACACAGTCCAGGTTGAATAGGAAAGGAACCATCCAGGACCCTTACTCCACTGTTCTTCTGTTTTACTCAACCAGTTAAAGGACAACTTTGGATCAGCCCAGCTGTCAGTATGTTTTACTATTATCTCCAAATACACCACTTTCACCATCAACACCAGCCTCAACAATGCCTGTCAACTTTTCTATAACTCCTTCATTAGTGTTCTTTCCTGTTTCCTGAAGGAGATATTTGTTCTTTGTCATAAGTCCCCTACTGCTCTACCATCTTCCCTGCTATCAGCAGTTAACCGCCTTCTAATTCACAGAGAAAATATGGGCCACACGGAGGAAGGACTAAAAAACATGTCTTTCAATTTTCTGTACTTCCACTTATCAGGTAAGGTGAGCAGGGAAGGCTTCATTGAAAAGGTAACTTTTCAGTTAAAAAAAAAAAAAAACCTGAAGAAAGTCAGTGAGTGAGCTATGCGAATATCTCTGGGAAAATCAATCCAAGCAAGGGAAGTAGTGGCTGCAATAAGTGCGGTGGAGAAGTGCCTAATGGATTCAACACCTGACAGAAGGCCAGTGTAGCTGGAGAATAATGAAGGAAAAGATAATAAGAGCAAGATCACAGGGACCCAAAAGGACTTTGGCTTTTACTGACATGAAAATTGGAGAGTTGCACAAAATGGCATAATGTGACTTACTCTGTAAAAAATGACCGGCTCCTGTATTAAGAATAGACTGAACAAGGCAGAGGCAGAAACAGAAAGGCCAATTAGGATACTATTATAACAATCCAGACAAGGGATGGTGACATGACTCAGGGTAGTGGCATTGGATTCTAGTCATATTTCAAAGGCAGACAGAACAGAATTTGCTGAGAAACTGGAATGTGGTGTGAGATAAAAGAAAGAAATAAAGGATGCCAACAAGATTTATGACATGAGCAAGAACAGAGCTGCCATTAACTGAAAGGGGAAAGACTGGAGGAATAACAGGTTTTGAGGTAGACAGAATGATGATGAAGAGCTCATTTACAGGCATAATAAGTTTCAGGTATCGATGAGGTATTTAAGTAAAGATGTCAAGTAGATAATTGGATATATGAGTATAGAGGCCAAGGACAAGGTGGGGACTGGAGTTCTAGATTTGAGAGAGGTCAGCATGTAAATGGTGTTTAAAACTATGGCACTGGAGAGAAGACAGTGGAGGACTGACCCCTACAGAAGGGTTGTTCACCAACCTTTTGGCTTCCCTTGGTGACATGGACAGCATTGTCTTGGGCCACACATAAAATACACTAACACTAACGACAGCCGATGAGCTTTTTTAAAATTGCAAAAAAAAAAAAAAAAAAATCTCAAAATGTTTTAAGAAAGTTTATGAATTTGTGTTGGGCTGCATTCAAAGCCATCCTAGGCCCTGGGTTGGACAAGTTTGCTTCAGGGCGTTCCAACACTAGGAGAGGCTAGCAGTAAAAAAGAAAACTAATAATAAGAAGAAGACTGAGTGAAGCATGAAACTAAGTAAGGCCATGAGAAAAGCAAAATAATGTATTGTCCTAGAAACTAAAAGTGCTTTAAGAAAAAAGAAGTCTTTCTGATGTGCTGTTGGATTTGGTTTGCCAGTATTTTGAGGATTTTTGCATCAATGTTCATCAGGAATATTGACCAGAAGTTTTCTTTTTTTGTTGCATCTCTGCCAGGTTTTGGTATCAGGATGATGCCAGCCTCATAAAATGAGTTAGGGAGGAGTCTCTCTTTTTGTATTCTTTGGGATAGTTTCAGAAGGAATGGTACCAGCTCCTCTTTCTACCTCTGGTAGAATTTGGCTGTGAATCCATCTGGTCCTGGGCTTTTTTGGATTGGTAGGCTATTAATCACTGCCTGAATTTCAGAATTTGTTATTGGTCAATTCAGGTATTCAACTTCTTCCTGGTTTAGTCTTGGGAGGGTTTATTTGTCCAGGAATTTATCCATTTCTTCTAGACTTTTTAGTTTATTTGTGTAAAGGTGTTTATAGTATTCTATGATGGTAGTTTGTAATTCTGTGTGATCAATGTTGATATCCCCTTTATCATTTTTTATTGTGTCTATTTGATTCTTCTCTCTTTTCTTCTTTATTAAGTCTGGCTAGTGGTCTGTTTTGTTGATCTTTAAAAAAAAACCAGCTTCTGGATTCACTGATTTTTTTTTTTTTTTTTTTTTTTTGAAGGGCATTTTATGTCTCTATCTCCATCAGTTCTGCTCTGATCTTAGTTATTTCTTGTCTTTTGGTAGCTTTTGAATTTGTTTGCTCTTACTTCTCTAGTTCTTTTAATTGTGATGTTAGGGTGTCAATTATAGATCTTTCCTGCTTTCTCTTGTGGGCATTTAGTGCTATAAATTTCCCTCTAAACAATGCTTTGGCTGGCTACCAGAGATTCTGGTGCATTGTACCTCTGTTCTCATTGGTTTCAAAGAATTTATTTCTGCCTTAATTTCATCATTTCCCCAGTAGTCCTTCAGGAACAGGTTGTTCAGTTTCCATGTAGTTGTGTGGTTGTGAGTTTCTTAATCCTGAGTTCTAATTTGATTGCACTGTGGTTTGAGAAACTGTTTGTTATAATTTCCATTCTTTTGCATTTGCTAAGCAGTGTTTTTCTTCCAATTATTTGATCAATTTTAGAATAAGTGTGATGTGGTACTGAGAAGAATGTATACTCTGTTGATTTGGAGTGGAGAGTTCTGTAGATGTCTATTAGATCTGCTTGGTACAGAGGGAAGTTCAAGTCCTGAATATCCCTGTTAGTTTTCTGTCTTGTTGATCTGCTAAATATTGACAGTGGGGTGTTAAAGTCTCCCACTATTATTGTGTGGAAGTCTATGTCTCTTTGTAGGTCATTAAGAACTTGCTTTATGAATGTGGGTGCTCCTGTATTGGGTGCATATATATTCAGGACAGTTAGCAATTCTTGTTGCATTGATCCCTTTACCATTATGTAATGCCCTTCTCTGTCTTTTTTTATCTTTAATGGTTTAAAGTCTGTTTTATCAGATACTAGGATTGCAACCCCTTATCTTTTTTGCTTTCAATCTGGTTGGTAAATATTTCTCCATCCCTTTATTTTGAGCCTTTGTGTCTCTCTGCATGTGACACAGGTCCCATGAATTCAGCACACTGATGGGTCCTAACTCTTTACCCAACTAGCTAGTCTGTATCTTTTAATTAGGGCATTTAGCTGTTTTCATTTAAGGTTAATATTGTTATGTGTGAATTTGATCCTGTCATTATGATGCTAGCTGGTTATTCTGCCCATTAGTTGATGCAGTTTCTTCAGAGTGTCAATGGTCTTTAAAATTTGCTAAGTTTTTACAGTGGCTGGCACTGGTTTTTCCTTTCCATGTTTAGTGTGATGGAGAATGGATTCCCTATTCAATAAGTGGTATTGGGAAAACTGGCTAGCCATATGCAGAAAACTGAAACTGGACCTCTTCCTTACACCTTATACAAAAATTAACACAAGATGGATTAAAGACTTAAATGTAAGACCTAAAACCATAAAAACCCTAGAAGAAAACTTAGGCAATACCATTCAGGATATAGGCATGGGCAAAGATTTAATGAGTAAAACACCAAAAGTAATGGCAACAAAAGCCAAAATTGACAGATGGGATCTAATTAAAGTAAAGAGCTTCTGTACAGCAAAAGAAACTAACACCAGAGTGAACCGGCAACCTACAGAATGGGAGAACATTTTTGCAATCTATCCATCTGAATAAGGGCTAATATCCACAATCTACAAAGAACTTATAAGAAAAAAACAACCCCATAAAAAAGTGGGCAAAGGATATGAACAGACACTTCTCCAAAGAAAATATTTATGTGGCCAAAAAACATATAAAAAAAGCTCATCATCACTGGTTATTAGCGAAATACAAATCAAAACCACAATGAGATACCATCTCACGCCAGTTAGAATGGCGATCATTAAAAAGTCAGAAAACAACAGATGCTGCAGAGGATGTAGAAAAATAGGAACGCTTTTACATTCTTTGTGGGAGTGTAAGTTAGTTCAACCATTGTGGAAGACAGTGTGGAGATTCCTCAATGACCTAGAACCAGAAGTATCATTTGACCCAGCAATCCCATTACAGGGTATATACCCAAAGGATTATAAATCATTCTATAAAGACACATGCACACGTATGTTTATTGCAGCACTATTCACAATAGCGAAGACTTGGAACCAACCTAAATGCCCATCAATTATAGACTGGATAAAGAAAATATGGCACATATACACCATGGAATACCATGCGACCATAAAAATGGATGAGTTCACGTCCTTTGTAGGGATGTGGATGAAGCTAGAAACAATCATTCTCAGTAAACTGACACAGAACAGAAAACCAAACACTGCATGTTCTCACTCCTAAATGGGAGGTGAACAATGAGAACACATCGACACAGGGAGGGGAACATCACACACTGGTCCTGTCAGTGGGTGGGGGCTAGGGAGTTGACGGGTTGATGAGTGCAGCAAATCACCATGGCACATGTATACCTATGTAACAAACCTACATGTTCTGCACATGCATCCCAGAACTTGAGTATAATTTTTAAAAAAAGAAAGAAAAAAGAAATCAAGATGCTGATGGAGTCTGAAAGATGAGGCCTGTGAACTGACAACTGTGTTTAATATTTGGGGATCCCTAGTGCCTAGTGCCTTATCCCTAGTACCTAGAGCTTTGGTAGAATTCTTATCATTATATTACATCACATCATATATTAATCTCTTCAGTAGTATGTAAGTTCTCCAAGGGTATTAGGACACTGTCTACTTTTTCACATCTATATACCCAGCATCTGGAACAGTGGTTGATATTTAGTATCAGTGAAATTGATCAATGCAAACATCCTGTAGATAAGGGAAAACATATTCCTATAATACTATCACCCATATAAAATTGCTATTAATCTTTTGATAGGTATTTATATATATACTCCAATAATTTTCCTTTTCCCTAACACGTGGTTGCAAGAGAGACTACTATATTTAAAAAGTTTACTTAATTTAGAGTTTTCCTCTTATGTTTTAATAGAATAGATAATAATTTATTGGCAAGAGGACATGGAGAAGGCGGTGGGTATTCCAAATGGAAAAAGGTACAGTTAAAATGGGGAAAAGAATATTTTAGAAACAGTTAGAACTGACAAGACCTAGTGAAGAATGAATGTAGGATACAAAGGAAAAGATAAAATCTAGGATGATTACCATTCCCACAGACAGCTATCCTAGATCCAGATTCGTATTACATTAGCTTTCTAGTATGTTCTTCTGCTTTAAGTTTTCCTTTTCCTAATTTAGCCTATTTATTACAATGTGTTTTATAGACAGTTTTAATCAAACAAAAGTAATCTTGTTCCCTCATTAGTTTCTCAAAACCTGGTCCAGTTTCTCGTGAGTCTCTGAATATGACACTTTATGGTATATGCCTTGTTTAACTTTTAACAGAGTATATATTCACTGAGTACAAAAGGAAGAATGTGAATTGAAAATGTTACAATAACAAATCACAACAAAACAAAATTAACCTTATTATTGAATAGTACAGAGAATATTACATTTTCTTGTCAATTATCTTCATTGAAAGCAAAATGTACAAACAAAAAAACCAAACTTCTCAGGTGAGAATTCTGTCCATCTTGCCTTACAGACCATCTGAAATTACATTAAGGCAAAGGGATAACACTAAAGAACTTGAAGCCACTTCTCTTTCCTGTAGAGTATATGTCTACATGTCAAATTTGATAAACCATGTCCCTCTAAGGCCCTTTTGATATTCAGAAATTGGTAACAATTATAAAATACTCCTAAATAACAATGACTCATATGATTTATTTCAATAAGTCATACAGTTAACGGCAGGTTTCTAACAGAAGCTATTGTGTTCTTACAGGAAATTCTGGTACAAAAACTAATTTGAAGCATTTTCAAATACATTATGTCATAAATATGACCCACATGAAAATTCTATTAAATAAGTACAATTAGAACAGATGAAGAAAGATGCATAGAGAAGTTAAATAAATTATCTAAATTATTAAGCAAGAAAATCAGAATTCATTTTCTAACTCAAAATAACATGTCCATTCTTGTTCTTCCACAATTATAAAGTTAGTAATATAAAACAATGAATCAGTAATGACTGATTTCCTGTATTTTCTTCACTTTAATCATTAAGTGACATAGGTTAAGTGTTGTGCTTAGAAAACCAGTAGAAAAAAATAAAGGTTTTTTTTAGAAAAGGAAAAAAGAAAAAAACTAGCACTTTGTCTTTAAATCTAGGTTCCTTACTATTTTCTTTTATATCTGTTGCCAAGTACTTTTCCTGAAGGTAATTACCAGTAATTATTCTCTGTGATTGCTATGTGCATAGCACAGATATTATCATTACTCTAATTATAATATAGTTAGCCAAAACTGAATTGTTAAATTTCAGTTCAATTAAATGTTTGTTTTGCAGACTATTTATAAATATGACAGATGTATACTGCTCAATGATAATAATAAAATTTGATATACTTTTCAGAGGCTGACATAAAATATACAAAAACATTAAAAGGAACAAATTGGACAATTTTGTAAGGACTACAGCTGGTAAAAGGATACCAGGGCAGCTCGCTAGGATTTTAAAGATCTTCTGCCAAAATAATCAGTGAATGGCTCTTTCTATAACATCAAAATTAAAAACTGCTGAGAGCAAACATATTATAAAGTAATTTGAATTTATTTTGTGTGGAAAAAATGCAGAGAAATAAAAGTTATCTTTTCTGCTGCAAATTTTATTGTGACAAAATGTATATAACACAAAAGTTGCCATTTTAACTATTTTCAAAATGCACCATTCAGTAGCATTAATTACACTGACAGTGCTGTAAAACCATCACCACTACCTCGTTCCAAAACTTTTCATCACTTCAAATAGATACTCTAGCAATAACTCTCCATTTTCCTCTCCACTCTCTTCTCATCCAAAGCCTCTCGTCAACTCTAATCTACTTTCTGACTCTCTGAATTTGACTACTCTAGATATTTGATGTAAGTGGAATCATACAATATTTGTCCTTTTCTGACTGGCTTTTTTTGCTTAGCATGTTTTCAAGGTTTGTTTATATTACAGCAGGTATCAGTACTTCATTCCTTTTTATAGCTAATAGTCTATTGCATGTTTATACCCACATATTGTTTACCCATTCATCTGTTGGACACTTGAGTTGCTTCCACCTTTGGCTATCATGAGTAATATTATAATGAATACTGGCATCCAAGTATCTGAGTCTCTGTTTTCAATTCTTTTCGGTATATATATGACCCAGGAAATAAAGTGCTGGGCCATATGTAATTCTACATTTAACTTTTTAACATAGGAACTGTCACTTTTTCACAGCAGCTACGCCATTTTACATTCCTACTAGCAACGTACAAGGGTTCCAATTTCTCCACATCCTTGCCAATGCTTATTCTTCATTCTTTTGATTATAGTAGCTGTGAAGTGGTTCTCATTGAGTTTTGATTTGCAATTTAATGTTAATCATCTTTTTCATGTACTTATTTTCCATTTGCCTATCTTCGTTGAAGAAATGACTATTCAAGTCCTCACCCACTATTTAATTGGGTAGTTTGCCTTCTGTTGTTGAGTTGTAGGAGTTCTTTATATAGTCTGTGTAAATAACCTTATCAGATATGTGATTTGCAAATGTTTTCTCTCACTCTGTGGGTTGTCTTTCATTCTCATGGATAGTATCCTTTGATGCACAAAATTTTTCCATTTTAATCAAATCCAATTTACCTTTTATTTTTGTATTGTTACCTGTGCCTTTGGTGTCAGTCACATCAAAGAATCCAATGTCAAATCAAAGGTCATGAAGATTTGCCACTATGTTTTCTTCTAAGAGTTTTAGTTTGGGTTCTCAAATTTAGAGTCTTTGATCTGTTTTGAGTTAATTTTTATAGATAATATAGACTAAGGGTTCAACTGCATTCTTTTTCACCTGGCTATCCATCTTCTCAACACAATATTGAAGAGAAAGAGTTGGTTTTTTTTTGTCTTTGTTTTTTTGTTTTGTTTTGTTTTTAGAGAGGGTCTCGCTCTGTCACCCAGGCTGGAGTGCAGTGGTGCAATCTTGGCTCACTGCAACCTCCACTTCCTCGGTTCAAGCAATTCCCTGCCTCCGTGTCATCAATGCTGTACTTCTGATCATTTCAGGGCTGGCAATTCTCAAATTGTGATTTACTTTTTTGAGTATCCTTATGCTGGTATGGAAAATGGCATTCTCTTTATTTAAAAATATTTTTAGCTAACATGAAAAATAATGAATATTCATAATCAACTTTGGATAGTAACGGTAAATGAAAAGGAGAAAATAAAAACAATCATTTAGAAAAAACCACACAAAACACTTTGGTTTCTATTTTTACAGCATTTCCTTTTCTAAATATCTTTGTAGATATGTCATATTTATCTATGTCAAGTTATTCCAAAACATAACTTTTAATGGCTGCATAGTATACTACATATGGATGGGCCAAAATGTATTTAACCAAATCCCTATTACAAGATGTTTAAAAGCTGCACTGTCCAATGTAGAAGCACTAGCTACAAGTAGCTATTTAAATACAAGTTAATTAAAAATAAAATGTAGTATGTAATTCCACAACCATACAACCAACGTTTCATGTGCTCTATAGCCACATGTGGCTAGTAACTACTGTATTGAATAACACAGATAATAAAATCCTTCCCTCATTACAAAAGGTTCTGTTAGACAGGATTGCTTTAGATTGCATCCAAATTATCCCTATTATAAATAACTGCAAGATTGTTGTAAACTTCAATATATAGCTCTGAAAATTTCTTTGGAATAAACTGCTAGAAATGAGTTGCTGGTTCAAAAAGTATACAAATACATAAACTCCGGAGACTGGGTACAGGGAGATGTCAATTTCCTTTGTCAATTTAATCAAAGAATAGTGTCTGTTTAAAAGCTACACTGATTTGATTATGGATGTGGTGACATAGGAAAGGGAGACACAAGGGTCTCTGGTGACCCATCTATGGATAAGTCACAAATGTATTTGTCTTTGTAATTACTAACCTGGCAGTAGTAGTAGCCATCTGTACAAAAAAAGATGCTGTCACATGATACTATCTCCAAGATAATGAAGTTATCTTCATTAACACCACTTGTAGGGCTAAAGGTTTTTATTATCCATTTGTGTTTTGATTTTTCATGAACTAACTTTTCTTGGTCCACTTTTATATTGGGGTGATCATTTTTCCTAAAGATTTATAAGAGATTTTGATATAGAAAGGATATGAAAATTCTGTTTTTCAAATATGTCCAAATATGTTTTGTTGGACTGTAACTTGCTTTTGAATTATTAAATGTAGGAGGTTGATATGGTTTGGCTGTGTCCACACTCAAATCTCATCTTGAATTGTAGTTCCCATAATCCTCAAGCGTCGTGGGAGGGACCTAGTGGGAGATCACTGAATCATGAGGGCAGTTACTCCTATGCTGTTCTTGTGTTAGTGAGTTCCCACAGATCTGATGGTTTTATAAGGGGCTTTTACCAGCTATGCTCAGCATCTCTCCTTCCCGCCTCCACGTGAAGAAGAATGCTTGCCTCCCCTTCTGCTATGATTGTAGGTGTCCTGAGGCTTCACCAGCCCTGTGGAACTGTGAGTTAATTAAACCTCTTTCCTTTATAAATTACTGAGGCTCAGGCATTCTTTATACCGGCATGAAAATGGGCTAATACAGTAATATACAGTAATTACTGTTAACAGTAATATACAATAAAGACTGAAACCTTTATTTTTTGTCGTTTCTGTTTTATGTGACATGCTTAGAAAAAGCTTTCCTGATTACATATTCAACCTGGTTTTTAGTATTTTTATGATTTCATCTTTTACATCTAAATAGTAATACCATATAGAATATACACTGGCATATGATCTGAGACAGGAACTAAACATAATTTTTCATATATATTATTGTATCATTATATTATTATAATATTCTCAAATCTCAATATAACTCTCGGGGGTAAAAATTTATAATAGAACTTATGTAGATTACTAAGTAGACATTCAATCCAGTCACTCTTATCTGAAATAAGAAAACTACGTTTTTACATTTTAGAAATGCAGCTCTCAGGGTTTTGGTTTTCAGGAAAATATTTAGACTCAGTCTAGGCATTAGCGCTTACATGTTCTTCAAAATAAAGAGAAAATGAGTCGTATGTAAATAATTTCAGGAAACAGGAAAAGCAAATATAAAAAGAGTCAAAAAAGATTGAAGTCTATTCCCAGATCTATGAAAGACATAATTATATTGACCTATCTGCTTCCCTTTCATAAAATAAAAGACAATTTCCTGGAAAGAAACAAAAAGACAATTCCAGGGCAAATGTTTTCATATTCTTGGTACTCACACTGCGTATTTTCTTACTGGCAGAATCAGCAGCTTTTTCAATACAAAAATTAAATGACTGTTACTTTTGTCTCTTATTTACTATTTCATTATGATTTTATTAGTCTCAAAAATAACTGATCATGTTTTATTAGTGACAAAGTTGCAACTTCTATTGTTTTCATTTTCCTAACCTACAATTACTAAAATTCTGTAAGCTCCACATTTTCACATAAATATTTATTAGTTTTTACTTTTAAAAATCAATTCCTTCAAAAATAAATGAGCTCTAGTTAGAAAAATTACCCTCTCCCTAAACAAAACACTTTCCCTCTAGGAGAGGGAATCGCTTCTATCACTGTTCCATGTAACAACTGGTACCTTCCTGTACAATAATATTTATGTGTCTGCCTATCCTGCCAGCCTATGAATTCAGGCCAAGCCCTATCTTCTTTACCCATCTCAATCTCTTCGAGGAACTTAGCACAGAGACTGGTAAATAATGAATGCCAAGATGGCTTCTTCTAAAATGAATGAATAGACATGGCTCATCCAAGAGCAACTGCCCCCGCTTCTAGTAATCTACTATGCTCGTTTATTTTTCACACTCCTCCTTCACCTCCCTCTCCTAAACAGTGCTTTTATTTACATGAAGATATAATTTATTAGTAAGAGCTTTTAAGTATAATCTTCAAACTGCCACACTGTATTTTAGCAATACAGGGGAATAAAATACTCTTAGAAGACATGTTATTAACATTTCCTTTTGATAAATGAGAAAACTGAAGCTAAGAGAGATCAGAAACATGCCAAAGAAGAGCACCAGTAGACCACAAGGTCAGACACTAACTGAGGGTTTCTAATTCCACGTAGTCAACTTCTCACTATATCAAGCAAAGAATTTTCAGACTATCTTTTAAGAAAACCTCAGGTATACTAGAAATACTTACACTGACCCCAGCGCCCTGTTCTGGGGTTCAAATAATTTGGATAAAGACCATTTGGACGATCCATTTTCTGCAGTAGCTTCCGAATGTGCATAACCTAAGTAAAATGAAATTAAGAATACAATTAATAAAAATAAGTGTCATCGAGGCTTGGTATTAACATAGACTTTGTGTTCTTCCTTACTCAGAATATACACCAATTCCTTGCCTTTGTGTGTGTGTTGGAGGGGCAGCAGGGAGTCAGGAAAGCCTTCTATTTCTTAAATGACTCATTTTTATAAGATGATATATGTCCGTTATTTTAAAATCAAGCAATAATAAAAATAATACAGAGAAAACAGCACAAATAGAAATGATTTTAAATCTCAACATGCTACTACCTAGAAATACCATCTGAAACATCAGTCATAAACATAATTCCAGACATAGTCAATATATATATATTCAAACATAAGAACAGAAATAATTTCACAGGAATCGAATCATAAAATGCCATTGTATTTTGAAAAGTACTAATTTGAATTCAACAGATAAGAAATTAAACAAGGTAAAACAAATTGCTGAACTTTAAATATTTTTCCCACAATTGATATCTTTAAGTTCCTGAAATTCCAATTTTAAAAATATCTCCCTGAGGCTAACAGGGAAAGAAAAATCATGAAATATATTAAGTGGCTGGAGACTTTCCTATGGAGTTATTTTGATTCAACACTAGATTGGGTGAACTTCTAAATGGGTGTCTGGGGGTGGGAGGAGGTGTTATGTTCCTTGTATTCTTATTTGTTTGAGAATATTGCATTTGATGAATAAGCTGGCTGGTATAAATGACTTTGGAAAACTCTTTCTTCTTCAGAGGACCTGATATATGACTTGAGCGCAGTATTAACCCTTCTGCCACAAGGTTTCCCATCATCATTCATCTGGCTGGATTTTGTCTTTAAGTAGTTTGAGGAATGGGCTCAGGGATGCTGTCTATATTCCCAGTGTTCTTTCACGTTTGAGAACAACTGTATGTATAACAATCTCAATCTGAAAAATTCGATGAACCACTTTTTAGCAAGTTCTGAATGATGTCATAAAAGGTGAGAAAATTAAGTCTTCTGCCATCCAAAAAAATATATACTATTTAATTATCTCTGCCTTTCTTCCTTGTCATTTCCTTTCTAAAAAATATCTTTTTATTTCCATGCATTTACTAGCTTTTCTCAGTTTTGTCTTCTAAGTTTCTTCTATTTTGAACACTTTCTTTGTGCTGCTTCCATTTTGGCCTTCATTTTGTTGATATTATTTTTTCTTATACTTTGTTACTAATATCATATCTTGTTGTGCCTGAGCACCTGTCTCTGTTTATACACTTGTTCTACAGGGATGAGGGCTTTATTATGTTTTCTCTCATGGTGATATTTGGTCGAATTTTCAATTGTTCTTTTATATATTTTGTGGCCACAATTTTCCTTCCTTTCCTTTTTTCTGGTAATATCTTTGTATACATTCTGTGCCTTCTCTTTTTTGACAAATTACTCATTACAGTTTTCCTGAAAGTTTTGACATAAAACACAAGGTAAAATCCAGATATAAATGTTTTTTTTTTTTTAGACTTTGCTTATCCCCAGCCACTAGAGATTAGCAATACGACACTGCTTATACTAGTGAATCTGTCATTTATTCCCTTCCCTCACCAAAGTCCGCAGGCACAAACAGCTTGTCTGTAGGAAGCCTTACTCAATTCTGTTCTTCCAGCTTCTCAACACATTATGTCTAGTAAAGTCCACATAAGTTCTGTCAGGCTGTGATCCTGTTCTCATTGCTGCTCATGAGAATTTTGAGTTTTGTATGTCAACATACACCACCTAATTTAGAGAACTGTGCTCTACTGGCTTTGTATTTTTTAATCTGCAGCCCCAAACATCCTGTCTTCAGTTTATACCAAACCTCTCTCTGATCTTTACTGCTTATATTTTTACCTTTCTTCCTATTTTGGGATATGAAATATGAAGTCTCTTTTTTATTTTTTTGAGACAGAGTTTCACTGTTGTTACCCAGACTGGAATGCAATGGCACGATCTCAGCTCACCGCAACCTCCACCTTCTGGGTTCAAGCAATTCTCCTGCCTCAGCCTCCCAAGTAGCTGGGACTACAGGCACACGCCACCATGCCCAGCTAATTTTTGTATTTTTAGTAGAGACCAGGTTTCACCTTGTTGACCAGGATGGTCTCGATCTCTTGACCTCGTGATCCACCCGCCTTGGCCTCCCAAAGTGCTGGGATTGAAGTCTCTTAATTTTGTTAAAAATGGAATTTGCAGTTTATTCTTTTCTCTTCCTTTTTTTTGAGACAGAGTCTTGCTCTGTCCCTCTGACTGGAGTGCAGTGGCTCAACTGCAGTTCATTGCAACCTCCGCTTCCCAGGTGTGAGTGATCCTCCTACCTCAGCCTCTGGAGTAGCTGGGGAGTATGAGCATGCCAAACCACACATGGCTAATTTTTGGTAGAGAAGTGGTTTCGCCACGTTGTCCAAGCTTGTCTTGAACTCCTGAGCTTAAGCGATCCACTTATCTCGGCCTCCCAAAGTGCTGGGATTACAGGTGTGAGCCACTGCACCCAGAAGTGTTTCTTCTTCTTGCTGCTTTTCTTTTTTTTTTCCAATCAATGAGAGCTTGTAAGGTTGCTGAGGTTGGTTGGCCTTGAACTCTTGGCCTCGCCTTCGCAAGCGCCACGACATCCGGCCGGAGCCACTTTGGGCCCCTCTTGCTGCTTTTAAGTTAACTCCTATGATTTAGGCCCTCTACTTCAGACATGCCCATATGTTAAATTATCTGTATTTTACAAATTATCATTTTAATTTCTGCTTTTCCCTTGTTTTGACTACGACTATCTCTTGCTTTTATTCTATGTAAGTAATTCAGCTTTTAACTATGTGCAATCAGTTCATTGTTGTTTTCCATTTTATTAGCTATGGGGATATATTGTTTCAGGTCTCAATTTGTTTCTTTAGCTCCACATTATTTTTGTATCATTTTATTGTTTTATTTTAGTTTTGAGTTCTAATTTTATTAAATTTAATTTCTATTATAGGATGAATTACTCATGGCCATTTTTTACTTTTTTTTAAATTTGAAACTGAATTCTTTATCAGTCTTTTACACGCTATGTACCACTCTGCTTTTGTTTCCAACAGTATGCTTGCACAATTGCAATGCTTTGTTTTATCTTGCTCACATTTACCAGGGTTAGTTCTGATCTGAACTGTGTTGAATTCTCCTTGAGTTCCTTCTGTGTGTGTGTGTGTGTGTGTGTGTGTGTGTGTGTGTGTGTGTGTGTGTGTGTGTGTGTGTGTGTCTGTTCCTCCCTTCCTGGATACAATTTGAGTTCTGGAGTACAAGTATACTACTATCTGATCACTTGAAGCCTATGTGTTCAAGAAGGATGAGAGGTGAGAACTCTGCTGCAGCTATGGGCAATTACATATTTGATGCTCTGGGCACTGGTCTCTCTGGCAAGATTGATAGAGAATACTGGAATTTGTTGACTCCCTTCCCGGAAGGTTTCAGGATAGAGTAGGAAGCAGAATTATGTCTCATGCCAGAAATCAGAAATCTATTTTTTTTATTTTGGTTACCAAATATGATGTGAAGTTACATCTTTGCCTTCTTTTACTGCTTTTGATGAATTTCTACTGTCTTTAATATTTTTGTTAGTATTCATTTAGTCAGGACAGGGAAAATTCTGTCATCTACTTCCATTTTACTGTATTTTCCTGAAAATTCTTCTCTGTTGATGAAGTATTTCATATACTGAAACGAATATACATATGTATCTCGACTCTACGCACATCTCAATTTAAGAAATATAACACTACAAACGCCTTTGGTGGTCTGTTTACCACTTCCACCTCCTGTTCACATACTACTGCCTATATTCCAGAGGTATTTCCAGTCCTGAGCTTCATATCTGTCATTATCTTGACTTTGTGAGAGAAAATCATACAAATTGGGTCATTCTTGTCATACTCAGCTAAATCAGTCAAAGGGCCTAGGGGAAAATCACTCGGGGCACAGAACACCAGCTCCAAAAATTACGTTTTCCACAAGCTGTCTTAAAAACCCTAAGATTATAGTTTTACCTACTACTGTCACCAGTCAGAGCCAGAAAGCTTCTAGAAGCTTTACTCATGTCAATACATTTCCTTTCCAAACTATATATAACATTTCTCTTCTCGTAACACTTCCAACCTTCTGTTTGTTCTCTGGATGTACTGAAGACCACCCCAGTCTGTGTGTCTGCCCTGAATTGGAATTCTGTGCTTCCAAATAAAACATTCAATTTAGAGATTCATCTGTCTATATTATTTTTACTTCGACAATTTATCAAAACCACTTTTGACTCCCTAAACAATATATTGTTCAGCTCTGTTTTGAACTTTATAATTTTTTTAACTGACAGATATAAACGTAATTCATATTTTCATTACTGTTTTATATTTTATTATATAAACTGCCAATACAAACAATGCTTTTATGTATATCATATAAATGTACATACCAAATAATGGAATTGCTGGGTTACAGGGTATGTTTACTAGATAATATTTTTGTTTCCCATTGTAAAAATCCTTCTTTACTTCAAGGGCATAGATTTTTTTATTATCAAAGTATCAGTGTCTTTTGAAGTTAAGCATTCAATGCTCCTGGAATTAACTATTATAATCCATAGTGTGAGACTTGTTATAACAAGCTTCTACATATCTGTAGGTCTGTTTAAGGGCTATTCGTCAGTCTCTTTGTCAGTCTCTATTCGTCAGTCTCTTTGTCACTATTGACAAATACTACACTGTCAATGTTAATAACTAGGCAATGTAAATCCAGCCAGTGTGGTTTTCCTCACAAGTGTCTAGAATGTTTCTATACTGTATAAATTCTAGAAGTATCTCTTCAACTTCCACTGCTGGGGCGGGGAGAAGGGTCATTAGAGATTTCATTGGCACTGAACTACAAATCAATTTGGGGATGACTGAAATTTTTATGATACTGTTTACCTATACATAAACATGCTATCTCTCCATTTATTTATATCCTCTTCAATGTCATTTAATAAAGATTTGTATTTTTAAATTTTTTATTTTTAATTTTTATGAATACGGAATAGTTGTACATGTTATTTTGATACTAACATATAAGGTGTAATGATAAAATCTGAGTAACTGAAATATCCACCACTTCAAACATTTATCATTTCTTCTGTTGGAAACATTCTACATCTTCTCTTCTAGCTATTTTGAAACATACAACACATCACTGTTAATTACAGTCACACTATTGTGCTATCAAACACTAGATCTTACTCCTTCTAACTGCCCTTTTGTATGCACTAACCAACCTCCCACTACCCTTCCTAGCCTCTGATAACCACCATTCTCTTCTCTACCTCCATGAGATCAATTTCTTTTCTCTCCCACATATGAATGAGAACATATAATATTTGTCTTTCTGTTCTTGGCTTATTTCACTTAACATATTGTCCTCCAGCAGTTCCATCCAAATTGCTGCAAATGAAAGGATTTTCTGCTTTTTCATGGCTGAGTAAAATTTTGATCTTTTGTTAGATTTATTTGTAGAAAACATACATATTTTTGTTCTATTACGTAAGACATCTTTTTGTAAAATGACATTTTCTTGCCTTTTGTAGCTGGTGTAGAGAAATGCTACTGATTTTTAACATCCATATTGATCATCTATTTAAAAAACATATTAAACTCTTATTTCTAGTAATTTAAATATAGATTGTCTTAATACCTTAGGTCGATAATCATGTAATCTGTGAATAGCTATTATTTTCTTTCTTCCTTTTCAATTCTTAAACATCTGGTTATTTTGTTTTTCTTGTCTTACCATGCTGGCTAGTAACTGCAGACTGCAGCACAGTGCTGCATGGAAATAGCAGTGCAATTTTAGTAGTGGTTATAACTTCCCAAATAACAATAAATATTTTAAATATGTTCTAAATAGAAGGAATATTTCTTTGAGTAACTTCAAAAGAAAAAATAAAGGCTAGAAGCCTAATAAACATATATCTAGAAAGGCAAACATTTTTAAGCATTAATCAAATCTTTGGGCCAAACAAAGAATAGAAGGCAAAAAACGAACCTTTTTGTAGTAAATAAGGTCCCCTGTCAAGTAGCTGAGGTGGACGAACTCCATATGTAGTGTACCAAATTCAGCCAGAATGCTGCTACCTGCAGATGCCCAGCCCCAGTTTCGCCCTACTCCACTGAATGAAAGTAAAAGTAAAAGGAGACAGGATTGGGAAAAGACCAAAACATTTGTTTAATGAATATGTAAATTTTAAATAGATCTTTTATAAATTATCATATTTGACACAATAGCTTATTTATATCTAAAATTTTATTTAAAATTTAAATACATAATAAATCCATGTTCTAAAAATTAAAACAGTATTTTTTAAATCCATAAATATTTCACCCATTCTCATCTCCATTCACGTCACATGCCCTACAGATAATCGCTTTCATTTGTTTCTTACATATTACTACAGAATGTTTTATGCATATGTAAACATTCCAAATATATATTCTCATTGTCCTCCTATCTTAAACAAAACATAACAAGCTAGTGGTCTTTCCACATCAGTTCACAAACAGCTTTCTCAGTTTGTTTTTCACTGTTGTACAGAATTCCATAATATCAATGATTCTCAAGTGGAATGCCCCACCCCAAAGGCATATGAAAATGTGTGGGAGCATTCTGAGTTGTTCAAACCTTGAATGTGCAACCTGCACTTACTGTGCCAGGTCCAAAGTTATAAACTACCCTGTAGTCAATGATCAGGACAGTATCATACAATAAAGAACTGGCTTGCACCAAATGCTGATGGTGCCTGTGTGAAAACCAATACATTATATAAATAAACGAAATTTATCTAATAAATTCCCTATTGATGGTCCCATGGGCTATTTCCAACATTTTGTTAACATGAACATTTTCAGTGAATAATCTCATGCACGTTTCATTTGTGCAGACATAATCTCTAGAATATGCTCTTGTGTTTTCTTTTTTTAGTCTGTCCAGAGGTTTGTTATTTGAAGCCAGACTACATAAACCAAAAATTATAGAGGCTTTGAATGACAGTATCTTTTAAAAAGGTTAAATTTCTTCTGAACTCAGACTCAGTAAACACAGATTATATTGTGTTTTAGGCTTTGTTAAGAATCGTACATTTCAGTTTTTACCCCAACCTCCAGAAGTAGCCCTGGGGATTTCAGTTGGAAGCCAGGGGTATTGACCAAGGGCACCTAGGCAGCCTTAACCTCTGTTTCCCCACCATCATGTGGCTGTTAAATAATTTCTTCTGCTATTTTCTGCTGAGTTTCTTTGACTCTTGCTTTCCCCATACATGTGCAGTTATAGAATCACCAATGACTTGAGGGAAATTTGTCCATAAATTTTGGGGCTTTTCCTCTGCAATTTCTTTCTATCTGAGATTTTGTCCCTATGTTTCAGTCATTTAAGCAGCTCCAAGGCCTGACCACTGTCTCCTCTGCTCGAAATGACTGCCAAGTTAGACTTGGCCTCTATTGCTCTAAACATGTCCTCAGGGAAAAAGCCAACGTTTATATGGAGATCACCTCTTAGGATCATAGCCCCTTCAAGTTCTATGTGAGTTAGTTGAATTTCAATGTATTTAAACCATTTGGTTTTATATATTTTTGTCTAGCTTTCATGACTGCTTTTGGTAGGACAGCAGTCTGATAAAAGGTGTTTCATGGTTGGAACTGGAAGTCTACATGATTCAGGCAGCAGAGTTCCTAGATTAATCCTACAAGAATTCTAAACCATTCTTAGGATCTTGTCTTATTTTTAGGGTGACGTATAAATATAAATATATTTTCCAGGCGCAGTGGCTCACGCCTGTAATCCCAACACTCTGAGAGGCCAAGAAGGGCGGATCATCTGAGGTCAGGAGTTCGAGACCAACCTGGCTAACATTGTGAAACCCCATTTCTATTAATAATACAAAAAATTAGCCGGTCATGGTGGCGCATGCCATAATCCCAGCTACTCAGGAAGCTGAGGCAGGAGAATTTCTTGAACCCAGGAGGCAGAGGTTGCAGTGAGCTGAGATTGTGCCATTGCACTCCAGCTTGGGCAACAAGAGCAAAACTCTGTCTTAAAAAAAAAAAAAAAAAAAAAAAATATATATATATATATATATATATATATATATATATATATACACACACAGACACACACACACACATACCTTTTTTTTATCTTATGTTTACTTGTATTCTGTCAATTCAATATGCTATATTTTATTTGTGTTTAGAAAACATTAAAAGAGATATAATAACATATCACAACCCTGCTTAAAGTTCCTTCATTGTGTGGTGCTATTTTTAAACTGCCTGAAAATAGGGAAGGCAAATACCACTAAGACATTTTATGTCTAGAAGTGAGAATCAAAGAATAAATATGGATATAGTAGCTACATTAGACAGTCATTTATTTCACAAATAGTGTTTACTATGCTGTGAGAGAGTGGTGAACCTGACATATAATATTCCTGCTGCTATAATAAATAAGATCATTTTAAATAGTGATAGTTGCTATGAAGAAAATTAAAAAGGAAAAATAGAATATTGAATACTAGGGATAGAAAGTAAACTAGAAAAAAGACTCTTTACATATTATGTTCAGAGAAAATGTTTCTAAAATGATACAGTTTGACCTGGGACCTGAATGATTACAAGCCCATGATGAAAAGATTTGGAAGAACAGAATTCCCAGTAAGGGAAAAAACAAATGCAATGGCCTTGAGGGAAAGGAAGGAGGCTAGTTTGGCTAGAGTTCAGAAAGTAAGAAGAAGTGAATGACATTGGATGAGATTAAAAAGCAAGGTATAATCCAGACTACGAAAGAATTTTGTAGGCCATGGTAAAATTTTAGTCTTTAAGTAAAATTGCAGTCTTTAAGTGTGATGGAAAATCATGAATAACTTTAAGGATTATAACATAATACTTAAGGAATGAAGCATACCATTTAGAAAGATTAACTAGGTTTCAGCACAGTGGATGAATTACAGTGTAGTCAAGTATAAAAACAAAACTTACGAAGTCCAACAGTTTGTCATCCTCTATAAAAAGAACTTCTAGCCAAAAGTCAAAAAGGAACATTTTCCAAATGCTAAATTCTAAACAAGGTTTCTAAATGTTTTACATACAGCATCACAGGAAGAATCTAAAATATTAAATCTGATACTTACATATATCCTAGCAACTAAGAAAAACAAGAAAAACCCTAAGAACAAGATATAACACTGCTGAGGATAGAAAAATTCCAACTATGAAAAGATGACGAGCTGCCAAAAACTAAACATATCATGATTTCATACAAATGTTATGTTATTTTTAACTGATCAAAATAAAAGGTCTGGATACTAAAATTTACGTATAGACTCAGAGAACCTGAGTTAACAAAAAAATTTGCAAGGAATACAAAAAAACAACAAGAAGCAAGGAAAAAACATGTTTGTCTTAGCTGACCACCAACAGAAAAAGATTCTAAAAATGTTTGGTAAACTATTGACAGCAAGTCAGCCTAAGTGTTCTACAATCGTATTAAACTGCTTTGATAATGAGTCATCCTTATTTGGTTTGCATTTTGTTCAAAGTCAGTTGAACATATTTAATCAATGTATTGAGAGAATGGAGTAAAGCATTTAGTGAACTGCAATTATTAGAAACCAAGCTTGCAAACAGGCTGATAATGAAATGCATTCCAACAAAAGCAAGGAATGAATGAAAGAAATCAAGCACTCAATGTGTACGCTTAAGTTGAAATATCTTCATTTGTAGGAATAATCGTTTGATGGAGCTCCTATTTTCAATAAGATTTATTTATATTGTATACATGAATAGAATGAAATTGAGAAGCCCTATGATTTTGTATCATCTAAACTGAAAGATTATTTAAAGTAATTACAAATAAAAGTCTATGTAAAAATATCTCAGATTTGTGGAAGGTATTCTAAATGAAAGCAAAAGAATGGGATTTGTGAAAATATCTGATCTGAAATATTTAAACATTTTAATATGCAAAAATTTAGAATTGAGAATATCCCACAATTCAGCAGAATTTCCTCTAAGCAAGCATTAGGAGAGTATCTTCTCTAATAAAACACACAAGAGTCAACTGAAAGTGCCAGTAATTTCAAAATTAGATAAATATACAAGAATGTACGTTTTTAACAATTTCATCTTAGAAAAGAGATTTATAGCAGAATTATTTTACAGGATACCCAATAAAATAAAACCAATTTGTCAAATGATTAAATACTCTGAAAATTAAATAGTTTTGTTTCAGCTCCCCCATTCATTCTTAAATTGTACTCTTATGAATAACACACTATATAATCACTCTCATGATGCCATAATCTGGCTTATAAATTTTTTTTAGTATAATGTAAATATTTTCTCTATAATATCGTTTATGTGGCAACATATTATTTTACCTTATGGACTACCAAATTTGCTTAACAAATGACCTTTACTCTTGAACATTCAACCTGTACTTATGATTTTGTGGACTATGCTGTGATAAACATCATTTTGTATATGTCTTCCTTAGTCCATATATCCAATTTCTTTGCGTAAATTAACAAAGGTTGAATTGCTGGGTCAAGAGAAAAAAGCTTTAAGGGCTTCTGATGAATACACTAGTCTACAAGTAAAGCTGAAATGTAAGAATGGCTTTCTTCTCACCTTTCTGTTATAGCAGATGCTTTAAAAAATTTTTTAAGTAAAAAACTTTCTTGTTTGACAGCAAATGGATAAACCAACTTTAATTTTAATTTTAAAATGAAGTCTGATTTTTGTTACATTTTCATTTAAGTTGAGGGGATATGTAATACATACATATTATTTAAAATTTAAAAAGCACTAAAAAAGTATAAAGTCTCCCTCTACCTCTTCCAATCACTCAATCCCAAAGCAATCTGTTAACACATTCTCATCTAGCCTTTTAGAAAACTGTATGCCTACATAAGCATAATTTGAGTTGCCTATTACGTTTTAAATACTCATTGATCTTTTCTAATTTTAATTCTGTATTTTTACAAACATGTTTTCTAAATATGTTTTCAAAGTTGAGATTGTTCTTCAATTACAGGGTAATGCTATTTTTTTGTTATTACACAGCCCCTCAGCCAAGTATAGAATCTGGTTTATTTTTCTTTTTAAATAAACACTGAGGTATAATTTCATTACAAAAACACATCTTTTCAGGCCCACCATTCAATGGATTGTGACAAATGAAAACAAAGATTGGTATACAAACCTAGTCAATCCTTCCACAATATATCCCTATCCCTTTTGCAATCAATGCACACATTTCCTCCACCAAGTCTCAAACAACTCTCAATCTGCTTCCTCTCACTCTTGCATATTCTAGAATTTCATTTAAACATCATATAGTGTATGCTCCTGTATTCGGCTCTTTCAACATGTCTTTGAGATGCATCCATATTGCTGTATGTCTCAGCAGTTAGATTCTTTTTATGGCTAAGTGGTATTCCATTGTATGAATATAACAACAATTTAAGCTATGTACCTGGTGACATGATAAAAATCTGAAAAACAGTCAAACTTTTCCAAAGTGTCTGTACCATTTTACATCCTAGCAACCTAAGTTTACTATCTTGCCTTTTTGTTGTCTATTTTTCCCATTAGTTGTTTCGTTCTCTATTCCTGCCTTCATTTGGATTCAGTAGTTTTTAGTATTCCATTTTCTTTACTGGCTTATTTTTGTATGACTGTTCTAGGCATTACAATGTAAACCATTAACCTACCACAGGAGACCTTTATATATTATACCACTTCACATATAATGTAAGGGTTTCACATCTCCATACTATCCTCTGTGCTATTGGGGGTAACGATTTTTTCTTCTACATATATTATAGACTCTACAATGCAAGTTATTATTTTTGCTTTAAACAAAGACAAAAATAGAAAAACTAGGCCTTTTATATTTATTTAAATATTTACTCTTTCCAGTGCCCTTCACTTCTTTGTGTAAATCTGCTTTTCCATCTAGTATCATTTAAAAGTTCCTTAAAATCTCTAGCAGTAATTCTCTAAGCTTTTATTTGCCCCAAAATGTCTTATTTTCACCTTTGTTTTTAAAGAATATTTTCGGTGGCTACAGTATTAGAGATCGACTTTTTTCTTTCAACACTTTCAAGATGCATTCAATTGTTTTCTGGCTTGCATTGCTTATGATAAAAAGGAAGTATTTCTATTTTGGTTCCCAGTGTAAATGTCTTTTTTCTCTGGCTAAAACTTTTCTTTATCTAGTTACAGATTTTCAGACATCATGTTTCTTTACATTTATCCTGCAGGGTTCCATCAAATGTTGTAATCTGTGAATTTACAGCTGTTTAACAAATCTGGAAAATTTTTAGACATTACTTCTTAAAAAACAGGCTACAAATATCAGAGATATTACGGGTCTGGTTCCAGGCTACTTCCATCAGGTAAATATCACAACAAAGTGAGTCACACAAACTTTTTGATATCCCAGTATATATAAAGGTTATGTTTATATTATACTGTAGTCTTTTAAGTGCACAACAGCATTATGTCTAAATAAACAATGTTCATATCTTAATTTTAAAAATCCTTATTGCTAAAAATGTAAACAATTTTCTGAGGCTTTCAGCAAGTCATACTCTCTTTGCTGGTGGAGGGTCTTGTCTTGATGATGATGGTTGCTGACTGATCAAGGTGGTAGTAGCTACTGAAGGCTGGAGTGGCTGGGGCAATTTCTAAAAATGAGACAACAATAAAATCTGCTGCACTGATTGATTCTTCCTGTTTTATTTCTCTGTAAGACAAAAGATCTCTCTGTAGTGTGTGATGCTTTTTGACAGCATTTTGTTCACAGTAAAAATTCTTTCAAACTTGGAGTCCATTCTCTCATATCCTGACACTACTTTTTATCAACAAAGTTTAGGGAGCATTCTAAATCTTTATTGTCCATTCAACAATGTTCATAGCATCTTCACCAGAAGTAGATTCCATCTCAAGAAATCATTTTCTTTGTTCATCTGTAGAAAACAACTCCTCATCCGTTCAAGTCTTATCATAAGACTGCAGCAATTCAGTCCCATCTTCAGGCTCCCCTTCTAATCCTGGTTCTCTTGCTATTTCCATCACATCTATAGTTACTTACTCCACTTGAGTTGAACCCCTCAAAATCATCCATCAGGACTGGAATCAAATTCTTTCAAACTCCTGTTAATGTTGATACTCTGAACTCCTCCTATGAATCACAAATGTTCTTAATGCCATCTAGAACAGTGAATCTTTTCCAAAAGGTTTTCCATTTACTTTGCCAAGATCTGTCAGAGGAATCACTATCTAAGGCAGCTACAGCCTTACAAAATGCATTCCTTAAATAATAAGACTTGAGAGTCTTAATCGTTCTTTGACCCACAGACTGCAGAATGAATGTTTTGTGAGCAGGCATGAAAACAACATTAATCTTGGGTATCTTCACTGCAGAAAATAGGTGACCAGGTACACTGAAAATCAGTAATATTTTGAAAGAGATCTTTTGTGCTCAGCAGTAGGTCTCAAAAGTGGGCTTAAAATATTCAGTAAACTGCCATCAGCAGATGTGCTGTCATCTGAACTTTGTTGTTCCATTTACAGACCACACAGAGAGTAGATGTAGTGAAATTCTTAAAGGCGCTAGGATTTTCATAATGGTAAATTAGCACTGGCTTCAACTTAAAATCATCAGTTGTATTATCCTCCAACAAGAGTCAGCCTGTCCTTGAAAGCCAAGCATTGACTTGTCTTTAGGTATGAGATGGCATATTCTTCCAGTAGAAACCTGTTTTGTCTACATTGAAAATCTGTTGTTTAGCATAGCTGCCTTCATCCTTTAACTTAGCTAGATCTTCTGGATCACTTGCTGCAGTTTCTACATCAGCACTTGCTGCTTCACCTGTCACCTTTATGTTCTGGGAGACAGCTTCCTTCCTTAAACTTTGTGAACCAACCTCTGTAAGCCTCAAACTCTTCTCCTACAGCTTCCTCACCTCTTTTAGCATTCACAGAATTGAAGAAAGTTAGGGCCTTGCTCTGGATTAGGCTTTGGCTTACGAGAATGTTGCAGCTGGTTTGACCTTCTACAGAGACCACTCAAACTTTCTCCATGTCAGCCATACAGCTATCCCACTTTCTCATCATTCCTGTGTTCACTAGCATAGCACTGTTAATTTCCTTTGAGAACTCTTCCTTTGCATTCACTACTTAGCTGACTGGCACGAGAGGCCTGGCTTTTGGGTATCTCAGCTTTTGACATGCCTTCCTCACTAAGCTTAATTATTTCCAGCTTTTTTTTTTTTTTCTGAGATGGAGTCTTGCTCTTGTCACCCATGCTGGAGTGCAGTAGTGCAATCTTGGCTCACTGCAACCTCAGTGCCCTGGATTCAAGCTATTCTCCTGCCTCAACCTTCTGGGTAGCTGGGATTACAGGCTTGCACCACCATGTCCAGCTAATTTTTGTATTTTTAGTAGAGAGAGAGTTACACCACATCGGCCAGGCTGGTCTCTAACTCCTGACCTCAGGTGATCCGCCCTCCTTGGCCTCCCAAAGTGCTGGGATTACAGGCGTGAGCCACTGTGCCTGGCTATTTTGTTTTTGTTTTTGAGACAGGGTCTGGCTCTGTCAACCAGGCTGGAGTGCAGTGGCAGGATTTCAGCTCACTGCAAGCTCCACCTCCTGAGCTCAAGCAGTCCTCCTACCTTAGCTTCCCAAGAAACTGGGGCTACAGGCATGCACCACCATGCTGCATTAGTCCATTTTCACACTGATAATAAAGACATACCCAAGACTGGGCAATTTACAAAAGAAAGAGGTTTAATGGACTTACAGTTCCACGTGGCTGGGGAGGTCTCACAATCATGGTGGAAGGTGAAAGGTACATCTCACATGGTGGCAGACAAGAGAAGAGAGCTTGTGCAGGGAAACTCCCTTTTCTAAAACCATCAGATCTCCTAACTTACTCACTATCACAATAACAGCATGGGAAGACTTGCCCTCATGATTCAACTACCTCTCACTGAGTCCCCCCAACACATGGGCATTCAAGATGAGATATGAATGGGAATACAGCCAAATCCTATCAATATGCCCCTGGCCCCTCCCAAATCTCATGTCCTCACATTTCAAAACAAATCTTGCCTTCCCAACAATCCCCCAAAGTCTTAAGTCATTTCAGCATTAACTCAAAAGTCCCCAGTTCCAAGTCTTATCTGAGTCAAGGCAAGTCCCTTTGCCTACATGCCTGTAAAAGTGAAAGCAAATTAGTTACTTCATAGATACAACGAGGGCAACAGGCATTGGGTAAATACAGCAATTCCAAATGGAAGCAATTAGCCAAAACAAAGGGCTGCAGGCCTCATGAAAACCTGAAATCCAGTGGGTCAGTCAAATCTTAAAGCTCCAAAATGATCTCCTTTGACTCCACGTCTCACATCCAGGTCATGCTGATGTAAGAGGAAGGCTCCCATGCCCTTGGGCAGCTCCACCCCTACGGCTTTGCAGGATATAGCCCAATCTCCTCAGTGCTTAAACCAGCTGGCATTGAGTACAGCTTTTCCAGGTGCATGGTGCAAGCTGTTGGTAGATCTACCATTCTGGAGTCTGGAGGACGGTGGCCCTCTTCTCACATTTCCACTAGGTGATGCCCCAGCAGGTACTCAGGGTCTCACAGTGTTGCCCAGGACTTTGGCACATTTTCCCTTGGCATTGTCCTAGCAGAGGTTCTCTATGAGAGCTCCGTCCCTGCAGCAAACTTCTGCCTGGTCATTCAGGCATCTCTATACATCCTCTGAAATCTAGGTGGAGGTTCCCAAACCCCAGTTCTTGGCTTCTGTGCATTGGGAGGCTCAACAGCATGTGGAAGCTGCCAAGGCTTGAGGCTTGCACCCTGTGAAGCCACAGCTGGAGAGGCTGGGATGCAGGGCACCAAGTCCCTAGGATGCACACAAGGGGACCCTGGCCCCAGCCCACGAAACCACTTTTTCCTCCTAGGTCTTGGGCCTGTGTTGGGAGAGGCTGCTACGAAGAGCTCTGACATGCCCTGGAGACATCTTCCCCATTCCCTTGGGGATTCATATTCAGCTCCTCATTGCTTTTGCAATTTCTGCAGCCAGCTTGAATTTCTCAGAAAATGGGCTTTTCTTTCCCATTGCATTGTCAGGCTGCAAATTATCCAGAACTTCTACGCTCTGCTTCCCTTATAAAACTGAATGCCTTTAACAGCATTCAAATCACTTCTTGAAACTTCTTGCACTAGATACCCTAGATCATCTCTCTCAAGTTCAAAGCTCCACACATCTCTAGGGCAGGAGCAAAATGCCACCAGCCTCTTGCCTAAAACATAACAAGGGTCACCTTTGCTCCAATTCCCATCAAGTTCCTCATTTCCATCTGAGACCAACTCAGCCTGGACTTTATTGTCTATGATGCTATCAGCATTTTAGGTAAAGCCATTCAATAAGTCTCAAGGAAGTTCAAAACATTCCCACATTTTCCTGTCTTCTTCTAAGCCCTCCAAACTGTTCAACCTCTGCTTGTCACCCAGTTCCAAAGTCACTTCCACATTTTCAGGTATCTTTTCAGCAACACCCCATTCAACTGGTACTTGCTGCCTCACCTGTCACCTTTATGTTTTGTAGGCAGCTTCCTTCCTTAAACCTTGTGAATCAACCTCTGTACGCCTCAAACTTTTCTCCTACAGCTTCCTCACCCCTCTCAGCACTCACAGATGTGAAGAGAATTAGGGCCTTGCTCTGCATTAGGCTTTGGCTTAAGAGAATGTTGTAGCTGGTTTCATCTTCTGCACAGACCACTCTAACTTTCTCCATACTGGCCATACAGCTATTTTGCTTTCTCATCATTCATGTGTTCACTAGCGTAGTACTGTTAATTTCTTTTATGAACTCTTCCTTTGCATTTACAACTTGGCTAACTGTGGCACAAGAGGCCTAGATTTTGGCTATCTCAGCTTTTGGTTATCTCAGCTTTTGACATGACTTTCTCACTAAGCTTAATTATTTCTAGCTTTTTTTTTTTTTTGAGACAAGGTCTCTCTGTCACTCAGGCTGGAGTTGCTGTGGCAGGATCTCAGCTCACTGCAAGCTCCACCTCCTGGGCTCAAGCAATCCTCCCACTATAAGTGGGACTACAGGCCCCCACCACCATGCCCAAATGTTGCCCAGGCTGGTCTTGAACTCCCGAGCTCAAGCAATCTGCATGCCTCAGCCTCCCAAAGTGCTGGGATTACAGGTGTAAGCCCAGCCTAATTTCTAACGGTTGATTTAAAGTGAAAGGCATGCTATTCTTCTTATCTCTTGAATACGTTGAGGCCATTGTAAGGTTATTTATTGGCATTGTTCTGTCTCAGGTAATAGGGAAGTCCAAGGAGAAGGTGAAAGGAGAGAGAATGGCCAATTTGTGAAGCAGTCAGAACACAGACAACATTTAGTGATTAAGTTTGCCATCATCTATGACTGCTTGCTCATGGTGCCCAAAATAATTCTGCAGTAACTAGAAAGATTACTGATCACAGATAACTGTAACAGACATAATAATAATGAAAAGGTTTAAAAAGTTATGACAATTATCAAAATGTGATCCAGAGACAAGAAGTGTGTGTATGCTGCTGGAAAAATGGCACGGGTAGACCTGCTCGACACAAGGTTGACACAGACCATCAATTTAAAAAAAAAAAAAAAAAAAAAAAAGGAAAAAAGAAGTATCTGCAAAGATCAATTAAGCGAAGCACAATAAAACAATTCATGCTTGTAGTTTTTCTGCGACTCCTCCCACTCCCAAATTCACCACTTCCACAATTCTATTACAGGTATGAATTGTTTCTGACACTGCCCCATAGGTCACCACTGGATATGCTTCACTCTATACTCCAGCTTTTTATTTTTCTTTCTGTGCTTCAATTTATGTGGTTTCTATTGTTTTGTCTTCAAGCTCACTGGTCTTTTCTGACAGTATCAAATCTGCCCTTAAGCTAGTCAAATAAATCTTTTATTTCATGTATTTCTCAGCTCTAGAAGTTTCACTTTGGTCCTTTTAAAAATCTCTTTTCTCATTCTTCAGATTTGCCTTTAAATCCTTGAGCATACTTACAATAGCTATTTAAATTCCTTTACTGCTATCTCTATCACCTCTCTTATTTCCATGTCTGTTTCTATGAACAGATTTTTCTCTGAGCTACAGAATAATGGGCTACATTATTCTGCTGCTTCTTTGCATGCCATAAAGTAATTTTGGATTGGATTACAGATATTATAAAAATATATTGTTGAATATCTGAATTTTGTTTTCTTTCTTTAAAACATGTTCAGGTTTTTTTTAAACATATTCAGACAAGCAGAGAGCCAAATCATGAATAAGCTCCCACTCACAATTGTCACAAAGAGAATAAAATACCCAGGAATACAGCTAACAAGGGAAGTGAAGGACCTTTTCACGGAGAACTACAAACCACTGCTCGAAGAAATCAGAAGAACACAAGCAGATGGAAAAACATTCCATGCACATGGATAGAAAGAAACATTACAATGAAAATGACCATTTTGCCCCAAACAATTTATAGATTCAATTCTATTCCCATTAAACCATTGATATTCTTTACAGATATTTGAAAAAAAAAAAAAACTATTTTAAAATTCATATGGAACCAAAAAAGAGCTTAGTGAGGGCATTCCTAAGCAAAAAGAACAAAGCTAAAGGCATCACACTACCCAACCCAAATTGCAATTTTTCTGCTATTAATAGTATATTAAAAAAAGCTAATATACAAAAAGATCTTAAGGACTGATTTTTTAAATAGCCAATAAAAAACAGACAGAGGACATAAAAATGCTATCCACTGAATAAAATAAACTCGATCTCACTCAAAAATTAATAAAACAAAAATTGAAATAAGATTTTATATTTACTTATCTGATAAATAAAAGTAAACCATATTTTCAAAATGTTACATAAGAGCCATTCTCACACACTTATTAAAGAAATGTTAACTGGCATATCCTCTCTAGAAGGCAGTACTTATCAACAGAAAAAAATGTATATAATTCTTTGATCCACGATTTCTACCAAAGTCATACCAACACATGTGTATGTACACATACACACCATTCCCAACATACACAGGATACCTCCTCTAATATTTTTTGATAGTATTAAAATCTAGAATAATCTAATAGTTCACTAATACAGAATTAAAGTTACAATATTTTCATAAACATTATATTATGAAGCTCTTAAAAAGAATGAGACAAATATATATAAAGTGTTGATATAGAATAATTTTTGAGATCTATTGCTAAATGATGTAAAATGTCAATACTGTTAGACTAAATATCAAAATTTGGATTTTGATCCAAACTATATGCTATCTGCAAAAGAAGCACTATAATTAAAAAAATACAGTGAAGCTGAAAATAAATGGAAAGATAAACCATGAAAACAGTAAGCATAAGAAAGGTAGAGCAGCTACATTAATATCTGATAAACTTCAAGACAAAAACATTACCAGAGATGAAGGCACACTGAAATAATAAAAGGCTCATGTTATCAGAAAACATATACTAAATGTCTAAGTATTTAAGAGTAAAGCTTCATCAAAATGCATGAAGCAAAAAATTGACAGAAATAGAGAAGAGACAATACCATAACCATACCTGGGATATTTTAACACTTCATTTCAGGAATGTATAAAACAATTATACCAAAAAAAAAAAAAAAAATCAGGAAAGATATACATGATCCAAACACCATAACCTAACTGATATATATATAGAATGTTACACCCAACAACTGCAGAATACACATATTCTTATCAAGTGTATATACCAAAAAAGACTATATGCTGAGCTACAAACAAGTTGTAACAAATTTGAAAGGATTCCAATTGTAGAGTATTTTTTACAATCATAATTAAATTAGAAATCAAAACAATAAGATATCTAAAAAACAGCTTAAAATTTATCAATTAAACCACACAATTATATAACTAATGCATCAAAGATGAAATTCTACAGAAAATGAGAAAATATTTTGAACTGAATGATAACAAAAAAGCAACATATCAAAATTCTGGGATGCAGCTAAAGCAGTCCCTGGAGGGAAATTGATAGCTTTATAGGAAAATAGTCATTTATGGAGGGAAAAGAGAGAAAGCTGTAAGATCAGTGAAGAAAGGTATAACCTAGAGTTCCAATGTAAGAAACCAGAGAGCAAAATTAACTTCAATAAGAAAAGAAAAGAAAATAATAAAAATAAACCAGAAATCAATAAAACCAAAAATAAGTAAAAATTAACAAAAACAGAAGCACTTTTCTGAAAAGATTAACAAAATTGACAAATGCCTCATTAAACTTATAAAGAGAAAATAAAAGAATACAAATTACCAGGATCAGGAATGAAAAAATGGTTGTGACTACAGAATCTACAAAGAAGAAAGGTAAAAGAAAGTAACACAAGAACAACTTTACACCGAATTTTCTAATTTAAGTGAAATAGAGAAATTTCTTTAAAATTAAGTAAAACTGATACACAATAAAACAAAATCTGAATATTTATATATGATACATGTTTATATATAGCTTATATATAAATAGGTCATATATAAATATATATATAAATTTTCTTATATATGTATACATATAAATTTATATATATACATACACACACAAAAATTTGGGCAGGGTGCAGTGGCTCAAACCTGTGATCCTAACACACTCTGGGAGGCCAGAAAGGGAGGCTCACTTGAGCTCAGGAGTTTGGCACCAAACTAGGCAACACAGTGAGACCCTATCTCAACAAAATTGGCTGGGCATGGTGGCACACACCTATAGTCTCAGTTACTTGGTACGCTGAGATGGGAAGATCACTTAAACTCGGCAGGTCAAGACTGCAGTGAGCTGTGATTGTGCCAGCGTACTCCAGCCTGGACAACAGAGCAAGACCTTGTCTCCAAACCACCCCCTCCAAACACACACAACACACACATGGAAATTTTAATTTGTTATTAAAAACTTTCCAACAAAAAAAATATCTGGCCCAGGTAGTTGCATTTAGGTCTATCTATCAAACAGTTAAGAAAGAAGTAACTACAGCACTCCACAAATTACTTCTGAAAACAACTTTAATAATAATACCTCATTTAATGAGACCAGATAACTCTCACTAAAATCTGACAAAGGCATTCCAAAAATAAAATTGCTACCAATATCTATCAAATAGTTTCAAACCATATTAGGAAACAGAATACAGCACTATATAAAAAGGATACATTATGGCCAAGGAATAACTAAGGAACTCAAGGTTGATTTAACATTTGAAAATCTTACAAGTAATTTACCCTATTAAAATTAAAAGAATAATGGTGAAAAACCTTACAATTACCCCCAGAGATGAAAAAGAAAAGTATCTGGCAACATTTAACATCCATTCACAGTAAAACAACAACAACAAAATCTCAGTGAAATAGAAGGAAATTTCCTTGATCTGATAAAGGGAATTGATGTAACTGATGAAAACTACAACTAATGCCATACTTCAATTTTTTTAGAAAAGCAGTATTTCAAAGCTTTTATGGAAATCTCAAAGAAAGTAAACAATACAGATGGAGACAATTTTTTTTAAAACAAAACTGTAAACTAAAAGTTATAAAAGATCTATTTGAATATATAAAAGTTTAAAACTTATAAATCATAAATTATTATAAAGACAACAGACCAACAGAAGAGTAGAGAGGAGAATTAATTCTGTAATCTACGAAACACTTTATAAATTAATCAGAAAAATGCAAGAACTCAAGCAAGACTTAGGAATAGACAATTCACAAAGAAGCAAATCTACATGCCCAATAAATTTATGAAAAGGATGTTCAAATTCACTAGTTAGAAAATACAAACAATGATTATACCTGTAGACATTTAGAGACTCTCATATATTGTTGGTGGAAATGTACTACAGCCTTTCTAGAACAAATTTTGGCAATATCTATTAAAGTTAAAAGTACATATCCCTTTAATCCAGCAATCCCACATCTGGAAATCTGTCCCACAGACGAAGAAAGGCATATGCTCTTTGATCTAGCAATTGTATTCTTGAGAACCATTTTCTAAGAAATAAAATTCCTACTACACAAGGACACATATAACAGGATGCTATTCAACAATGTGTGTGGTAGGAAAATAAGGGAAACAAATACCACTGATATGAAAATTAATGAATAAATTATGGTAAACTATCCCATTTCTCATTCAGTATTCATCACAAAGATTGATTTAGATCTTTATTGGGTGACTTGGAATCATATTTCCATGGAGTATTATTGAGTGAGAAAGATAAGAAGCAGAAAAGCGAGTCATTAAAGTGATAACCAAATAAACATTACAAAAAAAGCTCTGCTTTTATTTCTGTCCGCTGTATCATATTGTAGAAGATAAATATAAGACAATTAAGATGGGTTGGCTTTCAGTCATCAAGACTAGGCAGGAAGGCCTATGTGTGGGAAATGTGTAGACCCCAGCCCAAAAAACTAGTAATAATAACTTTAAAAAACAGGTAAATAATGCTAGGTGCAGTGGCTCATGCCTATAATCCCAGCACTTTGGGAGGTAGGAGGATCGCTTAAGCCCAGGAATTCAAGGTCTGCCTAAGCAACAAAATAAGATCCCATCTCTGCAAAAAAAAAATTTTTTAATTTTTAAGTACATGAATAATTATTCATAATATAAAACTCAAGTAAAATGATGTATTTGTTTAAATATACACCAAAGAAACTAAATAAAAATGAATCTTATAAAATGCTCATAACATGGTCCTTGGAAACCTTTCCACTTCAATCTCAATCTTAACTTACAAGTTCTGCAATTTAGTCTTGATTTTCAAGTTCTTGTCCTCTATATAGACAAAATAAGAGCCTCCAGTCTGTCTTCCTACTGGAATTAAGTTTTAATTAATAGCTATGTAGACAATAATGCCCAATTCTGATGATGATCCTGAAGGAAATATCACAAAATCTGTCACGAAACAAGTACATACACAATATCACTTGGCCATATCCTTCCGTGGAGCTTGCCCTGGAACTCCAGCCAGGTGTTTCCTCACCAAGGAGTTAATTTGCACTAAATATAGTGCATGAAATCAGAAATAGTAAAGTTAGATTAATGTTCAGTATTAAATGCTGCTGACATCTCAATGTAAATCTGAACTCAATAAAGTTGTTCATGTCATTTTTAAAAATAATGTCACAGATTCACATCACCAGAAAAATAAATGTTCCTAACTTTTATTCTAAAGGCTTTCAGTGCATGAACAACAATCAGATTTTTAGGTAATTTCCAAATTCCAACATTATGATGAATAAATTTTACTAGGAGAAAAAAATGAGCAGAACAAATTTCAGTCAGCATAAATTACTTAAATGCAAGTTCAAATATGTTGATATTATTAAAATATTAATTGTATATCTTTGTATAATTTCTAAAGTTGTCCAAAGAAAACATTTCACTGACTTCTAAGTAAAAAAACAATGTTTTCAATTAGAATAAAACAGATTTTAAAGAATGATACTTAAGAGTTCAATATGAACTTCAATAGTGTAGATGCTGGAATAAAACCCCACAGCCAACATCATGAGTTATCGCTTCCTTTATCTTTAATATGACATTCAGCAGTCGGAAGCCCTAATTTCTAGGTATACTGTTTTCCATTTCCACTCACAAGATCAGCAGGTAGCATATAAAAAGAAAAAGAGGGGGATGTACTTTGGCTCTATTCTAGCACTAAATGAAAACAAGCAAAGAAAAGAAACAAATATTGTATACCATACTGGTGAGGAAGAGAAATCAAGACTTAGAGAAATGAGTAGTAAAAACTGCAATGAAGACAGTTAACTTGTTTCCAAATAAAGGACATGTTTTAAAAATCAGAAAATGTTTTAAAGAAACAAATGTATGCATATACACAGAAGAAAACAAAGATTATATATAGAGAGAAAAACAATTTAAGTCTTAAAAACACATGGGTGTGAGTCATTAGAAATTTCTAAGACTAAAAGGTCAAAATAATTCTTCCAGAATAAGAATATCCATATAAAGTTACCTTTTCAAATTCACCATTGCCCAAGGAATCCCAGTAGGTGTGTTAAAGGCAGGAAGGAGTTTCTCAGCCAATTGCACTGCTTTAATCTTGAATATCTGAGATTTAAAACATGGAATATTCATAAATTATAGCCACTAGAGTAAGCATTTACTTATTGCGCGCGCTCTCTCATAGTATACACAGCACAAGGTACTGAGTACACGAAAGCACAGGTGGGAAAAAACGTCTCATTGGTACCAGGCAGCATATGGCAATGAGAGAATATGTTTGCCAACTGGATACTAAGGAAAGAAAGCTAACCATGCAAAGGCCTGAAACTAAATTAATTGAAGCAAGGACTTAGTTTTGGTGTTGATATTCTCTCTATTTTCAGCTGGCAAAAACTTTTAAGAGGAAACATTAGGCTATGGATTTTTCATCCAAGGTAAACAAGTTTAGTCCAAAATATAAGCAAAAGAAAAAGGTAATTCAATTTGGATAAATGCCCTTAAACTACTATGAACATGTTATGTCTCAAAATTTTCCATCAAGGTTTAACCATATTATAAAAAAGAAAAGAAAACATTTGAGTTCACATGTTAAATTTACTTCGAGAGTTATAAATGCTTCATTGTGGCCCGGTGTGGCGGCTCACAGCTGTAATATTCTCAGCACTTTGGGGGGCCGAGGTAGGTGGATCACGAGGTCAGGAGTTCAAGCCCAATCTGGCCAACATAGTGAAACCCCATCTCTACTGAAAATACAAAAATGAGCTGGGCGTGGTGATGGGTGCCTGTAACCCCAGCTACTTGGGAGGCTGAGACAGGAGAATTGTGGAAACCCGGGAGGCGAAGCTTGCAGTGAGCCAAGATTGCACCATTGCACTGCAGCCTGGACAACAGTGCGAGACTCCGTCTCCAAATAAATAAATGCTTCATTTTTCAGTCCTAATTGCTGCTTTTCTGGTATCCAAAAACAATAAATTTCCTAAATACAGTGGTATCCAAACTTTTAAAATCATGTAGATAGTAAAATTTCTACTATTTTCTTAACATGCAGTATTATGAAGATGTATATAGTAAAATTTCTACTATTTTCTTAGCATACCCAATAGATAAGTGTGTGTGCTTAACTTTAGAGACCACTGACTTACAGATTCCAAATTGTGACTGGGTTATAATGTTCTATTAGAAAAAGTAGCACACTCTCCTATATGCATCAAGCCTATCCCCTCCTCTCAAATGGTCTCCAAACTGAATGGTTACTTAAAGCTCCAACTTTTCACTGCAGCCCAATAATTTGATAAAAATAGTATTAGATTCTTCTAATAATATAATAAGTAGTTGAAGATCTGGAATAAGTCAAAATTTTGAGTTGCAATTATAACAAAGCATACCAACATTACTGGGGATAGAAAACATTAGAGAGAAATATGTACAAGTAGGTAAGAAAATATCGTAGAGGTCATGTATCCCCATTACCTCTGTGTCTTCACCCCCTCCTTCATGCACTCTCTTCCATCCACTCTGTCCCTCATTAAGATGTTCCAAAGTTCCCTCAGTAAGGCAGAAGCTACTTAGAACTTTAAATTAGATACACTCACACATCTACAATTTATCATTCCCTTCAGTATCTACTTGGACAGCAAAACCCCAAAGAAAAACATTGTCATTTAAGGTGAAAGTTGCATACTTTTCTCATCTTCATCTCAATTAGGAAAAGCAAATGTAAAATCAGTGCTCTTTATTAATACTTTTTACATGTTAGTAAAGACAAGTTACCTTATATAGCAAAAAGTATTGCTTATTTACCATGAAGACAAAGGAATCAACTTTCTTATCTAATAACTAATATTAATACTACATATTTGTTAATCACACATTTTTGTATCACATCTTTTCTAAATATAAACTAAAATTTAAAGTGATAAAATGACCTACAAATATAAACTTTTTGTAAATAGAAAGCATGCTCAATTCATTTCCAGACTAAACCAATAACATATTGTCTAATTTTCAGCTAAAAATCTTGTGTCATTAATAGCAATTAACATATACAATAAACAGTTATAGTAGACAGGTCCAAAGAAAACAACACAGTAATGTCATTGAGAAAAATTCTCTTACATAGCATATAAATCTTAATTTATTCACAAATATATAAACTCTTTAATAATATTTTAGGTTTATCTTCCCTATTTTCAGAAAAATATTTTGGTAGGCAACAGCAACAGCAAATTTAAAACAAATTAGTTTTCAATATGCAATGCTGGCAAATAATACAAAATCCAAAAAGTATCAAAAGTAAAAATTAAGTCTCTTTTTCAGTTCTGTCCCTCAACCACACAATTCCTTTTACAACGCAACCATCTATTAGCTTCTTTGTATTTTTGTGCCAAATCAGTTCCATGGTACACATGGCTCCTAGTCATGTCACATAAAATCCTCATTCCCAAACCCTCCTAAAAATTATTTGTTATAATTTACACACACTCAGAGTCTCTAACACAGAATATCATACATTCTGAACTTGCTTCTTTAATATTATTGTTTGTACCTTGAAGACCTTTCCAAATCAGCCTACAAAGTGTTGCCATCTCATTCTCTTTGGTGGCTGCAGAATTTCCTCTTTTATGGATATACTATAATTTATTTACTCAGCCCTCTACTGATGGACATTTAATTTGTTTCTACAGTATATGGCTATGTAAAATGAATTCCAGAAGTGGATTTGTTGTTTCAATCAGTAGAAACATTTATAATATTAATAAGTTACCGCCAATTTGCCCTTCATATGTGTTTTGCTAATTTATACTTCTACCAGCAATTTGAGTGGCTGTTTCATGTTATCTTTGTTAGCACAAAAGTTATCAAACTTTGGACGACTACCATTTGATAGCAGAAAAGGATACTCCATTATCATAACTCATTTATTTTATTATGAATGTGGCAAGTACTCAAAATCCATTCAAATCCTCTTTCAAGTACTGCAGAGAATGGAAAATTATACATAACACTTGCCAGAGTCCACTCCAGCTAAGGGTCTAGATAGGACAAAAGCACGCCAATTACAAACAAGTATGTGACATTTAGAGGGAAGAAGTGAGCACACTGGAGCAGCGGTCACATGATGGGGGACTGCTTGTCTTGTAAGCACTGTGGTGGAGGTATTTGATTCTTCTGCAGTAGCTCTAACAGAAGTTCTAGTGACTGGTCTCTGGCTACATAGGTACTTAGGGGTAATGAAGACAACAGAACTGGTACTCATCAGCTACATGGTAGCTTAAGCATTTCTCCTGGCTGAAGGGATCCAAGCGTGTAACAAAAGTATCTGATTTCCTAACTTTCCCAAAAACTGTCAGCTAGTCAGTACCCTCTAATAAATCACTAGCTAAAATGGATTCTGGTTGCTGCAACTAGGACTGTTGACTGATAAAATGATGAAAGTAAATAATTTGCAGGTTCAAGAGTCTCAAAAGTACTTAAAAGAAGACTTCCAAGCATTTCATTTATAGAAAAAACTTTTATGTATTCAGTGTATGTAAAATGTAAAACCTTCCGGATATTTTTATCAGAATAAATTATAAGTAATAGAACTATGTTAAAACCAGTCCTAGGTTTAGAAGAATTAGAAGAATTGACCCTAGGTTCAGAAGAACTAGAAGAAATAAAATTTAACAGATACAATGTGGCAAGATTATGAAGAGCTTTAAAGTGTAAGTAATGAAAATGAGGCTGGGCATGGTGGCTCACACCTGTCATCCCAGCATTTTGGGAGCCGATCATTTGAGGCCAGAGGTTTGAGACCAGCCTGGCCAACATTGTAAAACTCTGTCTCTACTAAAAACACAAAAATTTAGCCAGGTGTGAAGGTGTGCACCTGTAGTTCCAGCTAGTCAGGAGGCTGAGGCTGGAGAATCACTTGAACCTGGGAGGCAGAGGTTGCAGTAAACCAAGATAGTACCACTGCACTTCAGCCTGGGCAACAAAGCAAGACTGTCTCTCCAAAAAAAAAAAAAAAACAGTTACGACAACACAATAGGTAACACAGAACCACTGCAGATTCTTGAGGAGGGATGTGACATTAGAATCTATATATGCTTCTTATGCTTGTTTTCTTTATTAGAGTATTTAAATTACTAAGGTAATATTTTCGCAGCCTATTCTCAATCTAGCAGTCAATGTGGGAGTGTTATATAGAAGTCAACAGTTTAGAACCCTCAAATGGCTCCCTATCTCACTGAGAGTAAAAGCCACAGTCCTTAGAGAGGGTATATACCTGTATCAAAGATGTATCCCCATTACCTTCTATGGCTTCACCCACTCCTTCATGTACTCTCCTTCATTCACTCTGTCCCTCATGCACTCTACATCAGCTCCACTGGCCTCTTGTTGTTCTCTAAGGATGCTAGGTATGTTTTTGTTTCACCGTATTTTCATTTGCTACGCCTAGTAAGTGTTCTTACAAAAATATCCTCACCCTCTAATCTCCTTCAGGTCTTCACACAAATGCTACCTTTTAACGGACTCCCTAACCGTCCTATTTGAAATTTAAAGTCGCTTTTGCCCCATCCCGCTTTATTTTTCTCCTTGGTGCTTATCGCTAATAGTGTATGTTCCATCGTGTATAATGAGAGAGAGAGACGTGCTAAGAAATGCATCATTAGGCAATTTCATCCTTGGGCAAACATCACAGGATATACTTACACAAACCTAGATGGTAATGCCTACCATACATCTAGGTTATATGGTATATACAACCTGTGACTCCTTTACTACAAACCTATACAGCATGTTACTATATCGAATGTTGCAGGTAATTTTAATACAATGGTAAGTATTTGTTTACCTAAACATATCTAAACATAGAAAAATTACAGTAAAAATACAGAATACCAGATTAAAAATGGTACATCTGTACAGGGCACTGAGCATGAAGGAAACTCGCAGGACTGGAAATTCTCTGGTGAGTCAGGGAATAAGTGGTGAGTGAATGTGAAGAACTAGGACATTACTGAACACTACTGTAAACTTAAACACTCTATACTTAGGCTACACTAATTTACTTTTTATGATTATCCTTCAGAACAGGAAATTAACCTTGCCTTACCGTAACCTTACTAGATAAACTTTTTCGGCTTTTTAACTTTTTGACTTTTATAATAACACTTAGCTTAAAAACACAAATATATTTTAGAGTTGTACGAAATATTTTTTCTTTATATCCTGATTCTATAAGCTATTATCAATTGTTTTTTCTTTTACTTTTTAAACTTTTTTGTAAAAAACTAAGATAGAAACACAAAAAGCCTAGGCCCACACAGAATAAGGATCATTAAAACATCACTAGGAAATAAGAATGTTGCACCTCTATTATAATTTCATGGAGCCATCATCATCATATCCACTGCTGACTGAAACATAGTTATGCGGTACACAACTGTATATGTGTATCCGTACATACTCTCTCATATATCCATTTTATTTATTGCCTATTTCTCCCACAGTAAAGTCATAGGGGTACAGGAATTTCTTTGTTTCAAATGCTTAAAACAGTGTCTAGCATATAGCAGATGCTCAACAAGTATTGAATAAATCAAGACAAAAGATGCAAAGATTTAAAATAAACAAATTATCTCCTCCCAGTTCCGTACCAAGTTTACCCCCCAATAATTCACGTTAACATACAAGTTTTAAGAACTTTTTGATATGGTCTACAAAAATGTTGGAACAATGATGATGATGCTGATGACAAACACATTAACTTATTTAATCCTCACAACAAGCCAGTGAGATGAGAATTAATTTTGCCCCCATTTTACAGAGTAGAAAACATACAAAATGAGTAAGTAATGTATTTCCCAAGGTCGTACAGCTAGTTAAGTGGTTAGTCTGAATTTAAACCCAGGCAGTCCAGCTCTAGAGTCCAGTTCTTCACCACATACACACCACACACACACCACACACACACCACACACACACACACACACACGTGCACACACACTCCTGCACCTTGCATTATCTAATCTTAATTTTTATAGTTAATATTTAAATTCCTCAAAAATATTTTATTGATTGATGTGTACACCTCTTTGTCTTTTACCTTGTATCTTCCCTCTTGAATGACAGTTTGGCTAATATAAAATTCTGAGTGGTAGCTATTTTATCTCAGGAGTTTAAAGATATTATTCTAATGTCTTCTGACATCTATTGCTACTGAGAACTCCACTGTCAGCTGTCATTCTTTTTTTAAGTAATCAGCCCCTTCTCTTTATTAGCTTTTCATATTTCTACTTTGTTCTTCATTATCTTTTCACATATTATCATTTGTTCCATTAAACTCATCTGAGACTTCTACCAAATATTCTCTGAAACCTCTCAACCTATTTTCATCTCTCAACTCCTTTGCTTATTTTCCCTCTTTGAGTCTACACTACATTCTGGATGAGTTTTTCAGTGTCACCATGAGCATGAGTACCCTTAAAGGCTAGATGGCTATTCCTCAGGACCAAGTGAAGGTCTCTGCAAAACCGAGGGTTAACATGAAGAGACAGAAACACATTCACACACACCTCCTTCTCAAAATGAACCTGAAAATAATAATTTTAAAACTCATAATGAAATCTAAGATTTTATCATACTTGCAAGCTAGTAAGTCAGTCTGCCACAATTTCATAAATGTTGGCAGAAGACACAAGACTACTGGGTCAGAGATGAAAGGCTTTATTATTTACAGAAAAGTAGCAGCCAAAGCTTCAAGTTCACTTGCATTAATTGTACATGCGCCCCACCTCCACCCCAATTGTGCTGGAATGATGCACAGGGCCCACAATGACTGCCTATACACACAGTGGGTTACAATATGGAACATTCAGCTTGGGGTATCTCTTCTACAGTTAGCAAAAGTAAGCCTGGATAAAAGTAAAGTTTATCCAGGGCAAGACATTACCTCATTCCTACAAGCACAATTCTGATTATCTGGGTAAAGAGCAGTCAGGGACTTGCATTCCTGGTACATCCAGCAAAAGCGTGCATGCATGCTCAGGCTCCCATCTTGGATTGCTTTTCTACCCCTTCACATCAGCAAAAGGAGTCCCTTCCTATAGCAGCAGCTGGATCCATTCGGAAGTTGTTCCAATACTTGCAGAACCAACTTTACACCCTTAAAGGCATCAGTCACCATCACCTACCCCAAAGACATCAGCACCAGCAATAACCTGCTAGCCCACTTTCATCAGAGGTCTGAGTTTCAGCTTTGGATATCGCTTTCTCTTAAAGTTTCTAAGTTTTACTAATTAAAACCTCTTCCCCATAGTATCTCAACCCTGTTTGCTTCCTGTAGGAGCCGCCTCTATGATACCTATAGATATTCTTTTTTTTTTTTTTTTTTTTTTGAGACAGAGTTTCGCTCTTATTACCCAGGCTGGAGTGCAATGGCGCGATCTCAGCTCACTGCAACCTCCACCTCCTGGGTTCAGGCAATTCTCCTGCCTCAGCCTCCCAAGTAGCTGGGATTACAGGCGTGTGCCACCATGCCCAGTTAATTTTTGTATTTTTAGTAGAGACGGGATTTCAGTATGTTGACCAGGATGGTCTCAATCTGTTGACTTCGGGATCCACCCGCCTCGGCCTCCCAAAGTGCTGGGATTACAGGCGGGAGCCACAGTGCCCGGCCGATATTCTTTTTAAACTAGCATTTACCCAGTTAACAACTTCATACCTAGTTAATCTTTATATTAAATTTTCTCTGTTCAAGTAACTAGATGGATTGTCTCTTGACTAGACTTCTGAAAAATAAATAATCCATATCTTATCTATTACAAAATATTTGCTTAGTTTAAAAAATAGGAAAATAAAAAATAAAAAAGTTTAAATCATAAACAGTTCCTCTATCTTGAACAAAACACTGTTAATGTTTTTATGTATTTCCATCCCTTTTCTCTATTCATAACATACAATTAAGTAGCTGGATTTTTATTCTCCATAATAATACAAGTAACTTTTCCAGTTTTACAAAACTGTCTAGTTTACTGTCTCCATATCCTTTCCTTTCTATTCACTCCTCAACCTATTCCAACACGGCTTTTGCCGCCATCACTTCATTGAAATAGATCTTGCTAAGGACTGACCATACATATGACCAGAAGTATTTTCAGTTATTATTGACAAGTTCTTCCTTAAAATACAGTCTTACTTTGTGTTCAATAATCTATAATCTCCCTGCTTCCTTCACTGGTTTATCCTCCTCTGTGTGGCCTTTGATCTTGTATTTCCTGGGGCATGACTCTAGGCCCCTTTCTCTTCCTATTCAAAATTGTCTCTCTGGACAATTTCACAATGTGTTTGATTTCAATTATCAGCTACCCAGCAACTGATTCCCAAATTTATATATCTAGTCAATACTTACCCACTGAGCACCAGACCCATTACATCTCTCTACTACTTATTTTCACTTAAATATAACAAAATCTTCTCAAACTCAAAATACCTAAAACTAACCCATGATCTTCTCCCTCTAATCTAGCATTCTTAAAGTGTTTGCGATTTAATAACTATCCTACCATCAATCTACCACCAAAAACAGAAACCTAAGAGACAAAATCCATTCCTTCTGTCTTATATCCCCCTCCAAATATCACCCAATCCTTTTAAATTTATCTCTCAAATACCCTGAAATCATTTCTATCTCTCATCTCCATAACACCATCTTAGTCCAAGTTGCCATTATTTCTTGGCCAAAATACTGTGATGACTAGCTGACCAAATGAACATGGATACACACACACATACACACACACACACACAAAGCTGTAACCAACTTTTGGTCTATACGTTGCTTTAGTCACTGAATATATCAAGTACATTTTTCCTAGTTAAAATATAACCTAAAAATATATATTTAGGTGATAGTTGAACATTATCCTACGGTAACAGATATATCAATTTGTTTAGTCACTCTCCTATGGATGAATATTCAGGTCTTTTTCAGATGTTTGCTACTACAAACGGCACTGCAATAAAACATCCTTTTAAGTATACCCTTGTGTATCTACTCTGCTGCTTCTAGATAATAGATTCCTAGAAGGGGGTCAGAGTATTTTAAATTTTAAATATTTACTTCACACAGCCAAATTATTTTCTGAAAAGACAGTATCCATTTATATTCCAACAGTTAATTACACGTTTGTTAAAATGCAAAGTATACATTTAATTACATATTATACATACAACACAGGTACATTTTATTGCATATAAACTGACCTCAATAGGGTCTTAAAAGTCTCTGCCAGGCAAACAATGTGGAAGTGTGAGAGTCTATTACAGGCAGAAAAATCATGATATAACTCTATAAACATACAGGGAGATAAAACAATGTGGTCTAAATAAACAGTTTCACAATACTGTGGTTTAATGTAAGTGTAAAGTCCAGAGAATCTTAGGAAACAGTAAGCAGATCCCTCAGATGATCTCTTTTACAGTTTTTGACCTCTTTAGAAAGTACTCCCTCTACTTTCTATGGAAACTATCATTTTATCTGACAAACAAGAAACTCCATTCCGTCTTTTACCTTAAAGCTGCTGCAAATGCCATATAAACATGTTTCCAGGCCTCCTCTGCAACTAAGGTAGTAAGCAACACACCTTTGTTTTGTTATTCAGGAATATGCAAATTAGGCTGTAAGGGGAAGTTAGAGACCAGAGATGGTGAGGACTCCATTTAGCCATTCAGCCAATAGGTAGTGTCAAGTTCATCTGGTTTCCAGAAATTTTTAAGGATAGCATCCAGTGTTAGCTGGGCCATCAGTGCAAACTGCAGCGTGTGTGCAGTAATGACTACAACGAATCAGTATTGTGATGGCATTCCTGGCTACACAGAATTTAGAAAAAAAGGAGAAGTAAAACTGTCATTAGTTGCCGACAAAATGACTGTATCTCAAAAATCAAAACGAATCTAGCAAAAAAACCCATACAAGCAAATACAAGATATTTTTCTTGCTTTCTTGCAATGCTAAGATTTTCAGTACAATGCTAAATGTAAATGGTGAAAATGGAACACCTCCCTTTATTCCAGATACTCGGGTAAAAACATTTTAATATTTTATCATTATTTACATATAGTTTGCTGTTGAGTTTTTGTAGGTGTCCCTGACCAGAATGAAAAATAATTACCTTCTAGTACAAGTTGAGTAGCTCTTATCCAAAATGCTTAGCACCAGAAATGTTTCCAATTTGGGATTTTTTTAATTTTGAATTATTTGCATTACACCAGTTTAGCATCTCTAATCTGAAATCAGAAACACTCCAATGAGCATTTCCCTTGCACTCCATGATGGTAAGTTCAGGATTTTGGAGCAGTTCAGGTTTTTGGATTGGGAATAATCACACTGTACTAGTCTACTGAGAGATTTTAATTATGAATGGGTGTTCCATCTTGTCAAATGCTTTTACTAAATTTATTGCAATAATTATATAATTTTTCTCCTTTATTCTGTTAATATGATTAATTACATTAACTACTTTTTCAAATGTTTAATTCTGCTTTCCTAAAAGAAAGTTTTTCATGATATATTCTTTTATATTATATACATAAAAAGTTGCAAAACTAGCTAAGCTTCACGAATATTAATAGTTTGTTCAGGATTCTTGCTAATGAATTCCAAAGGTATACTAGTCTGTAATTTCATCTTGCTATACTGCCTTTCAGGCTACGACACTAGCGATAGCTGGCCTCTAAAGAAGAGTTACAAAATGTTCCCTTTTCCTCTGTGGAAGAATGATTTTATTTATTCCTTATTTGATATAATCTACCAATGAAACCATTTAACTTGGGAGTTAATTCTGTGAAATCGCTTTTTATTATGAATTCAATTAATACTACAAATGGCATACTTCTTACTTTACCTTGACTCAGTTTTGATAAGATTATTTTTTAGAAAATTTGTTTTATCTAAGTTATTAAATTTTGCAAAAAAAAAAAAAAAAAACCTGCTTACAATATTCCATTATTATGCCTTTAATGTATGTGGAATCTGCAATGATAGCCTAATATTGGTAATACCATTCGTTCCTGCTATTGGTAATCTATCTGTCTTCTGTTATTTCTTAATCAATTTAGCTAAAAAGGTTTATCAACTCTGTTGATACTTTGAAAGAATCAACTTTGTAATATTTTCAATTTCTTTTCTAACTGCTAAAATAGATGTGATGTCTATTTATTTAGAAACATATTTCTTAATTTTCAAATATTTGAAGTTTTTCTGATGTCTACTATTGATTTCTAATTTAATTCCACTGTGGTCAAAGATCATGCTTTTTTTGTTTTTGAGAGATAGGGTCTTGCTCCGTTGCCCAGGCTGAAGTATAGTAGTGTGATCACAGCTTACTGCAGACTTGACCTCCCGGGCTCAAGCAATCCTCCCACCTCAGCATCCTGAGTAGCTGGGACTACAGATTCATTCCACCATGCTCAGCTAATTTTTGGATTTATTGCAGAGATGAGGTTTTGCCATGTTTGCCCAGGCTGGTCTTGAACTCTCGAGCTCAAGCAATCCACCCACCTCAGCCTCCCAAAGTGCTGGGATTACAGACATAAGCCATTGCACCTGGCCATACTCTGTACTATTTCTAACTTTTTTAATGGACTGCATGTGTTTTATGATCCCGGGTATGACTTATTTTGGTAAGCATACCATGTGCACTTGAAAAGAAGGTGTATCAGCAGTTGCGGAGGAAAGTGCTCTATAAATAAAGATCAATTCATTTAAAATTGCTGATAGCATCATTCAGGACTCCTACATCATTTCTGTTTTCTGTCTACTTATTCTATCAATTTAAGAGAAGAATGTTGAAAGATTCAACAATCTTTGTGGAATTGCATTTTTAACAAAAAATTTAAAAGGAATCTCTTTTTAATTCTTTCATTTGTGATTCATACATTTCAAAGCTCTGTTATTAGGTGCCTACTCATTTATGTTTTAATGTTGTGATTATGCCTCTCTAATAGATCTTTTTTTTTTTTTTGAGACAGAGTCTTGCTCTGTCGCCAGGTGCCAGGCGGAGTGCAGTGGCGGGATCTCAGCTCACTGCAACCTCCACCTCCCGAGTTCAAGCAATTCTCCTGCCTCAGCCTCCCGAGTAGCTGGGACTACAGACACACACCACCATGCCCAGCTAATTTTTGTATTTTTAGTAGAGACGGGGTTTCACCATGTTGGCCAGGATGGTCTTGATCTCTTGACCTCATGATCTGCCCGCCTTGACCACCCAGAGTCCCGGGATTACAGGCGTGAGCCACCATGCCCAGCCTGAATAGATCTTTTTATCATTATGAAAGGTCTCCTTGTCTCTGACAGTACTTTTCATCTTGAAGTATACTTCGATACCGATGTAGTCATTTAAATCTTTCTACACTTGCTGTTTATATATTATGTATCTTTTCTCCCACCCATTTACATTCAACCTGTCTATAAAGTGTGTCTTTTTTAAACAATGCATATAGTTAGGTCTTGCTCTTATGCCCTTTTAACTATTTTTGCCTTTCACTTAGATTATTTCATTCATTAAAACTGAATGGCATTATTTATATTACTGGATATTGGTGTATGATATTATTTTTTGTTTTCTGTTTGCCATTTCCACTGTGTTTGTTGTTGTTCCTCTCCTCCTTCCTTTTGGGTTTTTTTTTTTTCATTTAAATATTTTCTTGGCAGGGCGCAGTGGCTTTCACCTGTAATCCTAGCACTTTGGGAGGCCAAGGCAGGAAGATCTCTTGAGCCCCGGAGTTCAAGACCAGCCTGGCCAACATGGAGAGACCTGATCTCTACAAAAAATAAAATAATTAGCCAAGCATGGTGGTGTGCACCCATGATCCCAACTACTCAGGAAGCTGAGGTACAAAGATCACTTAAGTCTCAGTAGTAAGTGTAGTCGCACCACTGCACTCCAGTCTGGGTGACAAGAGTGAAACTCTGTCCCCCAACCTAAGGGGGAAGAAAAACTATTTTATAGAATTACAATTTATTGGTGGTTAAGCTATACATGTTTGCAATACTTTTATTTAATGTGTGTCCTAGGGATTAATTATGTCCTTAAAGTTTCACAGACTATTAAGAGTAATATGGTGTAACTTCATATAAAATGGAGAAACCTTACAATCTTATAGTTCCATTTCCTCCCTCCCTCTCTTATTTCATGGCTGCATGTGTCATCTATGTGCGTTATAAACCCAATAAAAAAATGCTACGGTTTCTGCCATAAGCATTCATGTAATTTTAATTGAAAAAATAAGAATCTCTGTGGTTTCTGATGAGTATTCAGCAATCATCAAATTAAAGTGCCACCACATATAATGTGTCCTTTTTTTCTGAATGCTTTCAAACTTTTCTCTTTGTATTTGGCTTTCAGCTGTTTGACCATGATATGCCCACATTTGGTTGGTATTTATCATGTTAGGATCTACTTAACGTCTTGAAATTCAGGTCTAGGTCTATCACCAAATATAGGAAAAAAAGGAGTCATTATTTCTTCAAATATTTTTTACAGCTGTTTGCTCTCTTCATACAGGATTCCAATTATATGGATGTTGGAATACTGTCCTACAAGTTCCTGAAGCTCCATTCATTTTTAATAAATATTTAATTCTCTTTCATCACACTGGATAATTTACATTAATCTATCTTCAAGTTTATTAACTTTTGCCCTTCCAGTGATAGCAGTCAACAGGATGACTTTTTGCTTTAGACACTGTAGTCTTCATTCTAGAATTTCCATGTTATTTCATTTCTGATGAGATTTTCATCTATTGTTCATTTCAGAAATATCTTCCTTTATGTCACTGGGCATAGTTATAACAGGTGCTTTAATACCCTTGTCAATGAATGCCAATATCTGGGTTACCTCAGAACAGGTCACCACTGATTGACTTTTGGGGAAAAAAAATGGATCATTTCCCCATTTTTTTCATACATTGAATAATTTTTAAACTGTATCCTGATCACTGTGATTGATATGCTTTGGAGGAAACTGATTCTGTTATATCTTCTAAGAAGTGCTCATTTTTTTGTTTTAAAAAGCACTTAAATTTGGCTAAACTCAAAATCTAACAATAAGTCCAAGAGTTATGACAGCCTAGTATGTGTATAATTGGAATCCCAGAAGTAGGGCATGGAGCTTTTATAATACATTTTTTTTAAAAATTACATATAAAGGAACAAAGAATTAAAGCAGATTTCTCATCACAAATTATGAAAGCTGTAAGATAAATGTAGTGATTTTTTTAAGTATTGATAAGAAAAAACACAGATGGTCCCTGACTTAGAATGGCTCAACTCATGATTTTTCAACATTATAATGGTATGAAAGTGATAAGCATTCAGAAGTAACTATACTTCAAGTGCCCATATAGCCGTTCTGTCATTCACTTTCAGTATTTAATAAACTACACAAGCTATTCAACACTTTACTATAAAATGGGCTTTGTGTTATACAATGTGGCCCAACAGTAGGCTAATATAAGTGTTCTGAGCATGTTTAAGGTAGGCTAAGTTATGATGTTTGGTAGGTTAGGTATACTAAATGCATTTTCAACTTAAGATGTTTTCAATTTACAGTCAGTTTATCAGGACATATCCTAAGTCAATGAGCACCTGTATTTTAAAACAATGACTGAGAACTTTTTAGAAAACAATTTAAGATACCAGCCGACAGATCCAAGTAGCTCAAAGAACCTCAAGCAAGATAAACAGTCCTACTCCTACCCCCATACCCGACACACACACACACACACACACACACACACAAACAGTAAAGCCACTCAGATTCTTCATACGAAACAAAATATGAACAGAAAATTTTAAGGGCAGCCAAATAGAGGAACAAATAGTTAAAGCAAATTTCTCATCACAAAGTATCCAAACTATAACATAATGCAGTGACATTTATAAAGTGTTCATAGGAAACACCATCAACTTAAATTTTATACCAAAGAAAATTTTTCAAACAATAAAGTAGAAACAGATTTTCACACTAACAAAAACTAAAAGAACTCACTACCAGTAGACCTGTACTATAAAAAAATGTTAAAAGAAGCTCTTCCCACAGAAGGAATAAAATACCTGAAAAATCAGAAACCTGAACCTGTAAAAAGAAAAGACCAACAAAAATGACCTAAATGAAGGCAAACAAAAAGGCATTTCTTTTATTTTTAATAATTCTAAATGATAACTGACCATCTGAAGTAAAAATAGTAGCAATGTACTATGGATTTGCAGCATAAAACTGAAATGTATAACAACAACACCACGCACAAAAAGAGAAAAAGAATATTGTTGGTACAGTATTTGTTTGTAGATGCCCTTTCTCACCTCGAGAGAGGTCCCCTTCTAGTTTGCTGAGAACTGTTATCATGAACAGATGTTACATGTTGTCAGATGTTTTGTGGCATGTAATAAGATGATTATATGATGTTTTTCTTTAGTCTGTTGACATAGTGAATTACATTGGTTCATTTTTGAACATCAAACCAGCATTGCATTCTTGGTCATGCTGTATTATCCTTTTAATCTATTTCTAGGTTTGATTTGGTGATATACTGTTGAGAATTTTTTGCATCTATATTCACATAAGATACTGATCTATAGTTTTAATTTAATACCTCTGTGTATGTGTTACATAAGATTAATGCTGGACTAATAAAATAAACTGAAAAGGTTTGCTCTTTTTTTCTTAAATGTTCGGTAGAATTTGCCAGTGAAGCAACTTGGGTTTGGAGTTTTGATTTTTCCTTTCCAAGTTTTAAAACTATGCAATTTTTGATAGATACAGTTCTGATCCTTCTCCCCTCCCCGCTTTCCCCTCCTTTTCTTCCTTTCCACTTTCCCTTCTCCTCCCTTCCCTCTCCTTTTCTTCCCTTTCCCCTCTCCTTTTTTGTCTCCTTCTTTTGGAAAAAAAAATCAGTTTTACTTCTCTTGGCACAGAGCAATATATGAAGGTGGCTATGTCCTGACTCCATATATGTCTTACATGAAGCTGTCCCTCAAATATGTACAGTTATCTGCCACATTTCAGTGTTAGAGAATTGGCAGTTGGCAGATGAAACATCTCAGGAAGGTTCTTAATGGCATTTTTGCAAGGAGGAAGTTTTGGGTCAAGTGGAAAAGATGAAACCCAAGAATGAATATCCATCCTCCAACTTCCTGGGGAAATCTAAATCCCAAAGGTTTTATAAAGAAAGGCTCCTCTCTGAGTGATCTTTGAAAGGAAGAGCCCAGACTTACTCTTTGTACATAAGGCTGAAGCAGACAGAGGATAGGGGTAAGCAGCAGACTGCAGACTCAAGGCAGAGGAGTGAAACATATATAGGAGAGCTGAGGGGACTGAAAGAGACTAGAGTTCCAAGTCACAAATCCCACTCCTTTCTAAGTCATGAACAAAAACTCTTCCTCTAGGACTGGTTTCTCCAGCAGCTATCTTTACTCCAGGGCACAAACTGCAATTCCTAGGATCAGGAACCAGGCAAGGATGCCTACTCTCCCCATTGTAGTAGATGTCCTAGGCAATGCAGTAAGGCACGAAAAAGAAATCACACAAATAAAACCATTCTCTGCCTCAGGAGAAAGAGAGGAAAAAAACAAAAATAAATAAGAATTCTCTACACAGAAAAATAAAACTCACCTCTATTTACTAGTAACATGATTGTTTATAAGATAAATCCCAAAGAATCTATTAAAGTATATTTTAAAGCTACTAGAATTATTAATGAAGTTAGAAAAATCACAGGGTAAAAAAATCAACATAAAAATCAATTGTTACAGTGTGGAGGATAGCTTAAGAAAGAAGAAAAGGAAAAACAAAATGTAAAAAAAAAAACTATTACATATTGCAAAACAATGCAAATGTTTTTAATGCCACTGAACTACACACTTAAAAATTTTTCAAATGGTAAATTTTATGTTATGTACCTTTTAGTACATTTTTTTTTAAATGATAGCATCCGGAAGTTATTTAAAAGAAACAAAATGTACTGAGACAGCTGAGAATTTAACTCTTTATTAAAAGTTTTTTTAAAAATCAACTGTATTTATATATACTGGCAATGAACAATGGGAAACTAAAATTTAAAATACAGAACTACTAAAAACATGAAATAGGTATAAATTTATCAAAATACGTGCAAGATCTGTATGCTAAAAACTAGAAACACCAATAGAAAAAAACAACTAAATAAATCATATTCATGGACTGAAACACTCAATACTGTTAAGAGGTCAAATCACTCAAAATTTACAATCCCAATCAAAATCCCAGTAGATTATTTTATAGAAATCAACAAGTGGATTCTAAAATTTATACAAAAAGGAAAAGTAACTAAAACAGCACAACACTTTTGAAAAGGAATACAGCTGGAGGACTCACACAACCTGATTTCAAGACTTTCCATAAAGCCATAATAATGAACACAATATGGCAGTGCCAAAGACAGACACATAAATCAAGCGAACAAAGAGTCTCTAGAGTAGACCAACACATAATCAACTAATTTTCAACAAAGGTACAAAGTCAATTAAAGAAAACGTAGTCTTTTTAACATCCATACGGGAAAAAATGGACTTCAACTTATACCTCACAGTGTACATAGGATTTAACTCAAAATCAATTATAGACCTGAAAGTAAAAATAAAGTAAAACTCTAATACTTTTGGAAGAAAAATTAAGAGAAAATCTTTGTGATGTGGGATTAGGCAAACATTTCTTTAACAAAATACCAAATGCATGAACCATAAAAGATAAAACTAGTAAACTGTACTTTCAGATTAACAACATCAATTCTTCAAAAGGTACCGTGAAGTCACTGAAAAGACAAGCCACAGATACAGAAAATATTTGCAAACATAGAGATTATAAAAGACCTATGTCCAAAATATGTAAAGAACTCTCAAAATTTAGTAATTCAAAAAAAATAAAATAAAATTTTTAAATGGCCAAAGGATTTGAAGAGATAATTAACCAAAAAAATACCTGTGACAAATAAGCAGAAAAGATGCTCAATATCACTTGTTATCAGGGAATGCAAAATAAAACCACAGTGAGATCCCACTAATACCTATTAGAATGGCTAACAATAGCAAAGAAACTCACAACACAAAGTACTTACAACAATGAGAGGCAAGTTTTGGAAAAGAATCTGACAGGTTCTTCCAAAGTTAAATATACATTTATCCTTTGACCCAGTAAATCCCATTCCTATGTATTTATTCAAGATAAATAAAAATTTATTTTCCCACAGAAATCTATAGGCAAATAGTTAGAGCAGGTTTATTCATACTCTCCAAAACTGAGAATAATTCCATTGATAAAGATATAAAATCCACAATGGAGTAATGTAATACAGTAAAAAGGATTAAACTACTAATACATGGATAAATCTCAAATGCATTATGCTAAGTAAAAGAAGCCAGCATTCTTAACTGTAGAGACAGAAAAGAGATCAGTAGTTATCAGGGGCTGGCAATGGGATAGGGTAATTATAAAACAGTAAAGGGAATTTTCTAGGATAGTAAAATTCTGTATCTTTTTTTTTTTTTTTTTTTTGAGACAGAGTTTTGCTCTTGTTACCCAGGCTAGAGTGCAATGGCGCGATCTCGGCTCACTGCAACCTCCACCTCCTGGGTTCAGGCAATTCTCCTGCCTCAGCCTCCTGAGTAGCTGGGATTACAGGCACGCGCCACCATGCCCAGCTAATTTTTTGTATTTTGAGTAGAGACGGGGTTTCACCATGTTGACCAGGATGGTCTTGATCTCTTGACCTCTTGATCCACCCACCTTGGCCTCCCAAAGTGCTGGGATTACAGGCTTTAGCCACCGCGCCCGGCCAAAATTCTGTATCTTGATCATGCTGGTGATTACAAGACTATGCACTGTAAAAACTGATAAAACTGAGTTGATATGAGTGAATTTTACTCTACGTAAATAATACCTCAATAAACCTGACTAAAAATATCAATAATTCACAATGATTTTGCTCCTATAAGCCAGGTCAGAGTTTCTCAAAATATAGAACCAATGTTTTCAAAATTACCTTTAACAAAGAATATTTGGCACAAACAACATAGGATAGTAATCTCCACACTAAACCAACTGAATCATTCCTTTCAGTAGGGCTTGGAATCCTCATTTTTACAGAACACCCTATGTGATTCTGATACAAACTGAAGTTTGATAACCTCTTGGCCAGAGTATGAATCAATTTTTTCTACTGTATTCAATGTGAACTTAAATGTTCTGACTATAGAAATAAAGGTTAGAGGTATAAACAAATCACACAATATAATTTGACAAGAAAATTACACATTAAGATAAATATTAATCTAATATTATATATTAAATACCAGCATCGTTAAACATATTTCTTTAAAAAAAAAAGGTAGTATATAAGTAGCTTACTCTTTACACACAAAGATAAATGAAATATATATATAAGTATATAAAGTCATAAAAATCCAGAATAAAATGGGATTTTTTGTTTTGTAATAACACAGACATAGGAAAGGCCTTCTAAGGACCAAAATCTAGAAGCCATAATAGTGGGTGGAAAAAATCCTTAAAATGATTAATTTAATGTTAACAAAAACGAAACAAAATATGGATAACATACAAATACATCTTTATAACACACATAACAAAAGATAAATTTTCTTAAATCTGCAAAGAGCTCTTACAAATCGTCTAGATCAACGAACCAATTTTAAAATATGGGTGAAATGGTTTCTCAAAAAAAAAGAAAAAGAAAAGAAATGACTTATAACCACCTCTTTAGTTTCTCTTTCTCCCCCTCTGCAATCTCATTCTTTAACCAAGTTGAATAGTACAAGGGAATTTCCTACACCCACTTCTCCGTCACCTTAGCTCTCAAGTGTCTCTATGTGTTCTGTGCCAAGATTTTCAGAGAAGAGAATTCAGAGTTGTTATTATTTATAGCCAAAAATTGCATTCAATTTCTAAACAGTAAGTTTTAACTATTAATTTTCGGTCTTAGGAGAATCCATATTAATTCCTTCTGACTCATTATTTAATTTTTATCTTACTAGTTTCTTTTCCCCCCTCTACTTGGACCATGGAATTAATTGCAATGGCAAAATCCTAGAGAAGGATCACTCTTGCAAAGGAGACATGATGTATATAAAGCTAGGATCTGTGATAAATTCATGTTTTACTGAAGTTCTCAAAATGAAAAAATTGTTATTCCCAAGGAATTGTTCTACCTGAGGCATCTAGTTCTGGACTGGCTCATTATTACCAATTTACAAAAATAATATGCTTCTAGGGAAATTTTTCATTTTATTAAATTCTAACCCATCCCTCCAAAACAAACAATGTGTTGCTTGATTTTGCTCACCTCCTCTCCTGACAGGTAATATGCTGCAAGCAGGCCTCCAATAAACCGAATGTTGACTTCAAACACAGACACCTCTGAATTCTGTGAAAAACATATTGAAAATATTCACAAATATGTAATGCTCTATAGTTTTCAAAATACTATCAATACTTCATTTGTTTTTCACAAATACCCTATGGAAAATATTTTTCTACTTACTGCATCTTCATTTCTCGTACAACTGCAATCTCTTCTTTCATTTGTTAACATTACTGAAAGTTCTCTACTGCTATCATCAGTTCCCTAATTGTGAAAACCAACAAGCCATTTTTATGTATCTTATTCAGTACTGTGAAATTATCAATGTATTTAATAATGTTAACTATTGCCCTTCTTCATGAAAGCCGTCATTTCTTGAATTCTGGATCTTGAGTCTATAGTAAGCACTCTCTACTACTGGTCCTTCTTTCTTCTGTTCTAATTACTACAGCATCATTTTTATTTCTATCTCTCCTCCTGGATTTTAAGTATTTTTCCTAGAATATATAATAAATGTTAAAGGAGACACCAAAAAAAAATGGTAGAATGATAGAGTATTTAGTAATAATGTTGACAAAATTGCCTCCTGGGTAAGAAATTAATATAAATACTCATTTCACATACATATATATATATATATATATATATATATATATATATATATATATCTCAAAATGAAATCTAAATTATTTAGAAATAAATGTTTAAAAAATTAAAAAGTAGAATAAAGTGTGACAATATATAAATTTTCCTGAGAAAGCAGGTACTTAAGCATAAAATCAATAGTTTTGATAAACTGATGACAGACACGAAATTTTTCTAAAATGCAAATTACCTACAAGAAAAAGAATGATGAACAAAATTAAATGGCATACAGATGGAAACTGCACAAATATAGTAATATTAATAACCTCACTAAATAGAGTCTCTATGTTTGTATTTATATATCGATGGAGATATTGCTAGAAATATTCTAACTCATGGAAAGAAAAGTAAAAGTGGCAGAGAACATGATCAAAGAATCTACAGAAGATACACAACTAATAGGAAAACATTCATAGTTAATTTTAATAAAAATTAAAAGGAAAACCATATTACTCGTAAGACTTTCCAACATTCATAGGCAGACACATCTGCTAACATATTTCTCCAATTTAGAATTTTCACAATATAATGTAATTTTTTGATAACATGATTGTCATTCCATCCCACCCTGAAAGTAAAGTGCTTAATATTACTTCATATATTTCCAACACCTAACATACTACAGGGCACGCATTAGACATTCACTAAATATGAGGAGGAAGGAAAAAAAGGCAGGAGGGCCTCCATCCCAAACCAGAATTGCAACAATAACCGTCCAACCAGTGTCCCTGCATTCATCTTTACGCTCCTCCCCTACTCTCTATATTGAGCACACTACAGTTAAAATGAGCCTTTTAAATCTTACCTCCGTTTAGGTCACTACTCTGTGCAAACCCTGACAATGCCTTCACATTATACTCAGAGTAAAATGACCAATAAGATCCAACATGTGCAGATCCCCTACAACCTCTTTGACAACTCTCGTACTAATATCCCTTTGATTCATCTGACTATGTGGGCCTACTTGCTGTACCCAGAACTGTCAAACTTGAAACTCCTATGTCAGCCTTTACAGTTACTACTCTCTTATCTGGATGCTTCCCTTCACATAGCTGAACAAATCACTCACTTCCTGCAGGTATCTGAATAAATGTCACCTTACTAGAAATTTTTTCTGACCATCTAATATAAAATATTAATACCCCTCTAACCTTGCATTATTTCCCTAATTAACACATCATCACCTAACAATATAATCACACGGTAATAAAATATTTTCATTTGTAAAATTATCTTCCTTCTCTACAGAAACAAAAGGTCTGAGAAATTCTAGAGGGACAGAAGGGAGAAACTGGATACAGACATTTTTGAAAGAAGTAATAACTGAGAATCTACTAAACTTGATGAAAACATATGCATGTAGAATGATCAAACATTGTGAGCGCTTTAAAGAATAACCTGCCTGGGCAGGCTGGCTCCTGCCTGTAATCCCAGCACTTTGGGAGGTTGAGGCAGGTGAATCATGAGGTCAGGAGATCAAGACCATCCTGGCCAACATGGTGAAACCCTGTCTCTACTAAAATACAAAATATTAGCTGGGCATGTGGCACATGCCTGTAGTCCCAGCTACATGGGAGGCTGAGGCAGGGGAATCACTCGAACCCAGGAGACAGAGGTTGCAGTGAGCCGAGATCACACCATTGCACTCCAGCCTGGCAACAGAGCAAGACTCTGTCTCAAAAAAATTAAAAAAAAAAAAAGTAGACACATGGGAATAGAATTATAGAACAACAAAGTGAAAAATAAAATATTAAAACAAGGGAAAAAATAGACTGCCTTTTTAAAATTAGACTGAAAACACACTTTGCAATAATACAACAAAAGCAGGAAAGACAAGGGAACTGTACCTCTATTCTCGATTTGAGTATCTATTAAGACAGAACCGTATAGTCACATGGCTCCCCTTGGGTCTCTTCTCAGCAGTATCCCTTTACAAAGAGTCCTTCCAAGGCCACCCCATGTAAAATACTAATAGCAATATCCCACCACTTACTCCAATCCTACCTACTCTTCTTTATTACTCCCCACAGAACTTATCATCACCATCTGATACACTATATATAATTTATGTGTTTACTGTTTTGCTCCCTACACCAGAATACAAACACAAAAAAGAGATAAAACTGTTTTGTTGATTACTATATCCACAGAATCTAGAACAGTGCCTGTTGCAGAGGAAGCATTTGACAAATGAATGCATTTATTTATCTATTACTCAATTTGGAAGTTTAAAATATAACTTAGGATCAACTAGACAACAATTACACACAAAACAAAAGGGAGATGAGTTAAGTTAAAGCATTCTAAGATCCTTATATTCTTCAGAAGGAGGATAAATCCATTGATTTTTTTTTTTCTGGAGACAGGAGTCTTACTCTGGCACCCAGGCTACAGTGCAGTAGCATGATCACGGTTCCCTGCAGCCTCAACCTCCTAGGCTCAAGCAATCCTCCCTCCTCAGCCTCTCAAGTAGCTGAGACTTATTTTCTGCAGAGTTTAGCTCTGACTTTGTTTCCCAGGCTGGGCTCAAGCAATCTTCCTGCCTCAGCCTCCCAAAGTGATGCCTGGCCTGATGATTAATTTTAAGCTCTGATATATATATATATATGGGCCTACTTAGAGTTACCCTTACAAAGTTTATATATATTTATATATACTACACTTAGAGAGAGAGAGGAATCTACTTTGGAGTTACCCTTAAAGTTTAAATATATATATTACATTGTTTATTGTTTTGCTCCTGACTCCCGAAACCAGAGGACAAACACAAAAAAGAGACAAAACTCAGTTTTAATATATTTTTATAAAATATATATGTTTATACATATGTATATCATATATATTTAAATTTAAAGGATAACTCCAAAGTCAATAGAAATGGAAGGTATAAACATCAAACCAGTCGAGGGAAAAAGAGAGATGATGTAGTTTAATCTAAAATAAGGGAAAAAAACTAAAAGCAAATGAAAAGTACAATCATACTATAAGTAGCAAAACAAAGATGAAAGACCTAACTCCAAATGTATGTTATCACAATAAATGTAAATATGTCAAACTTAACAGTTAAAATAAAAAGACTCTAAGACTGGATAAAATTAACCAAACCCAAATACTTACTATATGCAAAATAAGCACCTAAAACATAATGGCATTAAAAAGTTGAAAGAAAGGAACAAAAAACGACTGTGCTGATTATTAAACTAGTTCTCTCAGGTTCAAATCCATTCTTCTATACTCTACATTTTGGTATATTGGAGTTGGAACTACACAAATGCATTTAATTTACCAGCTGGCTCCCTTTTAGGCACTAACAATAGGAGATTCTAAAAAGACAAGACTGGAGGACGAAGAGTCTTATTCCCTCCTGTTTACTTCTAGTTTCTGATAGTGTAGTACCAGCCAGGGTTCACGCTGCAGTGGCAACTGTTCCCTGTCACACATACACCACACAATCCCCAAATTAGCCTCATCGTTTCCTTTACAGATATCAAGCATTTGGCTAAGTGTCTCCTGCTCATAGTCTGAGTCCCAGCTATGACAGACTCTTCTTAAGGTGTCAGTAACACCTGGGCAGCAGGTACTACCTAGTTCTACAAAGCCCAAGCTACCGCATTGTAATGATCTCAACCTCTTGCCACTGTTCTTATAGCCCCCCCAGGTGGCAGCTGTTTCCGGTTTCCTATAGTTACTACCTCTGGTGCTATCACAATGCTCTCTTTTTGCCTTTTTGTTTCCCCATTACTTGGATAACAATTCTAAACATTAAAGCCTCTAGTTAAAATAAATGGTATAGTTCTGGTTCCTGATTGAACCCCAACTGATAACAATGATATACAAGGGAATTATTAGCCATAATAAAGTTGTCTGTTAATGAATGGGAGTATTGCACAGATGCTAATTCTCCCCCAAATTTATCTGTAAATTAAATGCAATCCTCATCAAAATTTCCACTCAGTTTTCCAGAACCTGAAAGAACAAAAAGCTGAGAACTAAGATAACTTCTGCAGAGAAATGATCAGATACCAAAATTCAGATACGGACATCAAGCTTCTTATAAAAAAAAATTATAGTTAAGACAGTTTAGTATTGACATAAGGATAAAGAAAAAAGCCAATGTTAAAGAATAAACTATAATATGACTAATAGATGACTAATGTGGCATATAAAAATAGCAGAGAAATGAATGGTACTAGGATCAATTAATAGCGGCCTGTTTTCACCCTACATTAAAAAATCAATTCCATTTGGATTAAAGACTAAATACAAAAGCAAAACTTTAAAACCTTCAGAATAAAATACAAGAAAATATCTTCATGACCTAGGAGTAGGGCTTTCTTAAACAAGATACAAAAAGCACAATCTGTTACATAAAGGCGAGTGACTTAACAACCAAACCTAAGCAGTACCACTTAACCACGCTCAAGTGCCAGAAGAATGGATATAAGGCCTAACTATGAAAACTCATCAAAAGTGTGCTAATCACTAAACTTTAAAACACACACACACACACACACACACACACACACACACACAAAATTTACAAAGTTGTTATGGTTGCCTGATGCTTCTAGTTCATTGCATTTTCCCCTACTGATTTCCCATTGACACCTTGCTTCAAATGATAAGTAAAAGAAAAGATGGTGAGAAAGGATGCACATTTTATGCAAAAATTAAATAACAATTAATAATCCCCAAAGAAGAAAGAGGACTTGGGGTTTCTTTCAAGTCTTAGTATAATGCTGACAACTACTATCGTTAGTATCTTAAGCTGTTCAGGCTGCTATAACAAAATACCAAAAACTAGGTAGCTTATATAAAATAGAAATGTATTTCTCACAGTTCTAGAGACTAGAAAAGTACAAGATCTAGAAGCCAGCAGATTCAGTGTCTGGTGAAGGCACACTTTCTGGCTCACAGATGACACCTTCATGACCTCAGTGCCCTCACACAGTGGAAGGGGCAAGGAGTTCTCTGGGGTCTATTTTACAAAGGTGCTATTTCCATTCAAGGGAGCTCAACCCTCATGACCTAATCACCTCCCAAAGTCTTCATCTTCTAGTACCATAGTATTAGTGATTAGGTTTCAACATGGGAATTTTCGGAAGGCACAAATATTCAGACAGTAGCAGTTAGACATTGTGTTTTTTTCATGGTCAATCTAAGAGATTATCAATCGTACACTCACCACACTGAAATCAAGGTTGTCTTCAATCCATTTTTGCCCATCTAGAAATTCAGCATGAAGTCCCATGATATAAAGGGTATCCAAAGCATCTACTATAGTAGCACCCATTTGTGAACTTCCTATATTTGGGAAGAAAAAAAATATCATTAAAAAGATCCCTTTAAGCTCCTGTTTTCCTGGGTGGGGGGTGGGGAAAGATTCCCTTCATATTCGGTATATTTTAATTTTTTACGTATAAAAGTAAAGTAACAGTACAAGGACTAAAAAGACTATCCAATTTTGTTCACTTTTACATTAGAAATCATGTATATTAGGAAATAATATACACAGTTTAATATATTTTAATAAAAAATAGTACTTTGATAACAGGACAATAAAAGAAAACTAAAAGAATACTTTTTCTTAATTTTCAGCCCAGTCAGAACATGAGAATATGATCCTACTCAACTGAGAAAGGAAAAAACAAGAAGAGTAATTGAGGAAAAGCGGAGAGTAGTTCAAGATGACAAGCTGAGTAATGAGACAACCATGTCCTTCTGGTCTGGTCCAGATTCACAAAAAGAATAAAAACATATTTTACAATAATGAATGTATAACAGGGCTAATCACAGTGGAAAAGAAACTTAATCCTTAACAATCAAAAAGCAGGTAGATCATACAGAAAAGGGAAACCATCAAACAAAATATGAGTAGAGAGAATCAAAATAAACTGTAACCACTTTGAAAAAAGAGATAATCCTGATCATTTAAAAAAAAAAAAAAAAAAAAAAATTCCAGGGGAAGAAAACAAGAGAGAAAGGGAGGAAGAGAGGGAAGAATTAATTCAAAACCAGCCTAACTGATAACAAAACTAGATAATGAAAACACAAGAGAAGAAAACAGGCCAATCTTACTAATGAACGTAACCGTACAAATCCTAAACCAAATAGCAGCAAAACTAGGTTTGTTTTGCTACTAGTCGAGTAAAAAATCTAATGGTATACCAAAACAAAAAATAGGTAGCAGGGAGCAGATGGGTTCTCCCCAATTCCATAAATGCAATTATTTCTGTCCTCTGAAAATGCAAATGATCCACACAGCTTGCTGCCTGCATTAACATGGCTTTTACTATTACATTGTCTTCCACCACGTGAATTTACTGTTCCAGGAGCTCTCATCCAGAAAGATAAAAGTTGCAAAAAAAAAAAAAATTTATTGTTCATTCCAGGAACTTCCTGAAAGACCCATCAACTCTTTAACAAAGTATTCAAATGATAATTTATACCCCAGAACTCTAAAAGGCTATGACTCCAGTGAGGTAGTGATCTCCTTATCAGAGTAATAATTAACAGCTTTGTCTTATCAACAGGTTTTCTTGATGATTTTTAAGAGCCAGCATTCAACATTTCTTAGCTCATATTTTCCATTTACTATTCTTTTCTTTTTTCATTCCTCTTTCTACTGGGCAGAAATTGTTTTCTTCCAATGGTCTGAAGCTATACACAATTTGTCCTTATGATGGTTGTCCTTAATTTACAAGCCATTTTCTTGTTCATGTGTTCCTAACAATTTCTTCAACTTATCAATACATCTGTCTTCTCTTAGCTGACAAGTACTCCAACACTTCCTGATAAATTCCTTGGTCTTCTCCCTACTCAGTTCCCTTTATATTGATATTATCTAGAAAGTTAGTTGTGTGTTATTCCGTTCCTCAGCTTTTTATTAAGATAAAAACTTTATCAAGCCATTTAATCACTCATATATCTCTATCTCTTGCATAACTGCTTGAATATGTATCTCTTTTAATTTTAGCATTTCATCCAAAACATTTACTAAACTTATTTTAAATCCTCAAGACTATTGTTTGTGTCCTTATTCCAATTTTTTGTAGATAGTCCTCTGCTCCTCCAGTTATCTAGTTATTTATTTAGTCCTCTATGTATATACTTCTCTCAAGTATTGACTATTATGGAATGGAAAAAGGTCTGACCCACCTATTCTGTACCAGTCTTGCTTAGTTCCACAAGGTGCCATGAGCTAAAGAGCTCAAGGAAGAAAAGTGTAAAATTAAAATTACTGGCCACCATTAATGACTGTTTACCTGGACAAGTCAAGATTTCAACAGGAAAAAATTAAAAAGTCTAACACTATTCTTGAGTCAAAGAAGCAGCAAAACACGACACTACAGAAAATATAAAACATCATAAAAATTTAGTATGAGAGTATGGGAATCAACTAAAGCAGTTCTCACAGAGAAACTTAAAATATTTATACTAGTTAACAAGAACAAATGAAAATAACTGAATTTAACATTCTAAGGAAGCAAAAAAATTGAGGCAAAACAACAGAAGAATGAGAAAATCTAAAGGCAGAAGTGGATAAATTAGAAATGAAGAAAATTATTGAAATAATAAATTCAAGAAATGGTTCCACGAAGAACCATACAGTGAATCTACCATTTACCTAATTTTTAAAAGGTAGACAAGACAAAAACAGAAAATAAAAATGCAACAAACACAGAGATTTTTTTTAATTATAAAAGGCCCATTTCATTCATATATTCACAATAAATTTGATCTTTCTCAAGAAATACTACTCTTGACTTGAAAGAAGAAACAGAAAAATCTAAACAAACAAACCAAAAAACAGAGAAAATAAAGAAGTTTTCAAAGAGCTACCCGTTATCAAAGTAGAAGATTCATAGAATGAATATTACCTTAAAGTTTTATACTTTTAGCTTTTATATTAGCTCTGTGATCCATTTCCAGTTAATTTTTGTATACAATGTTGAAGGACAAAACAAAGTTCATTATTTTCCCAAAGTTCATTATTAATTTTTTTCATTATTAATTTTAAGGATAACTCCTATTCTATACAAACTTTTATATAACACAGGGGAAAAGATCTTAAAATTCAATTTGTAAATTCTGTATACCACTGATGGAAAAAAATTGAATTTACTAAGAAACATACAACTACATCTGATCTCATTTGTGAGCACCAAGGGAATATCTGGAGTGGAACTGCTCGGCTATACAGTAAGTTTATAAGAAACTGACAAACTGCTTTCCACAGTGTGCCATTTGACACTCCCAATACAATTTGTAAGAGATATAGTTGCTCTAGCATCCCTGTCAATATTTGGTATTGTTGATTTTCAAATTTTAGACATGTTAATGGGTGTGTAGAAATATTGCCTTGTCTGTGAATTTTACTTTCCCTGCTTACTGATGTGCTTACTGGCTATTCATATACCTCCTTGGGTGGGGAAGTATTTATATATTCTGGATACATCCTTATGTATGTATTTCAAATATCTTCTTCTCCAAGCCTGTTGTTTACCCTTCCAATTTCCTGATGTCTCTGGAGAGCAGAAATCTTCAATTTTCATTAAGTCAAATTTACCAATATTTTTCTTTTATACTTGATGCCTTTTGTATTCTGAAAAATCCTTGCCTACCTCAAGTCACAAAGATATTCTCAAACATTTTCTACTGAAAGTTTTATACTTTAGCTTTTATATTTAGCTCCGTGATCCATTTCCAGTTAATTTTTGTATACAATGTTGAAGGAAGAGACAAAGTTCATTATTTTCCCATACGAATATATGGTTGATCCAGCAACATTTGTTGGAAAGACCATCCTTTCAATCACTGAATTACCTCAGCATCTTTGTTGAAAATCAATTAACCATGTATGTGCACTTCTATTTCTATTCTTTTCCACAGATCTCTATGCCCATCATTATACTAAAACCATACTGTCCTCAACTGGAGCTTTACTGTAAATTATAAAATCAGGTAGTGCAAATCCTTCAGCTTTGTTTTAAAAAAAAATTACTTTGACTATTTTAAGTGCTTTCTATATTTATAAGATTTTCGAATCAACTTGCCAATTTCTTTTTTTTTTTATGTCTTCTTTTGTAAAGTGTCTGTTCATATCCTTTGCAACTTGCCAATTTCTACAGAAAAGCTAGTGTCATTTTGATTGGACTGCTCTAAATTTAAACATAAATGTAGAAAAAATTAACATCCCAACAATATTGAGTATTCAAATTCATGAACATGGCATTTCTCTCCATTAAGTCCTTTTAAATTTCTCTCAAAAACAACATGAACTTTTCAGTGTACAGGTTCTGTACATATTTTGTCAAATTCATATACATACAGTTCATAGTTTTTGATGCTACTGCAAATGACACTATTTTTTAAATTGCATTTATAACCATTTGTTGCAAGTACACCAATACACACAATTGGTTTTGCATACTTGTATCCTGTAACATTTACTAAATCTGTTTATTTATTCTTCTATCCTTTTTTGATACACTCCTTAAGATTCTTTCTATGGACAATTATGTTGACTAAAAACGTAAAGACAGTTTCACTTCTTTATTTCCAATCTTTATTCTTTTGTTTTCCTTTTTTTCATTCCCTGCATTAGTACACTGGTTAGGATCTCCAGTACAATGTTACAGAAAAGTGAGGGAATAGACACCTTTGCCTAGCTTGCCAACTTAGGGGAAAGCAATCTTAGGGGAAAGCATCTAGTCTTTCAATATTAAGTATGTGGAAGGTATTTTGTATTTTTTGCTTATTGTTGTTGTTTTGAAATTCTGTTTATCAAACTGAAGAAATCCCCTTTCTAATTTATTGTGCTAACAGTTTTTATCATGGATGAATGTTAAATGTGAATAAATGCTTTTTCTCCAGCTACTGGGATGATCCTAAGATTTTTCTCTTTTATTATATTGGTATTTTAAACTACACTAACCAATTTCCAAATATAAAACCTACCATGTATCTCTATGATAAACTCCACTTAGTCATAATTTAATATACAATAAGCCTTCAATATTCACCAGTTCCATATCTACAGGTTCAACCAACAATGGATGAAATATTTTGAAAATAATTTTAAAATAATACAGCAATTTAAAAAATAAAGACTTTAAGACACAGCATAACCACTATTTCTATTGCATTAGGTATTCCAAGTAATCTAAGGATAATTTTAAATATATGAGAGAATATGCTTAAGTTATATGCAAATATTATACACTATTTTATACAAGGGACTTGGGCATCTGTGGATTTTGGTATTCTCTGGGGTCCGGAAATTAATCCTCCACGGATACCAAGGGACAACTGTATTACTGAATAAGATTTACTAAATTTTGGTTAAATATTTTTGTCTATGTTCATAAGGGATACTGCTCTACAGTTTCCTTTTCTTATAAATATATTTGTCTGGTTTTGATACTAGGGCTTTAGTGGTGTTGCTAAGAATACATCATCCTAAATGCACAAACACCTAACAAGAGTACCTCAAATTACATGAAGCAAAAGATAACAGAACTGAAAGAAGTCCAAAATAAGAGTTGAAGACTTCAACATCCCTCTCTCAGTAACTGACAGAACTAGACAGAAAATCAACTAAGATAGAGATAGCCTGGACAACCCCATTAATCAATGGGATCTAACTGACATCAATAGAACATTCCACACAGTAACAGCAGAATATACAAATACCATTCTTTCTAAGCACAAATGGAAAATTTACCAATAAAAACCTGTGTCAGAAAGCAATAAAAAACAATTTAAAATAATTAAAATTATGTGAAGTACATTCTCTAACCTTAATGGAATTAAAACGAGAAATCAGCAACAGGATTTTTTTAAAACTCTAAATACTTAAACTTACTCAAGGAAAATTTTAAAACACTGAATTGAGTGAAAATGAAAATATATCAAAACCTCAGGAATGCAGTTAAAGCAGCAGTTAGAAAGTTTATAGTAATAAACACATTAGAAAAGAGGATCTCTGGTCAATAATCTAGGCTTCTACTTAAAAATATTAGAAAAACAAGAGCAAAATTAACCAAATCATGCAAAAGAAGAAAACAATAAAGAGTAGAAATTAATACATGAAAACACGAAGAAAATATTACAAAGATCGATGAATCCAAAAGTTCTTTCTTTGAAAAGATCAATGAAATTAATAAACTTCCAGCAGGACAACAAAAGAGACAAAACATCAATCACTATTATCAGAAATGAAAGGGGAGTACTACTACAGCTGCCACAGACATTCAAATGACAAGGCAATACTCCAAACAATTCGATGCATATAAAATCAATAACAGATAAAACCAGACCAATTCCTCGAAAACCACAACTTTCCAAAACTCACTCAAGAAGAAACACATAAACTGAATGGTCCTTACTATTAGAGAAATTAAGTTTGTAATTTAAAAACCTTTAAGCAAAAAAAAAAAAATCCCAGATCCAAGTGGTTTCTTCAGCAAAATATAGCAAACATTAAAAAAAAAAAAAAAAAAAAAAAAAAAAACAATCCTAAACAATCTCATCCAGAAAACTGAAAAGCAGAGAACGCTTCCCAAATCATTTTATGAGTCTAGCATTACTCTGATACCAAAACAAGACGAATACAAGTACAGAAAACTATCTCTCATTAATATAAAAACAAAAATCTTCAAAATATGTGCAAATCAAATCCCAGTTAAGTCAGAAGTAATAAAAGGAATTTATTTACATATAAATATATTCACACACACCCCTGGAAAATAAAAAGCACCCTTCAAAAAGCGTTGCAAAGTCAAAGAATACTCCTTTTTCCAAACCAAAATAATTTCTTCTACATGCAAAAAGACCTATCCCTAACAAAACTTTCTATTCTCCAGAATCTCAATAGAAAGAATTCATTCCACTTTTTTTCTTTTTTTTTTACAGAAAAGGTTTTGCTATGTTACCCAGGTTGGGGTACAGTGGCTATTCATGGGCATCATGATCACGGTGCCCTGTGGCCTTGGACTCCTGGCCCCGTGCGATCCTCCTGTCTCAACCTCCTGAGGAGTTGGGACTATGTGCCACTGTACCCAGCCATTCTAACTATTAATCACTGTTAGAATAATTAGTATCAGTGCTAACTTACATCCAGCAACATTTCTCTCTCCCCTCTCCTGGCTCCAGAGCCAGGCCCTCACTAACAAAAATAAGAACATATCCCCATCCTCCAAGTACAGCATTTTGGTTTAACAACTGGCACAAAACCCAATCTGGGACAAAAAGAAATAATGAGTCTTTCACTTCTATTTCTAAGACATTCAAGAGCTCTTTTCTCTATAATGTTCTCTTTCCTACAGACGAGGTAGTATGAAGATACGAAGCTTCAAACTGCTGCAGCCATCCTGCTAAGAAACCAGCTTGATGATAGAAACACACAGGAAAACAGAAGAGATAAAAAGCTCAGGTAGAATCAGATATACATCAGGAATTCATTCAGCGGATTAAGTTTCCTTTTTCATTTAAGCCATTTTGCAATAGACTTTCTGTCATCTGCACATAAAGAGGACTGTGATGCTAAGAAATAACTGGACAGAAGTCAGAGGAGCCACTATCTCAATTACCCATGTAAAAGAATTGTTTAATTATCATGGCTAACAACACAGGGAAAGTTTTAAGTTAATGTTTGCCCTTAAATCTAGAATACTACAAGCAAAGGTTCAATATCCACTTACATGTTACAACAGTAATAGAGGCTCTAGTATTCTGATTCTGTAAAGGTATACTAAATTTGAGATGTCAAATGAGACGATGAGAACTAATTGCTACCCTTCTCTTAGACTTTTTCTATTTAAAAATAAAAATAAAAAAAAATAGTTTTTTTTAAAAAACTCAAATTGTTACTGGTAAGAATTTGAGATACACAAAAGGAACAGAGTAGGAAACAAAGTATTAAACCATAAAAAAAATTCTTTAACAAACTAACTGCATAGCTACAAACATAAGACAAAACATAATTATGGATCTTATTCCTACTTAGGTTATGTGGCTGGAAAAGAAACTGTAACCACTTAAAACTTTAATAAAAAATAATAAGCACCTAATTTTGAGTATTGAAAATTCTGCAGATTTTTGCTTTTTCTACCATTTCACTACAATTTTCTTCTCACAATTTAATTTTCTTCTACCTTCAAAGTTTACTAAAGCAGCAGTATTTATTTGATAAACAGACAGGATCAGTATCTACTTGATAAATATTAACACATTAGATGTTCTGAGAAATATCATTTGAAAAAAGTAAAAAATTAAAATCCAATTCTTATTTTCAATACATTTTTATACTCCAATTTGTTTTAAAGGCTCACAATTTATCACCGAGTTTAACATAAAGGAATAGTTACTTAAGGGAGGATCTAACTTAAATTGACTACTAAACATAATGTCTTTAGTGCACTAATGCCTCATATTGTGACACCCACAAAGCAGTAAGAACTTTCCAGTCTGAAACGCTAAGAAAATACACTTTATTTCATTACATGATAGCTGCTAATTACATATTATGAAGTCTCTGGTACTCACTGATTACCTAAAGGAAACTTTTTTCCTTTACTCCTTTACCACATCTCCCAAACCCAACAGAATTTATTTTTTAAGACATTTTCTTTTTTGACCAAAAAAAGCAACAATGAACAAATTATAAGAGAAATCACAGTATTAGAAAAATCCTTCTCTAGTGTCAAAAAGAAAATTGCTGTTATTTGAATTACTCTGATGGTTTACTATAGGTGATAAAGAAAATCAGATTGCATATAACTGGTTTCTTTCTTTTCAGCCCATTAAAATTTTCTTGCCTTCATCTATCATTACTTAAAGGACAATCAAGTCACGTTAAGAAGCATTTAAAATGGTGGAAGGAGTGAAGACTACAAAGAGCAACCTAACAATTCTCAAGACTTATCTTTGGGTTTAGTAAACGTTGTTAGTTAAATTAGTTAAGTATGTTAACTTACTCCTTGAGTAAGTTAAACTGGGAGGTTTTATAAGTGAACTGAGCTGAAAGAAGGCAGAATGAACAAACTCAAGATGAACACAGCTCTTCCCCAAACCTCCATTCACAGAACACATTGTTAATTTGTTCATTTTTCCTTAAGAACTGTGCATGTACAACATAACCCACTGAATTCAGTAACCCAATCCCCCTGGGTATGTCACTTTTTTAAAAAAATGTACACAGGACTACAAGAATTTCCTATCCTTCCCCTCTTCCTCTGTAACGTGAATATCAGAATAGGTATTATGTTGAAGAAAAAAATGACAATAGATGCTTACCTTTCCTGACACTAAAGAAAAAAAATGCTGAAAAAAGCTTTAAAATACTCAGATAAATGACTAAAGCATCCATATGCAAATAGAAAATCTACCACATATATGTGTACTCCAAAGCAACTGGAACTTAATCATGACTGACACTTGCAAAATTCATACATGTTTCTTCAAACTGTAGTTCCACAGAAATACTCAGATTTTAAAAGGTACTTTAAAAAGTTACATCTTGTTTTAAAAGATGGAGGTACAAAATGGAAATAGTAATTAGAAAAAGTAAACTTACCAAATATGTTAGTGGAGTGTCCTTTCCTTGCAATAGGTCTGAGTTCATTATGTCCCCACCCATATGTCCTATAGTTATCCCAGGCATGTTTCATCATCTGAAAAGAGAAAAATTATAAGCCATGAACTTAAATTTTTCACAGACTGTTACTTTTATTTCACGTAATTTTGGGTTCTATTACTATATCCTTGCCCATTCTTCGAGATCTACATTAGTATATTATCCAATTAACATTTGTATCAGTAAGAAAACACACATAACTATATTTAATCTCATCTATATGACAGGAAAAAACATGGGTACGAGTCCTTTTTCTTCGGGAGGTACATATCTGTTTAGCATTCTTTCCTTTTAAGAAATGTCAGTCTTTTGGGGAACAAGCTCCCCCTCTTCTTCACATACAACAGAGCTGTCAATCAAAAGGCTCTGTTTCTATCACCAATTAATCCAGCTTAGCTAGAAAACCCCTTATCCTTAGACCAGAGATCAACAAATTAACTCTGCTGTTATAGCACAAAAGCAGTCCCAGATAATATGTAAGTAAACTGACATGGTTGGGTTCAAATTAAAATTTATTTTTAAAAAACAGACAGCAAGCAGAATTTGGCCCACAGGGTGTAGCTATCAACCCCTGCCCTAGACAAAGTGAGTGGATGCATGTGATTCGAGCAGGAACAACTAAGTCCTTTTTACACATATTGTTATAGACACCAGAAGATAGAAGGACTTTTTTATTCTGCAATCTCATGGTCTATGTATTATATAATTCTGGACTGGATAATGGCTCTCTCACAACATGGAGAAACTAGCAAAAGGAAAGGGAGAGTCACATGCCTAATACTGACAGTAATATCTACAGACTTGGATTCAGCCAAACTTGAAGCCCTTGTGTAGAGCCATCAAACCAATAAATACTTTTTGTATCACTTAGTTTGAGCTGAGTGTGTTGCAACCCAAGGACTTCTGAGCTATACAATAGCAGAGTATTTAATTGCGTATCAGATGAATTATATAATAGCAGCCTGTGGTGTAACAAAAGTCTATTCATTTAACAGTGTACTATTCATTAAACATTTCCCAATTTGCTTTAGGTAGCCAGCACATATCAGACATCAAAATCAAGCAAAGATATTACAAGAAAACTCAAGACCAATGTATCTCAAGAACACAGATGCAAAATTCCTTAATAAAAATTAGCAGCATCTAAGGAGGATACTATATCATGACAAAGTGGAGTTAATTTAACCCAGGAATATAAGATTAATCTAACATCCAAAAACCAATGTAATTTACCATGTTAACAGAATAAAGAGGAAAAAATCAGTCATCTAGAGAAAAATGAAGACAAAGCATCTGACAAAATTCAACACTAATTCATGATAAAACTCTCAGTAAACTACAACTACAAGGAGACATTCTCAACCTAATAAACAGCATCTTTAAAAAACCTACAGTTAACACATCAGAGTTAATGGCAAAAGACTAAATGTTTAACCCCTAAAGTTGGGAACAAACTTGGTATGTCCATTCTCCCCACTTAGTTTCAACAATGTACTAGAATTCTTAGCCACTGCAGTATAACAAGAAAAAAATAAATAAATAAAAGGTATAAAAATCAAGAAGGAAAAAGGAAAAGTAACTCTTCACAGAAGACATGACTATGTCTAAGAAAAAATTACAAGCAATCTACAAAAAAACCTGTAAGAATTAATAAATGACTTCAGTAAAATAATAGGATAAAAGTTCGCCAAACTAAAACATACTTCTATGTGCTGAGTTCCGTGAGTACTTCTGGTGAATCACTGAACCTGAGGATCATCCGGGGGTCCCCTGAACACACATGGTTATCTAACTGAATTATTATGTTTATTTGAAAAAAAGTGTTTCAGTAACTTGTAATGACATCTGAAAAAAAGCGAGTTAGGTATCTGAAAAAAATATCTATCACTGTCTCTCCCAACACTGTCCAAAGGAAGTGCTATAAGCAGTCTACATATTAAAAAGACTCCAGAAATGAGGTAAAATCAGAACACACAGCTCTATTTCTACTCCATCGAGGTCAAGGTTTTATAATAATTCATAAGGCTAAGCTTAAAATATCTGCTATACCTTCCATATCCATTACTAGAATATATCCAAATATATATTTGACTATTTGAAGTAAATTTATCTTACTTCATAACAATTAAACCTTCTAAAATACTGCTGCTGCAGTTACACTCTGATAAAAGTATTTTTCTTCACAGTCATTATAATCACAAACTCCACCCAGAATTTTCAGGAGTTCTAATTAACAAAGTTGAATTCAGATATTCACTAGATTTTTCCCATCTGGTATTTTCTTTACCTTTAAGTAATTATAAAACAACAAACTGAAAGACTTCTGAGGCTAAATAAAGAATTTTGAAATCAATTCTTTCCCATTCTTCAATCCATGGAGACTCTTGGAAGAAATGTGCTCTGAATCTACAGTATAGTTGAGGGGTATCATGACATGTTCCTTAAAAAATTGGAGATACAATGCTAACTCTTTAGAAGCATGTTTATGAGGGGATCTGCATAGTATCTGGCAGAGTTCCTTTAAACTGAACATTTAAGAAACTGCTTAGGTCAATGTTAAGTTATATACAGATATATTATTTATAAAATGCTGAATTCCAAGAGATCTCTTAACAAAGAATGAGTGGCACTAATCCAAATGTTATATAAAAAACTTATGTGTCTAATAATTATATTATAATCAACATTTTTTTTAAAAAAAAAAAAAGAAAGAAAGAGTTCTAGTCAAGGACCAACCTGAAAACTCTACCACAACTATGATGCAAGAATAAAAAGATCAAAACATGACACCATAGACGATATATATCTGTTTATATCCAGTCAAATACAAATCCATAAACACTCCATATCACAAAACTCAGCTTATTACCTCTTTAATTTTTTCCCTTTTCTCTCTTATGTCATTATCTTCTGGGTCTCCACCACTTATTCCTACAAGGTTGGGAATAGGGACTGGCGGCAGTGGCTTGTTCTCTTTTATCTTCATTTCTTGGACTACCTTATTTTTCTCTGTCTGAATTTCTGCTCGAATTTCCTCTCTTGACTTCCTTAATTTTTCTTTTGCTTCTTCCAAGGCCTTCTCATGATCAGCTCGAATTTTATTTCTCAGACGTTCTTCTTCTTCCCTGTGAGAAAAGGAGGAAATAAAATGTAAGAGTGAGCCTACTTGAGAATGTCAACCTTTAGATATAAAATATAAAGTTTTCTCCATTAAACCCAGGGACTTGTTTTCTACTTTTGCCATTAAAGGGGAAAAATTATCAGTGACAGAGATTCAGATCTGGTATGAGAAAGAAAATGAACCCTGGATGCCTAAGATAAAACTCTCTTTATAATCTCTTTATAAGATTTCCAGACTAAAAACAGAGAAAACAGTAACTTATCCATAGACAGCTGCAAAAAATAGACACCAGTGAAAACTAAATGGAGGAGAGAAAATAAAAATAGAGTAAGTATCAGAGAAGAGACAAAAATATAAACATAGGACCAAAGAAAAAGAGGAAAAGATAAGAGAACAGAAAGTTTTTCATTTATATAGTGCACCACATGCTTCTAAAACCTTTAAATTTTCAAAAGTATATAGATATTATAATGTAACATGCCCAACAGATGTGGGTATGATTACTTAGAACTCTCTTGAACCCTTGTTAAAAACAGATTCCAATTTCGTAGATCTATATGTAACCCATGAATCTGTACCATGAGGGGCTCCTCAGATGATTCTGGTGTACACACAGATTTGGAAATCACTACTGCAGTGGACACCTACTCAGTTTTCTACCCAGTCCTACTTTTGTGAAAGAGAGTTCAATATTCCCTCTATAATCACCCTAACCCACAGGAATGAATGCAAGAGTGGTATTTACTATAAACCATTCTTTTCCAAATAAACCAACCAACAATATCTACTCCAAGGGTAAACACCTGACCGAACAATCACTAGAGTCACCTCTCCAGAAATTTAATTCAAACTCTGCTGATGGTTGAACTTATAACATTGCTAGTGAGAATGTAAAATGGTGTAAATTTTCCCACTTTGGAAAAGTTTGTGTTTTTTTTTAAAAAAAAAAAAAAAAAAACTAGAGATTTTACTATCATAGAATCCTGCAAATGCACTTTGGGGCATTTATCTCAGAGAAATAAAAACTTACATTCATTAAAAAAAAAAAAAAAACAAAACTATATACAAGCTGGTCACAAAAGACAAACAGTATGATTCCACTTGTAGAAGGTACTTAAAGAAGGCAAAATCCTAGAGACAAAAAATAGAATAGTGGTAGCCAGCCAGCCAGAAATGGGATAATGAGAAGTTATTGTTTAGTGGGTACTGAGTTTCAGGTCTGCAAGAAGAAAATAATTCTGGAAATGGATGCAGTTATGACTGTATAATAATACGAATGTATTTAATAGTATTAAACTGTATAAAATGGTTAAGATGGTAAATATTATGTTAATTGTATTTTACCAAAATAAAAATAAACTGGAGGAAAAAGGACTATACACCACGTTTATAGCAGCTTAATCCATAATAAGCAAAAGTGAAAATAATCCAGACATCCGCCAACAAGTAAATGGTTAAACAAAACTGTGGTATATCCACACTATGGAATACTACTCAGCAAGAAAAAGGAGTGAATTATTTATAAACACTCCTTGAATGAATCTCAAAGGCATTCTTATTTGAGTGAAAGAAGCCAGTTTCAAAAGACTACACACCATATGATTCCATTTATATGACATTCTCAAAAAAGACAAAAAAGAGGGACAATGAATAGATTAGTGGTAGCCAGGAGTTATGGATGGGGGAGGAGTTAACTATAAAGGAATAACACAAGGGAGTTTTTTTGATGATAGAATTATTACATATATAATTATGATGGTGGTTACATGAATGGTGCATGTATTAAATCATAAACCTGTACACCAAAAGAAAAACTTACAACCTAATATTATCTAGTATTAACAATTAGATGTTAAACATTAGAGAAAAAAACTGGATTATTAGCACTGAGAAGGTGCTGATAAGGGAAATGAGAAAGGGAGAGGGAGGTGCAGCAGGCTAGACAGTCAGTAATATGCAAGGTCATTCAGCAGGCAGGAAGAATCTATGGGGCCTACAGACAGACTGAATGAATGTGGGAGGAATAGGGCAGGGAACTAAGGTTGGCCCCTGAATGAATCCAAGAGGAACTGACATGGGGCCTGATCTGTTCAGGAAACTCAGGCAGACAAGGGCATCATCAGCACGCAGGTGCTGAATGAAGTCTTATATAAGATCTCCAAGGCAGATACACCCAAGAGCCTTCCAATCCCAGCCCCACATTTTACCAACAGGAAAACACTGTTATTACCCCCAGAGAAGAGATCAGAATCCATCTATGCTAATCAAGTATTTCCCAGCTGCCCTTGCAGCTAAGGGTAGCCACACAACCCCATTTCAACCAATGAGAATAAAGGGAACTACCAGGAAATATTTTCCTTTATGGATTAACAAATGGACAGAGCCAGTTGAGAAAACAGCCTTTAGCTGCTAAGTCTAAACCTATCCAACCACCTATTCCTGTCCTCAAAGGTATTTGTGAAGCCTAAAGCTAAGACAGCCATTTTGCAATCAAGAGACAATAAGCCTGAGGCCAAATGGCCAACATGGTTCAGGACAGAAGAGAAAGAGGGCAAGTGCCTGGAGTTACTGCCACACCCCTCAATTGTCCCCAGATTTCAGATTCTACTGAGTAACTATCAGTGGGTATTCTGTCATTTCCAGCTGAGAATGTCCCCAACTCACCCACTCATTGTGCAAGCATGCAGAAAGATTCAGGAAAACAGAGGACCTGGAAATGGGCCCCAAGGAAGAGCAACATCAAACAGAGAGGAGTGGCTCTTTCAAGGGTAATTTTCTGTCCTGATGACAAATGGGGAGGTTTCCTCAGGAAAACAAGCTTTCCATTTCTATTTCCAAGTACCATGTTATCCCCAAGTTACTGTTAAATGGCATGTGGAAGCCCCCAACTATGTATGCCATAGCTCATATGTTAAAACTCCGAAAGCATCTTTACCTACCGGTGAACTTTCATGAACAGGTATTACACACCACTTTGTAGAGCCCACACTGAGGGGGGCAAGACATACATGCCACGAAACATCCCACATCCCCTTACAGAGTTTCACCATGCACATGGGCATTTTTAAAGCCCTGACAAGTTCTGCAATGGAGTTGTCTAACACAACACTTCTTAAACTTACTTAGTCCTCCTTTTCTGCATGCTCCTTTTGGCGAGCGATGGAACCACAATAAGACTACTGTCACGCCTCACCTAAACTATTGTCATAGGCTTCCTAAAGTCTTCACACATTCACCCTCCAACCACTCCCCCACCCACCCACAAGCTGTTCTCTATCCATACTATAGACCCAATGTGCTTTCTGAAATTATTCACACTATACGTTTTTCTCACTTAAAACACTTTATGGCTTCCCTTATCCTGAAGAATTCTATTATGTTACGGCCTATTAAGGAATTCTTTATAAGGTGCTTTCTACCTATCCCTCAAGCTTCATCTCACACACACTCCTCCAGCTCTCCGTTCTATAGCCACATACCTTCTTTCAGTTTTTTGTTTCTTTTTTTGAGACAGTCTTGCTCTGTCACCCAGGCTGGAGTGCAGTGGTGGGATCTTGGCTCACTGCAACCTCTGTCTCCCGAGTTCAAGCAATTCTCCTGCCTCAGCCTCCTGAGCAGCTGGGACTACAGGCAGGTGCCACCACACCCAGCTAATTTTTTGTATTTTAGTAGAGACGGGGTTTCACCATGTTGCCCAGGCTGGTCGCAAACTCCACAGCTCAGGCAATCCGCCCACCTCGGCCTCCCAAAGTGTTGGGATTAGAGGCATAAGCCACCATGCCTGGCCATCTTCTTTTAGTTCTTTTACACACCATTTTCTTTCCCACCAACAGCCCTGTATGCATAAGGTTTCCTCTGCTTAAAACACTCTTACAATTTGTTCTTTACCTTCAAATCATTGATCAATCATAACTTCTTCAGGTATATCCTGGATTGGACAAATCTCCCTAATATACAGTCTGATGGCACCACGTATCTTTCCTTCATAGTACTTAATCACATGTGATTCTTTGAGTAATGTATGTCTCTCCTGATAGAAAGACATATCTGATTAACTCCATTAAGTTCAGAGACCCTATCTGATTTTTGTTCCAATGTATCCCTCAATGTGTAGCACAACATCTGGTATATAATTGGTGTTTGGAAATATTAAAATGCATCTGGGCGCGGTCACACCTATAATCCCAGCACTTTGGGAGGCCAAGGCGGGCGGATCACGAGGTCAAGAGTTCGAGACCAGCCTGACCAACATAGTGAAACCCCATCTCTAATAAAAATACAAAAAATTAGCCAGGCATGGTGGTGCATGCCTGTAATTCCAGGTACTCAGGGAGGCTGAGGCAGGAAAATCGCTTGAACCCAGGAGACAGAGGTTATGGTGAGCCAACATTGCGCCATTGCTCTCCAGCCTGGACAATAAGAGTGAAACTCCATCTCAAGAAAAAAAAAAGAAAGAAATATTAAATGCAAACACAGATTCTAAGCCCCATCCGAAGCGATTATGATATAAAAAGTCTGTAGACCATCATGAGGCAATAGTCAAAAGAGCTGTAAGGCTAGGCATGGTGCCTCATGCCTGTAATCCCAACATTCTGGGAGGCCGAGGCAGGTGGATCACCTGAGGTCAGGAGTTCGAGACCAGGATAGCCAACATGGTGAAACCTCATCTCTACTAAAAATATAAAAATTAGCCAGGTGTGGTGGTAGGCGCCTGTAATCCCAGCTACTTGGGAGGCTGAGGCAGGAGAATTGCTTTAACCTGGAAGGCAGAGGTTGCAGTGAGCCAAGATAGCACTATTGCACTCCAGCCTGGGCAACAAGAGTGAAACTCTGTCTCAAAAAAAAGCAAAACTTGTAAACAGCAGCTCTGACTACAGGGTAAGCAATACAAATGCCTGTTAAATATTAAACTCCATATTAAAATTAATGACATGGTGTTATGGTGAAACCCCTTAATAACACTGCCATGTGGCAGGTTTCTATTTTCACTTACTATTGCTATAAACTTCGTGTTAGCATCAGTTGCTCCTCCACAGATGAAAGGTACATTTGATAGCAACATGCATGTGTAAATAATTCACAAATGACATAATTTTTATAATTATTTTTAAAAATAAAAAATTGAACCCTCTAAATTTTTGCTCCAAAGGAAAGCTCCAGTCATCTTATCCCACCTGTTATTGCTAAGGCAGTCAAACTTTGTTCACCAGAACCTACGCTGTTGCAATATTGTGAAGAGCCTTACTCTAACATATTTTGAAAATCTAAGTAATCTACAGATTTATTTTTATTTGTCCCTCAAAAAGCACTATTTGCTTAAGAGTTTAGTGAGCAAACACACTATTTCAGAAGAACCAATATCAAGTAGAGGGCAAGAAAAGACTAAGTAGACTGGTCCTAAAAGAAACTCCAGAGTTCCAGGAAATTCAATCAGACCTCCTATTAACTGGGTTCCATTTAATATTTCTCTAAGAGGAAACATTTTGCCCTTAGAGAAAAAAAAGTGTACTTAACCCAAAAATCAGGAGACAAAGATTTTAGTTCCAGCTGTGCTCATGCCTCGCCCTACAACCTGGAATAATCACACATACACACACACATACACACAAACACACACATACAGAGAGAGAGAAAAAAAAAAACCTCTAAGATTAGTACTTTCATCAACAAAGATAGGAAAACATACACTACTCTGACTATACCACTTTAAAAGTACCATAACCCTTTTTTGCTAAGTACTTCCTTCTACTTCCCTTTACTTGGACTAAAGTAAAAAGTAATGTTCTATACACATGTAAGCCATTAATAATTTCAATCCTTCTAACCTCTCTGTTCCAAATTACAAGTGAATGCAGCAATCCTTACAACTGCCAAAGCAAATAATATACTTTATTTCTTTTTTTCCTTGAGTATTTTTCACAATGATCATTTAGTAGCACTATGAACTTCCTTGCTAGTTTTCTTCTCTATATGACTCAAAATTTTATTTTCATTTTGATTTGCATGCAAATGGTTCCTCAAATTCTACCTTAGCAGCCAAACTTCAAGATTTTTAAATCACACCAGCTGGGTCACTTCTTCGTGGGTTTTATTTTACTTGGATGGTCGTTCTCTTACCTACACATTTTTAAGATTTTTTTTAACTTTGGTATCTTCAACAGATAATCACGTTAGGCTTTCATTTGTAAACATCTTTCCTTTTCATCAGTGGCTTATATCTTCCTGTATAGTAAAGAATTTGGCCTTGCCCAAAGAGAAGTTTCACCACTGACTTCAGCTTCTGGGAGGTAATACGTCATAGTTGATAACAGTGTCCCTGTTTATGGTGGTTGCTGGCCATACCAGATCTTCAGGTAGGGTTGGCCACTCCTAACAGTTTTAAAGCAGAAGCTGGCCATGCCATAAACACCAACAGTATGACTTTGGACAAGGCTCTGGGTTACACAGTATCAGTCCATTGGGAGACTGAGTTCAACCATATAGGCAATTGAGTAATCAGTCAAACATGCCTACATAATGAAGCCCCATAAAAACACTATATACTGAAGCTTGAATGAGTTTACCAAGCTGGCAATACTCCATGCATACTGTCACACGTTGGTGCTGGAAGAACATGTCCTGACTCCATGGGAAGAGGACACTGGCAGATCAACATCTGGAACTTTCCTGGACTTCACCCTTCGTGTTTCTTCCCTTGGTTGATTTTAATCCGGATCCCTGTAATCTGTAATCCCTTTGTGAGTCCTAGCAAATTATCAAACCTGAAGGTGGTCTGAGAGCCCTCAGGATTTACAAGTGGTACCAGAAGTGAGTGATCACGTGAAGAACTGTGCCCTCAAACTTTGCAGGTAACTTTAGCTGAGTACCTTCCAAGGTTTCCAATAAAATCTAGTCTTATATCTACAAATTCTTATAAGATTTGAAATTATTCTTTTCAAATTTTGGATATCCCATAAGTAATGTAAGGTTTTGTTTATTGTTTTTGTTATCGTTTTTTGTATTTTGTCCTTCAACACGTACCCGATCCTTGAAGAGCAAGGGCAAAAGACAACAAAACTAGTAATTGTGGCTCAGATGTACAAGGCAATGGTTTCATCAATTACATATATTACCTTATTTAATTTCCATACCAATCTATGAGGCAGTCTATCAAACACCATTATTCTCCGCCTTATACAAAATTAAGGCACAAAGAGAAAAACAGTTTTTCAGGCTCAAGGGCTAGTAAGTAAAGAGTCTAGATACAAACAAATACCATTTTGACTTCTTAATACTATCCAAATACTGCAAGAGATAAATTTTAAGAGTTTTCTCACACTTATTGTGCAGATACTGAAAACTGTCTCCCAAAATCTTTCCATTCTCCTTCCTTAGTCCTAGAACCCTCTGGTTTTGGCTAGACCATGACTCTGCTAAATAAAAACTCTATTTCTCAACCTCTGTTAATGAAACTTTCCTGCAAAATTCATATGTGTGAACAGAAATTAACTTCTATCTTACTTAAGCCACTGAGGCTCCTGAATCATGTTTGGAAGCACTGTGGATGATTCTAAATTACATAGGGATACATATCATTACACTGAAATTTTGCTTAGCAAAAATTTTCCTTTATACTCACTTTTTCCTACTCTACTAGAGCTTTACCTATCACTCACAAATATGAAGTCTCACCCATCCTTTAAAAATAAATAAAAAGTCCCCTCAAAACAGCCTCCACTTCATCCTTCATTGATGTTCCCCTTCTTTCACTTAACTTTTTCAAAGAGTATCACACTTGCCATTTCCACTTCCTACACTTTACATCACTCTTCTATCCACCACCATGAAAAATTGATCCTTTCTTTGAAGCTTCTTCCTCAAACCTGCTTTACCAACAGATCTCTGATCATTGGCTTTACCATCTTCAATGCAAAGTACAAAAGTACAGTGTTCCATCTTCTTCATTCAGAAGAAGAAAGTGAACAGAGAAAAAGAGAACTTCTTCAACCTAATAAAAGATATTTTCAAAAACTAGAGCAAATCACAAACTACAGAAGTAATTCTCTCTCAAAATGAGAGAAACAAGTAAGAATGTTCACTATCACAGCTTCTATTTGATTGTACTAAAAGTCCTAGCCAGCAACATAAAAAAGGAAAATAAAAAGAAGAAGAAAATGTTTTAAAAGCAGCTTTTGTTTTTTTTAAATGAAAAAATAAGCTTTTTTTTCTTGTTCTGTCACCCAGGCTGGAGTAGAGTGGTGCAATCTCGGCTCACTGCAACCTCCACGTGCCAAGTTGAAGCAATTCTCCTGCCTCATCCTCTCGAGTAGTTGGGATTACAGGCACATGCCACCATGCCCAGCTAATTTTTGTATTTTTAGTAGAGATGGGGTTTTGCCATGTTGGCCAGGCTGGTCTCGAACTCCTAACCTCAAGTGATCCGCCTGCCTCAGCCTCTCAAAGTGCTGGGATGATAGGCATGAGCCACCCAACATGGCCAAAAGGAAGCTTTAAAAATAAAAAAGAGAGGACACAAACAGATGGAGAAACATTCCATGTTCATGGTTAGGAAGAATCAATATCGTGAAAATGGCTATACTGCCCAAAGTAATTTACAGAATCAACGCGATCCCCATCAAGCTACTATTGAATTTCTTCACAGGACTGGAAAAAACCACCATGAACTTCATATGGAACCAAAAGAGAGCCCGCATAGCCAAGTCAATTCTAAGCAAAAAGAACACAGCGGGAGGCATCACACTACCAGACTTCAAACTATACTACAAAGCTACAGTAATCAAAACAGCATGGTACTGGTACCAAAACAGAGATATAGACCAATGGAATAGAACAGAGGCATCAGAAGCAAATCAACATATCTACAACCATATAATCTTTGATAAACCAGACAAAAACAAGCAATAGGGAAAGGATTCCCTGTTTAATAAATGGTGTTGGGAAAACTGGTTAGCCATGTGCAGAAAGCAGAAACTGGACCCCTTCCTGACACCTTACACTAAAATTAACTCCAGATGGATTAAAGACTTAAACATAAGACCTGGCACCATAAAAACCCTAGAAGAAAATCTAGGCAAAACCATTCAGGACATAGGAGTAGGCAAGGACTCCATGACCAAAACACCAAAAGCATTGGCAACAAAAGCCAAAATAGACAAATGGGACCTAATCAAACTCCACAGCTTTTGCACGGCAAAAGAAACAGTCACTAGAGTGAATCGGCAACCAACAGAATGGGAAAAAATCTTTGCAGTTTACCCAACTGACAAACGGCTGATATCCAGAATTTACAAAGAACTTAAACAGATTTATAGAAAAAAAACAAACAAGCCCATTCAAAAATGGGCAAAGGTTATGAACAGACACTTTACAAAAGAAGACACCAATGAGGCCAACAAACACATGAAAAAATGCTCATCATCACTGGTCATTAGAGAGATGCAAATCAAAACCACATTGAGATACCATCTCACACCAGTTAGAATGGCGATCATTAAAAAATCTGGAGACAGCAGATGCTGGAGAGGATGTGGAGAAATAGAAACACTCTTACACTCTTGGTGGGAGTGTAAATTAGTTCAACCATTGTGGAAGACAGTGTGGCGATTCCTCAAGGACCTAGAAATAGAAATTCCATTTGACCCAGCAATCCCATTACTGGGTACATATCCAAAGGACTATAAATCGTTCTACTATAAGGACACATGCACACAAATGTTCATTGCAGCACTGCTTACAATAGCAAAGACCTGGAACCAACCCAACTGCCCATCGATGATACACTGGACTGGGAAAATGTGGCACATATACACCATGGAATATTATGCAGCCATCAAAAATGATGAGTTTGTGTCCTTTGTAAGGACATGGATGAATCTGGAGAACATCATTCTTAGCAAACTGACACAAGAACAGAAAAGGAAATACCACATATTCTCACTCATAGGCGGGTGAGAAAAATGAGAACACACGGACACAGGGAAGGGGGTACTACACACTGGGGTCTACTGGGGGGAATAGGGGAGGGACAGTGGGGGGGGGGAGCTGGGGAGGAATAGCCGGGGGAGAAATGCCAAATATGGGTTAAGGGGAGGGAGGCAGCAAAACACACTGCCATGTGTGTACCTATGCAACTATCTTGCACGTTCTGCACATGTACCCCAAAACCTAAAATGCAATAAAAATTAACAATAAATAAATAAATAAAAAAGAAGAAAAGAAAAAGAAAAGCCAGGTGTGGTGACTCACACCTGTAATCCCAGCACTTTGGGAGGCCGAGGCAGGTGGATCACCTGAGGTCAAGAGTTCGAGACCAGCTTGACCAACATGGTAGAACCCTGTCTCTACTAAAAAATACAAAAATTAGCTGGGCATGTTGGAAGGCGCCTGTAATCCCAGCTACTCGTGAGGCTGAGGCAGGAGAATTGCTTGAACCCGGGAGGCAGAGGTTGCAGTGAGCCAAGATTGTGCCATTGCACTCCAGCTGGGGCAACAGAGTCAGATTCCGTCTCAAAGAAAAACAAAAAACAACAAGAAAATGTTGTCTTTTGTCACAGGCAATATGATTTCTACATAGAAAACTCAAAAGAATCTAAAAAATTTTAAGAGTGCAGCAAGGGAAGGAAACTGCAAGCAGATAGCACGTACTCAGTAAATGTAATTTCCTTCCCTCCATATCTACTGGGTCCCATCTCTAGACAACATACATTCAAACTTCCATTAATAGGTTCTTTCTTCTATGGTGACACTATTATTGCTAAGATTTCCAGACCATGTTCTTCTGATTTAGGTCTAAGAATATGACAGCCCTTTAAAGCCTTTAGCAGATACCTATTGTTAACAATCATCAGTGAATTTTACATTGACTCTATTTGCCAAATTCCAAGAATAACTCCCATTGCTCCATTTACTGACTTAAAAAAGTATACATACTGAATGAATCAACAATGTAATGCTACCTGTTGAAACGATAAGTAACAATGGCCAATACTAAAGTGTTTTATGACAAAGTTAGATATTAAACAGCCTTCTCAAACATCCTATATTTTAATAATATTCAGAAGAAATTTCTGAGAATCCAGAAAGGCGTGCACACACACAGACAAAAAAACACAGTTGAAGCAGTTATGCAAATAGTTACTTGTGCACAGTCTAGGCCAAGAATGATTTTAGGAAATGACTATAGGATAGTCAGTGATCAGAAAATAATGAAACAACAGCATTCTACACTGCTTTGGTGGCAAGTGACTGAAGGAATTTAAGACCTTCCAAAAAGAAATGCCACAACTTCAAGGTCATAAAAAGATCTCCTTAAACTTGAAAGTAACAAAGAGGTTAATTTAAATGGTGCTTTATAATTAATATAATTATATAATTATATTATTAATATAATATATGTAATATATTATATTATTTCATATATATTTAATATATATTATATAATATTATAATATAATTTATATATTTACAAATCTAGTCTAAAATTATTTTCAATAGCAAATGAATATACTCTACCTGCACAGAATAACACTCATACAAATGACCAAAAATTTCTTAACGTTATCATCTTAAGATTCTTATACCTTCCAGTATACTGACTGTAGTTAAAAGCCAAACAGGACAAATTGTATCAAATTGGGATCACCGTTCCTAAACAGTAACAGTAATCCCATTCCTAAAACAACATGCTAATGAAGAAGCCCAACTGTTTCTCAATATGAGTAATGGTTGGCCACATGAAAGAGGCTAAAAAAGATTTAAGGCCAAGCACTAAGAAATCCACGGAACCTCAAGCTTTATACCAAATCCAAAGGGAGAGGATATAAGGCTGGAAGTAGGAAAAGGAGTCAGGAGGTCACGGCAGCCCTCCAGGCACAAAAATGACAAGGGCCTAATAAAATGTATTTAAAGTAGATATGGAGAAGAAGGACTAATATAAGAGAACTTAGAAAGCTAGAAATTTAGGCAAGTGATTAAACATGAAAATGAAAAGGAATTAATCAACAATAATAGATTTTTCACTATTCTGACTGGATAAAAAGGGGTACCATTAACTAAACCAAGAATAAATAAAGGGAAGGAGTGAGAAAGAGATGAATTTGCATGCTTTTAGACCTGTTAAGTTTAAATAGTAAACAAAGCACATAGGTTCAGACGTCAAACGTTGAAAGATTTGGAAATCATCAGCCTATGTATATGAGGCAGGAGGCACAGCTCCGACCAAACTGTATACTTAACATGGGTAAATTTGACAGTGTGTAAAGTAACTCAATAAAGTTTAAGTGAGAACAGCTATACTAAATCAGACAGTAGCTTTCAGAGTAGGTATAAAAAGGGTTGCTTTATATTAATGAGGTCAACATATCAAGAGAATATTACAATGATAAACATTACACACCTAATAACAAAATTTCAAAATACCTGAAGCAAAAACTGATAGAAATGAAGGAGTAAACAAATTCACAATGTTGTAGGTCAACATCCCTCACTCAATAACTGATCAAAATAGAAGGAAAATCAATAAGGACATAAAAGACTTGAACAATACTATCAACCAACTTAACCTAATTGACATTTACAGAACACTCTACCCAACAACAAAGTATACATTCTGTTCGAAGGCAAATGGTATACGTACCAATACATACCATCTTCTGGGCCATAAAACAAGTGTTAATGAAATTAAAAGGATTCAAACCATATAAAGTATGTTTTCTGCTGCAACGGGATTAGAGTAGAAATCAGGTAACAAAAAGGTATCTGGATAGTCTCCAAATATTTATAAATTCAATAAAATACTTTTCAATAATCACAGGTTCAAGAAGAAATTAAAAGTAAAACTAGATGATTGGTGACTGATTCATATAACTGTGAATATACTAAATATACCAAACTCTGAATATACCATTTAATTGTATACTTTAAATGAGTGGCTGGAATGGTATTTGAATATCTCAATAAAGCCATTTTCAAAAAGTGAAATTTGAAAGTGCCTTGCACCAAAAGAAAATGGAAACATCAAACTACGTAGATAAAGCTAAAGTAATTCTTAGACTGAAATTCACAGCACTAAATGCCAATATCAAGAAAAAAAGAAAAGTTAAAGAGAGAATTATAGCATTAACCAATCTATATCGGGAGAAAAAAAGATCTTATATCAAGAACCTCAGGTTCTAACTTAAAAAATGAGAAAAAAAGAAAATTAAACTCAAAGTTAGAAGAAAAAAAAAATAAAGATAAAAGCAAAAATAAAAAGAAATAAAATACAAAACAGAATAACAGAAAAACCAATGAATCTAAAAGCTAGCTCTTTGAGATCAATAAAATTGATAAATTTCTAATAGTGGTAAGAGAAGGAAAAAAGAGAAGCCATAAATAATCAATATCAGCAATGAGAGAACTGATATAACTACAATCCTACAAATATTAAAATGATCGTAAGAAACTATTGACAACTTTATATCAAAAATTCAATAAGTCACATTCCTTGTTAAAAAAAAAACTATTCAAGTGAACTCAATAACTAGATTGCCTTAACAGCCTGTATGTACTAAAGAAAATGAATGCACAGTTAAAACCTCTCCACAAAGAAAACTCCAGTTCAGATTATTTCACTAATGAATTCTACCTAGAATTTAGGTAAAAATCAATACCAGTTCTATGGAAATTCTTTCAGAACACCAAAAAAGGAAAACTTCCAAACTCATTTCATGGGGCTAACATTACTCTGATACCGGAATCAGACAAATACAATAAATAAATAAATAAACTATCATCCCTCAAAAACATAAAAAACTACTTTTAGGATTATAGAATAATTACCAAAGGGTGGCTAACATTCAAAACTCAAACAACATAACAACTCACTCCATTAAAAGACTTAAAAAAGAATGACCTCATGATCATTAAGAGATGCAAAAATAGTATTTAACCAAATCCAATATCCATTCCTGACGAAAATTCTCGGTGAACCAGGAATGCAAGCATATTTCCTACTCTGATACAGGGCATCTACTAAATGCCTATGGCAGACACCATACTCAAGGATGAAAGACTGAATGCTTCCCCATTAAAATCAAGAACAATGGGAGGATGCCCACTCTCACAACTTAAGTCTACTGAAAAACATACTAAAGGTTCTAGCAGTGCAATTAGACAAATAAAAACAACAAAAAAAGGCATAAACCTTATAAGACCTCCTTCAAATTGCTTTGCTGCAGTTTTAAAACACATAATGAAAAAAAATACTAAAAATCACTACCCCAGTATACAGGTTCTAAAATAAAATAAGGCCTGGCCTTCCTGTAACGCAGGGATCCTACCCCAAGTACCGGTCCATGGCCTGTTAGGAACTGGGCTGCCAAGTAGGAAATGAGTTGTGCAGGCAAGCATTACCACCTGAGCTCCACCTCCTATGAGCTCAGGGATGGCATTAGAGTCTCATAGGAGGGCAAACCCTACCATGAACTGCACATGTGAGGAATCTAGGGTGCACATTCCTTATGGTGACCTGAGGTTTCATCCTGAAACAATCATCCCCCGCCCCACTCATCACCAGTGGAAAAATTACCTTCTATGAAACCAGTCCCTGATGCCAGAAAGATTGGGGACCTCTGCTGTAACCAATCAGAAACTGAAAAAGGTACAACACTCAAAGGAAAAAGGAACTATTATGCACACAGAAATTCGTTCTTTCTTTTAACTTCAGTATTTTATGAGATTTTTTTTTTTTTGTCTTGGATGGTGTTAAGCAGTCATTCTCATTGACATTTTGAAGTATAAAGGATACAAGCTGAAGTGGATTTCTGATCACTGTAAAGATCCTTTACCAAAAAGTTGTATATTTTCAAAAGGTACCATCGGAAAGAGGTCAGAAACGCACTAATACACTAGGTTGTTGATGATAAGAAATCACCATGAATTCAAAGAAAAAGTCATTATGTCATCTGTGAAGCCATGAAAAGAATTTAAGTATTATTTTTAAAAGGTTTTGGGTAAACAATTCACTCTTTTCTTGTGGAGTAAAACATCACCCATTCAGTCTTTGCGTAGCCTCTGGTCCAAAGCTGTTATTAGTACTATAGCCATCTGATACAGTTTGAATATATGACCCTACCAAATCTCATGTTGAATTGTAATTCCCAATGTTGGGGAGGTGGGGCTTGCTGGGAGATGTTTGGGTCATGGGATGGATCCCTCATGGCTTGGTGCTGTCCTCACAACAGTGAGTTCTCATGAGACCCGGTTAAGTGTGTGACATCTCCCCCCTCACTCTCTCGCTCCTGCTCCTGCTATGTGAGATGCCTACTCCCCGCTGCCCTTCACTTCCTGCCAAAATTATGAGCTTCTTGGGGTCTCCCAAGAAGCAGATGTTGGCACCATAATTCCTGTAAACACCCTATAGGACTGTGAGTCAATTAAACCTCTTTTCTTATAAATTATCCAGTCTCAGGTATTTCTTTATAGCAATGCAAGAAAAGCCTAATACAGCATCTTTACCATGTCTCCCCTGCCTACATATATATTTAAAGCAGTAAGAACCCAAAAACAAAATTGTTATAGCCATCTCTCCTTGTTATTACAGATAATTTCACAAATCTCTGCCATTCCATTCTCAGGCTTTGAACCTTCCCCCCCTCATGTGTCTCTAATTTGTCTTATTGGCTCACATCTCTTTTTTCTATCCAGCCTCTCCAAACTGATAACTTTTTCTGTGGTCTGCCTAGATTTATCTGGTTTATTACTAAGATATTATCTCTCAGACTGTCTCCATTATAGACTAAATATTTTTGTCCCCCAAAAATTCTTATGTTGAATCCCTAATTCCGAAAGTAATCATATTTGGAGATGAGAGCCTTGGGAGGTAATCAGGATGAGATTAAGTAGTGAGGGTCGTGGGGCCCTATAAGTTAAGGAATAGAAATGCTGTTGTCTCTTTCTTCACAAGCACACATGGAGGAAAGACCATGAGAGGACACAGAGAGAAAGTGGCAATGTACAGGCCAAGAGGGCTTTCACCAGGAACTGAATCAGCCAGCGTCTCTATCACTTCTTAGTCTCCAGAACTACGGGAAATAACATTTGTTGCTTAAATGTTATTTACCAGTCCATGGTACATTGTTAAGGCATCTCAAGAAAACTAACACAGCCCCCAACCCTCAGTTCCAAGCCTTAAAGCCCCAAAACTCATGGTACACCTTTACCTCCAAACCTTTGCATTTACTACTACCTTTTACATTGTTTTAAATGTACTCCATTTGCATTACTGAACCCACTGATACGTCACGATTCACACCACTCGTGTTAAGAGAGAAATGAGTCAGCTTATGCAGTTTGTCCCCACAGATACCAAGAACCACATACTGTCAAGACTACCCAGTTGAAATCATAACAGTCACTATCAGTCCCAAACCAACTGCTACTTTCATCAGTATCACAACTACTGGCCACACAAAGACTGCTAGATGAGAAGTGTTTTTATTCCGTTAAAGATTTTTTTTTTCAGTGAAAGTCTTTTTAAAGAAAGACAAACAAATAAAGAACATGGATTTTGATTGAAGTCAGATTTTTTATAATGTTGGGGTCAAATATACATAATGAAATTTGCCATGTTAATCATTTTTAAGTGTTCAGTTCTGTATTATTAAGTACATTCACACTGCTGTGTAACTATCACCAACATCCATCAGAACTTCATTTTCCCAACAAAAACCCTGTCTTTATGAAACACTAAATCCACTCCGCCCTTTCCCTAACTCCCCAGAAAGCACTGTTCTAACCTTCTATCTCTATGAATCTGATTATTCTAGGTACCTCATTTAAGTGCAGTTATATAACATTTACCGTGTTGTAACTGGCTTACTTCCCTTAGCATTATGTCTTCAAGATTTCCTTCCTTTTGAAGACCAAATAATAGTCCACTGCACATATGGATGCTGCTATAAATGTGGGTGTACAATATCTGTTTTACAGAACCAAAAACAAAAACCACATGATTATCTCAACTAACGGAGAGAGGCATTTGACAAAATTCAACAGCCCTTTAAGCTAAAAACCCTCAATAAACTCGGTATTGATAAAACATATCTCAAAGTAATAAAAGCTATTTACGACAAACCAACAGCCAATATCATACTTAATGGGCAAAAACTGGAAGCATTCCCTTTGAAATCTGGCACTAGACAAGGATGCCCTCTCTCACCACTCCCATTCAATATAGTACTGGAATTTCTAGCCAGAGCAATCAGTCAAGAAAAAGAAATAAACGGTATTCAAATAGGAAAGGTGGACGCCAAATTGTCTCTATTTGCAGACGACATGATAGTATACCTAGAAGACCCCATCACCTCAGCCCAAAAACTCCTGAAACTGATAAGAAACTTCAGCAAAGTCTCAGGATATAAAATCAATGTGCAAAAATCACAAGCATTCCTATACACCAATAACAAACTTAAAGAGATCCAAATCAAAAACGAACTGCCATTCACAATTGCTACAAAGAGAATAAAATACCTAGGAATACAACTTACAAGGCACGTAAGAGACCTCTTCAAGGAAAACTACAAACCACTGCTCAACGAAATAAGAGAGGACACAAACAGATGGAGAAACATTCCATGTTCATGGTTAGGAAGAATCAATATTGTGAAAATGGCTATACTGCCCAAAGTAATTTACACAATCAATGCTATCCCCATCAAACTACCATTGAATTTCTTCACAGAACTAGAAAAAAACCACCATGAACTTCATATGGAACCAAAAGAGAGCCCTCAGAGCCAAGTCAATTCTAAGCAAAAAGAACACAGCAGGAGGCATCACACTACCAGACTTCAAACTATACTACAAAGCTACAGTAATCAAAACAGCATGATACTGGTACCAAAACAGAGATATAGACCAATGGAATAGAACAGAGGCATCGGAGGCAACACAGCATATCCACAACCATACAATCTTTGATAAACCAGACAAAAACAAGCAATGGGGAAAGGATTCCCTGTTTAATAAATGGGGTTGAGAAAACTGGCTAGCCTTGTGCAGAAAGCAGAAACTGGACCCCTTCCTGACACCTTACACTAAAATTAACTCCAGATGGATTAAAGACTTAAACATAAGACCTGGCACCATAAAAACCCTAGAAGAAAATCTAGGCAAAACCATTCAGGACATAGGAGTAAGCAAGGACTCCATGACCAAAACACCAAAAGCATTGGCAACAAAAGCCAAAATAGACAAATGGGACCTAATCAAACTCCACAGATTCTGCATGGCAAAAGAAACAGTCACTAGAGTGAACTGGCAACCAACAGAATGGGAAAAAAATCTTTGCGGTTTACCCATCTGACAAATGGCTGATATCCAGAATTTACAAAGAACTCAAACAGATTTACAAGAAAAAACAAACAAGCCCATTCAAAAATGGGCAAAGGATATGAACAGACACTTTACAAAAGAGGACATACATGAGGCCAACAAACATATGAAAAAATGCTCATCATCACTGGTCATTAGAGAGATACAAATCAAAACCACATTGAGATACCATCTCACGCCAGTTAGAATGGCGATCATTAAAAAATCTGGAGACAACAGATGCTGGAGAGGATGTGGAGAAACAGGAACACTCTTACACTGTTGGTGGGAGTGTAAATTAGTTCAACCATTGTGGAAGATAGTGTGGCGATTCCTCAAGGCCTTACAAATAGAAATTCCATTTGACTCAGCAATCCCATTACTGGGTATATATCCAAAGGACTATAAATCGTTCTACTATAAGGACACATGCACACAAATGTTCACTGAAGCACTCTTTACAATAGCAAAGACCTGGAACCAACCCAAATGCCCATCGATGATAGACTGGACTGGGAAAATGTGGCACATATACACCATGGAATATTATGCAGCCATCAAAAATGATGAGTTCGTGTCCTTTGTAAGGACATGGATGAATCTGGAGAACATCATTCTCAGCAAACTGACACAAGAACAGAAAATGAAATACCACATATTCTCACTCATAGGCGGGTGAGGAAAAACGAGAACACATGAACACAGGGAAGGGGGTACTACACACTGGGGTCTATTGGGGGAATAGGGGAGGGACAGCGGGGCGGGGAGCTGGGGAGGGATAGCCTGGGGAGAAATGCCAAATGTAGGTGAAGGGGAGGAAGGCAGCAAACACACGTGTGTACCTATGCAACTATCTTGCACGTTCTGCACATATACCCCAAAACCTAAAATGCAATAAAAATTAAAAAATATATATATGTATTATATATATATATATATATATATATATATATATATATATATATATATCTGTTTTAGTTTCACTTTCACTTCTTTTGGAAATAATTAAATAATTAGGTATGGAATTATCATAAAATTCAGCATTCCAGAAACAGAATTGCTGGATTTTATGATAATTCCGTACTTAATTATTTAAGGAACACACCATCCTGTTTTCTACAGCAGCTACGCCCATTTTACATTCCCCTTGGCAATGCACAAGGTTTCCAGTTTTCCAAATCCTCACCAACACTTGTTACTTCAAGGGGTATCTTACTGTGGTTTTGCTTTATATTTCCCTGAAGATTAGTGGTGTTCAGCATCTTTTCATGTGCTTATCGGATATTTGTACATCTTATTTAGAAAAACATGTTTTCAAGTCCTTCACCCATTTTTAAATCAGGGTTTTTTGTTGTTGTTGAGTTGTAGGTGTTCTTTATATATTCTGGGTATTAATATCTTTTCAGATATATAATTTGCAAATATTTTCTTCCATGCTACAGGGCACCTTTTCACAGTTTTTGTTTGTTTTCTTTTTAGAGATAGGGTCTTACTCTATCACTCAATGATAGCTCATTACAGCCTCCTGCTTCAATGATCCTCTCACTTCGGCCTCCCAAGTGCCTGGAAATACAGTGTGTGCCACCACATCTGGCTAATTTTTTTTTAATTTTTTTCTAGAGACAGGGTCTCACTCACTATGTGGCCTAGGCTGGTCTCTCCAACTTGTGGCCTCAAGCAATCCTCCTACCTTGGTCCTCCAAAGTGCTGGGATTGTAAGGATAAGCCATTGAGCCTGGCCAAAGCTAGACTTCGAAAAAAAAAATTTTGGAGTTTGAAAGGAATCAAGTCCCTTGAACTAAGGAAAGAAAACAGCAAAACAACGAAATGAGAAATAATCCTCAGCCAGAAGGTGCTGACAGTGAAGCAAAGGAGGCTATGAATAACTTTTAGCCCTTCATCAAGATGATCCATATAACCTAATGTTTCTTAAGTACAATACTGACATTATGAGGGGGATAATTCAATTATCTATTGTGCAGAACCACGAACGCACCATGGGATGTTTAATACACATGGCCCACATTCATAAAGTACAATAGTGTCCTCACCCCCATCATTCTGACAGCCAAAAAATATCCCCATGTTTCCAGGCTCCCTCTCAGGTGAAAAGTACCAACCCCTACTTTAAACCCCTGAACAAAAAGTACTGAAAGGATATTTATATCCTTTCAAAAAGTGCTAAAAAGTCTATTTATATCTGCATTTCTAAATAGCACAGCACCAATGAAAACTTCGTCCCCTTATTTTATTACAAGTCACCATAATAAAATATAGGGTTCCTTTCCATTTCCTTTATGTTTCTTAAGCTGCCAAAACATTAAGGAATTAATTAGTATAATGGTAGCAGAATCCCTCCTCTTCCTACAGAAGCCAGAAAAATTCAAGATACTTAATCTTCCTAACATCTAGCAACAAGGGTATTGCCTATCACCTATGTGTAAGCAATGAGATGCTTTGGCTGAGACTATACACCTGTAAAGAAACAACTCAATTTAAGAAATCACTCTGGAAGCAGAGACATCCAGTATCCAGAGGTTGCAATGCCATAACCAATGCTCATTAATCAGCAGCACTGACAGTGGCTCTGAGTATCTGGCTTCACTTAATGCCTGTTTACTAAACCTAGTTCTTCAGATTTTTATGTCAATTCTGAAGCAACCTAATATCCTTCCAATAAATACCTTTTCTGCATGTGTTACTGTCTAATATCCTTCCAATAAATACCTTTTCTGCATGTGTTACAGTTGCTGCCTACTGTTTATATCCAGGATTCCTCTCCTGTAATTATTTGCAATACAAATAAAAAAGTATTTTGGGAATAAAACTTAAGCACATGCCTTTAACTCACCACCCCACCCCCTCGATTCTTACTAAGGCAAGTCAAACAATATAGAATAGAATACTTTGATCCAGGACAGGCGTGGAGGCTCACACCTATAATCCCAGAACTTTGGGAAACCAGGGCAGGCAGATCACGAGATCAGGAGATCAAGATCATCCTGGCCAACATGGTTAAACCCCAAATCCGCCTCTACTAAAAATACTAAAAATTAGCTGGACATGGGAGTGTGTGCCTGTAATCCCAGTTACTCAGGAGGCTACGGGAGGAGAATCGCTTGAACCAAGGAGTCAGAGGTTGCAGTGAGCTGAGATCAAGCCACTGCATTCCAGCCTGATGACAGAGTGAGACTCCATCTCAAAAAAAAAAGACTTTGATCCATCACAACACCCCTGCAAAACAGAGAAGGATCCCACCTACATGATTAAAACTCCAAGTTAATCTGAATATGGTATAGATGAGAATAGGGTGGAATGCAGAAGGCAGTCAACCAGTCCATAATTACTATTGGACATTCAAATAGAAGGCACCTTCAGGAATCTAGGAAGAGACCTGGAACCTAGCAAGGCACTCACCTATGTAGGCTCTTCTCTTGGCAAGTCTATTACCTGCCTGAGTCAAGAAGTGGTATATCCTCCAGCACAGGTTAAGAGAGCCTGTCTTTGTTACTACTGGGAAGACACCCTCCTGCTCATCTATAGGGCAAAACCTCAGGAGACTACACAAGTCATAAAACTCTGCAAGGCTCTACTGAGAAAAGGCCCATTCTAACAGGCATCCATTTTGTCTGAAGTGAGCTGCTGGCTATTCAATTCCAATTCTACAAGGAAGAGGTCCCTCATAGATTGTTCCACTTACTGCTTATCTAGACCTAATCAAAGTCCATACACTAAAATTCAGACAACTAGACAGCATCAGTGAGTAAACCAAAATTTTCAATCCCACTTCCACTTTCTATATAATGCCAAATTCAATCTTCTATGCTTCATGATGCTGGGGCTTAGACTCTGCAAACTACATCTTTCTTTTTACGAGGTTCCACCAACAGAAAGCACTAAAGGGAGACTTGAAAGCACAAGGATGGTATCTTGATAACCTGATTCTAAAATACTTATGGAAGTCAATTCAAGAACATATAAAAACTATAAATATATATACTAAACAACAGAACCGTCAAAATATAGGAAGAAAGCACTGTCAGAAATGAAGGAAAAATAGACAATGTCACAATAACAGAAACTTCAATACTCCCATTTTCAATAACGGCTAGAACATCTAGAAAGATCAATAAGGAAAGAGAAGACTTAATGAGACAACTAGACCTAACAGATATATGCAGAACACCTACCCAGTAACAGCAGAACAGACATTCTTCTCAAGTGCACGTAAAACATTCTCCAAGGCAGACCACATTTTGAGCCACAAAATAAGTTTCAATAAATTTAAAGAGATTCAATCATACAAAGTATCTTCTCTGACCTCAATGAAGTTAGATATTAATAATAGGAGAAAAATGAAAAATCTTAAATATGTGGAAATTATCCAGGAGGATTGTCATTAAAAGTAAATAATTTTTTATTTTATAAAAAGAAAACGAAAAAAATGTAGAAATTAAACAACACACTCTTAAACAACCAATATGTCAAAGAAATCACACGGGAAATTAAAAAATACAGATAAATGAAGACAAAAATACAACATACCAAAACTTATGGAATGCAGCAAAAGCAGTCCTCAGAGGAAAATTAATAGTAGTAAATGCCTATGTTTAAAAGATATCAGATCAATAATCTTTACAACTTAAAGAACTAGAAAAAGAGTAGCAAACTAAACCTATAGCCTGCAGAACAGACAAAAACATGAAAAATTAGAATGGTAATAAAAGAGAGAACAGAAAAACAACAGAGAGAATCAAAGGAAACCAAAAGTTGGTTCTTTGACAACATCAACAAAATTCTGATTAGATGACAAAGAAAAAATAAAAAAAACAGAGGGCCAGGCACAGTGGCTCACACCTGTAATCCCAGCATTTTGGGAGGCCGAGGCAGAAGGATCACGAGGTCAAGAGATTTAGACCATCCTAGCCAACATGGTGAAACCCCGTTTCTACTAAAAATACAAAAAATTAGCTGGGTGTGGCAGCATGCATCTGTAGTCCCAGCTACTCAGGGGGCCGAGGCAGTAGAATTAAATGAACCTGGAGACAGAGGTTGCAGTGAGCTGAGATCATGCCAATGCATTCCAGCCTGGCAAGAGAAAAACTCTGACAAAAAAAAAAAAAAAAAAAAAAAAAAAACAGAGAAGATGCAAATAACTAAAATCACAAATAAAAGTGGAGACACTGCAGCTGACCTTACTAAATAAAAAAGATTAAAAGAAAATCTTATGGCCCAGCTTGTTTGGTGTATGTACCTATAGTCCCAGCTACTCAAGAGGCTAAGGCAGGAAGATAGCTTAGGGACAGGAGTTCATGGCTGCAGTGCACCATGATCATATCCTGAATAACCACTGCACTCCAGCCTGGGCAACATAGACCCCCAACTCCAAAAAATAAACAAAAATGTTTTCCAGAGAATATTATGAACAATCGTTCACCAAATAATTAGATAATCTACATGAGGTGGACAAATTCCTAACAACACACAAACTATAAAAACTGACTCAAGAAGAGAATCTGAATAGATCTGTGACAGATAAGGAGACCGAATCAGGAATCAAAAACCACCAAAAAAAAGAAAAGTCCAGAACCAGATAGCTTCACTGGTGAATTCTGCCAAACCTTTAAAGAAGGATTAACAGCAATCCTTCTCAAGGTCTTCTAAAAGCAACAGAAGAGAAAGGATTTCCTAATTCATTCTATGAGGCCAGTAATTATCCTGATACCAAAGCCAGCCAAAGACATCACAAAAAAACTACAGACTAATATGTCTTATAAATAGCAATGCAAAAATCCTCAACAAAATACTAGCAAACTGAATCCAACAGCATATTAAAAGGATTTATAGGCACAGGCAAGCAGACTTTATCTCAGAATTGTAGGGATGGTTCAACATAAGAAAATCAATCAATTAATGTAATATATCACATTAATAGAATGAAGGGACATACACTCAAACTAAAAATAGAAAATAATTTCCTCAACAAGATAAAGGGTGTTTACGAAAAACACACAGCTAACATCATATTCAGTGGCGAAAGACTGAAAGCTTTGCCCTTAAAACAAAAAATAAGACAAAGATCCCCACTTTCAGCACTATTATTCAACACTGTACTGGAAGTGCTAGCAAGAGCAATTAGGCAAGAAAAAGAAATAAAAGAGGCTGGGCGCGGTGGCTCATGCCTGTAATCCCAGCACTTTGGGAGGCCGAAGCAGGTGGATCACGAGGTCAAGAGATCAAGACCATCCCGGTCAACATGGTAAAACCCCATCTCTACTAACAACACAAAAAATTAGCTGGGCATAGTGGTACGTGCCTGTAATCCCAGCTACTCAGGAGGTTGAGGCAGGAGAATTGCCTGAACCCAGGAGGCGGAGGTTGCGGTGAGCCAAGATCACGCCACTGCACTCCAGCCTGGGTAACAAGAGCAAAACTCCGTCTCAAAAAAAAAAAAGAAAAAGAAATAAAAGACATCCAAATTGGAAAGGAAAAAGTAAAATCAATTCAATTCACAGATGACCATGATCCTACATATAGTAAATCCCAATTAATTCATAAAATGACTATTAGAGCTAATACATTAATTTAGCAAATTGCAGTGCATAATATCAACACTCAAAAATTAGTTGTGTTTCTATACACCAGAAATTTGAAAACCAAAAAAGATAATTAAGAAAACAATTGCATTTACAATACCATACAAAAGAACAAAATACTTAGGAATAAATTTAACGAAGGAGGTAAAATACTTGTATGCTGAAAACGATAAACATGGCTGAAAGAAATTAAAGAAGATCTCAAAAATAAAACGATATCCTGTGGTCATGGTTGGAAGACTTAATAAGATGATAACCGAACCCAAAACAATTTACAGATTCAGTGTAATCACTATCAAAATTCCAACAGTCGTTTTTGCAGAAATTGAAAAGCCAATATTCAGATTCATAAGGAACTGCCAGTGGCCTCCAAATAGCCAAAGCAATTTTGAAAAAGAACAACATAGCTGGAACACTTCTCAATTTCAAAACTTACTACAAAGCTACATTAAGCAAGACTGTGTATATTGGCATAAGGACACATATACAGATGAATGGAATAGAACTGAACATCCAGAAACAAACCCATACATCTAGAGCCAGTTGATTTTCAATAAGGGTGCCAATACCATTCAATAGGGGAAAGTCTGTCTCTTCAACGAATGGTGCTGAAACAAACAGATATTTACAAGCAAAATAGTTAATTTAGACCTCTATCTCACTCTATACACAAAAATTACCTCAGCATGAAATCAACAACCTAAATAAGAGTTAAAACCATAAACTTCTTAAAGAAATCTTCAGAAAAAAAAGGAATAAATCTTCAAGACTCTGGATTTAGCAACTGATTCTTGGATATGACACCCAAAGCACAAGCAACCAAACAGGTAAGTTGGGCTTCATAAAAATTAAAAACTTTTGTGCAGAGGACATAACCAGCAATTTAAAAGATAGACAAAGCCTGGATAGAATTCCTTCAGAAATGCAAATGGTCTGCAAGCACCTGAATATGTGTTCAACATCATTATTCATTCTTATTCATCATTACTCATTCTTCACTCATCATTAGATACCACTTCTTACCCACTAGGATGGATATAATATTTTTAATGAATAAACGTTAGAAAATATAAAGAAATTAGAACCTCTGTATATTGCTGGTGGAAACAAAACATTTCAGCTGCTACAGAAAAGTCTGGTGGTTCCTGAAAAATTTAAACATAGAATTACCATATGACCCAGTAATTCTATTCCTAGATATATAACCAAGAGAACTGAAAACAGGTACTCAAAACAAATATAGGCACACACATGTTCACAGCAACACTATTCACAACAGCCAAAAAATAGATACAACCCAAATGCCCATCAGCAGATGAATGTATAAACAAATCACATATATACAAACAATGACATATTATTCAGCCATAAAAAAGAAATGAAGTGCTAATACTTGTTACCTTTTACAATGTGCATCAACCTCAAAAATATTATGCTAAGTGAAAAAACCCAGACAAAAAAGGTCTTCGATTGCATGATTCTATTTATGTGACATCTGGAGAGCATGTGCATCTACAGAAGCAGCAGATTGGTGGTTGTCAGAGGCTGAGGGGAAGCAGGGAAGAGAGAGTGGAGAGTAACCACTTAATGGGTACGGAGTTTCCTCTTGGAGTAATGAAAATGCTTTTGAACTAGACAGAAGTGGTTGTTATACAACCTTGTGAATATAGTGAATACTACTAAGTGCTCACTTTAAAATGATTAATTATATGTTAAATGAATTTTACCTAAATAAAAAAAAAATGCTTATGAAAGAGCTTAGAATTAAGGGCAAAAAACTTTGAAGAACAAGGCAGAAGAGCCCACACTATCCAATGTCAAGATGTATCTAAAAGTTGTACTTAACAAAACGGCATGTTATTCCAACAGAAATATAAAAAAGAACGAAGTGAAATAATAAACTTACGAATATATGTAAAATTTTATATGACAGAAATGACATTACAAATTCATGAGAAATAAACAGACTCTTTAATAAGTCACACAGGAACAACTAGATACCCATATGGAAAAATACAAATTCAGTCCCCACCTCATCATACACAAAAATTAACATGTAGATTAAATCCGTAGGTGTGAAAAACAAAACTTTACAACTATCAGAATTGAAAATACAGGAGAAGGAGATTGTAACTTCAGGGTAAAGAGCTTTCCCTACACAGGACCCAAAAAGTGAGACTGTACACAAAACTATTAACAATTTTAAATATATTAAAATTTCAAACTTGTGTCAAACTAAAAACACCATAAACAAAATATAAAAATAAGGTACTCACGGCAAGAGGAAATGAGTAATGCATATTAACTAGCACAGAATGCATTCAGAATGTACAAATAACTTCTACAAATAAATAAGAAAAAGGCAGCCAGGCATGGTGGCTCACACCTGTAATCCCTGCACTTTGGGAGGCCAAGGGGGATGGATCATGAGGTGAGGAGTTCAAAACCAGCCTGGTCAACACAGTGAAACCTCATTTCTACTAAAAATACAAAAAATTAGCCAGGCGTGGTGGTAAGCGCCTGTATTTCCAGCTACTCAGGAGGCTGGGAAGGCTGAGGCAGGAGAATTGCTTGAACCTGGGAGGCAGAGGTTGCAGTGAGCCAAGATCAATCAGATCATACCATTACAATCCAGCCCAGGCAACACTGCAAGACTCCCTCTCAAAAAAAAAAAGTCAACAACCCAAAAGAAAACTGGCAAAAAACTGAACAAGCAACTCAAAGATTAAGAAACTCAAACAGTCAATAAATATATTAAAAATATATATTTCACCTAGCTAGCAATCAGGGAAATACAAACAAATTGACATCAGGCTAGAAAAGTGTTTTAAAGTCTAACAATATTGTGGTTTGTAAAGGTGCAGGTGGGAGTATAAACTGGCAATGATAACTACTTCAAGAGCTAACAACAAAATTTAGAGTCAATGATACACATACCCTACAATCCAGTAATTATATTTCTAAGTTTTTGCCTTGGAGAGAAACGTGTACCCAAGAACATATATACAGAATGTTATTGCAACAAAAACAACAAAAACAAAACTAAATAAAAAACTTAAAATTTATCAACAGGGGAATATATAAATCATTTGAGGTTTAATCATTGAATATCTAGATGGATAATATAATTATATAATTGAACCAGAGCCCAAACACCAAATTGTAAAGATAACATGAAGGGGAAAAAACTTGCAGAAGGATATATAATGTTTAAAAACACGCAAAACTGTATCTAATTTACAACAACAAATACACGTTGTGGAAATATAAAACCATGTACTGAGAATGACAATGCCCAACACAGTGTAAGATTTACCTCGAGAAGACTAATCTTCAGCTAAAATAAGAAACTGTTAAGATTTCACAAAGCTAACTAGCAGTTACACTGACACTCAGTAATATTATCCATTAAGGCTTTTTATGTATGGTTATAACTTTTAAAATAAGAATGATAACATTAACCTTAACCTACCAGATATCAAAACATGCTATTATAAACCTATGAAATTAAAATAGTGTGGTGCATTTGAGAGTATCCAGAAAGATTCACAGGCACCAAAAACAAAACAAAACCCCTCTGCATATATTGGGATAGGATATTTCATTTATTTAACTAATCCCTGCTGACAGATATCTGGGTCATTTACAATGTGCCATGTTACAGTTTCAGGGGACATTCTTGAACATTTCTTTGTGCAATAATGTGAGAATTTCCCAAGATAAATCCTTAGAAGAATTGCTGAGTCAAAGAATATGCACCATAAATTAGTAGATATAAGTAAGTTGCTCCTTATGAAAATTCTATTAATTTACATTTAAACCAACAGCACTCAGGGGGAGCCAGAGGCTCAATGTTCACCTCACCCAGGGTGTTACCAATCTTTTTATGTAGAGGAAAAAAATCTAGGTCATGAAAACGTAATGTTTATTAATGACATCACAAAGTAACAGAAAAATAATTCACATTTATTATATGCATAACAGACACATACCAAACACATACAAACTTTGTATCAGATGCCACCTCACTGCCAAGTAGTTGGAAAAGTCATGTATGCATTTTTAATTTTGTAAACATACAGATATAATCACACATAGCTATATGTAAATATGTATATAGCTATATATGAGTAGTTGGAAAAAAGTCATGTGTACATTTTTAACTTTATAAACATACAGATATAATCATATATAGCTATATGTAAATATGTATACATAGCTAAATATAAATACAGTCATTCCTTGATATCCATGAGATATTGGTTCCAGGACCTCCCTTGGAAACCAATATCCACAAATGCTTAAGTCTCTTATATAAAATGGTGTGGTATTCGCATATAACCTATGTACATCCTCTCCTATACTTTAACTCTAGATTACTTACAATACCTAATATAATGTAAATGTTATGTATGGTTAACAGCATTGTTTAGGGCATAATAACAAGAAAAAATAGTCTGTACATGTTTAGTACAGAAACAATCAACTTTTTAAATTTTTTCTGATTATTTTCAACCTGTAGTTGAATCCACAGATGTGAAACCTATGGATACAAAGGGCTGACTGTACATACATATGTACCAGATCTCAACTTCATACCATGTTAGGAATTCTTTTCAGACGCCAGGGTCTGATTTCTTATCAAAAAACTTCAAAATATTTGCCTCTTATTTCTAATTGTCTGGGGTCTGAGGGGAGTCAGTAGATAAACAGCAGGTATGGAAAAACTCAAGGAATTGTAGACAGTTTCAACATGGCTTTACTCTCTCTCTGGGTGCAAGTGAGCCTTGGTGCGAGCCACATGTACCATGTTAGCAGAGTAATTACACCTTTCACAGACAATAATGGCTCCAAGTCAAACACTAGCTCACATGGGTGATCACCTAATGCACCTGACAGGGCACAGTTACATAATGAGCAGAGCTGTGCGCCTGCACTGCAAACTCGCTGAGTCATGCTGGACTACATGTTTGCTTCGACCTATTCTTGACCACAGCACATCCACTTTCCTTACACCAGATAACCCAGACCATATATTAAAAATACACAAATTAATGATATAAATGCATCTTAGAAAACAAAAACAAAAATAGGGAAAGATAGAGCAATAACTTATCTGAACTCTTAAAAAATGCCAATGACCTAAATGCCTGTACCAGAATCTCCCATAGGTGGAAAGGTATCTCTAAGACCCCTGGAATCTGGCTTCAAACATAATAACATGCTTTAAGAAAAATATTAAGATGTGAGTCTAAGATCTGAATTTTTCAATAATGCACATAGTCAAAATTAATCTTCTATAACATTCATTAATAATCTCCAATACTTAGCATAATGATTGGTTCATAATAAATACTTGAAACACTTGCTGAATAAATGAATGTGACTAATATTTTTTAACGGTAATATCAGTATCACTAAGGGGAGGTCAAGAGACCTACATAACAAGTTGATTATATAAATATGTAAATATCAAAATAAAAGTCAAAAGGAACAACAGTACCTTCATTGCTCTTTGTAATCTCCAGATTATTTAATTTCCTCTTTAAAAAAAAAAAAAAAAAAACTATCTGTATGACTAGTCCCAAAAGTTGTTCTTAAGATATGGAGAACAGAAGAGAACACTTTCAGGGGTATCTCTCAATATTAAGGTTAGGAAATGACAGTCCTTCCCATGAGAGGTGTGTTTTGTCAAAAAATAAAAATAAAACATTTTTTTAAAAGGAAATTATAGCCTTAAATCAAAGAAAATTGTGCCACAGGAGTAGTAAGAAACTTCAAAGGGTCTGAGGCCTCAGGCAAGGGCTCTTTTCCACAGAATCTATCTTAAAGTCTTAGGTAACAGGCGAAGATGAGTAATTGATAATTGAGCTCAAGAAATGACACCTGAAAACAATTTTGTAAATATATCCACTACCTTCAGGCTGACCTATAACACACTCAATAAACTATACCTATAAACTAATGAGAAATGAGAATGTATAGAAGTCATTTATTCATTTTCACATCTTAAATTAGTATAGATTTCATTATGTAAATAATCATATTATGTAAATTTTAGTCATTTCTAAGGTGATTTTTAAACTAATTTTTATATACAAAAAAGAAACTAATTCCTATTTAGTAGAATACATTTTATCTTTGTAATATCTGTGATGTATGAACAAATTACTGCACACTCTTCAGTTCCCTACTTCATAAAATTACTTGTATTTCATATGCATGAGCTAGAAAAAAATCTTTAAAGATTCAATCAGTTCCTTCATTTCATCAGCAAGAACATCAAAGTACAGAGAAGTTGAACAGCTTATCTAAATATACTTCAACAACCAAGGACAGCGGTGAAACTAAAGCCCCTGTCTCTTAACACTGAGTCCAATGTTCTTTCTAATATATAATGATGCCTTCCTTCTGGACTATACTAAACTGATAAACAGATCACTGGAAAGAATGCCACTTGAAGGAGATTTTTTTTTTTTATGACAAATCCTAATACCCAATCTGAAAATAAAACTCCAGTGCAGACTTCTAACAGGAATAAAGTTCTAGCAAAAATTCAACAGCAGTGAAAATACACTTTTCTCACAGAATTTGCCTAACTAGGGAAATAAAAGTAGTAATATGATTTTCCTATCCAAGAAATATGTGGAATCAGCCCAAACCAAGTTAATTTTTTTTTTAAGAGGCAGTCTCTGTCTCTCAGGCTGGAGTGCAACAACACAATCATAGCTAACTGCACCCTCAAACTCCTGGGCTCAAGTGATCCTCCCACCTCAACCTCCAACTACAGGGAGGCACCAACCACTATGCCCAGTTATGTGCATGTGCATGCATGTGTGTGCATGTGCAGGTGTGTGCAGTGACAGGGTCTCACTATGTTGCCCAGGCTAGTCTCAAACTTCCGGCCTCAAGCAATCAATCCTCCCACCTCCACCTCCCATATAAGTTATATATTTCTATAGTTTTCAAACAACAGTAAACAAAACATTTGCCTAGTTAAAAATAAATTAAACTGGCTGCTCTACCTATGGAGTAGCCAATCCTTTGTTTCTTTCCTTCTCTAACAAACTTGCTTTCGCTTAAAAAAAAAAAAAAAAAAAAAATCAAATTAATGTTTACCTTGTACTACTGATTTGTAGAAGATACTTAGCTTCTGTGTTACCAACCTTCCAATCTTAGGCATAAGCTCCATCTGAAAGTACCCATAACTGTAAAAATGAGATCTGTTTGGGTAAGTGGCTAACACCTGTAATCCCAACGCTTTGGGAGGCCAAGGTGAGAGGACTGCTTCAATGCAGGAGATCAGCCTGGGCAACAAAGTAAGACCCCCATCTCTACAAAAAAAAATTAAAACTTAGCCCAGTGTGGTCATTCACACCTGCATTCCCAATTGATGCCTATAGTTCCAGCTACTCGGAAGAAAATACTTTAGATACATTTAAAGGAGTATGTTCTAAATAGGGCCAATACAAGTTATTCCTAATCTTTTTATTTTTTTTTAATAAAGGACCTTTATTAAAAGACTGTATTCTCACTTTAAGACATCATCCCCCCTGCTTTTGCATCTTATCTCTCAATACTTTCTTGTATTGTGTTTATATCTTCTTTTGTGGAATTTGTTACTTTGCCATGGACAACATTCACTCAACAGACATATATTTTATTAAGGACCAAATGTACTTCAAACATTGGAGATATAAATAAAATATAGTAATCTGTTCTCAATGAGTACATCTTCTACTGAAAGAGACAGATAAGTAAGCAAATGATTGTAAAACATTTTAAATATGCAATCATAAACAATACATGAGAAAGATTAAAAAAAAAAGAAAAACTAATGACAGGGAAATAAGTGAGTAAGTCTATATGTGATGTTATGGTTTGAGTGTGTCTTCCTCAAAGTTCATGTGTTAGAAACTTAATCCCCATGCAACAGTGTTGAGTAGTAAGACCTTTAAGAAGTGATTAGGTCCTGGGGGCAGAGCCCTAATGAATTAATGCCATTGTCGAAGGACTGGGTTCCTGATAAAAGGATGATTTATGCCCACTTCCTCTTCCTCTCTCTCACTCACTCTCTTGCCATTCCACCTTTTTCCATGGGATGACACAGCAAGAAGGCCTTCATCAGATGCCAATGCCATGCTTTTGGACTTCTCAACCTCCTGAATCATGAGCCAAATACATTTCTATTGTGTATAAATTAACCAGTCTGTGGTATTCAGTTATAACAACGAAAAAATGACTAACACATGTGGATGTGGGCTACCTCAGCTGTTAACAAGTAAAATACTAAAAAGAACCTGAAGATCAAGAAACACTATTAGAAATAACATTAAGTGAAAAAACTCAAAGTAATTCAAGCAAAGATTTACAATAAACAGTGATGACAGAAAACAAAATCTTAAACTACATTACCATGGAGGCTAAATAATCTTTATAAATCTATTATAAAGATTGTGAGTTTGGTATTTTATTAAGAAAGCCCAAAAGAAATATTAATAAGAGAAAATAAACATTTCATAGCCCTGAAAATCTTCTCATAAAACCCAAGAGAAACTGTGTAAAAGTTATTACAGCTTTAGAGCAAATGAACAAACTAGTGCTTGAACAATTTTGGATTCCCTGAAACATTTAACTATATCCAATAAATACTTTTCACTTATTAAGAACATTGTGCATTATGTCATCTCCTGAAATGTCCAACCCTCACTGACCTACATGAAAATCAGGACTCACTCTGGCATTCTGCATTTTAACCATGCCATAATAATACTCCTCATTTCCGAGAAGAATGAAACACACTGATACATTCAGTGATTTTATAATGCTGAACTAATAAAAGCAAAGTCACTGTCACTTTGTTTCAAATCAAAAATCAGACTTTAAACAAGCATATACAAAATGTTATCTGATGAGCAGCCCCAGAATATACAGCCTCTTCTACATTACTGTATCTGTGAAAGGCAGAGAAAATGAAAACTCAGATTATCAAAAAAAATGAGAGAGCCAGGCCGGGCGCGGTGGCTCAAGCCTGTAATCCCAGCACTTTGGGAGGCCGAGGCAGGTGGATCACGAGGTCAAGAGATCGAGACCACTTTGGTCAAAATGGTGAAACCCCGTCTCTACTAAAGATACAAAAAATTAGCTGGGCACGGTGGCGCGTGCCTGTAATCCCAGCTACTCAGGAGGCTGAGGCAGGAGAATTGCCTGAACCCAGGAGGCGGAGGTTGCGGTGAGCCGAGATCGCGCCATTGCACTCCAGCCTGGGTAACAAGAGCGAAACTCCGTCTCAAAAAAAAAAAAGTGAGCCATATGATACTGTCAGAATCTGCAAGAACTTATTTTTAAAAATCTAGATTTGCCAGAACCATGCCTTACTCCACGAAACAAAAATGTCCAAACTATTACTTTATCCCAATTGTACCCTATCTCAAAGACCCAAAGGTCTGTCTCAGTGAGAAAACGAGAGACCTCCATGCAGTTCAACCTGTTTTTCCACACAGTCCCCTCCTAATTCTTTTTTTATCTAGCTACATTTTGTCACAGAGCAACTCTTGGAGGATTTGTGCTAGGGACGTTTGATGAGCAACTGCATTCTGTGTGGTAAGAGGCAAGACAAAAAGAATCTTAGTGACTGTCCACACTTCCAAATGTACTCGGAGTTTTGAATTACATAAAAACCTATTCCAGCACCAAAACAGTTGAGACTACTGAAGGGGCTACCATCAGAACAGAGGAAACTAGACTGAGAGCTGTATAGATCAATTTGTTCTCTCCGACTACAAAGATGAAAAGGGTATTCATTCAGTATACAAGTGGACCAAAAAAAAAAAAAAAAAATGCAGCAAAGACATCTACATCACTCTGTTGTTGACAAATGTCAAATATAAACAGACCTCACAATAATTCACATCTGGATAAAGGGAAGTGGGAAAAAGAACCATGAGAAATTTCTAAGGGAAATGGAACATCCAGCAGACTTACTAGAGGATAAAACAATGTGAGGTCCCCCAAACAGGAGCAGAAAGCCCTAAATAAAAAAAACAGGATTTAAAAAAAGGCCCAGAAGAGGGATGAGATGAAGAAAGATACCAAGAAAATTAAAATCACAATAGTGAGATTTGAAATCTCTACTCCTGTAATAAAACTGAATCAAGCAAAAAACACAAATCATGACATGAAGAACTGAAGAAACTCTCACTAAAGCACACTGTAACCTGAACTAGCCACATTTCAAGTGCAAGATTCATGTCTAACTAGTGGCTATGGTTGGACAGCGCAAAGGTTTAGAGTGATTCTGTCTAGCACAATGTCACACAGCTAGTTAGTGTAACTAAGATGCAACATTATTTCTAACTCCAAGGCCTATATTCTTTCCCTTTGAGGAAACTATCAAAGGTAAACATATACCTGACCCTCAAGTATTCCATTCAACCTATAAAATTATGACTGGAGTGTGAAACTTACTAGGTATTCAAATGAACAGTTCATAAGCTGGGGTTTTTTTATTTATATAATGCCATTACATAAAACAAATGCCCATTTATATAATGCCATTATGTAAAACAATTGTCAGTTTCAAAAAAACAAAGTAAATTTTAATTATTGAGGTTTATTACGTACTAAAAGTATACTTTATGCACATTACTTTATCCGCACATAACAACATTTATCTATATTATAACCACTTCCTGTTTTGGGTACTGAAAAATCTAGATACTATAAATAACCGTAATCAATACCAATCTACATATTTGACATGTCCTCATCATCTACAAAGTATCTCTGTAGTGTTTGAAAATTCTGGATTATTTATGAACTACTTAATAGAAGGGAACATATTGGTTTCCTCATGAAAATATACTAAATTCATGTAATACCTCTAATATAAATTAAAGCATTAATTAAGTACAGCGCATATTTCTTACTACCCCGGCCATGTCACCCAGAAACCTTTAAGTTATCTCAGGCTCTCTTTTCCTCCTGCTTTAGCCCCATATTTAGCCAACCACCATTTTCTGTGAAACTTAATAGTTTAACACCTCTTGAACCAACCACTTTTCTTCACTAATTTATTTCATTCTCCGCTATCACCATTGTGGTCCAAGCCAATACATCCTTTGTGACCCAGACCCTCTTAACTTGTTATCCTCCTGCTTCTCACCATCCAGTAAATAATCACTGCAACCAAAGTGATTATTTAATGTTTTTAATTTAAAATGATCATGTCATTTTCTTGCTTTTATCAAAATCCTTCAACATCTTCTCTTAGTATTTATGATAAAGACCAAAATATTTAACTACAAATTCTCTAGAATCCTGATTAGAATTTGCAAACTCAACGACAACCAGGTTAAATATTGATTCATTTAAATTTACTTATTTCGCACTCCAAGTGGCGCTGGGTTATGGCTTGAATGTTACCATCTAAAAATACATTCTATGTTGCCATAACCTTTAATTTTTCAAGAGAAATAAAAAATCCAGAGTTTTACATGAAATCTCCTGATCTGTGAATGCTGACAACTAATTCCAACTTTTGTAACAGCAATAAAGAGGCCAAAAAACTTGTAACCAGGCCAAACCTGACCTCTCATCTAGTCTCATCACCTAGACCCACACATTCTACATCAGCCATATTTAACATTTCTCAGATCCTCAGTGATGCCAGGGTTTTCTACCTTACGGCTCTCACACATGTTGTGTCTTCTGCTTTGACCATTCTTCCCGTCAATCCCCAATTCTACTTCATTAAGTGATCTCCTACTCATCTAAGTTTCTGAGTCTCACTTTCTCAATGAAGTCTTCCTTATTCCCACTGCCCCTTCACCCGCACTGCATAGACTAGCTCACCCATTACTTGCTCTGATAGTACTGAATACAACTTCGTAACATTCATCACACCTCAAACACAAAATCATTTAATGCCCATCATCTCTCCTTAGATGGAAAGTTCCATAAAAGCAGGGCCTGCCACAGTAGGCATACATTTATTGCCAGTCAGTTTGGGTCATTTAGACAATAAGATTCTAGTATACTTTTAAATATTAATCAAAATGTACCGAACTTTTCAGAAAATATACAGTATTTAAAGCAGATTCCGAATAAAAAAATTCCATTACAATTATAATCACTAATGATATTAATAATAACAGTTAACATTTATTGATCATTCACTAAACGCTAGGCACTATGCTGAGTGCTTTGCATGCACTATCTCTTTCAATACAACAATCTGTAAAGTAGGTATATGCCACTGTTATGCAAAGGAAACAACATAACATGGAATTTAAAAATTTCTCAGTATCACAGATCTAATCAGTGGCAAGCTAGGTAAGAATCTATATAATCTGACTCCAGAACTTAAACATCAAATTATTATACTAATCTATTACTAAAGAAATATTAACTAAACAAGTATCTCTTAAATACTGGAAATAAAAAATGGTGGCCATGATTTATTTTGCATTACTTATGAGCTAAAGGACATTCCTCAGCAGTCTATCCTGTACCCTTACACACACACACACACACACACACACACACACACACACACACACAAAATTAAGATAAATTGTCGATTTGTTTTTTTCTAAATTAGATAAGTTCTGACCAAAATCCAAAATATGCATGATCTTAGTACCAACTGTAAAAATGCTACTCTTCAGAATTATTTTTAAATAAGTTATTGTTTATATATTTGATGTTTTCTGTTTCCACATTTTAAACACACACTTAATTTAAAATATATTTCCTTGCTCAAAGTAAAAGAAAGTTTATTACTACAGACTCTTTTCTGATATAGTAAACAGCAGCACATAACATGCTAAAGCAAATGTAAACTGATATAACCACAGAAACATACAGAGATAATACAAGGATCCTTTGCTACCTGAAGTCTATTTGAATTCTCTTTTTACAAAACTCAGAAACCGAACAGATTCCAAAAACATGCATTGGAATCTATCCAGACTCACTTCTATCCCTTGTTATCCAGACTCTTACCATCCGAAACTCAAGAGTATGGCTCACAAACCACCCCTTGCTATCAGAACAACCACCAAACTCTCATTCCAAACTCAGGAACCCAGTAGTTTGAGATGGCTAAATACATATGCATATATATCCAAGGGTTTTATAAATTTAAGAATTCCTGTTTAAACTATTTATATAGACTTTTTAAAATGTGAATAAAAGGCGCATATCTGTATTTTCATTCAGATTTCATATTTTAACTCCATTTACTGAAATTTTTGTGTAAATGTCTTTAAACTAAAATGTGGTCATATTATTTTAAACTTTTAGACCATGCAAAGTGAGCTTTTTAAACTGCTTACTACATGACAGATTACTATTCATAATAGAGCTAAATAATGTTAATGTTAATGTGCGGCTGCTGTGAAACAGCTCTAAAACTAGTCTTAACACTTTTTTTCAATATATTTCATAGGTAATACAAATAAAATAGGAAATAAGATTTTCAAGGAAAATTATTTTCAGTGTTCATTTTTCAGTAACATATTTCACAAATCATACTAGAGTTCTTAAAATCACAACAAGCAAAAGGCAAAATTAAAGAAACAAATCCAAGAGTACAAAAGTTGAAAATGGCAAAAAAATCCAAATTAACTTAGTTACTAAAGAATGCATGAAACAGTATTAGCAGTAACTACTCCAAAAGTTCATCCAAAAGTCAAAGAACTACCACACAAGCAATGAATTAACTAGGTTGAGAAAAAAGAAACACCAGTTCTCATTAAAACACTGCATTTTCCCAAATATTTAACATAGGCTCACATTGAGAACCTAAGCTTTTTCCGTGCTTGACAAAAAGTTAAAATTATCATCAAATGGGAACTGAATTCAAGAATATGATTTTTTCCCCACATACTCAAGAATTATTTTAAAAAGCAGGGAAAAGACGACAGGTTTAAGAAAAGTCAAGGACTTTCCCAAACTCTTTTGAGTACAAATATAAAAATTACAAAAATTTTAACTAGAGCACCCATTTTATCCAAGTTTGGCTATGCTCTCCCCAGAGCTCAGTTTAGATTTGGTAATCTGAAAACAAGTGAACCCCTTAATCAAACAAATTCTAATAGTTGCTTGACACAGGCCATCTATTACCTTAAAAAAGAGAATTAGTAAAATTAAATTTTACAAAAATAAATCTTGTCTACAAGCCTCACAACGTGCAATAACTTAGGATTCAATGATACCTTTTGATTTAACTGATTTCACAGAGAGCACCAACACATACTCAAAAAAGAACAAAAATCAGGATATTTTCACGTTAAGAAATGACAGTTATATTTTGCCCACGTTTGTCCTTCTAAAAAGCTAAGATCCACTACTAAGCTTCAACTACAAGCCAGAAAACGAGAGCCCTGTGGGACAGCAAACCCAAAAAAGCTGTCAAGGTTCAATGCATTGATTTCACATGATGGCACAATGACTGACTGCAACATATTCTTAATAAATGCAGGCACGGCTTATGTCACCATTTTTTTAGGTTAAGTTTTCATACCTCCCTTCCCAGATGTCCACCTTAGACACAACTCTGAACGCAAATGTTTCTCTTATTTAAAACCAAAAAGAAGAACGACTTAGGACTCTAATAACTTTAAACTGCTTAGTACATGACAGATTACTATTCATAATAGTATTTAGTACTAGACTGAATTACTATTCAGTCTTGAATTAACAATACAATTCTTACGACTCGAAAAATTACATTTTACTGCAAGAAAAAAAAAAAAGACAGATTCGATCCAATAACCGTACCTTGCTCGGCCAAATGTTAGTACCAGAACTTCTGAAATAAACAAACCTGTGTCTATGTTCATCGGGTCCATGGATCAGGAAGACTCCAGGGTTTTTAGCCCCTTTACCGGCATCTACATGTGGAATTAGCACATCTTCTAAACCCAAATCAAAGCGTTTGTGTTTTGAAGAGTCTGGAAGGAAAAAGAATGCCCCAAAACACAGGGTGATGAAGGCACTAAGAATAAGGAGAAGAATAAACTTCTCAGAAAGTCTCAAGGTAGCCCTGTGATGTGGGAAGGAGGGCGGCCCCAGGTTCAGAGGTGGTATCCTGCGTCCAGAGAGGGGCAGCAGGGCTGGCGTAGTCATCGTTTACGCTCTTGGACAGAATACTTTAGAAAGTTCTCATCTTACACCAAATGTACAATACATTGAACTGTCTTCAAAATCTTGGCAGAAATGGGAAAACTCAATTTCGCTCCTCTTAAAGGACTGTTGTGCTTTTTAAGAGGACACCTCTTTCACGCCCATTTCCACTCAGAAACGTGTGTGACCTCCCCTAAAAGATCACAAGTTTATGTCCGGCGATGTCCTCTTTAACATGTACTTCATCGGGTTATTACAAGCCTCCTCTTCTTTCCTAGGGGTAGATCAGGCAAGCCACACTGCAGAAAAGCTGCAAGGTGGGTTCTTCCATTCCTGCACCTCCGTGAGATGCTCAGATGTAGTCTTCCGCCCCGAAAGGGAGCCTCGCGACATCCGAAGAATTGAAGAAGGTTCACTTGATCTCCTTCGACGCTTCTATTCCAGAATCTCTTAACCTCCGCGGTGGAAAAAAATAAGGGTCTCCCGCGGACCTCTGCAAACAGGGAGGAAGGTCTCCCACCTCGCCGGGAAGCCGAGGCAGCAGCGCTGGGAGAAGTCGCAGGAAGGAGTTATCGGCCGCCTGCGCTTCCCCGCGCTGCCCGGCAGGAGTCCGGTGCCCGGCTGAGCTCCGACACTGCCCACTCGACGGCTGGCGCGAAGGGCAATCGCCTCCGGAATACCTGAGCCCAGCCAGCCACCGCGGCCGCCGCCGCTGTTGCTACCGCACAGGTCTGTCAGGGAGCGGAACTTCCTCCTCCGGCGGCCACTGAGAAGCCCCGGCGTGTACGACGGGGAGGGGAGGCGCGGCGACCGCCCCCGCCCGGCTCCTCCTCCTCCACCTCCTCCTCTCCGTGGCGGATTGTGAACCCCGGAGCCTGCTCCCCGAGCTAGGCCACCGGCCGCAGCGGCCGAACCCCGCGAATCCGCGGCATGGGAAGAAACCACGCCGCGGCCCACGCGCCGAGATCCCGGGGCAGGCGCCGGCTCATTCCTCGTTCAGCCCTGGGACGGCTGGAGGCCCGGGGCGCGCGGAAATCGCCGCCTCGCGGGCGGGCAGAGGTCGGCCGTGTCTCTTTTCCGCCCGGCCGCGGGGGCCTCCGCCCCGCCTCCGGTGGCTCGCAGCTGCTCGCTCTGGCGGCGGCTGCCGGAGAGGCAGCGCGCCCACGCCGCACGGGGCTGCGGCCTGCTCCTCGTCTCCTGCCTTCCCAGGCCTGGTGAGCGCAGCAGCTGCTGGGCCCACACCCGTTGGGCGCACGCCGGAGAGGAACGGGAGGGCTGGGGGGATGGGGCGATGGGGCGCGGGCCTGCCTACCCGCCCCGACTCGCGAGTGGGCGTCCCCGGCGGTGGAATATGAGGTGCGCGCGCACGCTCCCGGCCCCGCCGCCGCCGCCGCCGCCCCTCCCCCGCCCCGCCGAGCCGGCGCTTGGGCCTCGTGCGGCTGCCGGCTCTAGCAGCCCGAAAGCGCCCTGCTGCTGCCGCCGTCTGAGCGCGAGAGAGAGGACGTCGCGGATCTGCGCTGCCCCGAGAACTTCATCAGTGCCTAGGGCCTTGCACCGCCAGTTCGTGGGGTTGACCTGGTGTTTGGACGAGAGGGTGCGAGGGCTTGGGTCGCAAAGGTTTTGCTGAAATTAAGGGTCACTGGAGTTAACGGCTTAGGTTAACGTTTAGTGTGGCTCTGTGAAGTCTTGTCTTCAATTATAGACCATCAGGCAACAGGATTCAGCAACAGGGCCTCAAACTTCCATGCAGCCCATGCTCACGTTGTTGGGTACCCGAGGTTCCATTAATGGAGAGAGACAGAAACGTGTGCCAGGTTCCGTGTTAAAATGATGACCCTGCTCCTTAAGCTGGGCTTTTTTTCGGAGGAATCTAGGTACCCCCGATATGACAGACGCCTCCTCGTGGTTCAGTGTCAGGGGCACATTCCATTGTCTTCACACTCCTAACCACCACCCTTCCCATAAAAGAGGTAATACAGATGAATAAGGAGGTGCTGAAACCCAAAAAGGCAACAATATTGTTTACATTCAGGCTTAAAAACAAACTGAATCAATTCTGCTCTCCGTAGTATTGAGAAGAGCCATGTTGTAATTAAGTGCAAAAGATTTCCTTGCAAGGTAGGTAGACTCTTGCATCTGATTTACTTACAGATTGTTTTTGTTCTAATATTGTCATATCCTGTACATATCCTTTACTGATGACTGGGAATTGGAGAGGAGGCCTTTAAATGTCAAGAGAGTAAAAGTCAGCCTTTGCTTAAAAATCAGGCAAAAAAGTCTCAGGTTCATTGGTACAATTCGTAACTACATTCCAGTCTCCCAGTCTGCACTATTTCTAGAAGCTCTGCATATCTAACTGCCCACCACATGACAAAAGAAGTCATTGTCACTGACCCTGCTTCACCAAATAAAAAGTAAAAATGTTGAGGGTGACTCACCTCTCACCAGTTCACCAAGGGAGACTGGTAAGCAAGAAGTGTCCAGTCCCTATTGAGATTTGTGATGGACAGTTGTGAAGAGTAGAACTTTCTGCCTTCCCAATGTGTCTTTATAAAATGTGCCAAATTTAAGTCTCTAATGTTGCTATAAGCCAAAGGAAAAAAAGAACACACTGTTTTCCTACTGTTGAGGTCATTCAGGGGAAATAAATATTGAACTCTGAATGAAATAGCAAGTTATATAAGTCTTTAAAAGTAAATATTACCTAGGTTGACACCAAACTTAGCCACAAGAGATGTCAATCATGAAACCTGACATAACCTAGTTGACAAGTAGGAGTTAAGCAAGTAAGACCTCATGGGTGATGGAGAAGCCTCCTTTTTCTTTGCGTGTCTGTTTTGCAAAATTCATTTTTCCTTCATGAGAGTAAAAGTTTAAATTAGGGGTTATTGCAGATGTCCAAATGCAGTCTGCAGTTTTAAAGTCATTGATGGTAACCATCAGTTATTACACTCGTACACCAGCAACCAAAATGTTGTATACATAGTATTACAAACTATTCTCAAGACAAGTCGGAGTTTTTAAAGAATCATATTGGTTTAAAAAAGCAAGTTGCAAATGTATTCATTAATTGTGATTACATGCACTTAAAAACAAAAAAAAGGCGAAATATTTGAAAAAGATTGCAACTGATCTGTTAAGATACTGGTATTACATATGATTTTCTCCATTGTATACTGTTGTATTATATTTACAATTAAATAAATGTTATAAAAGAACTGGTACCTGAAAAAGTTAAGGTCAGATTTCAGATAGGTGAACTCAGTGGTATCAAGATGAACACATAAACCGGCCCATCTTAGGGCAGTCAGCAGAAACACTATGCGGCCTGTTTTATGTGTGTGTGTATGTGTGTATATACACTTACAACAGGAAAGGATCATTCCAGATAATCTAAAGAGAATATTTCATTTGCAAAGAGCAGTTAAGCTTTGATCAGAGATTCCAAAGTGATGATTTCCTTTTTACAAATCCATATAAATATTTTAGAAATTAGAATTAATAAATTACTAACAAAATTTACTCCTACAGATTTAAAGGACCACTCCTAAGATCCACTCATGTATTGCATTGTGAAAGTTACTTGTATTTGGCCGGACGCGGTGGCTCACACCTGTAATCCTAGCACTTTGGGAGGCTGAGGTGGGTGGATCACCTGAGGTCAGGAGTTCAAAACCAGCCTGGCTATCATGGTGAAACCCCATCTTTTAAATTTAAAAAAAAAAAAAGGCCGGGCACGGTGGCTCAAGCCTGTAATCCCAGCACTTTGGGAGGCCGAGGCGGGTGGATCACGAGGTCAAGAGATCGAGACCATCCTGGTCAACACGGTGAAACCCCGTCTCTACTAAAAATACAAAAAATTAGCTGGGCATGGTGGCGTTTGCCTGTAATCCCAGCTACTGGGGAGGCTGAGGCAGGAGAATTGCCTGAACCCAGGAGGCAGAGGTTGCGATGAGCCGAGATTGCGCCATTGCACTCCAGCCTGGGTAACGAGTGAAACTCCGTCTCAAAAAAAAAAAAAGTTACTTGTATTTGTTCAACCATATGTTGACTTTTCTATTACTGAAACCATTTGACACCTGTTATGTACAAACACACACACACACACTCACACACATATCTAGCTCTGTTTTAAGTGAAACTGAAGTAATGTGCTACAGGAAAAAAAGAGGCTTTTGATTTACTTATGTAACCTGATCCAACTAGTGCCCAAAATGTCTAAGGAAGATGTTAGAGGAGAAATTACTGGACATGACCACTGAATGTGTAGGGAAATAACAGGCTTCAGCCCTGCTCCTTCCACTCTTGCTTTCCTCTGAGGCATTTTTCTCAGAGGTCAGGGATGAACTGAAGTTCAGTGCTATGAAGCCCTCAAGTTAGATCCATGAAAGTCAGCAAACCCAAAAAAGCTTGGCTGCCTCTCCTATCCAAAGTACTTGAGGCTCATTTGCTTATAAAAGACTCATTTGTTGGAGGACTGCTATTTGACAAATCCTGTACTAGGTGTTAGGGATTTGGAGAAGTCAGTCAGAATCCTTATGCTCAGTCTGGTGTGGAGAAATAGATGAACAGTGGCAATTACAAGACAGTGGGAAGAATGCTGTTGGAACAGTGTCATGGGCTTTATGGAAAGAAACACTGAAGGGGGCACCAGAGTGAGAGGAGATGGATTGGGATCCAGTGTCACCTGAGCTGAGCCTTTAATGAACCATAAGAGAAGGGTCGTGCTCCTGTCTCGGGAGCAGAACATGCACAGGCACCCATAGCTGGTTTTTCCTGTCATTTACCCAGAATAATTCTTGCTCTGCTCTTCCAGTAAATAGCTTACCTGGCCCTAGTCTCCCAACACTCTTGAGCTGGGAAAGTGAAAATGGTGGGGGGCAGTGCTATTATATTGCAAGTAAAATGGGTTCAGAATAACTAATGGGTATCGTCAACATGTTTGTGTAATCAAAAGACATAGATGGTATATTTGTGCTTTCACAAGCAGTACCCTCATTTCAGGCAATATTTTACTTCTTTAAATCCGTTAATAAAATGGAGCTCTTTAAATGTATATGAGTACTGAACTAGGAGTCAAAAGACATGGATTTCAAACCTAGCTCTACTTCTTACTGAGTTTCCTTATTTATAAAACATAATAGTCCTTACCTATTTTATAGGACTGTTTAAGGATCAAATGAGTTATTGTTTCTAAAATGCTCTAAAGACTTGCTTGTTCTATTCAAAATAATAGGCTGCTGATGGTTGTAGTGTTGGTGTGACTTGGAAACATGAAATTTCAGTTTGCCTGGCATCCCTTTAGAAAACTATCTTTTCCTCAGTCTTAGTCTATGGGTCTAGATTGGGATGACTTCTCAACCACCCACCATAGCACTTGCTCCCACAATCAGCTGGATCCAGGGATGTTACCCAGATTTGACTAACTTGTATTCCACATTTCCCTGGCCATAATGATTGATTTGGAGAAGGGCAAGTGACTCAAATCAAGCTAATCTGAATCTTCCTTAGGTTATTTCCTGATGTCATCAACAAACATGGCATCTCTTTTCCTTAGGATTACCAGCCCTGAGCGTGCTATAACCTTAGAGCTGCCAGTGACCTTCTTGCCACCATGGGGGGAAGTTCCCTACCAACGCAGCAAATGTAAGCAAAGAGCTTAGACACTGAGAGGGAAAGTACCCACATGCTATCACTTGAACCCTTGGCACGGGTGGATCTGGGTCTTGTGGGGCCTGAAGCATACATAATTTGAGGAGTCCTCTTTAAGAAAAACAATACAAAATGAATTATAAAAGTGGATTTTGCTAAACTGAATTCTATTACAAGTGAGTATGTCTTAATATACTGAGACCACACCACCACCACCCAACCCGTGTGACCAGTGAGCAGTGTGATGGATAGGAAATCAGAGTAGGAAAGAAGCCACGATCTTAACCTGTCATGATTGAAATATTTTATTTTTACAAGATTTCGAGAAAGATGACTATGAAAACACATTGCTAGGCTCTAACAGAGCCCAACCCAGAACGAAGCAATTAGTAAGCCAGAAATTAAAACTTCACTGGGCTCATCGTAAATCTATTTCTCTGAATCCAGGTATATCTAAGGCTAGTTCATCTTTTGAATTTCTCAGTTACATAAGCCTGTACATTTCCTTTTCAGTCAGAATTAGTTTCTGTGGCTTACAATCAAGAGTCTTGATTAATACACACCATATCTCTACATGGAGGTTTTGTGGTTGGTAGGAGTATGTGAAGTTTCAGTAGTTTTAAAGTATAAGAAATCAGGGACCAGAAGGAACCCACTCTTTCAGGTAGGCAACAAGCTTGGGCCAAGGACAAAAGCAGAATGAAACCAAGAAGTAAGATGTCTCTTTGCTCAGCCAGGGGAAGAAAACCTAAAATTGAGAGGGCTGGGAAGATGTGACCACAGAGGTATATCAAACCTAGCAATCCCTACAGAAACCTTCAAAGCTGGATCCTCATACCACCTTTATGAAAAGGAATTGGACTCCAAAAGAGGTTAGGCATTCTTTATAAATCTTTATATTAAAGTGTTTTAAATCTCCTCTAGGCAGCTAGTTTGAGAATATGTTTCACTGACATATATTTATTCATTCATTATTATTGAGCACTCACTCTCAGTTGGTGTTATGCTGTGTTCTAGGCATCCAGAGATGAATAAAACATGAGAGGCAGCTGTATGTGATGAAAAGAACATGGGCCTAATCTTGCCTCAGCCATTTGCTTGCACGATCTTGGAAACAAAGAAAATCTTACTTGCTCTTAGTTTATTCATCCACAGAATCAAGATAAAAATACATACCTCATAGAGTTGTTATGAGGATTAAACTCAATAATGTATGTGGTAGTGTTTCCCGCCCCCCATAGTTGGGATTCATTAAGTATTAACTATTGTTTTTATTTTAGGCATTAGAAAAAGCAAGAGCTGGCAGATAGAAGAAGGAAGAGCCTTTGAAAATACTTAGAGGGGCCAGGTGCAGTGACTCACACCTGTAATCCCAACTTTGGAAGCCTGGGCAACATAGTGAGACTGCATCTCCACAAAAAATAAAATCAAAAATTAGCCAGGCATGGTGGTGTGCACCCATAGTCCTAGCTACTCAGAAGCTGAGTTGGAGGATAGTTTGAGCCCAGGAGTTCAAGGTGTGATAGAGCAAGTCCTTGTCTCAAAAGAAAAGAGGGAAGAGAAAGGAAGGGGAGGGAAGAAAGCGAGGAGGCAAGGAATAGAGGAAGGAGAAAAAGCATGGCATATGTTAAGGAAACCTCCTCTTCCATAGCTTGAGCCCAGGAGTTCAAGGCTGCAGTGAGCTGTGATCGTACCAGTGGACTCCAACCTGGCAAGATCTTGTGTCAAAAGAAAGAAAAGAGGGAAGGAAGGGAGAGGGAGGGAAGAAGGAGCAAAGGAAGGAAAAAGGGAGGGAGGGAGAGAGAGAGGGAGGCAGGGAGGGAAGAAGACAAGACAGAAGAATGAAAAAGCATGGCCTGTGTGTTAAGGGAACCTCCTCTCCTTTTGCACCATGTTTCCATGGGAGGAGGGGGGACTTCCTACCGGAGTACTAGTTCTGGCTTACACCACTATTCTTCACACTCAGGCGTGAGTTACTTGATTGGTGACTGCTGGTACATTCATTAGCTCATAGTTCTTGATTGGGTGGAACTAGTAAACTTATTCTTTTTTTAACCTTTCTGTCCTAGATGAGTGCAGACAATGATCTTGGATAAACATAATTTGGCTGCAGACCCAAACTTCCCCGTTAGTGGGCTGTTCCAAGGCTGAGTTCTGTGGGGACTGAGAGTCAGCAGAGACTGTTGGCAAGCTCTTTGGGGCTACAGATTTAGAACCTAATTTTATTAGCTTATCTGTAATGAAGCATAAGGGTAGGTCGATATGATAATAGATATCAATTTTTTTCAGTCTCCATTTGACTGTCTCCTCTTGTCTTATTTCATCCAAAGTTGGGGGTTGGGAGACAGGCATGCAATTTATTGACCCTCTGGACACTGAAAGTAGTTCATTATGACTAGAACATAAACTAAGGAAGCGATGGTGACAGATAAAGATGGAGAAGTACACACAGAAATATTTCCGCTCAACTTGGTGCAGTAACATCATGCTTTGATCTACTCCTTTTCCTCCACACAAAGAGAAATGATGGCTAAAAAATGGAAAGAGAAAACCAAAAAGACATAACCAGGCTCAAGAACAAAATGAACATTTTCATGGATCTAAAGTGGAACCAAAACAGAAAGCATTCAGCAAGGCTGAAGCTACAAGCCCACTGGGGTCTCGGCTTCAAATGCCAAGATTTTCGTCTCCTGCAAGGTGAAAGGAAATACAGACGCTTCAGACTCAGTTGAGGGCAGGAGCCAGGCTTAGCGCTTGAAGCCAGGAGCTCCTGAAAGAAGGCTAAAAATAAACGGCTGCCGACCCACTACCTGGAGAAGTGGAAGAGCAAAGACACAGCCTTGGAATCAGGAACCAAGCCAAGCAGCTGGCTGTGTGACTCGGCCTGTGGCATCACTTGGGATAGGAGCATTGAGATGCCAGCTTTAGATCTAATTCTAGAATGGAGGTCCCGGGAGACACGTGGAGGCAAAAATCACTAAACATGGAGAGGGGAGCCCAGAGGGAGTGAAAAAAAAAAAAAACAAGAAAAAAGCAAATTAAAACTTCCCCTCAAAATCAGCCTGACCACCAAGTTTCAATCACATAAAAATATCTAATACTATGAAAGATAGCAACAAAATGAACACTCACAACATGTGTTTACTCCAAATAATTCTATGGAACGATCTGGCAAATTTTTTAAATTAAATATTTTTTAATTCAATATGTAATAAATCAATGCATGGCACCCATTTTAAAAGGACAAGAAATTAAGGAACACATACAGGCTGAATTAAGAAACAGGTAAATATGAAAAAGAACTAATACAAATCTTAAAAAATAAAAATATGGTCATTGAAATCAAAAGATCTCTGGAGCTAACCAAAGTTGAAGAGAAAACGTAGTGAATTAAAGGGATGTACTGAAGAATTCACCCAGAACAGAGTTTAGAAAAATAAAGGAATTCTTAAATGTAAAAAGTTCAGATTCCTAGGGTTAGATTGAGTGGCTCCAACATACGTATAGTACAGGTTCTGAAAGGAAGAGCAGAGAAGAAAATGGCTGGCCGGGTGCGGTGGCTCAGGCCTGTAATCCCAGCACTTTAGGAGGGTGAGGTGCGTGGATCACCCGAGGTCAGGAGTTCAAGACTAGCCTGACCAACATGGTGAAACCCCATCTCTACTAAAAACACAAAAAATTAGCTGGGCATGCTCGCTTGAACTTCAGAGACAGAGGTTGCGGTGAGCCGAGATCATGCCATTGCATTCCAGCCTGGGCAACAAGAGTGAAATTCCATCTACAAAAAAGAAAAAAAAAATGGCTGAGGTTTTCTCATGAAAACATCAGAACATCATGTGTACAGAGCACATAGATAAAGGTAAACTAACACTTCTGTCACATGATAGCGAAAGTACAGAACAATAAAGATAAAATCACAAGTTACCAAAGGGAAAAAAATACTGATTATCTACAAAGGAACTATAACTAGATTCCTCAAAAGCAATAATAGAAACAAGAAAACAACTAAATGATAGCAGTGATGAATGAAACAGTATCAACCAAGAAATTGATTTCCAGATAAACTACCATTTAAGGAAGAAGAGAAAACAGACATTTTCAACCATAAAAGACTAAGAGAGTTTACTACCAACAGATCAACACTGAAATAACTACAAAAGAAAAATATGTCCAGAGGGAAAACATATAAGAGATACTTGCGAGGGAAAAAATGAAAATATGTGGTAGAATTAAAAATAACCACTTTTTGTTTAAAAACCTATGAGAGAAAGAAGTGTAAAATGAGTAAAGTAAGCTAAGGTCTTTGTCATATTTGTTTGGAAGAGGACTAGAAATAATGACTTCGTCTGAATACTTTGGGTTTTGTTTTGTTTTGCTTTTTATTTTCAGAGACAAAATCTCACTATGTTGCCCAGGCTGGCTCTGAACTCTTGGGCTCAATAGATGCTCCTGACTCAGCCTCCAAAGTAGGTGGGATTACAGGAACATGCCACTGTCCCTGGCTTCTGTGGATACCTTGTACTTAAAATAGTTTATATTATCATCTAGAGCTTCTAAATAAGCAGAGAGGAAGCAGAGAGCTTCTAAATAATGAGAGAGGAAAGAGTGGCCACGTGCTGGGGAGATCCAATATAGAAAACCGGCAACTTAATGAAAAGCAAAAACAGATTTAAAAGAATAAAGTTATGGCGAAGAAAACAAATATAAAAAAAAGTAGAAATAATTTCCGATCTGTGAACACAGTAACTAAACAGATTTAAATTACTTTTAAAAGACAGATTATCAGCTTGGCAGCACAAAACTAGGTCAGGTGTGGTGGCTCACACCTGTAATCCCAGCACTTTGGGAGGCAGAGGCAGGTAGATCACTTGAACCCAGGAGTTCAAGACCAGCCGGGGCAACGTGGCAAAAACCCATCTCTACAAACAATGCAAAAGTTGGCCTAGTGTGGTGGCATGCACCTATAGTCCCAGCTACTTGGGAGGCTGAGGTGGGAGACTCTCTTGAGCCAAGGAGGTCGATGCTGACACTGCACTTCATACTGGTAGACAGAGCGAGACCCTATCTCAAAACAAAACAAAAACACCCTGCAAAACTTAAACAAAAAGACAATATAAATTATCAAAATACACACAAAAAGAAAGCCGATGAAGCATTACTAGTTTCAGACCAAAAAAAAAAAAAAAAAAAAAAAGTCTTTTAAATCAAATGTGTTAATAGAAATAGAGGGTCATAGCATTCCATTATACAAGGCAAAACCTTTAGAATTACCAAGATCAATTGACAAGCCCGCCATATGAATGAGAGAGTTTAACAATCAGGAACAGCTCGATCAAGCAGACAAAAAGCAAGCAATAGAGACTGAATCATACAGGGCCTGTAAAGAGACCACATTAAGTAGTTGGGTTCTATTCTGAGTGCAGTAGGAAGCACTGAAGGGTTTTAAGTAGAGGAATGATTAGGTCAGATATGCATTTTTAGGAGGATCACTGGCTATAAAATGGAAAAGAACTTCAGGGTGGTCAAACTACATAAAGGCAGAGAAACCCATCAGAAAACTCTTCCTATCATTTATCAGGGAAATATTAATGGCCTGAATTATAGCAGTATTATTAGCAAAGAAAGAGCAGGCATTTAAAGTAGCATTCAGATAACATTGTTGAATAGATGGCAGGGGACGGGATCAATGATAACATTCATATTTCTCCCGTAGGCAACTTGATGCATGGCAACATGGAAGAAAAGCACATCTGCTGGGTAGGGGAGAGAAGAAGATACTGTTTCCCCTTGTTTTTGATTACAGCACTTAACTGCTAGTCCCTCAATTCTGACATTCAAACTTGCTCATTAAAAAGTTAAATTATATTCCATACACAAGGAGTATGTAAATCAATTTTTTTAAATATCTGTCTAAAAGCACTCTATTTTAAACTATTGATGCTTGGGGGATTTTTCAGTAACCTAGAGGAAATCATACTTTAAGAATGTCAGAAATTTGTGCGTATATTCTAAACAATTTTTCTTTTTTTTTTTTTTCAATCAATGAGAGCTTGTAAGGTTGCTGAGGTTGGCCTTGAACTCATGGCCTCGCCTTCACAAGCGCCACGACATCCGGCCGGAGCCACTTTGGGCCCCTCTAAACAATTTTTCAAATAATAATAATAGTTCTTTACGATTATATTTTTATTGCAGCTTTTTTTTTTTTTAGATGGAGTCACGTTCTGTCTCCTAGGCCAGGCAGTGGTACAATCTCAGCTCATTGCAACCTCTGCCTCCCAGGTTCAAGTGATTCTCCTGCGTCAGCCTCCCGAGTACCTGGGATTAAAGGTGCCTGCCACCACACCCTGCTAATTTTTGTATTTTTAGTAGACACGGGGTTTCACCATGCTGGCCAGGCTGGTCTCGAACTCCTGATCTCAAGTGATCCACCCACCTCAGCCTCCCAAAGTGCTGGAATTACAGGCATGAGCCACTGTGCCCAGCCAGCTTTTCTTACTTTCCTATACATAATGGATTTCCAAGCACTCCTGTACGCCTAACTACTGAAGCAATAAAGCAGCCATGACTTTCCTTTGCTTTGCTTTGTGTTCAGCTGCTGTTAGGATCAAATAAATCCAGTCTGTTGACCTGTGAATTCTTACAGTCACAGATTTCACAGCACATACATTCCCTTCTTTTTCCTAGTTGTTATCGATTACCTTAAACTACTGTTTGAGTTTACAATGTGTGTTTATCCTTCAGAAATGATTTTACATTGACTGGAGTTAGGGAGGTGGGTATGTATTACACAACCAAAATGAGGTTACTGACAAATGCTGGAAATTAAGGGGCTGTTATTCCAAAGGTACTTTACTTCTTATCTTCCAGCATGAAGAAGGTTTAAAGGACTTACAGATTTCTGATTGTGAATTTTAAGGTTTTGTATTTATTTTATAGCAGCCCAAAATGCAAATGAGATATTGATTTTAAAGTTCCAAATGTGCGGTGCAACTTTTTAGTCTAAAAAGTTGAGTAAAGTTTAGCCTGTACTCCAGAACAGGACCGCTCAAATAGTCACAAAACCTTTTGGTGTGGTTTAATTCCCATTAAAAATAATTTGGAAGTCTGCAGACTGGAAGTTTCCTGATAATAATAAAGCCACAATGAGATGTTTGACTCTAGGATCACCTCTTGAATGACAATAAAGATGCATTTTGAAAAGACAAAATCCATTTTGTCTCTGATTTTTAATGTTAACACTTCAGTGCAGGCAGATGTTGCATTAAATTTCACACTCAGAGTCTGTTATTTATTATGCACCATTATCATATAATTTTGCCCCAGACCGTATTGCTTCTTCAATTGCAGCCCTCTCCATTCAAAAATAGAGCAAGCAAAATAGCAAAGTGGGCTCTTCTCCGTTAGTGACAATCCTTACATTTTGTCACCCAACCCAAAGCATCATGTCATTCTCATCTGCCTAGTAGATATCACTCCCTTAATGGAGACATGCTAAAAATATAAGGTCCTGCTATCAAGATGTTGTAGGCTTCTTCTGCTCTGTAATGTAAGCTGAAAGAACAGATGTACTATGCTTTTCTGGTATTTTTCAAAATTATAATCACTTAATGGTTTTAAACAGCATGGACAAAATTAGGCCATGAGAATAAAATTATAGTTCCTTACATTTCCAGTTGAGCCAGAAATGTATTGGAGTTGGGTTGTTTTTATTTTTATGTTTTTTGATAGTTTTTTCTTCTAATCTTCATGCCTCCTAGAAATGTATATTCAAGGAAGGAAGGAAGGAAGAGAATGGTGCACTAGTGGATGTGAATAATGCACAATATTCATACACACTATTCAGAAAGATTCATCAACGTTCAAAGATAGAATCAGCATCCAACAGGAAAAAAATTAATTGCATTTCCTCAGAAGCAATGTTAGTCATAAGAACATAACATACAACAAATAACTTGGAAAGGTATTTTAGTGCTTTCTCTTATTTTTCAGCAAGATATTAACGATGTCCTCACAAGACAATGATTATATTTTTTCTATTAATTTGGGTTAAACAAAGACTTCTCAAATGTCTGTCTTGCTATTTCATACAAAGTTGTTTTCTGCATCTAAACTGAATCTCTCTTCTGCTTTAACTTCTCTATCTACTGATTTTTGTAGGCAATGGGAAAATGGTAGTCACAGCAGCTCCTGGGCATCAGGTTTACTTCAGCTAATATAATAGTAGAGAAAGAAATTAATTCTACTATATATATTAAACCAGAGGTGGGGACCCCATAACCAGTCAAACTAAGCAAGGCATGAAGATAGAAAAAGGAACATCGTCTGAATCTAGCAATTCCAAAAAGAAAAAGGAACATTGGGGAGCAATCTAAGTGCATTCTATAGGGAAGATGAACCAGGGGGCACAGCGCTGAGAGTTGATTGTGGGTGAGGGGCACAGAGCTGAGAGTCCATTGTGGGTGAGGGGCACAGAGAGAACTAACTTACGCCAGGTCATAACTTTATAAAAGATGGATCCCTTGATGATGCCGTGGCACAGCATCATCAGCAAAGGCTAGGAACTATAGACCCCCAAATATGCTAATTTCTAAATAAATTACCAAATAGGAAACATTTAAATCCCAGGACTTCTTGGAAGCATTCATTCATTCTACTAATTTAATTTGTTATTATTATCATTATTGATGTCAGGCATTATTTACCTTTCACAGGCAGGTGAAAGACCTCCATCCAATTAACCCATTCCAGGGGTTCTTAATTCTATCTGTATATCATAATCACCCATGGAGTTTGCTTTGTTTTGTTTTGCTTTTAAATCTGCATGCCTCAGCTTCTTCCCCAAGCTACTAAATTAGGATCTCCTGGGGTAGAACCTGGTCACATAATGAACCATAAGGAGCTTCATTAGGAACAAAAGACTGCCACAGTGTCACTGCCATTCACCTTTGGCTGAGCCTTTGTGGAGCACTCCCCGCAGGGGAGCCAGGATTCAGGCTTGGATTCAAAACAAAACAAAAAAAATCCACCTACAGGCAGTGACTTCACTGCCATGATAGATCACAAGGTTTGAGTGGGGTGCTTTTGCTTACTGCTCCATTGAAGGTAACCAGCTTTACAACATCTGGTTATTTGGCAAAGGTATAGAGGTGATGAGTCAAAAGCACTGGGGGCGGATGTGGCTGGTGGTAGGTTTATTTCTGAGATTGTCCATAAATGATCTTGATTCATATATTACAAGAGAACAGAACTGAGGCTTATCTTTCACAATTTACCTAAATGATTTCATGAACTTTTGACAGTTCTAAATTTTCAGCAATGAATGATAAAAGAGGTAAAGGAGTCTGAGGTACAAGACTGTGAATAAGAGCACAGACTCTAGGCCCACACTGCTCTGAGATTAAACGCAGTGTCTAGTACTGACTCGCTGCCCAAGCAAAGATATCTCAACTTCTCTTTGCCTCAATCTCCTCATCTGAAGCATTAGGAATAATTGCTCCTACCTGACAGGATTATTATGAAGACTTAATGAGTTGGTACCTCACCAGCCCAAGAAAATAGTCGAGCACAAAAGTGTTAGGTGCACAGAGCCAAATGATGTTATTAGGAGGACGTTTTATCCCCTCTGGGACACCAGGATCCTTCAGTGGACCTCCGCATGCATCTTCACCTACACACATGCTATTTCTTATTTGATGTATTGAGACCCAGTCACAGCTACCCGTCAGCTCACGTAGGGGCACAGGAGCATGAAACAAATGTGGAGGAGCTTTGAGTTCCGTTCTTTTTTTTTTTGGAAAATTCTAATCAGAGAAATGAACATCTTCATCTCCAGAACCTATTATTACTGCTTTGCAAAATATTTGAGAGTCTGACAGCACAATTCCTCAAATAAATTCAAACTCAACCTCACACTCCCCAGGCAGACATTGTGACTTTCTCCCGAGAGCCCACAGTATTCTGCCTGTGCCTTCATTTATTACACAGCCCTTAGCATGACAGCAAACTCCTCAAGCTTCCCCCAAAGTGCCTTGCTCTTTTCTGCCCCTGGGCCTTTGCAGAGGCTATTCTTTCTGCCTGGGATAACTATGCCACCCCACACCCTCTGCATTGTGACATGGAGTTGCAATTGCCTGCTTGCTTGTAAACCTTCTGCTCAGCCTTGCTAGCCTCAGAGGCTAGCAGCTCTGTGAGGTCCAGGATGGGGTCAGTTTCACTGACGTTATCCCCTCAATCACCTACTACAGTGAGCAACACGTAAGAGGCAATCCAAAAATATTTGAGGGGCAAATGGGTAGGTAGCTCTAGCTATTGATGGATTAAGACTCTGCCACTAGGCGGGTGGTAACTTAAAACAGGCTACTTAACTTCTCTGATCCTCAGTAAAGTAGAGATAAAAAATTTTCTTGTAGCTTCTTGTACCAGCTAAAAGAGTATGAGGCAAGCAGCTGTCATGGTTAGTGTTAATAGTCAATGCATGTTTTATAAGGCAGCATAGCCAAGTGCAACCAAACCTTTTAATTTCCGAATTGTGTCCCTTTTCTTCTTTAATAAAGATGGATGTTACAACTGTAATTGTAGCTATCAAAACCACAGAAAACAGGGGAGACAGGATGAAAGGTCAGCGGTTACTGCTCTGCAATTCTCTCAGGTAGACAATTATTGCCACTGATTTATATTCATTAGAAAACTTTTAGAGATCAGGCAGACTATAAAGGGAAAATGCCAGTTGATAGCTTAGCCTGCCTTCATGTCAGCTCCTCCACACAGAAATTAACCCAACACAAAAATTAACATTTGCAGAACTAAAGTAAAAGATATAATTTAAAGCCCAGCTGCACATGCCTATCTACTTGCCCAAGCAAGAACCTAGGCATAGGGACAAAATAACTTTTTAAAAATCCAATCGATTTGCTTTTTTTTTTTTTTTTTTTTTAAGACAGGGTCTTGCTCTGCTGCCTATACTGGAATGATGGAATGATCACGGCTCACTGCAGCCTCGACCTCCAAGGTTCAAGAGATCCTCCCGCTTCACTCCCCCAAGTAGCTGGGACTACAGGCTCATGCCACCACATCTGGCTAATTAAAAAAACTTTTTTTGGAGACATGGGGTCTCACTATATTACCCAGGTCTCAAACTCCTGGGCTCAAGCAATCCTCCTGCCTTGGCCTCCCAGAGTTTTGGGATTACAGGTGTAAGCCACTGCACCTGACCTCTATTTGCTTGTGATAATAATATTAAACATTATTTTATGCCAGGAAATTTATATACATTGTCTCTTTGGGTTTTCAGAACATAGTTATTTCCATTTTAGAGAGAAGGAAACTCGGGGTTGTCACTGAAACTGTAAAGTTCTAGAAACATGCCTAAGATCAATTGGTCAGTAGAAAGCCAGCCTGTCTGGCCAGACAGCCTGAATTCATAACCACTGCACTGAACTCACCTCCCAAGATGTCAGCCTTCTCTCCCACTGGCATGGCAGGTCTGCCCCTCTCCACCCCACAACTTCCCATCATTCTGACTCATTCTAAAGTCTCGTTTCCTGAGGCTGAGCTCCTCTAGTCCCTGAGCTAATCAGCATCTCTCTCAGTCTGATTAATCCAGGTGATATTTACTGCTGGTTCACAAGACATCCAGACTGTAGGGAACCAGGACCTTGCCCTTCTTGCAGTGAAGACAAGGCAGTGATTACATGGGAGGATCACATGGGGTGTCTCCCCTGTCTGCTTATTTAGCACTCAGGCCCCAGCAAGCTCCCTCACTAAGGAAGCATAGCCACTCAGGAGATGCAAGAGACTACTAACTGGCAGTATGAGCTTATGGGAGAAAGAGAGCCAGGAATAAGGCAGGTTATTAGGGGCATGCGTTCACTGCCTCAGGGCTAAGCGATGTGCATTCTGTTAGGTAGCAACCTGCCACTTCCATTCCACTTGCGCTTGTATCTTTCACACTTTGAAGTGCAGCCTCTCTCCGTCTCCCACCTGTGAGGAAAAGTGCTCTGGGCTTTAAATTGCAAAGAATGGACATTTTGTACTGCAGAAAATACCAATAGTCCTAGTTAAGAGATCTCAGAACATCACGACAATCTCATTTCCTCATACCACATCGAAAACATATTTAAAAGGATAGTTTTCTTTGTAATGATAAAATTATAATTTATAAAGCTTACACCCTTTTGAATGCTATTTTTTCAAAGGAACATATTGAGGTCTATTCTCTAAGTGTTAACCATTTACTCTCTACACACCCCCTCCACCACTGCCCCCATCCCTCACAGATAGGGAGATGAAGAATGGCCATTTAGTGTTGTTTAGAATATTCTCAAATCCATACTTGGTACTGATTCTGCAGGTGGAATGTTTATTTACTAAGAAAAACCATGTTTCACTCCAATCATATACTCCCTTGATTCTATTTCCTAGAATGAGTAGGAGAAAATGAAATAAAATATCACTGCATTTCTCATTTTCATTTTTCTGCATGATGTTAGCAGAGAGGAGAATCTCCTTTTCAAAGCAATTGCATCTGTGGCAACTGGTCGGAGTCTGAGGCTTGTCAGTCCCCAGCTGGCCTCAAGGTAGTCACTGAAGCAGTGAGCTGTGCCCAAGACCTTTTCCTGATTTAGATGTTATTCCAGAGAGAAAACCCACACAAGAAAAGATCACGGAGGAGGCACTGGCAACAGATTTTTTTCAGGGAAGAGGATGGTCGGCATGGGGATGGGGGTGCAGAGGTTGAGGATTTTAATCACAGATTTTTTTTCTAAAGAATTTTGTGGTGGCAAAATGAGCTAGAAGATAGGTTGGTATTGATATTGCTAGATCCAAGAGGTAACAGAAACATGTCCCTCGCCCTCTCCTACACACCTACCCACCACCCTCCAACACCAGCTATTTCTGCCCTCGTTTTTGCTTTCCCTTTGGAGGAATATTTTTCTTATGTCAGGTGTATAAATATAATTATGAAACACTGCCTGTTTCTCTCATCCTACAGTAAAGCTACCTTCATGCTGAAACAAAAGAAAACTTGATTGTGGTTTCTTTTTCTCCCAAAAGTATATTAAGATTAGTTGCTGAATTTAGTATTCTCTAAATTGCTTAATGGCAGTGGGGTTTTTTGTTTTTTGAGACTTCATCAAAATAAACCCCATTTAGCTAGAATACAGCTTTTAATTGAAGTAAATCCTAACTTGCCTAAAGGGATGAAAGACAAGTGAGTCCATAAGTTTGACTTCCCCTATTTAAAATTCTTCTGTGTCCACGAAGTATATATAAATCTTTATGGAATAACCTATTAACTGCCTGTTGCTGGGACCAAGCTTTGGGCTTTGTTTCAGTTATAAAATAAGGTCACTCTGCTTTTGGTAAAAATTGATGTAGCTGCTTTGATAATTAAAACCTACAGAGTCGTGAAGAGATGATATATTTAAACCTCTAAAAAATAACGTGGAAGCTATAAAATTGCAAAAGGAGAAGGCATAGCGGTCCCCTATGGCTGCTCATCAGATTAAATATTAGTAATAGGGTATTTATGTCACTCTTTAATAAAAAGTTTGCAAAAATTTTTGAAAACTTTAAATTCAAGTCCTCAACCACCTCCCATCTGGCTCCATTATATAAGATCACCTATAGAGAGGCCTACATTTCTGAGGGTATCATTTAAATAACTACATAATATAAATTTACTGATGCTGCCAGTTGAGAAGCCAAGACTCAAAATGAATCAACTTGGTCCTTAATGTGAGTTTTTCCCCGAAGATATATCTACTCCTTGCAAGCTTGTATGCCCCAACCCATCATGTGAGAAGGTTTTTCTATCTTTTTTTTTTTCTTGAGATGGAGTTTTGCTCTTGTTGCCCAGGCTGGAGTGCAGTGGCATGATCTTGGCTCACTACCACCTCTGCCTCCCAGGTTCAAGCGATTGTTCTGCATCAGCCTCCCAATTAGCTGGGATTACAGGCGTGAGCCACCACGCCCGGCCATCTTTTTTTTTTCTACAGTAATTAGAGCAACTAGCTTCTGGCTCAAGTATGAGAAATCCATCTCAAGAAACACTACCTAAAAATGAAATCCAACAAATGCTTGGGCAAGTTAATTAATCTTTTTATGTCTCAATTTCTTCCTTTCCAGAATGGGACAGATAAAGATAATAAATACAGGTAATAATGAAAGTGATCATAATAATCATAGGCATCTTGTGAGTATCAATACATGTCTCTTTCTTCCTTGCCTACTCCTCAGCATCCGCCTCCTAGTCTCCCTTCATGCCCATCATGTAATCTCATTATTGTAGTGTATCATCCCACATAATTCTACCTACAGGAAGACAGTATACTGGTGGTACCAGCAACTGCATTCTATCTTGTTCACATGGCAGTAATGTTTCTTACAATAAACAAGCCGGCTTACTGGTGTAGAATTCAGTCTCGTATGGGTTTGGTCAGAGTACTTTGGTTGACTTGGATTGCAATATTCTGGGACATTGACAAGCTAGGGACAGACCATACAACCTGGGGACTTCGGGAAGCAAGGTCACCTGTGAGGTTTTTGAGGACACAGTCAGCCTCTCCTCCCCTGGCAACACACACCAGCTTCAACACATGCTCCTTTTAAATGTCAACCTCACTTACAGGCTGTGTGGGCTTGAGCAAGTCATTTAATCTTGCTGAGCCTGTTAACTCCTCTGTAAAGTCTACTTGCCTCACGGAGTCGTGGTGAAGGTCACTGGGGGTGTGAGAATGCTCTATAGACTGTGACACACTATATAAATGTAAAATATTACTCTAAAACTCTTTTTCATTAAAATCTAGGAAGTCTTATCATAAATATGGTTCCCACTTCATTCTGTCAATGTGAGAACAAACCAAAATTGAGAGGAACTTTCAAAATTCAGAAAACCACATTTGTAACAGTACTTGAGAAACACTGTCTTGAAGCTTAAAAATATATTTATAAATGTTTATATTAGATATGTTAATTATGTTATTACATGTTGATGCTTTTTATGCCCATGTGACTGTGATAATCCAGACGGGGGAGTGTTTAAAGCAATGAAACACAGTTTTATGTTAGTTAGCATATGTGTAGCTTCTGGTGTGATCTGAACATAGCTTTCACCTTGAGCTTTATTGGTCTTCTATTTATGTACCTTGCCCCAATCATTAACAATTATTTTCTGAGACATAAACGGCAACTATAGGAGTCCCAAGTGACCCATCTTTACTTTGCTGTAAACTAGATTATATAGAGGAATAGCTAAAAGCACTGAATTCCAATGCCCTAGGTTTGGAATTTTATCATTCTCTCTGGCCACCAAACCTCCAGTTATAAATTACCTTTTATTGCCTTCTAGAAAAACAAATTAAGTCCTGGGCAATTCAAATTCCACATGCAAAACAGCTCTCTGAGAAGTAAAACTCAGCGGGACAAATGCCCATTTTTTAATCATGGGAAAATGAGGAATATGTCTGTTTGAAAGTGACTGAAATGCCTGACTCCCCAGTTGGTCCCGTTCCTGCCGCCAGCAGGTTCCGTTGTGTGACATCTCATGGTGCACACACAGAAGTGTCAGCCATTTCTCTCACACCTCCCCCACTTTCCCTCAAGAACATAGGGCAGGGAGTAACAGCTGATGTGGCCTGTAGACCTAGCCCGTTTGCTTATTTGGATAGCCGTCTGCATTTCTGTTCATGTTTATCCTGCTTGGATGTGATGTCACTCCATACCCACTTTCAGTCTTCAATCGGCTTTGCTTCTTCCTTTTGTGAGCTGTCTTTGCTTACTTTCAAAGAGCGAGTTTTTCCCCTCAACTTCTTTTATGTTTTGCCTTACGTTTGTGGATCTTGCTCCTGCTGTGTTTCTGCTTCTTAATTTTCCTAATCTGTTTTTTAGAGTTTTTAAATACCTTTTTTTCTCTTGATTTCCCATCTTATTTTCACTCCATTCCAGGTGGATGAGGTTTACATCACTTCAAGAGGGTCAAGAACTGTGTTTCCCACAGTATACAGTACACAAATCATGATTTGAGCCAGAGTGACACAGGAGATGATTATCAGTGGTACCCAGCTAACATCATTAAATGGCATTGGATCACATAGTGAGAGAGTTATTCCCTTTCCAGTTCTCTCACTCGCCTGCTCATTATTCCAAGGAGAAAGATTCCATTTGATCCTTGTCTGGTCTATCACTTGCTAAACTCCCTTTTTAAAAGAGAGACAAGGCCTCAGGCTGACAGCCTTTGGCGTGTAATGCTATCTGGCTAGAGTTTCACAACACTGTCTTGGTTTTTATTCCATAAGTACTTGTTTTTATTGTTACTGCCTATTTATGGCAAATGATATAGGTTTTCTATTACAGTCATGATATGAAGTTTCTTCTTTAAAAAAGTATATGTTTTTTTTTTTTTTTAGATGGAGTTTTGCTCTTGTTACCCAGGCTGGAGTGCAATGGCGCGATCTCAGCTCACTGCAACCTCCACCTCCTGGGCTCAGGCAATTCTCCTGCCTCAGCCTCCTGAGTAGCTGGGATTACAGGCACGCACCACCATGCCCAGCTAATTTTTTGTATCTTTAGTAGAGACGGGGTTTCACCATGTTGACCTGGATGGTCTCGATCTCTTGACCTTGTGATCCACCCGCCTCGGCCTCCCAAAGTGCTGGGATTACAGGCTTGAGCCACCGCACCCGGCCTAAAAAAGTATATGTAAGTTTAAAATACCCACCGATTTAAAGAAAAACATGAAACAGAAGGATGTGGCAAGGCGGTAGTACTAGAATGACAGAAGTTTGGGAAACACCAGGGTAGGATTGCTCCATCAACTTTGTTTCTTGTTTGTTTTTGGGACAGTCTTACTCTGTCACCCAGGCTAGAGAGCAATGTTGCAATGTTGGCTCACTGCAACCTCTGCCTCCTGGGTTCAAGCCATTCTTGTGCCTCAGCCTCCCAAGTAGCTGGGATTACAGGTGTACACCACCATGCCTGGCTAATTTTTGTATTTTTAGTAGAGATGGGGTTTCGCCATGTTGGCTGGGCTTATCTCGAACTCCTGGCCTCAAGCAATGCACCCACCTCAGCCTCCCAAAGGACTGGAAATACAGGTGTGCGACTCCATGTCTCGCCCCCTCCATCAACTTTTGTTATCTTCCTATTACTTTATAGCATTATATGTTATTTTAAAGCATATTTGTTAATAACATATAGGTCTGGAAACAACTCATTCCACTTTGGGTTTTTCCAGTTGAAATTCTACACAGATTGTTTCATGGTCTCTTTTTATTCCACTTCCGGTTTTTCCAGTTGAAATTCTACACAGATTGTTTCATGGTCTCTTTTTATTCCACGGTCTCTTTTTATTCCACTTCCGGTTTTTCCAGTTGAAATTCTACACAGATTGTTTCATGGTCTCTTTTTATTCCCTTCAGTCATCATAAGGTTTTGACAGTCTCCTCAAATAGACGCCGATAATCACTGATCTTTTATTAGGTAAATATCTGGGGCAAGTATCAAGTACACTGGTCTGATTTAATTATTCAGTGTTCTAAAATGTACATCTTTTTTTTTTCGCCCATTTTTACCCCTCACTGCCATGAACAGAGGGTATACAGGCCATGAGACTTCAAAACTTTGTCATTTATCAATTAGGAATTAATTCAGGTGATCTCATTTGCCCAAGCAACACCATCTTTGCAAATTTTTCCCCTAGAGGTAAAAGGATCACGCAGCTCTGTTTTATGCTGTTTCCCTGAAGACCACTTAGTCTCATTCACAGAAAGGGAACATTTGTTTTTAGGGAATTATATTCCCTTCTATCTCTTTTTTCGCCTAGCAGTGTAATGCGCTAATATTTCTAAGTTTACTCTTGGGGACCCAGTAGATGCCTTTAGCTCCTTCCCAAGCCTATCTCCTGTAGGCTTTGGGCTGCAGAGGTGGGCGAAGAGAATGTCCAGATCTCTGTGATACCAACCTGCTGCGTACTGTGTAGCGGAAGTACTTGTGATGAACTGGAACAGGTTCTTATCCCTGCAGCTTCTCCTTGGCCCTGTCTTTCCATTTCAAGCACACAGCCACTGCCATCTGCATCCACTTCTTCCCTTCCTTCTGGAAATTTAACCTTTGGAATTGAGAGACCCTACCCACAGTTCCAAAGTGCGTAGGGAGGCTGCTTGTGATGGATCATGTCTGTAATCCCAGCACCTTGGGAGGTTGAAGCAGAAGGACTGCTTAAGGCAGGGAGTTCGAGATCACCCTGAGCAACAAAATGAATTAAAAAAAAAAATTAGCTGGGCATGGTGCACACACCTGTGGTCCCAGCTAATTGGGAAGCTGAGGCAGGAGAATTGCTTAAGCCCAGGATGTTGAGGCTGCAGTGAGCTGTGATTATGCCACTGCAGTTCAGGTTGGGCAACAGAGCAAGACCCCATTTCCCCACCCAAAAAAAAAAAAAAAAAATGTGGGTTGGGGTAACCTTCATGCTAACACCACAAACCCTAATCCATCAGATTCTTGCAAAGGGAGGTAGGTAAGGTGTAGGTCATGGGGAGACTGAGAAGAAATCATTGCTTGGGATCCACTTTCCTGCACTGCTTGAACACCAAATCTCTCCATGTTCCTGTTCAACCCCACTCTGATATCCTCAAATCTCTGCGTGCCTAAGGACTGCTATTGTGATAGGACCAGTTCAGGTCTTGGCCCACATTGCCATATCTGACTTACTATAATGCTAGTTTACTTTGGAAATAGTAAAGATGGGTTTTCATCCTGATCATTTTCTGTTTGCATATAGCCTTGTTCTCTACACTGTCCATGAAAGCAGAGTTTCGTTTAGCAGTTTTATGGACAACCTCTTCCACAATTTTTTTTTTCTTGCCCAACTGACCCTTGAAGCTGGCAAGAGGCCACTTACCAGCCTTCTCAGAAGCCCTAGAGTGAAGTAAAACCTTTGTGTTTCTAGCAGTTAAGTGACTGTCCCAATTGGTCTAGGTGACTCCCTCCTGATTTAGACAGGCATTTCATGCTGCTTGTCTCTAGTCTTGGCAGCTGGAGGGAATTAGGAGCCTATCCTTGGACTGGCAGCTGGAGTTTTGATTGAAGTGTTCTGTTCAAGGCGGCCTCAATAATTGCTTGTTCACAGAGTAATCCATGCTTTTTTTTTGACCATCTTCCATCATAGGGTTTCGAGTTCTAAAAAGTAAGCTTTTAAAAAATTTGTTCACTGATAATTTAGCAGTTTTACCTGTGTAGCTCTACAGTTTATAGCTCTTCCAAATACCTGCTCAAGAGTTCTTAAACATTTTACCACACTTACTGAAGTACCACATCCCTTAGGATATATATATGACCTCAAATGTCAAGTCTCTAAAGTTCTCCATCTACCCACTTCAATTTCCTAAATGAGATAATGCTTGTAAAGTGCTCCTCACAATGCCTGCAACCGAGTAAGCAATGGGTAAATGTAAGCTATTGTTAGGATTGTGTTTGAGGTTGTCATTACTTCACTTCTGGTACATGCAGTTTCTGCAGTGTCACAGGTTTTCCCTAGCCAGAGTTTAAATGTCTCTCCTCCCAGTGGTGTGGTAACACTCTTGAGAAACATACCTAGCTTTTGCCTCTGGCCTCCATGGTTTCCATCATGTCTGTCCCAGAACTTGAGCTCATATGCATATGACACATGGCCTGCTTAGGTTTAAATCCACTGTGTGAACTATTACTTAAGGACTTGGGTCATGTGACATTCCTTGTCTATCTTGATATAGGAATAGCTTCAGTCTGTACAGAAATTCAATATTCAGCCTGGGCGCCGTGGCTCATGCCTGTAATCCCAGCACGTTGGAAGGCTGAGACAGGCAGATCACTTGAGGTCAGAAGTTCGAGACCAGCCTGGGCAACATGGTGAAACCCTGTCTCTACTCAAAATACAAAAATGAGCCGGGCATGGTGGCACACTCCTGTAGTCCCAGCTACTCGGGAGGCTGAGGCAGGAAAATCATTTGAACCTAGGAGGCAGAGGTTGCAGTGAGCCAAGATCACACCACAGCACTCCAGCCTGGGTGACAGAGCAAGACTCCGTCTCAAATAAATAAATAAACAAATGACAGGGCTGAAAGATTACTTTCCAGATACTTTCCCAACATCCCTCCAAGGGTGTAAAGTAATTCCGCTCTAGTAAGGCTACATCTGCTTCCTCCTCCTTCCTAAAACACTTGCCAAGCACTTTATTCCTTTCCAGGGTCTTTCAAGCAACCTGTCAGGTATTTTTCATTATGGCTCTTCACTATTCACTGGCAGTCACAAACAAGCTCAGATTCCAGACCCGTTTCATGAATTAGGTCTCCTACAGTATCACCATTTCCAAATACTAGTTGACCATAAAACTTAGAGGAAATAATTTGTACTTGCAACAAAGTTGTACAGCATTAGGATTCAGGAAAATCCCGGATGAACCCTAAAGGTAACAATATTCAGACCTCACTAGCTTGGGAGGCTTCCTGAGCATTTGTACCCAAATTGCAACATCTCTGAGTGCACTCTTCCTGTCCTCACACCGTCTCCAGGCTGATTTGCCCTAATTCCAAACGTTTCTGGGTTCCACTGTTTAACTGTTGCCATGAATTACCGTGAGTATTTGTATGCATCCACTCCAGCTTGCTAATGAGGCTAGCACTGAGAAACTGCCCGGCTTGATAAGGTGTGCTTGAGAATTTCTCTCCCTTGTCTTCTGATTCAAGTTTTTAGTTGTGAAGATCCACCTGGTTTTACTGTCTCCTCTTTGTCTCATGTCTCATTCTCAGGGTTCTATGACAGCTCATTAATTTTCTGGTTTTTTTTTTTTTTAAGACTGATTCTTGCCCTGTCACCCAGGCTGGAATGCAGTGGCGCAGTCTCCGCTCACTGCAACATCTGCCTCCCGGGTTCGAGTGATGCTCATGCCTCAACCTCCCAAGTAGCTGAGATTGTGGGGACCCACCTCCATGCCCGGCTTTTGTATTTTTAGTAGAAACAGGGTTTCACCATGTTAGCCAGGCTGGTCTTGAACTTCTGACCTTGTGATCCACCTGCCTCGGCCTCCCAAAGTGCTGGGATTACTGGCATGAGCCATTGCACCCTACCTAATCTTTTTTGAAATGCAAAGGAGAAGATTACAAGAGTCAAGCTCCATTAAGGATATCCCACACCAGTGCTACCTAGGCCCCAAAGTGTTAGAGCTCTTTGATTGTGCTCCCCTCTTTCAACGATCCCTCTTTCTCACTGTGACACACACTCCACAAACACTAAGGTTCTGTCAAACACTGAGGTTCCATTACAAAGCAAAAGTTCCATTACAAAGGCTGGGGTTGGTCAATAGACCTCCTAAACTCGGGTCTTCCTATTGTAAAGCTTCAGCTAATGCAGACAGTCTCATTAGAAAACAACTTAAATACTCGTGGAACTATGGAGAATAGAAGCACAGCTATACAAAACAAAATATCTATTGCTCTTCCCAAATAAGCTCACATCTGTTATCCCTAAGAAAGAGCTGAAGAGAGGATATGCGCTTGGCAAATATAAATGTAGCACAAATACATGGCAAGTCCCCTATAGCCCTCTAACCCAGTCCCCAGTGTTTATATAACTAAGATGATCCATAATTTTGCTGAGAAAAGTCACATAAACTCAGTTACAGGTTCCAGTCAGGTCAATATCCTTTAAAAATGGTAAAGTACCACTTTGCACAGAAAATCTAGCATTCCACCAAGAATCAAGTAGATTTCACCAGCCCTTTCATTCTTGCTTTTCTTCCCTCTTCTGTGACTGACACCCAGCTTCAAGAAGGAATGACAGGAAGCTCTAGGGATCTGGTCACTCAGATTCATCACATCAGCCCTGACTGTCAAACTGGCCAAAGGCTTTACTTTCACATTCATTCTTTCCATTGTGGAAGCCTCAAGCAGCAAATCACATCATTCCCCTCCGTTTTGTTGTAATTTGAGACTTGCAGGAAACATACAGTCCAGGATACAGAAACTGATCCCCAATTCTGTTTCTGATTGGCTGGCGACTATCGCTTTGTCATATGAGACATGGCCAGGCCGTACAGCCCTGCATTACTAGCGGGGATTTAGCTTCAAATACGTAAGCAGTCCTTTGGTGAGATCTACCTAAGATCTAGAAAGCAAAGAAAATATTTCTCCTTTCCTCAAAGGTAAGAAAGAACAGAAGAAGAAAAAAGAGAGAGAAATTATTTATCCTTTTTCTTTTCATCTTTGCCTATTTTTTGTGAAGAGACTAAAGTGTGCTATACAAAATTCAAATTTATATCTAAAGCTTTTTTTTCTAGCTTCTGTGCTTGGGGTTAGATAGATAGAGAGAGAACTTTTTTTTTGAGATGGAGTCTCGCTCAGCTGCCCAGGGTAGAGTGTAGTGGTGCGATCTCGGCTTACTGCAACCACTGTCTCCTGGGTTCAAGAGATTCTCCACTCTCATCCTCCCAAACAGCTGGGATTACAGGCTCCCGCCTTCATGCCCTGCTAGGTTTTGTATGTTAGTAGAGACAAGGTTTCACCACGTTGGGCAGGCTGGTCTTGAACTCCTGACCTTAGGTGATCTGCCCGCCTCGGCTTCCCAAAGTGCTAGGATTACAGGCGTCAGCCACTGTGCCTGGCTGGGGCTATATTTTTAAAGTCATGCCCGTTCTATAATTATAAAAATATGCATCCATGTGTTCTTCTAGGATGTCTGTGATTTCATGTTTTCCATGTAAATCTTTCATCCATCTGGAATTTATTTTGGTATAAGAGGCAATATACAGATCCAGTTTTATTTGTCTTTTTTTAACCCCCAAATGGCAAGTCAGTAAATCCCATTACCATTTATTGAATTAATGTACCTTTTATAGGAGTACTTTAAATAGAATCTTCTCCATGTACGTTTAAAATGACTCAATTGATAGAAGTTCTATATATGGCTTATAAAATTCCTATTTAAAACATAATACCAGGAACTAGCCATGATTGTGGACAGTTATTTAACCCCTCTGGATCTGTTTCTCTCCCTGTAGAAGTGGAGACAGTAGTGTATCTACCTTGCATTGTTCTTACGAACATTTAAAAAAAATAAAATATGTAGATGCATCTACCTCAAAAACTGTGAGTTTCTTTTTCTTTTCAACTTTCTATAATAAAGCAACATGGGCCCTTAGAATTGAAGATATAAGACTTGGTTTCTATTATAAGCTTTATCACTGAAAACTAATTAAAAAAAAAAAGACTTGGTTTCTATATTTATTTCCTGAGCATATGGAGAGATCGAAGGGGGTCGTGGCTTTTTCAACGGTGATGCATAATTGTTTTCCTCTCAGCTCAGTGTGTAAAGAAGTACCCTATTTAATCCTCTGGAAGTAGCAAACTTATTTCCACTTCCACAAATATTTCAGCAAGCTATGGTGCTAGGGACAAGTGGTATCAGATCTAGGTTGGAATTCCAGTTATGCTATTTACCAAATATGTTGCTAAACTCTTGAATAAATTGCAATATCAGCTTCATAAGGACAAGAACTTTGTCTGGTTCATCACAGTATCCTAAGTGCTAGAATAGTGCCTGGTATACCTTGTGGCCCATTAACTCAATGGGGAAAGGAAGAGAAGGGAAAGGGAGGGGAGGGGAGGGGAAAGGAGGGGAGGGGAGGTGAAGGGAGAGGAAGGGAGGGGAAGAGAGGGGAGGGGGGAGAAGGGAGGGGAGGAAAAGGGAGGGGAGGGGAGGTGAAGGGAGATGAAGGGAGGGGAGGGGAAGAGAGGGGAGGGGAGGAGAAGGGAGGGGAGGAAAAGGGAGGGGAAGGGAGGTGAAGGGAGGGGAGGAGAAGGGAGGGGAAGGGAGGGGAAGGGAGGGGAGGAGAAGGGAGGGGAGGAAAAAGGAGGGGAGGGGAGGTGAAGGGAGAAGAAGGGAGGGGAGGGGAAGAGAAGGGAGGGGAGGAAAAGGGAGGGGAGGGGAGGTTAAGGGAGGGGAGGAGAAGGGAGGGGAGGAAAAGGGAGGGGAGGGGAGGTGAAAGGAGGGAGGGGAAGGGAAGGGAGGGGAGGGGAGGGGCGGGGAGGGGAGGGGAGGGGAGGGGAGGCAAGGGAAGGGAGGGGAGGGACAAAAGGACTTAGGTGCCAAAGTAAGTGTACTAAAACTGCTAGCCATAGGCAGTGGTCAGAGGTAACAAAGATGCAGTCCTGGTTTCAGGGGTTAAAATCTTGGATCTGGAAACCAAGGGATATAACACTTCCATACCAAGCATAAGGAAACAGGTAGTACAATACAGCACACAAAAAAGTGCTTTGAAAATGGTGGTAAGTAATAATTCCAGCTGGAGGATGAGGGAAGCACTTTATGGAAGAGGGCTGTTTTTAAGCTGGACCTTAAAAGATAATTTAATTTTTGATAAAGGGGAAAGGGGCAGCTTTCCATGCAAGGCAAAGAAGTACAAAATTGGGAAAATATCTGGCATGTTCCAGGACCAGAACTTAATACAAGGGATGAAAGTGCAAGTCAGGTAGAAGAAAGAACACCTGGAAGGTCAATTCCAGTGGCTTTGAATGTTCAGCTATGGTGTTTAAGACAACACAGAGACTTGAAGGTTATTGAGTTGCAGAGTCACAGGCACAGGCCCATCTGACTACATTGTGTTTATTCAGAAATCACTGTGAAAGGTAGATGAGATGGGATCTGGTCACTCAGATTCATCAAATCAGCCCTGTCAAACAGGCCAAAGGCTTTATTTTCACACGAATTCTTTCAGTTTTTGAAATATTTTTCAGTATTACATTGGAAATAAATATAATATTATCTTAGTAGCTCAGGGGATAAGTCCAAACTCAGGAGTTGCAGAGAGAAGAGGGAAAGAAGGAAGGGATTTAACAGTGAAAGGGGAATATGGGGTCAGAGTAGTTGAAAGATCACTGGGCACTTAGGCTGCTGCTCATGTTTTCTGAGGTCACAGATGGGATCAGCTCAGTTTGGAAGTGCTGAGCTTAAGGATGTATTCTGAACGCTCAGTTGGAAATAGGCCATTGATGCCCAAGGTGTCAGAGCAGGGGAAATGGAGATATGTTAGCATTGCTTCACCATTAACAACATCAACTTTGCTTCTCTAAGATGTTTACAGTTAACGTAATATGTGTATATCAGAATGGAAGTATCTCAGATCAATGGAGAGAGGTGATTTATTTAATAAACAGCGTTGGGAAAATTGGCTGGCTATTTGGTCAAAAACATGTGTCACCCATCTCACACTGCACATAAAAATACATCCTAGATGAATTAAATGTGGAATTGAAAACATGACAAAGTCAGAAAAATATTTAGGTAAGGAATATACACTCAGATATACGCAGACACACGCTTATCCACAAATATATACATAAACACATTTACATCTAAATTTACTTCCATATGTACATATATTTACCGAAATTCACGAGTTTACATTGGTATCTCCAATATCAATTCAACACATTGTTCATGCTGGTTTTCTCCCTTTCTTATTTCTGACTCTCTTCTATAACAATGAGAAGCTTGGCTCCCATAGTTCTTAATGTATTTATTTATTAGATCAATTCCCCTGCATATAGCCAATCTCTTATCACCATTGCTGCCCTTGTCCCTGAGTAGATCCCTCACCCCATTTGGGCTCTGGCATCCCACACTAAGGCCACCCATCTGAATGGATGTCTACCTTGCTCTGACCCATACAGTGGATTTAGGATGGCATTGTTCAGTAAGGAGAAGGGCAGAAAGAGGAAAGAAAGAGAAAGGGAAAGGAAGGGAAGAGAAAGGGAAGATCCTTCCATTTTTTGTTTATTGCTTTGTTATGGAAAATAAATACTCCAAATAGCCAAAAATCTACCATTTCTTTATATATATATATATGATTTGATTCTGTTTCATTCAAGTCCCTTTCATCAAATACTTTTTATGTTTAATGCATTCTGGGAAAAATGAAGAGGTATTTCCCAGAGCATCACTTCCATCCAGGAATTTATAATCTCATTGAAGAAGTTAAACACAGATACTCAAAGCAGATTAATAATACAAACCAAAGATAAGCAGTTCAATGGAATAGTGGCACAGGCTAGCACTAGTTCCTGGTTCTCATAGACCCAGGCAGGTGAACACATCATTTCTGCAAGCCTGACTTATTTGGAACTTGGCTCCGACAGAGTGATCCCAGCCTGCTAGGGCAGGTTGCAGACTCACCCTTAGTAAAATGCAAGCTGCTTAGAGCAAGGGTTCTTTCCAGGATACTTTATTGTAACCACTTCTAGCTAACAGATTTTTTTAAACATGGTCTTGCTCTGTTGCCCAGGTTGGAGTGCGGCGGCACGATCCTGGCTCATTGCATCCTTGACTTCCTTGACCTCCTAGACCCAAGCGATCCTCTCACCTCAGCCCCTCAAGTAGCTGGGACCACAGACAGGCACAACTATGCCCAGCTCATTTTTAAATTTTTAGAAAGACAGTGTCTCCCTTTATTGCTCAGGCTGGTCTTGAATTCCTGAGCTCAAGCAATCCTCCTGCCTGAGCCTCCCAGAGTGCTGAAATTACAGGCATGAGCCATCACATCCAGCCCTTTCTGCCAACTGAATAAAAATTGCTACCATCCCATATAACACAGAGCGAAGAATCATCTGCAAATATTAATGGATCATTGTCCCATTCCCAAGCAGAGCCAGGTCTGTGATCCTGAGTCTGGTACTGCTCAGATGCCAAATGAGAATGTGGGAAAATGAATATGGGAACTGACAGTCTCCCCTTTCATTTTGTCACATAAGTGATACAAGCTCTTTTTAGAAATTATACACAGGCAAAAGACCAAATATCACCCATAGTCTTACAACTTTTAGAGTAAATACTTCCAGAATTTTCTTCTATGCAGATGTAAGGTAAGTTCTATAATTAATTGCTGTGAATCAGTTTCCTCATCTGTAAAATGAAGATGATAATAATATCTGCCTCATTTGAGGGACTGAGGACAAAAGATGACGCAGTAACACCAAGTGCTTCATGTAGTGCCTGGTGCATCTATACAGGTAACACAATCTGTATCTTTCTAGCATTCACCTGTCTGGATTCAGCTACATATTTTTTGGGAGGCCGAGGTGGGTGGATCACGAGGTCAAGAAATCGAGACCATCCTGGTCAACATGGTGAAACCCCGCGTCTATTAAAAATACAAAAAATTAGCTGGGCATGGTGGCACATGCCTGTAATCCCAGCTACTCAGGAGGCTGAGGGAGGAGAATTGCCTGAACCCAGGAGGCGGAGGTTGCGGTGAGCCGAGATCACGTCATTGCACTCCAGCCTGGGTAACAAGAGCGAAACTCCGTCTCAAAAAATAAATAAATAAATAAATAAATAAATAAAATAGATGGAAGTATTCACATTTCCGGAAAGTATGCTTTTTTCACTGAAAGATATAGCATGAACTTCTTCCCTTGTGGGATAATTTGAAAAGTGCAGAGACCATTAGATTCTTTGAGTGACTTTTTAAAGTGAAAAGTGGTGTGAGGTTATCGGCCCTGGCCCTTCAAGGGTATTCTTTCGAGGTGATAAGTGAGGTTAGGGCAAAGGCCGGATCTACTACTTCTTGGACACACAGGCTTGGAAATGCCGCTCGGATGTACTCAGAGTCTGAGTGCCAGGCAAACCTTGAAGCTCAATCCTTTTCAACTTGGTTGTTGAAGCCATAAAACTATGTTTCCCCCAACAAAATCTTACAAAGAACCCAATAAGTAAAACCATTTTGAAACATCAGAGTAAATTTATTTTATAAGCTTGATTGTACACTCTTTGTTTATTATAAAGCTTATCGGTAAGATCCATAAGGCTGTTGGATAAGCAGACATTGAAATCCAGGAATACGGATAATGATCACAGTCTTGGTCAACATCAGCTTTCATGAAATGGAATAAAACGTTTGTGAACATTTTACAGTACCACTCTCATAGAGCGAAGTACAAAAACCAGTGCCCCAAGAGATGAGAAAATTAAGGCCCAAAGATACTGGATGCTTTTTAAATCTTAAGAGCACCAATAATAAAAATATTCTGATAACAAGAAGAAAATATTTTGCTGAAGAAAGTATCTGGAATGGTTGATATGTATTTTCCACAAAATACGGTTCTTTTCCACTTAAATGATTACCACATCGTTCTCCAATTAATAAAATGGAAATGGCCAATTAACTTAGCTGCTGTTCTTTATTATTTTGCATTAGCTTCCTAGCTTGGAAGCCCTGAATTGTGCTGACTACGTAATTTGTATTTTTTTTCTGTTCGTGGATGCAAAGATTTACTGATTATCTCTAATAATTACATTATGCGTTTCAACTTATGAATCAGCATCCCACTTTCTACATATCAGCTTTCTTGTCTGTTAAATATCTATCTCATCACCTGTAATTTCAGTTCTTTTCTCATCACAAGGCTTGTCTGTAAAATTCAGGAAACCACTATCTACAATCTCTTGCACTAATTGAACAAGGCCAAGCTTCACTGACAGGAATTTAAAGACTGAGTCCAGATTTTACCCTGCCACTTCCTCCTTCCACCTGGACAGTTGATGGACAGCGTCTCAGTGTAGTTAAGTTTTCCACCCTGTCTATATAAGGACCGGCATACCTCTGCTCTCCACATTGAGCACAGTTTCTCAGAAATTTATGTATATTTTGTCATTTAAAAAAATACGCTCCAAAGCCATGTTTTTAAAAATTAAAAAAAAAAAAAAAAAAAAACAAATTAGTGGCCCACGGTGGCTCCGGCCAGATATTGTGGCGCTTGCGAAGGCGAGGCCATGAGTTCAAGGCCAACCTGAGCAAGCTTAAAAATTACATTGTGAAATACACTATACATGCAAATAAATAGATCAAAAATATTTATTTATTTTTATTTTTTGAGACAGAGTCTTGCTCTGTCACCTAGGCTGGAGTGCAGTGGCACAATCTCACTAAAACCTTAAAACCTCCGCCTTCTGGATTCAAGTGATCCTCCTCCCTCAGCCTCCTGAGTAGCTGGGATTACAGGCAGGCACCCACACCTGGCTAATTTTTGTATTTTTAGTAGAGACAGAGTTTTGCCATGTTGGCCAGGCTGGTCTTGAACTTCTGACTTCAGTTGCTCCACGCACCTCGGCCTCCCAAAGTACTGGGATTACAGGCATGAGCCACCACACCTGACCTATCAAAGGTATGTATTGTAAAGTCATATATTCTTCTTGAAAAGTAATGGTTTCATAAAATTATACTTGCTTATTGTAGACATCTTAGAAAATATTTTAAAAGTATAAGCACATCTAAAGACATACTGAGAATCACTCATAAAAGAGTCTGCCCTTTGCTTTTCTCTTTTCCTATATGTTTTTGTGTCCTCCATTTTTCACTCGGCAATATAGCAAGATTGTTTTCCCACACATTAAATATTTTAAACAATCCTAGACCGGGTGTGGTGGCTCACGCCTGTAATCCAAGCACTTTGGAGGCCAGGACGGGCGGATCACCTGAGGTCGGGAGTTCAAGAACAATCCTGATGTCTAAAGGTATCTTATTTCTTCACCTTTTACTGAACATTGGTTCTTCTCGTGGTCTTTTTTAAATCATGAATAAGACTGTGAGCAAGAATGTTAGGCAGAAATATTCATCTTCATCTCTAATTTTTCTCTTTGTGTTAAAGTAATACCTTCTGACACCAGATTTTGTGAATAGATTGGTAACTTCCTCGGTAATACTCCTAAATCCATTCTCATTACTACATAAATGATTTAGATAGTAAAGTTCCTGGAAAAATCATTATAAGTTTATGTGAATAGCATGGGTAAACTATGGTTTCTATTTTTGGTTGTTTACAAAGCTCTTGATCCTGTCAATCTTTTGATTTCTAGAAGTTTCTTTTGGGCTGATCTGTGTTCTCATGGTGATACATATGCAAATGAAACAGACTGAGACTTGACAGATGCCTAGGATTAATTCGAAGAGCTGAAGCCAGGAAAGGAGAGATGAGGAAGGGCAGAAAAGGTAGAAAGGAGAAGATATCATAGCATTGTGGAAGTTCGAATTAGAAAAAGAAAAATCAAGTGAGAGATTGGGCAATAGTGTCAAAGGCAACAGAAAGATCAAGATAAGATGAGATAAAATGAATCAAAGAGTTGTCATGAGTTTCAGCCATAAAGTGATTATCATTTGCTTTGAAGCAGTTTAAGTGGAAGGAGGAGGAATGCATCAAGAAAATTGAGTTAATAACCCATAAATTCTGATCCTCTTCTCTTGCCTCAAGCACAGTCTGCTGGTAACAGTAGCATAATACAGTTGACCCTTGAACAATACGGGGGTTAAGGGAACCAGCCCCCCCGTGCAGTCGAAAATTCGCGTGTGGCTTTTGACTCCCCCAAAACTTAACTACTAATAGTCTACTGTTGACTGGAAGTCTTACTGGTAACATAAGACTCGATTAACACGTAGTTTGTATGTTATAGGTATTGTATTCTGTGTTCTTACAATTAAGTAGAGAAAAAATTGTAAGAAGAGAAATATATTTACTATTCATTAAGTGAAACTCAATAATAATAAAGGTCTTCATCCTTGCCATCTTCAGTTAAGTAGGCTGAAGAGAAGCAGCAAGGGGAGTGAGTGGTCTTGCTGTCTTAAGGATGACAGAGGTGGAAGAAAATCAATGCATAAGTGAACCCATGCAGTTCAAACGTGCGTTGTTCAAGGGTCAGCTGTACATGGGATTTTGTTGATTTGCTCATTCCACAGGTATTTGTTAAGCACTATGATGAGTGTGCTGGGAAAGAGGGACACATCAGTGAACAAGGCCGACATGGTTCTTGCTCTGATTAAGCTTACATTCTAGTAGACGGAGACAGTCAACATGGAAACATATTAATAAAAAGGAAATGTGACATGGTGCTAGATGCCAGTGAAATAAGACAGAATGATGCGACTGAAGTTGTTTATGGCTGGAACAACAGCGAGTTTGTACATGGTGGTTAAGAAAAACTCTTTTCTGAAAGGTAATATTCGAGATGAATTATGAGAAGAGCCAGCCATGGGAATGTCTGGGAGACGAGCGTTTCTGGCAGAGTATATGGTAATTGAAAAGCTGGGAGACTGAATGAACAGCCTCTTCTAGAAGCAGAAAGAAAGCCAATGTGACTGAAGTGGCATAAATGAAGGGAGAATTAGGGTGGCTAGGGAGTGATAGGGAAGGAGGCTGGAAATGTAGATGTGGGCAGGGGCCAGATTTCATCGGAACTTCACAAGGAGTTTGGACTTTATTCAAAAGAAATCAGCTATGTAGGGAGATTATCTCTTAAGATCAAATGATTGTATTTTTCCCCATGTCATCTAAGTGCCTCATTTAAAGTACCCTAAAGATCCAGAGTGTTACTGTTTCTAAAACTAAGGTGAGCAGATACAAAGGCTTTGGTTTAGTCCACTTAACTTACCTTTCCCTCACTTCTTCTGTTAACCGTGCCCTCTAGACCTACCCCAGTCCAAGCAGGGTCCTCCAAATACCATACAGAATCTTACTTTCCCCGAAGTCAGGGGTGTGCACATCCCCTAGGTCTAGCCAGTCAAAGGGTCCTACTCCTCTGAACACAATCATTGACCCCGACATGGTGTATGACTTAAGCCAGGACTACCACAATGGTGCCCTAGGATAGAGATGGAGGCTGGACGGGAAAAGCTGTCTCTTTCCTCTGGGGTCACCAAGCTGGTGTGATGCAAGCTTGGCAAGGCCTGGGGTCGTTTCATCCCTTTCCTGCTCAGGACTCTCTCCTCTACACTACTTCTTTATAGAAAGCTTCTGTGCATTTGGAAAGAACATGGCAAACATGCAGAAATAGGGTAAAAAATGGAGAGGGGGAAAAAAGAACCTAGAGCTGACAACTGACCGTGCTTTTTAACTCGCAGGGGTCCCTAAAGCCAACTCCTTCCCTGGACTTGCTGATTAGAGTGTCTGAGCAAATAAACTCCCCCTTTTTTTTGGTCAAGCGAGTTACACTGGTTTCTGCCACTTGGAATCCAAAGAATCCTGACTATTACAGCGTGTGAAAGAGGAAAAATCAATCAGCGTTTACACACCAGTGTCTCCATTCAGCGCACTTTTCTCATCACTAGAAATAGAGGTACGTGAACAGATGGGATGTGTATGATTTAAGACTTCAGTTTTCCCCCAAAAGAAATTTACTATTTGTAAATGCTTCCACAGCCATCCACGTGCTCTCCCAGCCTTCTCACCAGTGGTGTGCTGGTTAACTGGGCCTCTGGGAGAAAGAAACACACTAATTTGTAACATTTGCCAATTTCTGTCCTATAAATACTCCCACCATCGTGGATTAAGCTGCCAAGGGTATAAAAACCAGAAAACAAAATTCCTGAATATGAGAATAGATTAGGGCAGGCTTCAGAATACCAATGCTTTCTTCTCTCTTTCTTCTTCATTTTTTTTTTTTTTTTTTTTTTTGAGACGGAGTTTTGCTCTTGTTACCCAGGCTGGAGTGCAATGGCGCTTTCTCAGCTCACCGCAACCTCCGCCTCCTGGGTTCAGGCAATTCTCCTGCCTCAGCCTCCTGAGTAGCTGGGATTACAGGCACGCGTCACCATGCCCAGCTAATTTTTTGTATTTTTAATTGAGACGGGGTTTCACCACGTTGACCAGGATGGTCTCGATCTCTTGACCTTGTGATCCACCTGCCTCGGCCTCCCAAAGTGCTGGGATTACAGGCATGAACCACCACGCCTAGCCACCTTCTGTCTTCCTTCACATAATCTCTCTCTTCACTCCTTCTTGTTACTTTCAGTTACCCTCCCCCCCACCCCCACCCCTGCATGAAACTACTCACAATTCACCTAGAGTTTCCTACCTACCCTTTCCCCTTTCCTTTGAATCCCACCTGTATTATCATCCTGTCATGTCAGCAGAACAAGGTTACTGGAAAGATCAGAGGCTTTGGAGTAAGAATTAGATTCAGCGTCTTGCTACCTGGAATAAGTGACTTAATTACACTGGGCCTCAGTTTCCTAATCTATAAAGTGATACAAATCATATCCTATGTGAAGGCTTTTGTCTTTCCCACCTCCTTCAGAGAGAACAGTAACTCCCCTATCTGTGCACTCAGGGTATCCACCTTCTCAGTTCTCGCCACATCTTACTGCTGTTCTCTTTCCCATCTCTCAAGAGAGCTCCTTGAATGCAAGGCTTTCATCTGGTTTATCTTGCATACCCCAGATCCTAGCCTAGTGTCTGGAGCACCGTAGATGCTCAGTAAATATTAAATGAATGCTGTCTCTGTTGTCTATTTCCTATTGGATCATGAGAAGAGCTGGGACAGAAAGAACTTGGCTGCAGAGAGGAAGAGGTTTCGGGACCCTGGGACCCACTGGTATGGATGTGAGCTGCCAGCACAGCAATCGGACAAGGGTGAGAAGGATGGGGCAGAAGCTCGTTTGTTAGCATCTGGATCATTGAGTTCTCCCACTGGCCCAGCTCATTAGTTTACTTGGTACACAGAGCTGAACAGAGCTCAGGGGAAAGATAATTCACCCAACATCACTCACTCTTTCTTGCTCTCTTGTTTATCTTAGTTGCTGGTGCTCATGTCATATCTTTAAGTTTCTTTCACTGAATGCCTTTTTGGTTTAAATCTTAGTTATTTTTTTCCTTGCTGTCCTGGAGATACATGAACCAGATCCAATAATATAAAAGCTTTCTTTTTCCTTCACAGCTCTGAAAGCTTTACATAAGTGTTTCTTCACTTCTATTTTATGGCCAGGACCAGATGCAGAAGTGCTAAAATATTTTGATAAGAGCTGTCCTGGCAGTAGTTCTTGCTTTTACAGCTATCCAGAGGGAGAGAATTAGCTAGGAAGTCAGCCCACAGAGAGGAGAGATAGAAGCTATGAAATCTCACTACTGACCGAGATTCTCAATTTGTTTTAAAAATCAGTTGAAGACAGAACGAAAATGTTTAGGCCATTTCACTCTCTAAATGGAGAACAGTAAATAAATTTGAAAGCTGTAATAATCTCTAATATTTATGAGAATACGGCCTCTGAAGTTTATAACATGCTTTTACATGCAAACTGATATCCTGAGACCTCTTGAGTGAGTGAGTGATACCTTTCCTCACCCATTGTAAAGGTGATGGCTGACACTTCGATAACAAAACACAGGTTAACAAGGGGAAAACAGAACAGAATTCTTTAATCAAAGTTTTTCCTGATACAGGAGCCTTCAGAAATGAAGACCCAAAAACCCAGGGAAAGCTATTCATTTTTATTCTTAGATTCGATAAAGAATGGACAGTCACATAGAAATGTGATTGAACCAAAGAGGTAAGCTCTAATGGTAACAGACTGAGGGGACCCAGCAGGGCCTGCCTGTTAGGATTCTTCTTGGTCTCTGGGTGTTGCATTCCTTTTTCCCAGACATGGGCAGGACCACTCGGCAGTGAGGGTCTTATAACCTATAATCAGACACAGTAAGTCAGAGAATTTCTTTATGACCAGCTCCTACACAGAAAGGCAGGGGAAGCTTAGAGAAATATCTAGGTTTTATGGTTTTCTCTGGGGGTGGAGGTGTTCTAGTTTCTATGACTTGCCTTGGGGAAGAGGAATTCTGGTTTCTTTTTTTTGAGATGGAGTCTCGCTCTGTTGCCCAGGTTGGAGTGCAGTGGCGCAATCTTGGCTCACTGCAACCTCCAGCTCCCGGGTTCAAGTGATTCTCCTGCCTCAGCCTCCCAAGTAGCTGGGACTACAGGTGCGTGCCACCATGCCTAGTTAAGTTTTTTGTATTTTTTAGTAGAGATGGGGTTTCACCGTGTTAGCCAGGATGGCCTTGCTTTCCTGACCTTGTGATACACCCACCTCAGCCTCCCAAAGTGCTGGGATTACAGGTGTGAGCCACTGCGCCCAACCCTGGTTTCTATGACACTTCAGGGAAGAAAGAGGGGCAAGAAACTGGAGGGCAGAAGGTTGGAGAAATCTTGGTTCTCAGGCTGCTTCTGAGGTTTCCAATCTCCTTTAGTTCAAAGTACTCAGCATGCCAAAGCATCATGCTTGGGGTATTATTTTTCCCCAATGTTAGTATATTAATATTCTTACGGAACAGTTGAAATTAAGACCCAGAGAGGTTGAGTAAGTTGCCCAAGGTCACACAGCTAGTCAATGGCAATGCTGGTATTTAGCCACTGCTCTCTGCAGCCTCTCATCTTTTTTGCAGGAGAGGACTCAGAGGACAGAGACGTCAAGTGAGTTGTACGCGGTCAGATGGAACAGGAAACAAAAGGGTTTGGGTCCTTTCTTTCTATACGCTGCAATGGAGTCACTGTCTTTCTCTGAGCCAAACACTTGCCTTGTGTCCTTCTACGACCTTCTCTTCATTCGGCCCGCTCTTTTGTTTTCTTTGTGCTTCATCCCACCTCATTCTGCCTTCTTATGTCCTTTAGGGGACTCTGTTTTTTAGCCCTCTTTCTGTATCCCAGACTCATGACTGCATTTCAACTGATGTTCCAGAGCTTTTACCATGTGCCAGGGACTGGTCTAAGTACTTTGCAAATATTAACTCACTCTTATTCCCCAAAACAAATCTGTGAAGCAGACAGTATGATTTATCCTCATTTTACAGATGAGGAAACTGAGTGACTGTACTTGCCCAGGGTCACACAGCTAGCAGGGGAAAGAGCCAGCATTCAAGGCTGAGCAGCCTGACTTCATAGCCCCATTTAAATCATTTCGCTACAACCACCTTTCATTTGGGCGTTGAATGGATCAACGTATCCATCTATGGAAATATGTTCATATCTGAGTTTTCTTGGAAATAAATTCTCTAGATGTTGTTGTTTTCCATTCCTTTCAATCTACCTAACAAAGACATGAATTTAGACAGTGTGATCCTGAGCCCTGAGAAGTAACTCTGGGGAAAGGAATTTCTAAAGGATATATTTGAGATAAAACTAAAATTTAAGTTTTCTGAGTTTCAGTCTGGAATTCTACTTATCCATTAATTTGTTCATTCACTAGCCTGATGTTGCCTATTACTTGTCTGGAAAATATAATAGCAGCAAATAATTAGTCAATTAAGCTACTTAACTGACTGGTTTATAAAGAAAAAATAAGCTAATAAACGAGGTGAATAGGTTGGGATATGTGTGGAACTGTAGAAAACATGTCATTTTCCAAAGGAAGAGAGAAATTTAGGCTGACAGAAGGGAGGATAACCAGCATGGGAATAGTAATGAAATAAAAATTCTGAATCCAATTTCCTTTGTAGAGATGTATTAGATTTTAATCATCTAAACCAAATGGCTGAAACTCATTTAAAGCCAAATCAGCTAAAATATGCCTTATACTTATGTAAGTATCTTTTTTTCGTTTGCCACTAGACTAAAAGCCGTTTGCATATGAAACTGAAGGACACACACTTTGTTCTCCCCCAGAATACCTGGCACAGTGCCTAGCACATAGCAGGTGCTCAGTAAATGTTTATTGAATTGAATTAAAAAGAAGACATTCACTACTTATCAATTCTGCACTTGCCCCAGGAGAAAAAAGAATGAATGTGATATTATGCTCTATTAAGTGCAAAAATGAAAACAAATGCCATCTCAAGGCTGGTAATTTAAGAATATAGGGACTTTGAAATGAAGGCTCTCCAGAATGGAGAATTGCTGGCAAAGCATTTTCTATATCATGGTTTACTATAATAACACCACAGAATAGCCCAATGCCTTTCTATTTTAATTTTAACTTTTCCAAGATCAAAGAATAAAAAAAAACTCTCTGAAAAAGACAGTCACTTATTATGTTTGATCTCAATATAGTTTGATTTTTAGCCTACTTAGATTTGAAGTAGAAGAACTTGGGGACTGAAGCAGCCTTGTTAATTTACCTGGTTATATTCAGGGTTTTTTTTGGGGGGGGGAAGCAATATGCAATATCCCTTCCTTCCCGTTGACGGGACCAATTGTGTAAGATACACAGGGGTCCGGCAGATGTAAATCAAAATATAATCTTTCATACTCATGAAGGTGTTTAGAGAAGGCGGTTTGGCTCCATTAGCAAGTATGCTTGCTAGTACTGTGCCCCCAGAATAAGTTTACCCATGGCATCTGCCATGCCAATCTTCGAATGGAACAGCCTCAGACCTCCAATATAGGGGTGTGCTCCTTAAAACTTTATGGCACAGAATTGTGGAGTAGATTAGAATACATGCTTCCTACAGGCATGTGGATCCCAAGGGAAGAGTGAAATGCACTGACAAGAACAGGCCTACTTTGGTCTTCCAGATGGTAAATCACTCCTCTTTTTCTGAAAGGAATGAGGAAGGGGATGGAGCAAGAGGCTCGGAATGTTATTCTAATGGAGGTCACTTCACACAAAAAATCAGGAGCAGGAACTAATTGTTCCCGCCAACATATGACACATTTTACAGCAGATGTACTCTATTGCTGATAACTTGTGTATAATTTGAATTGTATTTTTGTGTAATGATTTATCGAGTTCCTGCTATGTGCCAGGCGCTATACGAAAAGCTTTACAAATGTGTTGGCTCATTTGATTCTCAAAATAACTCTAGGAGTGAAAACAGTTTGGTGTTTCCTCAATAAGTTAAACATAGAAATACCATATGACCCAGCAGTTCCAGTCCTGGGTCTATACCCAAAAGAATTGGAAACAGGTGTCCAAACAAAAAGTTGCACACAATGTTCATAGCAACAGTATTCACAATAGCCGAAAGAGGGAAACAACCAAAATGTACATCAACAGATGAACGGTTAAACAAAATGTGGTATATTGCAGCAGAATATTACTCAGTCGTAAAAACAAACAAAATTATTATACATGCTACGATATGGATGAATCTTGAAAGTATTATGCTAATGAAAGAAGCCATATACAAAAGCCACAGATTATATGATTCCATTTATATAAAATATCTAGAAAAGGCAAATCCATGAATAGAGGAGATTAGTTGTTGCCAGAGGCAGGGTGGGAAGGGAGAATGGGTAGTATCTGCTTAATAGTTACAGGATTTCTTTTTGGAGGAATAAAAAATGACCTGGAACTAGATAGAGGTAATGGTTGCACATTATGTGCCTAATGTCAATGAATTGTACCCTTTAAAATGGTTAAAACAGTGAATTTTGTTGTGTGTCTGTTTTACCACGTTAGAAAAAATACGCCTGGGAGCTAGAAAAGATTATTGCAATTTTAGACATAGGAAGACGGAGGTTCTCAGAGAGAGAAGAACATTACTATCAGGCAGGCAGAGGACAAATGTAAGTACTGTGTGGTCTGAATGGTTTACAATTTTGGAGGGCCCTACTTAATAAAAATCATATAAAATTATGATTATAAAGCTGCTAGGTTACCTGAGGAGGTTTTGCAAAGGGCCTTTGCAAGGGAGAACTCTGGAGCTTAAGCAGTGTTAACTCCAAGGTAAATCCACATTTGCTCGTAGTAGAATTGAAAAATAATTTTTAAAAACCTATAATTCTATTTTCAATAACAGCAAAACCATATAATACCTAGGAATAAATCTAACAAAAAATGTGCAAGATCTCTACACTGGAAAGTAATAACAATGCTAAGAGAAAAATTTTAAAGACCTCCATAAGTAGATAGATATACCATGTTTATGGACTGGAAGACTCAATTTGTTAAGATGTCACTTCTTCCAATACTGATCTATAGATTCACTGGAGTTTTTTGTACAAATTATCAAACTGACTCTTAGATTTATATGCAAAGAACCTAGGATGCCTACAGAAATGCTGAAGAGAACAAAGTTGGAGGACTTAAACCACCTGGCTTCAAGACTTACTATAAAGCTACACTATCCAGACTGTGTGGCATCAGGAGAAACAAATAAAGAAATCATTGAAACAATAATAGAGTGCCTTAGAACAGACCATTTACACATACAATCAAATAATTTCCAACAAAGGCAGCGTAGCAATCCAATGGAGAAAGAAAAGTGTTTTCGACAACCGGTGCTAGAGCAATTGGATTTCTATCTGGAAAAGTAAGGATGTAGAACTATATTTTGAGCCCAGGTCTGTCTGCCTCTATTTCTCCTCACTGCCTCTTTTCCTTCCTCCCATGCCTTGACTTTGCCCCACCTATCCTCTCTGGCCACAACCTTCAGAAAGGAACCTAGAGCATGAGACAGTGGAGCACCCGAATCAATCATAGTGTTAGCTGTGTGCTAGGAAGATTGAGACTTGTCAAATGGGATGGAGTCTTGACTCTGAAGGAACTGCCTGCCTTCAGTCTTTTGGCCTCTTAAGATGGCTGGGACCCTTTTGCCTGTAGTCAGGAGGGGGAAGTTCGTGAGAATGATAATCATTGTACCTTTTCACTGACAATGGAATGACCAGAGCCCGCTACCAGAGGTCACCTGGTAGAGAAGACTGATGAACTTGCACTTAGAATTCTTGGGATCTGTTCTATCTCTGCCTCCTTGTGACTTTGGGTATGTCACTTTAACCTCCCTGATCCTTAGTTTCCTCATCTGAAAAACTGGGATAATAAACGCCTTCTCTGCTTTACCCTACTGAATTGCTGTTAAGTTCAAATGAAATACAGTATAACACTTCGAAAACTATGAAGTGTTACATAAATATAATGTATTATGGTTCCATGTGTGCCTTTTGCAGTTAAAGTAATATTTCACCTGTTTGAAATTCATATTTGACTGTAATTATTTTTCTAGTTCCTTTTGTGTTTACAAGAGAAATCTAACATTCTAGTAAGGATTCAAGATTCTTTTTTTAGTGTAGCTTTTGAGTCGGAGATAACTTACTTAAAATTTCATTTACTTATTTCTTTGATTCAATGAGCATTTTAAAATTTCACTCATTCCATTCATTCATTTTATTCAACAAGTTTTTATTGAGTGCCTACTGTAGGCAAGACACTGTAAGTGCAGGGGATAAATGGATGAAAAGAGACTTGGCCCCTGTCGACAAAAGGTTCACAGTATGGGGAAGATATAGACACTTAAAGGGCCAATTCTGCTACAGTGTAACCACTGCTATGAAGGGCGCAGGCACAAGGTCCTGCACTGGGGAGGAGCTTCTAAGTCTGCCTGAGATATCAGGGCAAGCTTCACAGAGTGGGTGATGCCATAAGTTGGGACTTAAAGGAAGAAATATGTCTTTACCAAGACAGTCTATAGCGGGTGGTACAGGCAAAACATGGCCAGAGTGAAGGATGATGTCGGGGGTGGACAGGGGTGGGGTAGGGTGAGAAGGGAAGGGGAAAGCGGGGTACTGAGACACGTAGGAAGGCCAGTTAAGTGGTCATTGCAATAGTCAAAACAGAAATGGTGAAGGATTGAAGCAGGCTCATGGTAATAAAACTGGCAAAGAGGAGACTGATTTGAGACTTGTTTAAGAGGTAGAACCCCTAGGATCGAGCGGTTGGTTAATGGAACGCAAAGGCTGAGGAAGGTCTCAGTCTACTTCTTATTACTGATGTGGCCTTGGGCACAGGTCCTGACCTTTCCAATACTCTTGTTTCTTTATTTGGAAATAGGCAGTAATATTACCTAATTCATAGGATTATTGAGAGTCTTAAAGGTGCTTATGGTAAAAGAACAGGGATTTGTACACATAGATTTTCCACAAATAACTGGTTTTCTTCCCAGTTTCTGTTTTTCTTCTCAGCCTATGCTACAGAAGGGCTGTTCCAAATTATGGAGACTTTGCTCTTAGAAATACTCTCAATAGCTAAAAACATCTGAGGTTTGAGGCTTTTGGGGCAGCCAGCCCTGCCATAACACATTTCAGGAGTTTTCATCATAAAGCAACTTCTAGGCTGGATGGGTCATGTTTTGAGTGCATTTGGCAATTCTTGTGTTCTTAAATTATCTGAAGGAGCAAGTGGAACTCCTTGTAAGGTTCTAGAAATTTCCAAATGAGGTCTGACAGTATAGTCTCTGTACTCTGAATGCTCCAGCATTCAGTTTACATTGTCCTCACTCCAAACCTCCGTGATGCAAGCTGATGGGAGCTGGAATCCCATGGCTCTCCTAGCTGCCAACAGGGCTGCGTGCCTCCTTCCTACTCCAGCTTGGGGCAAATGAAGGAAGGATTATGGAATTTCCCTTTAGCTCCTATATAAGGCATTGTTGCTCACCACACTTCAAAACACAAAACTTTTCTCATTTCCTATAATGCTAGAAAACTACCAAAGCCTTGAACACAACTTTAGGAAACATTTCCAACCCTCCCTTTCCTTGGGTTGAAAGAAACGACAAAATCTGCCATGCTTCTTCCCAGCGTCCTGGCTGGATGATCAGGTGACATTAGAGAAAGCAACACTGGAGGAGAGACAAACCCTGTGCGATGCATCCCTGAGAAGGTAGAAACAGACCTTGGAAACAGTGGGTTGACCACAAAAGCTACTGCCTGAAGAGATGCTGACTGAAAGCCTTGCAGTCTTCAGAAGTTAAGACAATTAAGAATTGAGGAGTTTTCCTAAATTAAATGTTCCCTTTCTTTCTGACTACCATTTCTTGGGTGTTATTGCTATAAAGGAGAGACTCATTGGTAACTTACGATATTCTTATACACAAATAAAAACTAACTAGCTCCAGCTCCTGTGGTCACTGTATTGATCAGGATTTATGCCACTCTGCAAATCTAGAGCAGATCTGATTTTTTTCTTTGCCACACCATTTCGCATTACTTGTACTACAGACCATTCAGATCCTGAGCTCCTGGGAGCCCTGTTAAGACACACCAGAGGAAAGTCATTAATGGTCTGCCTGCAGAAAACCTATGCTCTGTTTCTCATCCCTGGCACCATCTTTTGTGACACAGCTTGGTCTAACGGTATGAAATAAAAATTTTTTTTTTGAGATGGAGTCTTGCTCTGTCGTCCAGACTGGAGTGCAGTGGTGCGATCTGGGCTCACTGCAATCTCTGTGGTCTCCTAGGTTGAAGCAATTCTCTTGCCTCAGCCTCCTGAATAGCTGGGACTGCAAGTGCATGCTGCCACATCTGGCTAATTTGTGTGTGTGTGTGTGTGTGTGTGTGTGTGTGTGTGTGTGTGTGTGTGTGTGTGTTTTAGTAGAGATGGGGTTTCACTGTGTTGCCTGCGTTGGTCACAAACTCCTGAGCTCAAGCAATCTGCCTGCCTTGGCCTCCTAAAGTGCTGGGATTACAGGGGTGAGCCACCGCTCTAGACCTGCACTAAAACTTTGAGGGAAATTGAGTTATTCTGCAGGAACTCTGGACTGAGCAGGGATTCCGTCTCCTGAATGATATCTCTGCAGTGGAGAACAGTTGGAACATTGCATCTTCACAGCAATTCTAACTGGGCTGCAGGATGGGGCATTGCAATTAAACCAGGAGTGGTAGAAGATGGTAGCAGTCTTCACCTGGCAACTCAGTACCCAGTCCACAGATGTAATCAAGATAAGTAAATCTGCGGTCTTATAGGAGGAGATGTAATTTAGGATAGTACCAGGAGCCAATTTACTATAATAGAAAATCACATACAATGAGTTCTAAATTATCAGATAATGAAGGTTAAGAGAGGGTACCAGAAAATTACAGTTCACAGATAATTCTCTTTCCTCCCTCCTTCCTTCCTTCTTTCTTCCTTCCTTCCTTCCCTTCCCCCTTTCCCCTTTCCTTTCCCTTCCCCTTTCCCCTTTCCTTTCCCTTTCCCTTCTTTTTCCCTTCCCCTCCCCTCCCCTTCCTTTCCTTTCCTTTCTTTTTTTCCTCAGAGTCACCCAGGTTGGAGCACAGTGGCACAATCTCCACTCACTGCAACCTCCGGCTCCTGGCTTCAAGCAATTCTCCTGCCTCAGTGTCTCAGGTAGTTGGGATTACAGGCATGAGCCACTAATTTATGCATTTAATTTATGCATTTTTAGTAGACACAGGGTTTCACCATGTTAGCCAGGCTGGCCTTGAACTCCTGGCCTCAAATGGTCCGCCCACCTGTGCCTCATCTAACGTTAATCCAGGGCAGTGAATTTACCCTCTATGTTTTTAGCAGCAGATATGGCTAAAAGTGGGGCTGCTTTGGGATAGCTAGGCATGGGGGAGCCAAAGCACTGCCTCTGGTTATATCCCTTACCCTCAATCCCCCTTGTAGCTGTGGCACTTAAGGGCTCAGTTAGGAGCCCGGAAGCCCGAATAATACAGTTCAAAAACTCCTGACATACATTAGCTATTGACTCTCACCTGCCCTGGGAGGTAGGCAGGTCAGGAATTAATATTCTTATTTTATAGCTAAGAAGAGGTTCAGGGAGGCTATGTCACATCAGTAGTAACCTGTGGATCTGGGACTTGAACTCACTCTTCTGGTGCCAAATTCAATATTTTTTTAACTGCACCTATTCCCTGCCCTTTGCTCACGTCCCCAGTCTAACCTTTAAAGGCGGAATGCCACCAGAAGAAAATTCACCGAAGGAGATTTAAAGACTAACCCACACACCGTCAGATATCTATAAAGCCTCCCACATTTGTTGAACTATTCTTTCCTCATTCTGGAAGTGACAAGTCAACCATGGGTCTGATGATGAGAGGTTGAAATAAGAGCTGTTCTCTGTTTCACTGATCACCTTTAGTGACTGGAATTTCAATTTCTTAATCATTTCTGTCACTGCTTTGCTCTGTCTAAATATTTAGGCAGATCTGTACAGAGTGGCTTTATCTGTTCGATATGCTATGCATATTTATGTGTCTGATAGTCAGTGAGGAAACCATGCCACAGAAAGCAGATGTGATGTGACAGTTGCCAAATGTGGCTCTTACTTTTCCTGGCATTCCCTGTGCCTCCCAAAGGCAGTGCTGGATTCTGCCTTAAGATCACAGACTCTGACAGAACTGGACCACCTGACTTTCACCTTCTGTGTTCATTTCCTGTGAAATACTGGTCATATCCATGGCTTCAATTACTTTCCCAAACCCCGGTCAGATGCTGGATTCTATATCTGCAGGCCTAACCTCTCTCTAAAGTTCCAGAGCTTCATTTCCAGTTACCCACTGTACGTGTGTAGGAAGCATCCACACTTGGATATTCAAAGTTAAATTGACTTCTGGCTGAAATAGTGACCCCTGAATTTTCTTGACTAAGGCTGCTACCACCTACCTCCTAACAAAGCTAGAAAACTCGGAGCTTTCTTGAACCCTTCTCCTCTTTTCCCATCCACTTTAACTAATGTACCAAGTCATTTAGATTCAACATTTTAAATATCTCCCATCTCTGCATTCCCGCTTCCAATCCCAATTCCCACAGTTTTAGTTCTGTTCTTCTTTATTCCCTACCTGACAATTCCAACAGTTTAATGTGTATTTCTACAATTACCTTAATTGGCCTCTTCCTCTGCTGATTCATTCCCTATGCTGCCCCGACACTTAACCTTTCTAAGATTAGCTTCATATAAACGATCCTGCACAGTCTATCCTTAATCCATCTTGTCAGACTCATCTCCCATTGCACAACTCAATCTTTTCTCTTCCTTAACCCCATATCCATTCAGTCAGGAAATCCTCCGGGCTTTTGATTAAATATATCTCATAGCTGCCCCTGCTGTGCTGTTCTCATTGCTAGTTTACTAAGATAATGCTGAGATTCATCACTCATTGCCTGTACTATTGCAATCATATGAGAGTTCAGCTGATCTCTTTGTCTCTAGTCCACCTTTGTGTGTTTTTCCTCCAGCATATCAATATATTTATTATTACAGCTTTATATTCTATACATGATATCTGTCACAGGGAGCTCTGCCCTATTTCTCTTTTGTCATTTCTCCCTCTTGACATGTACTCATTATTCTCAAGATTGCAAGCTATTTATAAACTTTTATTTCATGTATATGTTAAGATTTAAAAATATTAAAATTACATTAGGTAGATTAAGTTGGAGGAGAAATTACCTCTTTATAATTTTGAACTTTCTGCATTCATGAACATGGTATGTCTTTTTATTTGTACATAAACATTTATGTCCTTTAATAGAGTTTTAAAATTTTTCCTATGAGGTTCTTTTTTTAAAAAATTCTTAGGTCTTTTATTGCTTTGTTGTTATTGAAAATAGTATTTTGTTTTATATTATATTTTTCAGCTGGCTCTTGCTAGCATACAGGATGCTTTTTTGTATCCTTTCAATTTTGGAACCTGATTTATATATAAATGAGTTGGGTAGATTTCAGTCCTTTAAATTTTTCTGAAACATCTTTGATTAAAGAGAGAGTGTATTCCTTGAAAGTTTTATAAAATTTACTTGAGCCATGTGTGTGTGTAAGAGGGGTGTCTGTGTGTTCATATTTAGGGACAGAGTTATTGACGACTATTTTAATTTATTGTAGTCAGTTCCAATTTTTTATTTCTTCTTACTCCAATAATTTTGCTTGAGAAAGTTTTGCCTCCATTTGATCTGTGTAATCAAATTTATTAGTATATAATTCCTCATAATATTCTGTCATTATGTTTAAAATCTATTATATTGTTAGTTATTTTCCATTTTTATTCTATATCTTATTTATTTGTATCTTACTGTTTCTCTCTCATTGTCCTACCAGAGGTTTGTCTATCTTATAAATCTTTTTGAAGAAAACACTTTTGGTTTTGTTCTTCTTCTTTATTGTATTTAACTTTTTGAGTTGATGAGTTAATTCATTAGATTTTGGTCAAGGAGTATTTTTAGGAGTGTCTTTTGCATGTTAAAGTTCCTTTAGTCTTCTTTACCTAAGAATATCTTTATTGAATCTTCACATTTAAATGGGAAAGTTTAGTTCTAGGTTAGAAGTTCTTTTATTTTTACTCCTTGAAAATAGCACTCCATTGACGACTTATTCCCATGTCACAATTGCGACAAGTAATGTCAATTGTATTTGTTTTACTTTGTAAGTCATATATTCTCTTTCTGCATGATTGTAGATTTGCCTTTTGGAATTATACTATAAATCCTAAGTGAGGTTTGTTTCTGTCTTTTTTTCTTCTTGTTCTTTTGTTATCGTGCTAGTCTTTCTATCTAAAATATTTATTTTGGTGTAAAATCTTTTATTCTGGGAATTTTTGGTTTTTTTTTTATTCATATATTATCTCCCATATCAATGATCTATTGCTAAATACATAATAAATTACCCAAAACTTAGTGGCTCAAAAGAACATTGGTTATTTCTTGTGGTTCTGTAAGTTGGCTGGGTGGTAGACAAGAATAGGTTTAGGGAGGCTGCTTTCAGCTAAAGAGAATCCAGGGGGCTAGAGTCATCTAGACAGCAGGAGCTAGGCCCCTGTCTCCGTGTGATCTTTCATCCTCAAGAAGGCTGTAGTACGCTTCCTCACATGGTCAGAGCAGCTTTTGGCACAAGTGCTTAATAAGCCTGTTTGCTTCAAATTCACTGATGCCTCATTAGCCAAAGGAAGTTACACGATCACATATCTCACCCCAACCCCAAAGCACACATACTTAACATATTTTTGTTTGCATCACATTTATTGACATCCCATTGGTCAAAGTAAGGCAAACGATCAAGTTCAGCATGAATGCGAGATGGGACTGATTATGCATTGTAAGAGGTGGGATTCGCTGGCGAGCATAGTTTTGCAATCTACCACACTTCGTTTTTTCCTTTTTTCTTTTCTTTCTTTTGGTCTTTCCTTCTAGGACTTCTATTACATGGATGTTAAAATTTTTATTCTAATTTTTTTCACTTTTTTCTTCCTGGTACTTTGTGAAGTTCCTTAACTGAATTTTGTGTTCACAAATTCAAATTTTTCTGAATATATTCTGCTGCTTCTCTCTTCACTTGAGTTCCTTAATTCGGCGATTATATTTTTCTACCTGGTATTTTTACTTGGTTCTTTTTAAAATGGTTGTATTTACTTCATGTTAACAATATACGATCATCTCTCTTTGATAGTATATGTTATACTTATTTTAATTTTTAATTAATTAATTATTTTTTGAGACAGGATCTCACTCTGTCGCCTAAGCGGGAGTGCAGGAGCATAATCTCGGCTCACTATAACCTCTGCCTCCCAGGTTCAAGTGAGTCTTCTGCTTCAGCCTCCTGAGTAGCTGGGATTATAGGCATGTGTCACCATGTCCAGCTGCTTTTTATATTTTGGGTAGAGATGGGGTTTTCCATGTTGGCCAGGCTGATCTTGAACTCTCGACCTTAAATGATTCGCCTGCCTTGGCCTCCCACAGTGCTGGGATTACAGGCTTGAGCCACCACACCCGGCCTATTTTAATTTTGTATCGTCTATCCCACCTAGTAGGATTGATGAAGTTTATTATCTTTCTTTTAGTAGTTGCATTCCTCAGTTATCTGGTATTTTTCACTGTTATTTTATTTTGCCATGTAGGCATCAGCTATTTGACAGGATATTTGACGTAGAGGGAAGAAGTCTAATCTCAGCCTCTCACCGGGGTCATTTCTGTTAATTGTAAGGAGGATGAGGGGATTCAATGGATCAGAGTCTGGGTTTGACCATTGCTGATTGCTGCCTCTTCATAAGGCGACTCTGCCCCCATGATCTAAGTCCTCATAGCTCTGTCCTAGGTACTGGTTGTGGTTTTGTTGTTTTCTTTTTCCATAGGTGTTGTACTCACCTGATGGGAAGGCAGAAGGAGGAGGCACGGAGGTATTCCTTTCTGTTCCTGTCCGTCCCTCCTTCTCACAGCAGACTTACAGAGTCATACAGTGAACATGCCACCCCCCTACTGACCTGGAAGTCAATTTTTCTATCTCTTAATAATGTTGGGGCGGCCAAAATCATTTGAAAAGTTTTCTCTATTTTGAATCTCCCCCTGAGAGGGAAGTTGGCCAACTGCAAACCACCATTTAGAGCCTGAGTCGACCCCCGCCAGCCTCAGCTAGGTCTGTGCAGTTTATCCCCTTAGCAGAGTCCCCTCCTTTCGAGGCCAAGTATTTATTGGTCATCTCTGATTTCCCTGGCTCTTCGAACCGTCATACTTCTTTGTCTTTCCTCTGCTTCCTTCTCATTTGTTGTTGACACCAGTGAGGTCATTTCACTCTGTGCTTTGGCCTCATGCTCTGATATGTTGGAGTTCATAGAGGCACCTCGATACCTGGCTTTGTTCAAGATGCTATCTGCAGGTAGTTTTGCTTGTTGGTTTTGTTAATCGCTGTGTCTCTTTTTGTGGAGGGGGGTCAGGGAGGTGAAAAAAAACAGACCATCTAGATACCAGTCCTTAGACACTTATCCAAACCCACAGAATGTACATCACCAAAAAAGAACCCCAATTTAAACTGCAGGCACTGCGTGATAATGATGTGCCCAGGTAGGCTCATCAGTTGTAACACATGTACCAATCTGACGGGGGGTGTTGATGATGGGCGAGGCTGCCCATGCGTAGGGGCTGGGGCAAAAGAGAAAGCAATGAAACTTTCTGTCTCCACTGTGTCTCCTTATGCAACCTTTTTAAGTTCATGCACAGGTCTCTCTCTTTTGGAGAACAGCCAAGACTCCTTTCTGTCTCTTCCTTCAGGATGTTTCCCTAGTCCCGAATACCCCGGCTCTCCCCTCTGACTATCCTAGTGTTCACCATTCACCAGGGACCAGTTCAAGTCTTGCCTCCTCTAACACTTCCCCTCTTACCCGTCTCCTTTACATCTCATCACTAGAAACAGTTACATATATAGAGCACTTGAATTTAAATGCCAGGCACTGCTAAATGCTCTGTCTATATTATCCCATTTAATCCTCACAATAAACCTAGCAGATCCTACAATTACCATCCCATTTTACAGGTAAGAAAACTGAAACATAGAGAGGTGAAACACAGCATGCACAAGGTAACGGTCAGGGGCAGAGTTGGGATTTAAACCTAGATTGTGTCAGTGTGTCTCAGAGATCACCTTGTCAATCATTTTGTTACAGTGTCTCAGAGATGGCTGCCATTAACTTTTCTGATGCACGTCCTTCCAGATACTTATTTTTCTTTCTAAATATACAGATATATGTGCTCTTTTTCTCTCTTTGAGACAGAAAAAGTTATTTTGCATACATTTTATGTAAAATTTACATAATTTTTTTTCCTTGATTCTTAAAGTTTATTAGCTACAGAACCAAGAACAGCCCTGTATTTGCCTTCCAACTAGATTTTAAATTCCTTGGTGGCCTCTTGCTTCTGGATATCCCCCTTCACTTTATTAATGCTGTACTGAGCACTCAGAAGTTACTTTAGAAACGCTCACTGAGGGACTGAAATAAGAAAGGACAAGACAAAAAAAAAGGCAAAATTTCACACAGGTTATAATAGGTTGTTACAAAGGCAAAGGCCTGGGGCCAGGAGAAATGACTCTTATCTCTGTCTGATCTGTCACTTCTAGGTGACTTTGGACAAGATACTTAGATGGGGAAGGTTAAGAAATGAACCTCCTGTCTCCACAGCTGTGGAGGAAGACCAGGCATATTTGTCATGGTCATCAACTCACCTCCTGTGGAGGGAGGTTCTGAGAGTAGGAAGATAACATCTATCAATTGCTCAGAGCTCCCTGCAGAAGCCAGACCACACATGTACCAAGGATAATTGCTGGGGGGAGGGAGCAGGAACAGGAGAGCCGGTCCTTGTGCTCACCCAGCAGGATGTGAAAAATTCAGCTGGGTTCTTTTTATAGTTTCAATCATCCCTGGTAATGAAGATTCTGCAATTAGAACTCAGCTGGCAGTTGTGTTGGGGATGTGTGAGGCAGAATAGAATCCTGGGTCTGCAGGAGGGCAGGCCTGTTTGTCAGGATGACTTCAAGGCGCCCCTGGAAACAAGTGATGTGATGTCAGGGTGAGAGCTATTTTTACAGACCAGTTTCTAGCCACAATCACCCCTTAAGCAAGTTCCACTTGGACATTACAACTTTACCATTTTATTTAGGCTAATTCGGTTCTCAGTTATCTGTACCAAAGGAGGGGAATACTGACACAGATATTAGAAGACAGTGATGTCTCATTTATTCAGGTTACCACTAATATGGAATTTGCAATACTTTCACCCGGACTTGACTGCAGTTTACTTGTATACATTGTGTGAAGAGATCATTTGTTGAAAAATATTCAAAGTGGATTAGCCTACTTAACAAGGTAAACTGCTTTCAAATACTTAAGCAGAATAGTAAGTAAACTTTTATTGGGCACTTACTATGTGCTAGGTACTGTGCTAAACCCTTCACATGTATTGGTAGCTGTAATCCATTCAGTCCCCTTACTAGATAGACACATGATGAACCCCATTTTGTAGGTAACGAGGTGGGCCTCTTGTCCAAGGTCACATAGCTAGTAAGTGGCAGTCCCCGGCTCTAACCCCAGCTAAACCTGACTAAGCCACTTTTGCTCTCAGGCATGAAGCAAGAAGTTGGTTACAAACCAGCCTCCTCTCATCACAAAACAACTCTGCTTATCTCTGCATGGCATAACTGTTAGCAATTAGGGCTATCATCACTGATTTTTAAAAATCTTTGCAGTAAGGGATGAGAGGGACGTGCCAGTTTCTTATTCAATTTCTCATTCCTTGCTTATGTATGTACCTCCTGGTTCCTTCTCTATTGAATTTAAAACTCTTGATAAAACTCCTACACCGTGACAACCATTCCACCTTCCTAAATTGTATTATAAAAACAGAAGGCACATGAGCTCAAATTGACATTTCCATCCTGACAAACGTATCTGGTGAGCTACAAGCTGCAGTTTGCTGGTAGAGTCATGTCTTTTTGCAGGCTAGGTAGATACTTCCCGTTCCTTTCTCAGGTAGAAACTCTGGGATCACATGTAGCATACAGACTGCCACAGGCAGGCCAGTAGAGACCCCATGAAAATGAGAAAAACAGAAAGAGAAAAAACATACGGTTCCTTAAGGCTCTCATAGTTGTAGAATACAGTCATCTATTTTATACTCTTTAGAGAAGAGGTCCATTCATGAATGCATACGGATAGAACCTTTCATAAATGCGTAAGCTAAATTCTGACATGTAGGAGCAGTATGGCTTTGTGATTATATATTACTCTGATAAAATGTGCCAATATTCTAAGTCAGGCATAAGCATTATAAAAGATGAGTAAACACACACACACACACACACACACACACACTGGCGATTATAATGAATATATTAGAAACCTGTATCCCCCTGGTACTGTAAGTCTTTAAGTCAGCAGTCAAAATGTGAAGTTTCATTTATGTTTGTAGTTGTGACAATGAAGCAAGCTGAAATGACTGTATGTGGGGCCAGCAATGTAAAGATCAATAAGCTGGTCATGTTTCCCTTCAAAGACTAGAGCAGCAAAGAAAGTAAGTTGAAGCTGACAGATGTTCAAGTGGCTACAACTGAGTAAGAGAAGGTTTTGAGTGCTTTGTAAAATCAGTTTCACTAACAGCATACCCATGCACACACGACTTTTATAAAAGATAAGAAAAAGTTTGAAGAAAGCATACTTTGGCCTTAGGTTGAATATTAGTTTTGAGGAAAGGCTACTATGTTAAAACAGAAAGGAAAAACCTAAATGTGGTTTTAAGCTCCATCCAGGCAGATTGTACCCCAAAAAAATTTTTTTTAAATCTCTGGTCAATTTAATTGCTAGTAGATTTTCTCACTTCAGTCCTACACCAATTAGTAGATATGAAACAGAGTATGAGTTAATTTTAATTCAAGTAAAACTACAGTGGCAAAATCTATATGAAAAAGAATCACCAATGACATTCCAAGGACAACTTCCCAAAGCCCTAATTTTGTGATCATCTGCTGTTTTGAATGATATGTGCCAACACCACTGTCCTTTGTGTGGATAGTCAGCGCTGCCTGGCCATAAACTCTGCATGATAAATACCGGTAGGTACACATGCAGACGTTGGGGCAGCAGGAGCACCTTCGCATTACTTCACTTGGGGTAAACTGGGAGGGCTGCTTGGTTTACGGGCCTGGGCTGCGCATGGCAGCGGAGGGGCCTGGAGTTTCACTGACTCCTGGGCTAAGCGTAGGAAGGCAGGATGTGAGGGATGATCTGAAGAGGTAAACCGAAGCGGGTAGGTGAGAAGCAAGAACCAAACCAAACTGTGGCGGAAATAAAGGGTGGGCGGCAGGGAAAGGTAGAATACAGAGCTGTGCAGAGCTGCCACCAGCCCATATGGTGGCATTTTGGGGAAATAAAAAAAGATGTGCTTCTGAGTGGATGAGCACACCGACAGGGTTCACAGCTAGACAAGCATGCTTCAGGCTGCATTCTGCCCCATGGCTAGGAGCTTGTGTTCAGAATGCAGCCTGCATAACCGCAGAAGGTATCCCAGAGCCAAGAGGAAGGGCCTGGAAAGTCCTCTGAAGGATGGTCGGAAAGACTGGGGGAAAATGTTACAAAAGTAAAATTAAGAACGATATATACTTAGCATTAAAAAATATAGAAAGAGGCCGGGCGCGGTGGCTCACACCTGTAATCCCAGCACTTTGGGAGGCTGAGGAGGGTGGATCACGAGATCAGGAGCTCGAGACCAGTCTGACCAATATGGTAAAACCCCAGCTCTACTACAAACACAAAAGTTAGCTGGGCATGGTGGCGCGCACCTGTAGCCCCAGCTACTTGGGAGGCTGAGGCAGGAGAATCACTCGAACCCGGGAGATGGAGGTTGCAGTGGCACAATCTCAATTGTGCCACTGCACTCCAGCCTGGGTGACAGAGCAAGACTCCATCTTGAGGAAAAAAAAAATAAATAAATAAATAAATATATATATGTATATATATATATATATATATATATATATATATATATATACAGAAAGAAAGAAAAGTAAGAAGCTCTACATCCACAAAAGCAACCACTCTTGATACTTCCTTGAATATTCTGGTAAAAAATTTTGTCTAGCATAAAATGTATATGTATACCATTTATATACTAGTATATATATAGATATATACATTTACAAGTAATTTTATATTTACCTAAAGTGTTCCTATGATACATACTTCCTGTACCTTACCCTTTTCACTTAATATATTTTGAAGTAATTTCATATAGTGTAAGTTAATCCATGGATTTCTTTTTACTGAATATGTGGTATCCCATGGTACAGATGTACTCTAGTTTAATCAGTCTTTTGTTATTGGATATTTAGATTCTTTCTGATCTCATACTATTTTGATACTTCAGTAAACGGCCTTTATATCTCTCAGTATACTGGTTGAGTAAGGAGAATGAAGTCGAATCACAGTGTTATGTCCAGTTCAGGCTACAGTGAGGGAAGAGCCATGGTGGAAATTTGACCTGAGAAGTCTCTTGCCTTCAACAAATTTGCCTTACTTATGGTGGCTGATGCCAGATGGGCTCTGGGGGTAAAATGACAAGGCGGTGCTTTGGGAAACATGTGTCTTGCTTCTTGTGGGTCTGACATAACAGCAGCTCTCCTTTTGAAGGGACCCACAGAGTGACCCACGAACCTACCTCTGCAGTGTCTTCCCTCACACCCTCTCCTCTGCACTACTGGATGGGTTATGAAGCAGATAAAATCTCCTGAACAGCACTCTGAGAAAACAAGCCTTGAGTGGCAGCTGTGAATCCAGCTTGGCTCACTTGGCAAACTTTTTTCCAAGAGAATGGATCTTTTGAGAATTCCTCTGATAGTGTGGTTACAATCCTTTTCAGAGCTTCTGTGCTCAATTTATCCTTCCCCTGGAGAGCTCAGTGGGCTGAGTTATGCTGAATTATATGTGGCTCTGCTTCCAGATTTTCTAAAATGAGAAATTGAAGAAGAAGTTAGCTAATGACCTTCCTTCTTCCTGAAATTTCAATCAAATGATAGGAAAGCAATCTGCATAGTAATGACAACACCCCTCCAAGAGAATCCCTGTGCCGCAGCCAAGGAGAAAAACATGGAAGTCATATAGATAATGAAATTCAGACCCATTCGCTTCTAAATCGCAGGGAGGTTAATTCGGCCTGTGCAGTCACAATCAGAAGTAGCATAATATACTGGTCACTGGGACAGCTCACATCATTCTTCTCAATATTGAAGGGCAATAGAAAATAAACTGTCACCTGGACAAGGCTTGTGCTGACAGGGACCTTAATCTGGGACTGCTTATTAAGGACTTTATGAAGGTACCACTGACCATTATGGACTGTGAAGGGAAGACTTGCCTTTTTCAGCATCTAAGTAGAAAATATAATGGCCAGAGTCCTCGCCCTAAATTCTCAAACCAAAGGATTACAAAACTAATGGATGCTAACGGTGCTAATGGATCACACTTTGGAGGACTTAGAGTTGTTTGAGAAGGGGAAGAAGTATACATTTCTAACCTTTTGAGTGTCTACCCACAGACTTCCATTGATACCTCTGCTAGCCAGAATGCAGTGCTAGCGGTATTTACTGTCATGACCTCGTGTGGCATTTCACATGCTTTCATTGATTGCTCCGGTGAAAGGACATGAAGTCTTTACTTTCTGTGATTAAATAATATTAACTTCCCAAGGTGAAATAAATCTGCACTCAATCCCCAGGGCTCTGATGGCAACCAATGAGCCACCACCTGGTGTCTACAACTTGCTGGCATTCAGCAAGACTCCTCGTTCTCCAAGTTGTTCCCTAGGAGCCCTCCTTGTCTCTCCATCGCTGAGTTATCTCCAGTTCTTCCCAAGCCAGCAAGGAGCGGAGGCCTTGGCCATTGAATATGCCCATTGTCCAGCTGGGCATTTCAAAAAAGAGGCAAGTTTTATTCCATTTCTGTTTACTCTTGACAAGTGCTCCAGCCCCAGCATGATTTCAGAGAACGGCTTTCTTCCTAGAGTTCGAACACAACTCTTCTCTGTGTTGAGCTTGAGGTTCTCCTTGGTCCTTGTGCAGGGCCTTGTGATGGGTGTCATGTGTGAGCTGGGCCTGTGTGGAAATGCTGAGTGAGAGGAATTGAATGACCCCCAGTGATTCCAGTGAACTAAGACATCTACACTATAAAATACTGCTGCTGGATGGCATGCACTTCAGCGCTGGATTTGACCCTGGATTCTTTGTTTCATTGACTTGGGGTGTGTGTGTGTGTGTGTGTGTGTGTGTGTGTAAGTCAGCATACCCATTTCTATGTCCTTTCCAGAGAGTTGGGCTGTTTCCAAACTGTTACATGCTGTATTAATTTCCTGTGGCTGCTATAACAAATCACCACAAATTTGGTGACATAAAGCAATGGCAATTTAATCTCTTTCAGTTCTGGAGGTCAGAAGTGTGAAATCAGCACCACTAGGGCAAAATCATGATGTGGGCGGGGCCGTACTCCTTCCAGACGCTCTAGGGGAGAATCCTTTCTTTGCCTCTTCCAGTTTGTTGGCTGCATTGCTCCCATCTTCAAGGCCAGCATCTTCAAATCTCTCTCTGCTGTGTCCTTACATGGTCTTCTCTCTGTGTGTGTCTAGTCTCCCACTGCCTATTTTTTTTTTTTTTTTGAGATGGAGTTTTGCTCTGTCACCAGGCCAGAGTGCAGTGGTGCGATCTCAGCTCACTGCAACCTCTGCCTCCTGGGTTTAAGCGATTCTCCTGCCTCAGCCTCCCAAGCAGCTGGGACTACAGGTACACACCACCACGCCCAACTAATTTTTGTATTTTTGGTAGAGATGGGGTTTCACCAGGTTGGCCAGGATGATCTTGATCTCTTGACCTCCTGATCTGCCTGCCTCAGCCTCCCAAAGTGCTGGGATTACAAGTGTGAGCTCCTTCACCCGGCCTGCCTCTCTATTTTAAGGATACATGTGATTGCATTTTGGGACCACCCAGATAATCCCGAATAATGTTTTAATATCAGAATCCTTAACTTAATTACATCTGCAAAGACCCTTTTCCCAAATATATTATCACCAACATATTTGAAAATTAAAGTTAATCATAGAGAGTAAGACCTGATGTCTTTGGGGAATACTATGCAGCCCATTACACATGCTTCTTTTATATATTTCCCATAATGCTCTGCATGCACAATCGACACTTTACAGATTCTTCTTTGATTAAGTGAAATATTTATTGGAATGAACCTCAGAAGTCTGAAAGATGAGCCTGTGTGAACTCATTGGTCAGGTACCTCCCATCCACCAGATTTTCTACTTTAGTTTTTTGATTTTTGTTTTTTGGGGGTTTTCTTGAGACGGAGTCTCACTTTGTCACCCATGCTGGAGTACAGTAGTGCCATCTCGGCTTATCGCAACCTTCACCTCTTGGGTTCAAGCGATTCTCCTGCCTCAGCCACTCAAGTATTGGGATTACAGGCATGCACCACCACGCCCGGCTAATTTTTGTATGTTTAGTAGAGACAGGGTTTCACCATCTTGGCCAGGTTGATCTCAAACCCCTGACTCAAATGATCTGCCCACCTCAGCCTCTCAAAGTGCTGGGACTACAAGCATGAATCACCGCACCCAGCCTAGATTTCCCACTTTGGGAGGAAGAACATCACCTGTGTTTCATGTTAGATACTGTACCAGGCTTTCCCCATACTCTGACTCATTAAGTTCCCACTCTAGCTTGTGCTACCTAATGGGAGCAAACCCCCAAAGAAGGAACGGAAAGAGAATGAGGTAACCAAGTAGAAGAGGAAGCAGGAAAGTCATTTTTACAGTGTTTTTCTTTTGCTCAAAAGATAAAGGATGAAATTGGAGCCATAGGGAAATGGACTAGAACACTGATTCACATTCCTTCTGCTCATCTGCCCATCAAATCCCATGAACAGGAAAAAGTAAGTCCCATGGATACAGGAACCTCTGAACATAATGGCCATGGGCATACAGCACATGTCTGAATCAGGCCCTGGACAGTCAGATTTCTTCTCAATGATCAATCATGAGTTCCAATTTTCTTTGAATCTGTGACTGCTTTGGTATCTTCAGACTTTTTCCATGTAATTGATTTTTCATGAATTAACAGAACACACCTAGTCTCTTACCCAGAAGGCTGTACTGGCTTTGAATTTTCAAAAAATCCAAGAGGAATCTGAAGTTTGGGACTGGAAGAAGAAAATGTTTTGACTCAGGAGTAGGTTGGGACTAACAAGAATGTAGAATTACATTCTTGTAGGGCGATGGGTCCTACAGTGCCCTCCAAACCCAACAAATTATATTTGTAAGACAAGATAGTATCAGAATTTCTTGTAAGTAAAAGTATACATCTCTAGGCCTCTCCTTTAATTACTGATTCAGAATATCTAGGATTGGGCATGGGAATATGGCCTTTTTTATTTTTAGCTCCCTAGCTCAGTATAATATAGCATGCAGGATTGGAAGTAACTGCTTATAAACATAGTTAAAGATGAAAGGAGATAGACATGTTTGAATGAGTTATAGGTATAATCCTACGTCTTGCTTCACATATGTGATTTATATGTATTTCAAACATGCTAGACAGCATTTGTAAAACCCTTATATGTAGATAAACAGCTATTGTTTGATCCTCTAATAGTCTGCAAAAAAATAAAAATAAATAAATAAATAAATAAACCTGTGGTAGGTGGATTGCCAAAATGGACCCAGTCCTCCACATTCCTCTCCTCCTTCCCAGTATAAAAAAAAAAAAAAAAGAATGTAGAATTACAGGATGCCCAAGGGCCTGGAAAGTGAACAGAGGGAAGAGGAGAGTAATATTCTACCTAAGGATGCAGGTTAATTGATTTCAATGGTTACAAAGGTAAACATTCAGACTTCGAGAGGTCAAGCTTAAGCAGCCAAGCAGAGAAGACTGTTAAAACGTCCACTTTGATTGAAGAGACCCTCCAAACAGGCTTTGTGTGAGCAACATGGCTGTTTATTCACCTGGGTGCAGGTGGGCTGAGGCCGAAAGGGAGTTAGCGAAGGGCGGTGGGATAGGAGTTGGTTTTATAAGTTTGGGCAAATCTTTTGGGGAGAGGGCAGGGGTGTTATGGGGTAAGATCAGTTACAGTGGTGGGGGTAACGGCAGGGAGTATACATTACCATAAGTTCAGTAGTTGAGACGGCAGGGTGGGGTGAGGAGTATTCATGTTATCATAATAACAGTTAAGATGGCAGGGTGGGGTGAGGGGAAGCTTATGTCGGGGGAAGCTCCACTAGGCGATCAGGGACAACGAGGAAGCAAGCAGGGCAGGGGTGGTGATGATCAGCAGAGGCGGGTAGGACTTTAGACTTTCTGGGTCCAGGCTTGCAAATGGAGGCCTGACAAAGACTATGGTCTGTTCTTCTTCAGTTTTAAGCATAATTACCATCCATAATAAAAGACTCCCTCAATAGCTTCATAGAATGTTTCCTCCACTTCCTGGTCTGGTGGGAAGCCCAATACCCTCCTGATACATACTCTGACTACAGCCTCCTGAATAGAGGCTGAGAATTTTTTAGTCCTATAAACCAGAGTGGCAAGGTGAGTAGGCAGCATTCTTCCAGGCCCCCTGCTGCTTTTAGACCAGTACTGCTCGATATTCATGCCACCTAGCTACTTTGTTCTCTGCACTTCCTTATCACTAACCCCACCAAAACCTTAAGTTCTCCTCTCTTCCCAAACTCTGCCGTCTTCCTAGATGACATCCATACGGAAAACCCATCTTAGACCTCATTATGCCACTGACTCTATTCTCACCAAAGCCACTTGTGACCTAGTTATTAAACCCAACGGAGACTCCTCAGTCTTTAGCTTGCTTTCTGTATCTCTGGCATTTGGCTTTTTCGGGCCATTTCCTCCTCCTAAAATCTCTACCCCTGGTTTCGACTGCTCTCCACTAGATCTTCTCTCTCTCTGAATGCTCCTTCTTTACCTCCTTCACGAGCTTTCTGCAAGTCTTGATAATCCCCTAAGGTTCTCTCCTCAGATTTCTTTTTTTTTTAGAGACAGGGTTTCACCATGTTAGCCAGGCTGGTCTCAAACTTCTGACCTGGCCTCCCAAAGTGCTGGGATTACAGGCGTGAGCCACCTCGCCCAGCCAGATTGCTTTTTTCTTGTCTGTGTAAGACCTCATCTACTTCCATGATTTCATTTACTATCAATACACTGATGACTCCCAGATATTTCTCTCCAGCTCAGTGTGCTACCCTGAGCCCCAGACCCATATATACAACTATTCACTAAACATTTTCACCTGCATATTCTTCCAACACTTCCATTTCAACATATTCAAACTGAACTCACTACTTACCACTCCAAGCTAGATCCAATCTTATATTTTTATCTTTTAATTTTCATTGATTTATGTATAACTGTTAGCATCATTATGAACTTTTTTTTAATTGCATTTTAGGTTTTGGGGTACATGTGCAGAACATGCAAGATAGTTGCATAGGTACACACGTGGCAGTGTGTTTTGCTGCCTTCCACCTCTTCACCCACATTTGGCATTTCTCCCCATGCTATCCCACCCCAGCTCCCCCCACGCTGTCCCTCCCCTGTTACCCCCAATAGACCCCAGTGTGTAGTACCCCCCTCCCTGTGTCCATGTGTTCTCATTGTTCATCACCCGCCTGTGAGTGAGAATATGTGGTATTTCATTTTCTGTTCTTGTGTCAGTTTGCTGAGAATGATGTTCTCCAGATTCATCCATGTCCCTACAAAGGACATGAACTCATCATTTTTGATGGCTGCATAATATTCTATGGTGTATATGTACCACATTTTCCCAGTCCAGTCTATCATCGATGGGCATTTGGGTTGGTTCCAGGTCTTTGCTATTGTAAATGGTGCTGCAATGAACATTCCTGCACATGTGTCCTTATAGTAGAACAATTTATAGTCCTTTGGATATATACCCAGTAATGGGATTGCTGGGTCAAATGGAATTTCTATTTCTAAGTCCTTGAGGAATCGCCACACTGTCTTCCACAATGGTTGAACTAATTTACACTCCCACCAGCAGTGTAAATGTGTTCCTATTTCTCCACATCCTCTCCAGCATCTGTTGTCTCCAGATTTTTTAATGATCACCATTCTAACTGGCATGAGATGGTGTCTCAATGTGGTTTTGATTTGCATCTCTCTAATGACCAGTGATGATGAGCATTTTTTCATGTGTTTGTTGGCCTCATATATGTCTTCTTTTGTAAAGTGTCTGTTCATATCCTTTGCCCATTTTTGAATGGGCTTGTTTGTTTTTTTCCTGTAAATCTGTTTGAGTTCTTTGTAGATTCTGGATATCAGCCCTTTGTCAGATGGGTAAACCACAAAAATTTTTTCCCATTCTGTTGGTTGCCAGTTCACTCTAGTGACTGTTTCTTTTGCCGTGAAGAAGCTGTGGAGTTTGATTAAGTCCCATTTGTCTATTTTCGCTTTTGTTGACAATGCTTTTGGTGTTTTGGTCATGAAGTCCTTGCCTACTCCTATGTCCTGAATGGTTTTGCCTAGATTTTCTTCTAGGGTTTTTATGGTGCCAGGTCTTATGTTTAAGTCTTTAATCCATCTGGAGTTAATTTTAGTGTAAGGTGTCAGGAAGGGGTCCAGTTTCTGCTTTCTGCACATGGCTAGCCAGTTTTCCCAACACCATTTATTAAACAGGGAGTCCTTTCCCCATTGCTTGTTTTTGTCTGGTTTATCAAAGATTGCATGGTTGTAGATATGTAGTGTTGCCTCCGATGCCTCTGTTCTGTTCCATTGGTCTATATCTCTGTTTTGGTACCAGTACCATGCTGTTTTGATTACTGTAGCCTTGTAATATAGTTTGAAGTCTGGTAGTGTGATGCCTCCCGCTGTGTTCTTTTTGCTTAGAATTGACTTGGCTATGCGGGCTCTCTTTTGGTTCCATATGAAGTTCAAGGTGGTATTTTCCAGTTCTGTGAAGAAAGTCAATGGTAGCTTGATGGGGATAGCATTGACTCTGTAAATTACTTTGGGCAGTATAGCCATTTTCATGATATTGATTCTTCCTAACCATCAACATGGAATGTTTCTCCATCTGTTTGTGTCCTCTCTTATTTTGTTGAGCAATGGTTTGTAGTTTTCCTTCAAGAGGTCCCTTACATTCCTTGTAAGTTGTATTCCTAGGTATTTTATTCTCTTTGTAGTAATTATGAATGGCAGTTCATTCTTGATTTGGTTCTCTTTAAGTCTGTTATTGGTGTCTAGGAATGCTTGTGATTTTTTTCACATTGATTTTATATCCTGAGACTTTGCTAAAGTTGCTTATCAGTTTCAGCAGTTTTTGGGCTGAGACGATAGGGTCTTCTAGATATACTATCATGTTGTCTGCAAATAGAGACAGTTTGGCTTCCACCTTTCCTATTTGAATACCCTTTATTTCTTTTTCTTGCCTGATTGCTCTGGCTAGAACTTCCAGTACTATATTGAATAGGAGTGGTGAGAGGGGGCATCCTTGTCTAGTGCCAGATTTCAAAGGGAATGCTTCCAGTTTTTGGCCATTCAGTATGATATTGGCTGTTGGTTTGTCGTAAATAGCTTTTATTATTTTGAGATATGTTCCATCAATACCGAGTTTATTGAGGGTTTTTAACATAAAGGGCTGTTGAATTTTGTCAAAGGCCTTCTCTGCATCAATTGAGATAATCACATGGTTTTTGTTTTTGGTTCTGTTTATGTAGTGAATTACATTCATAGACTTGCATACGTTGAACCAGCCTTGCATCCCCTGGATGAATCCTACTTGATCATGGTGGATAAGCTTTTTGATGTGCTATTGCAATCGGCTTGACAGTATTTTATTGAAGATGTTTGTGTCTATGTTCAACATGGATATTGGCCTGAAGTTTTCTTTTCTTGTTGAGTCTCTGCCGGGTTTTGGTATCAGGATGATGTTGATCTCATAAAATGATTTGGGAAGGATTCCCTCTTTGGATTATTTGGATTAGTTTCAGAAGGAATGGTAACAGTTCCTCTTTGTGTGTCGGCTGTGAACCCATCTGGACCTGGGCTTTTTTGTGTGGTAGGCTCTTAATTGCTGCCTCAACTTCAGACCTTGTTATTGGTCTATTCATAGTTTTGGCTTCCTCCTGGTTTAGGCTTGGGAGGACACGAGTGTCCAGGAATTTATCCATTTCTTCCAGGTTTACTAGTTTATGTGCATAGAGTTGTTTGTAGTATTCTCTGATGATGGTTTGAATTTCTGTGGAATCTGTGGTGATTTCTCCTTTATTGTTTTTTATTGCATCTATTTGGTTGTTCTCTCTTTTCTTTTTTATCAGTCTGGCTTGTGGTCTGTCTATTTTGTTGATCTTCTCAAAAAAACAGCTCTTGGATTTATTGATTTTTTGAAGGGTTTTTCGTGTCTCTATCTCTGTCAGTTCTGCTCTGATCTTAGTTATTTCTTGTCTTCTGCTAGGTTTTGAGTTTTTTTAATCTTCCTCCTCTAGCTCTTTCCATTTTGACTATAGGGTGTCAATTTTGGATCTCTCCACTCTTCTCATATGGGCCCTTATTGCTATATATTTTCCTCTGGAGACTGCTTTAAATGTGTCCCAGAGATTCTGGTATGTTTTGTCTTCGTTCTTGTTGGTTTCGAATAACTTCTTTATTTCTGCCTTTATTTCATTGTTTATCCAATCAACATTCAAGAGCCAGTTGTTCAGTTTCCATGAAGCTGTGCAGTTCTGAGTTAGTTTCTGAATTCTGAGTTCTAACTTGATTGCACTATGGTCTGAGAGACTGTTTGTCATGATTTCAGTTGTTTTGCATTTGCTGAGGAGTGCTTTACTTCCAATGATGTGGTCCATTTTGGATTAGGTGTGATGTGGTGCTGAAAAGAATGTATATTCTGTGGATTTGGGGTGGAGAGTTCTGTAAATGTCTATCAGGTTTGCTTGTTCCAGGTCTGAGTTCAAGTCCTGGATATCCTTATTAATTTTCTGTCTGGTTGATCTGTCTGATATTGACAGTGGAGTGTTAAAGTCTCCCACTATTATTGTGTGGGAGTCTAAGTCTCTTTGTAAGTCATTAAGAACTTGCCTTATATATCTGGGTGCTCCTGTATTGGGTCCATATATATTTAGAATCGTTAGCTCTTCTTGTTGTATCGATCCTTTTACCATTATGTAATGTCCTTCTTTGTCTCTTTTGATCTTTGTTGCTTTAAAGTCTGTTTTATCAGAGATGAGAATTGCAACTCCTGCTTTTTTTTGCTCTCCATTTGCTTGGTAAATCTTCCTCCATCCCTTTGAGCCTTTGTGTATTCTTGCATGTTAGATGGGTTTCCTGGATACAGCACACAGATGGGTTTTTGGCTTTTTATCCAATATGCCAGTCTGTGTCTTTTGATCGCTGCATTTAGCCCATTTACATTTAGGGTTAATATTGTTATGTGTGAATTTGATACTGCCATTTTGATGCTAGCTGGCTGTTTTGCCCATTAATTGATGCCGATTCTTTATTTTTTTGAAGCTCTTTAGCATTTGGTATGTTTTTGGAATGGCTGGTACTGGTTGTTCCTTTCTATGTGTAGTGCCTCTTTCAGGAGCTCTTGTAAAGCAGGCCTGGTGGTGACAAAATCTGTGAGTACTTGCTTGTTCACAAAGGATTTTATTTTTCCTTCACTTATGAAGCTCAGTTTGGCTGGATATGAAATTCTGGGTTGAAAGTTCTTTTCTTTAAGAATGTTGAATATTGGCCCCCACTCTCTTCTGGCTTGTAGGGTTTCTGCCGAAAGATCTGCTGTGAGTCTGATGGGCTTCCCTTTGTGGGTGACCCGACCTTTCTCCCTGGCTGCCCTTAGCATTTTCTCCTTCATTTCAACCCTGGTGAATCTGACGATTATGTGCCTTGGGGTTGCTCTTCTTGTGGAATATCTTTGTGGTGTTCTCTGTATTTCCTGGACTTGGATATTGGCCTGCCTTGCTAGGTTGGGGAAATTTTCCTGGATAATATCCTGAAGAATATTTTTCAACTTGGATTCATTCTCTTCATCACATTCTGGTACACCTATCAAACGTAAGTTAGGTCTCTTCACATAGTCCCACATTTCTTGGAGACTTTGTTCATTCCTTTTTGCGCTTTTTTTCTCTAATCTTGGTTTCTCATTTTATTTCATTGAGTTGATCTTCGACTTCTGATATCCTTTCTTCTGCTTGGTCAATTCAGCTGTTGAGACTTGTGCATGCTTCACGAAGTTCTTGTGTTGTGTTTTTCAGCTCCTTCAATTCACTCATATTCCTCTCTAAGTTGTCCATTCTTGTTATCATTTTCTCAAATCTTTTTTCAAGGTTCTTAGTTTCTTTGCATTGATTTAGAACATATTCTTTTAGCTCATGGAAGTTTCTCATTACCCACCTTCTGAAGTCTGATTCCATCATTTTGTCACACTCATTCTCCATCCAGGTTTGTTCCCTTGCTGGTGAGGAGTTTTGGTATTTTGTAGGAGGCGAGGTGTTCTGGTTTTGGGTGTTTTCCTCCTTTTTGCTCTGGTTTCTTTTTTTTTTTGGACAGTTAGGAGGTGTTAATTTAAAAAAAATACAAGATCTATAAATTTAGAAGAGGAAAAAGGAGATTTTTTTTTTTTAGGAAAAGAGAGGAAGAAAAAAAAAGGAGAGAGAACAGGAATATTGCTTTTAATGGGTATTAATAATGGCTGATCATTATTTTGTGTATTTAAAGTGGAGAATGTATATTTTATTTATCTTAAGTGGAGAGCTCTACAAGTGCTTATTAAGGTTACTTGTTACTGATCTGAGTTCAGATTCTAGATATCCTTATTAATTTTCTGTTTCGTTGAGTATGAATCTCTTTATGGGTCTTATGTATCTGGGTGTTAGGATGTATTGATCCTTATACCACTCTACCTTTGTTGGTTTCAATTCTGTTTTATCAAATGCATGGATTGCAACTCCTTTTTGTTTATTTATTTGTTTTTGTTCTCTATTTGGTTGGTAAATCTTTCTCCAACCCTTTGTTTTTAGTCTTTGTGTATCTTTGGATATAAAATGGGTCTGGATATAGTATACCATTAGGTTTTGGCTGTATCTTTTAATTAGAAAATTTAGTCAATTTCAATTTAAGATTACTGCCATTTGATGTTAACTGGCTATTTTATCCATTTGTTGATGTAAATTCTTCTTTATGTTGATACTGTTTACTTTTTGGTATATTTTTAGAAAGGCTAATACTGGTTGTTCCTTTCTGTGTGTAATGCTTCTTTCAGAAGTTTTTGTAAAGCAGGCCTGGTGGTAATAAAATCTCTGAGTACTTGCTTGTTCATAAAAGATTTTATTTTTCCTTCAATTGTGAAGCTTAGTTTGGCAGGATATGAAATTCTGGGCTGAAAGTTCTGTTCTTTAAGGATGTTAAATATCGGCCCCCACTCTCTTCTAGCTTGCAGGGTTTCTACTGAGAGATCAGCTGTAAGTCTGATAGGCCTCCCTTTGTGGGTAACCTGACCTTTCTCTCTGGCTGCCCTTAGTATTTTCTCCTTTGTTTCAACCCTGGTGAATCTAATGATTATGTGTCTTGGGGTTGCTCTTTTTAAGGAATATCTTTGTGGTGTTCTCTGTATTACCTGAGGCTGAATGGTATCCTGCTTTGCTAAATTGGGAAAATTCTCCTGGATAATATCCTGAAGAGTATTTTCCAGCTGGAATTTATTCTCTCCATCACATTCAGGTACACCTATCAAATGTAGATTAGGTCTTTTCACATAGTCCCATAATTCTTGGAGACTTTGCTCATTTCTTTTTATCCTTTTTTCTCTATTCTTGTCTTCTCGTTCCATTTCATTAAGTCGGTCTTCGACCTCTGATATCCTTTCTTCTGCTTGAGCAATTCGGCTATTCAAACTTGTGCATATTTCACTAAGTTCTCGTGTTGTATTTTTCAACTCCATTAGTTCATTTATATTCCTCTCTATATTGTCAATTCTTTGTAACATTTCGTCTAATCTTTTTTCAAAGTTCTTAGTTTCTTTACATTAGGTTAGAACAAGTTGTTTCAATTCCCAGAGGTTTTTTTATCATCCATCTTCTAAAGCCTCCTTCAGATACTGGAACACAGTCCTCTTCCATTAGGGCTAGTTCCGTTGCTGATGAGGAATTACTATCCCCTGTAGAAGGAGAGGGGTTCTGACTTTCAGTTTTCTCGGCCTTTTTAGGCTGTTTTTTTCCCTTTATTGTGAATTTATCCATCTGATGTCTTTACAATTAGCGCCTTTCTGATTAGGTTCCTGAGAGGATGTCCAATTTATTGATTCCCAGTGCTGGAATCCGAGCAACCCACTGTGCCAGCCAAAACAGCAGCGATAAGACTGATGGTGCTCTTCTGCCTGGGAATCTCCAGTCTGGCTTCCTTCTTGAGTCTGCAACAAGCGGCTCTGCTTTCCTGGAGCTCCAAACACCAGTCAGTAGGGGAACCAGTCCCGCTCACTGTGCACAAAGAGCTGCCGCGCTGAGGCGATGACAAAACCGCTGCGCCGGCCACAGAAGTTGCGCTGGCGACCCGCGGGGCTCCTCCACTGGAAATCTTCTTGTCCGTGGGTGACAAAAATTCCTCTGAAAATGTGGTATCCTCACGTTTTCCGAGCTTTCACTGGGAGCTACAATCCCGAGCTGTTAGCGATCAGCCATCTTGGATCTCTCTCCCTTTGCTCTGGTTTCATCCCATTTTTGTGGATTTATCCACCTGTCGTCTGAGTAGTTGCTGGCTTTTCAGTTGGGTCCCTGAGTGGACGCCCAGATTGTTGATGATGAAGTATTTCTGTTTCTTAGTTTTTCTTCTAACAGTCTAGCCCCTCTGCTGTAAGACTGCTGAGGTCCACTCCAGGCCCTGCTTGCCTGGGGTACACCTGTAGCAGCTGTGGAACAGTGAGGGATGCTACCAGTTTCTTCTTCTCTATCTTTGTCTCAGAATGATGCCCACCAAATGTCAGTCTGATCAGTCCTTTGTGAGGTGACTCTGGATATACAGGGGTCAGGGAGCTGCTTGAGGAGATGGTCTGTACTTTATAGGAGCTCAAGTGCTGAGCTGTGAACTCTGTTGTTCATTCAGGGCTGCTAGGCAGGTACATTTAAGTCTGCTGTAGCAGAACTCATACAGCCCCTTTTTTTCCTCAGGTGCTCTGTCTCGGGGAGTTAGGGCTTTATTTATGAGTATCTGTTGCACTGTCCTGCCCAGTTAGGAGGCAGTCTAGTCACTACCTGCCTGCCGAGGCTCTGCCCTGCTGCCCTGGGTCCCCCCCTGTTGCCATGGGCTCTGCCCTGCTGCTGTGGGCTCCGCCCTGTTGCCGTGGCTCCACCCTGCTGCTGTGTAATTCCCTGTAGTCCTGTTTATATGAGTGTGGTTAGAATTGCTGTGGTGATGGTGGTCCGCCTCTGTATTGGTGGACTCTCTCTGTTATGGGGGGGTTGCCTTGGCAACAGCAGGCTGCATTAGCAATGGGTGAGTACCTCAGTAGGGGCAGATTGCCTCAGTAATGGCAGACACCCCTCCCCCACCGAGCTGCACCATCTTGGGTTCAGCTGTGCTTGCCATGAAACTCTCAACCCCGAGCATTTCCAGTTGTTGTTTTGTTTGTTTTTGTGGGGGTGGGACCCGCTGAGCCTGATCACCTGGCTCCCTGCCTCAGAGCCCTTTTGTTTTTTTTTTAAGTTGAACAGTTGACTCTCTCCCAGGTGTTTCAGTCGCCTGCTGAAAGGGCGCCAGGATCTGTGTGATTTCCCATGCAGCGACCCACTGTGCCGGCTCAAACGTCGCTTTCCGGGAATCTCCTGGCCTGGCTTACTGTTTAAGTCCCATTTAATCAGATGAATATGCTAATCTGTCTTCCCAAATCTCAAATTGCCAGTTTAACAGGGCACCCAGACCAGTGTATTTTGTGCGGAGTGCCGCTGTGCTGTGGCGCCGGCCGAAATGGCTGCACCAGCTGAAACAGCTGTGCTGGCGTCCCATGTTGCTCCTACAGCTGGGAATCTCCTAGTCTGTGGGCAACAAAGATCCATCTGGAAATTCGGCGTGCACTCACCCTCTGCGCTTTCACTGAGAGCTGCAATCATGAGTTGCTCCTATAGCGCCATCTTCCCCCTTCTCTCCGAACTTTTGTTTTTTAGAGATGAAGGCTATTTGCTGAGGCTGGAGTGTAGTGGCTCTTCACAGGCACAATCATAGCGTACCCTGGCTTTGAATTCTTAGGCTCAAGCAATCCTCCTGCCTCAGCCTCCTTAGTAGCTGGGACTACAGGCATACAGCACTGTATTCAGCTGACACTATGAACTTTTGAATTCATTATTCTTGTTATTTTTAAAATAAACTTTGGGCCAGGTGCTGTGGCTCACACCTGTAATTCCAACACTTTGGGAGGCTGAGGCAGGTGGATCACCTGAGGTCAGGAGTTCAAGATGAGCTTGGCCAACATGGAGAAACCAGATGCCTACTAAAAAATGCAGAAACTAAGGGCCGGGCACAGTGGCTCACACAAGTAATCCCAGCACTTTGGGAGGCCAAGCAGGTGGATCACCTGAGATCGGGAGATAGAGACCAGCCTGACTAACATGGAGAAATGCTGTCTCCACTAAAAATACAAAATTAGCTGGGCATGGTGGCGTGTGCCTGTAATCCCAGCTACTCAGGAGGCTGAGGCAGGATAATCACTTAAACCCAGGAGGCAGAAGTTGCAGTAAGCTGAGATCACGCCATTGCACTCAACCTGGGCAACAAGAGGGAAACTGGCTCCAGAAAAAAAAAAAAATACAAAAATTAGCCAGGCATGATGGCAGGCACCTATAATCCCAGCTACTCAGGAGGCTGAGGGAGGGAGAATTGTTTGAACCTGGGAGGCAGAGGTTGCAGTGAGCCAAGATCATGCCACTGCACTCCAGCCTGGCCCAGAAAGTGAGACTCCATCTCAAAAATAAATAAATAAAACAAAATAAACTTTGTTTTAAATTGTAAAATACAGAAAAATGCACAAATCCTAAATGTACAGTTTGATGAATTATCACCAAATAAACATACCCATGCAATCATCCAGGTATAGAAGTACAACATTCATTAGCATCTGGAAGGCCTACTTGGCATGCTTTTCCAATCACAAACTGCCTCCCCTCCTTAAGGGTAACCAAGATATTGATACCACACATCATAATCCAGTCTTGTCTATTTTTTAACTTTATTGAAATGGCACCTTAGGGTAAGTATTCTTTTGCATATGTCTTCCCCTCCCCATCCCCAGTCTCTCTGTGTCACCAAGCTGGAGTGCAGTGGCACTATGTCAGCTCACTGCAACCTCCACCTCCAAGGTTCAAGCAATTTTCCTGAGTAGCTGGGATTACAGGTATGTGCCACCACACCCAGCTAATTTTTGTATTTTTGGTAGAGACGGGGTTTCACCATGTTGGCCAGGATGGTCTGTCTCCTGACCTCCTGATCCGCCTGTCTCAGCCTCCCAAAGTGCTGGGATTACAGGTGTGAGCCATTGTGCCGTATTTTGCTTCTTTTACTTAACATTATGTTTGCAAGATCCATCCAAGCAATGATTCTAGCTGTAGTGCATTTATTTTTATTCTTATATTGTAGTCCATTCTGTGAATATGTAATAATTTGTTTGTACATTTCTGCAACTGATGGACATTTGGGCTGTTACAAGTTTGGAAATATCATGAATGTTATTTTGAGCATTCTAGTATGCCTTTTGGCACATATGCCTCTGCAAGCTTTTGTCCTTGGGTCTGCCATTTTCAATGCTTTTATCAATGACTCATCAAATCCATGAATCATGCACCACATTGGAGAGCAAAGTAAAAATTCAAGAAGCTCTTGATATGTTGTAATAATTGGCCCAAAACTAATAAAGTTAAATTTAACAGGGATAAATGTAAAATTTTATATTTTGCTTTAACAAACATATTATTGCACACAATATTTATTAGTTAAAACTGAAAAAAGTCTAAATACCCAATAATATGGGAATGGTTAAGCAGATTATTATTTATCTTCTTAATGCAATGCTAAGCTGTATCCCAAAATGAGATTTTGAAAGTTATTTAAGCTCAAGAAAAAGATGAAAGATTTCTGATAAAAACATTTAAAAAAAGTGTATGTAAGCATATAACATATGTGTACATGGCAAAACTTTGAAAAATAGAAAAAAGTGCTAGAATGGTGAAATGAGAAATCAAATTTACTTTCAAAATTACCTTTAATATATTTATATTATTTCAATGAAAATATTTAAAAACGATTAGACTTGTATGGGACATGTGTGGGTAGGGACAAGGAAGCAGAGATGTGAAAATGAAGTGCCTCACTCCTCTAAGCTCATGTTAGGATAACAATACTCCCAGTTCATACATTATTATGAAGCTTAACAGTTATAAGGGCCCAACAAACATTAAAAAAATCCCTGGCTGCTGGCACTAGGAATGATGTGAAGGGCAGTATGAGAGTGATATGGGAAGGGTCCATGAATTAAACAGCATGGGGAAAATGTGAGGAGCACATTTATGAAAGAAACTTTTCTCTTCCTAGCCAAAGCCAAGCAAACCAACATACAAACTCCTCCATTACGTGAAAGTTGTGGGGAAGACAGGGAGGATGCAAAACGGTGTCGTCACAATGGTGTGGAGGTGACGGTGCAAGGTAGACATGATTGCAATTCCTGCTGGAGCAGCTATGGCAGCTGGGGAGCAAGTCAGTTGCCCAGGCCCAGTGAAAAATGGGCCTGCTAGGATGAGGGATGTGCTGGAATGGAGGCTCTGATGATGGGAACTCTCCATCTGTCCCTTAAGTTTCCCCACCAATGACTATGCATTTGTAGAGTTGCACATGCACCCCTAGATAGGGGTTCTGGGAGACTGTTAGCTTTGATGATTTGAAACCTGTAGATTTAATGTTTGTTGTATATTTTCTCTATAACTAAATCCTTGTCTACAAGTTATACCAACAGAATATATAATGAGGTTGGGCAAGCCACCACCTGCCCCATTTAGCAGCAAGTTGCATAAGTGCTTGCTCTAGGTTGGTGATCATCCTTAAGTTGATGACCTTCAACCCTCCTTTAGAGAGCTCTGTGACTTTGAACTTGAGCAGTCCTACCCTTTATCTGACTGTCCATTTCATCCGCACTATACTTACTATTGAGTGCAAGTGTGTGTAAAATACAACATACATACAGAAAGGTTTTTTTTTTAAGTGAGTTAACAATCTGTAAAACAAACCTCTGTATAATCTACCTGTGTCAAGACATAAAACATTACTAATACCTGTAAAAACCTTTTCCTGATTGTAACCCCTAACTCTCACTAAAAGTAAATACTCTCTTGATTTTTACAGTATTTACTTTCTTATTCTTCTTTGATAGTTTTAGTCCTAAAACTCGTTTAATTTTGCCTTTTAAACAATTTTATGTCAAGCCAGGCTGGGTGACATGTGTCCATAATCCCAGCTACTCCAGAGGCTGAGGGGAAATGACCGCAAGAGCTCAGGAATTTGATATTAGCCTAGGCAACATGGTGAAATTCAGTCTCAAAACAAAAATTATACATAAATTACATTATACAGTATATATTCTGTACTTTTTGGCTCCTTTCACATAATATTTTGTCTTTAAGATTCATCCTCTATGTGTCATGTAGCTGTATTTTTTCCTTATTTCTCATAATGTAGTATTTTATAGTAAGAATTCATCATAATTGTTATTTATTTCACTCTTGATAGACATTTAGGTTGTTTCCAGTTGGAGCTATTATTCAGTAGTGCTATGAATATTTTTAAACATGTATACTGGTACACATAAGCATATGCTTTATGAGGGTATATAGCTTGAAGGTGAATTGCTGTGTCATAAATTATGCATATCTTATACTTTATTTGATAATGTCAATCTGTTTGCTATGGTAATTGTGCCAATTTGCACTTCCATCAGCAACATTTCAGAGTTCTTGATGTTTTACAACCTTGTAAGCTTGGTTGGATAGCTAGTGAGGGACAGTGGTGTATCAGTGTGGCTTTAGTGTACATTTCCCTGATGACTAATGATGTTGAGCATTAATGCTCATTTCATATTCATTATCTGTCAAATTTTCTGCCCACTTTTTTTGTATTGTGTTATCTGTTTTTGTTTTCTTTTGATTGGCAGGTTTGTAGGAATTCTTTGTGTATCTTAGGTAAGAACCCCTGAGCCCCTTGTTGGTTAAACACATTGAAAAATGTTGTTTCACTTTGAGGCCTACTTTTTATATCCTTTAGTTGTGCACTTTAATAAACAAAAGTTCTTAAATATAATCTAGTCAACTTTTTAAAACTATTTTAATGTAGTCAACTTTTAAAAACTATTTTAAGTGCTTTGAGGATCTTGTTTAGGAAACCTTTCTTAATCCAGAATTCATAAAGCTATTCTCCTATGTTATCTGCTAGAAGCTTTATTGTTTTACTTTTCCTATTTGAGCTATAATTCACCTAGGAATGATTTTTGTATATAATGTGAGGAGAGTTTACTAATCAATTTTTGAAGGATTCTTTTATCTTCAGGTGAAGTTGACCTTCCGCTGTCCTGATTCTACTCCTAAATTTGAGGCTAATCAAGGTAGTAGGTCTCCTAAACCCGTGACAGAGAAGTGATCTCTGGATCTTCAAAATATCATGAAGAATATATATATATATAATTTATACATACAGTACCCATATATGTATACATTCATACGTATCATAGTTATCTATCAGGAAAAGAAAGAGGTATCCCTTTACAAGGAGAAAGAGATATAATGGTAAGTGTGACTATGTTTTTAAAAGAAGGCATAAGATAAGAAATCTGAGGGACTGAAGGATTTAATTAATTAATTAATTTTTGAGACTGAGTCTTGCTCTGTTGCCCAGGCTGGAGTGCAGTGGCAGGATCTTGGCTCACTGCAACTTCCACCTCCTAAGTTCCAGTGATTCTCATGCCTTAGCCTCTGAGTACTTGGGATTACAGTCACATGCCACCACACCCAGGTAATTTTTGTATTTTGAGTAGAGACGGAGTTTCACCACGTTGTCCAGGCTGGTCTCGAATTCCTGACCTCAAGTGATCTGCCTGCCTCGGCCTCCCAAAGTGCTGGGAGTACAGGGGTGAGTCACCACACCCAGCCAGAAGTTAGGGATTTAACAGTTGGTAGGTAAAGTGGACATTTATTGTTCATCCTGTCCAGAATAATATCTCTTTGCTTAAAGTCTTACTAACATGCGCGCTTCATAAGATCAGGGCCTTATCTGTCTTGCTCATCACTCTGTATTCTTCACATTTAGCACAGTGCCTAGCATAGTAGTAACACTCAACATATATTTATTGAATGAATGAATGAAATACTCCTACCATCATGATTCAAATGGAAGATATCATCTTTTGTAGACTGCCTGAACAGCCTTAATGATAATAACAGTAACTTTGTTGCATGCTTACCATGTGCTAAGCAAGATGCTAAATGATTCAAATTTGTCATCTAATTTATTGCTCGCAACCATCTTACAAGATAGGAATGCGTATTATCCCATTTTACAGATGAAGAAACCAAAGGCACAGAAGAGTTAAACAGCTTCTCTAAGGTATAGCTAGTAAGTGCAGGAGTTAGAACTTGAAATCAAATCATCAGACCATAGAGCATATGCTCTCAATCATTCCATTGAATTGCCACAGTGATTGACCTAAGCATGAACTCCTAACCCTCCAAGCTGAACCAGTAATGAGAATAGCTAATGACTATTTATTACTTGCCTTCTGATGGGTACTATATAAAATTGTTTACATATTTTTATCTTATTTAATCATAGTATAAAACATGTAAACCGTTGTTGTCCCCATTTTACAGATAAGGAAACGGAGGTAAAAGAGCTTAAGTAACTTGCTCAAGACTGTTAAGCTAGTAGGCAGAGGAGTCAGTGTTTGATCTCAAACAGTTTGACTTCAGAACCCATGCTGTTTCCTGCCAGACCATCTGCCTCTATGAAGACCTATTTCCCTTACCTCAGAAAAGTACACCTTGAAGAAGCAAGGCCAATCAGAGCCCTTCTCTGGGACCTTTGAACTTGAGATCATTCCTTTCTGGTAGGAAAGATGTGAAACTATGAGCCCAAGACAGCCACCACCCCCCTGAGGGAGTTCATGCATAGATCCTACCTGCAGCAGAAGAGTGAAGGTGACTGACCTAGAGAAACACACAAGAGATGAAGGTGATAATCTCCACGGCTCTTTCACTCACCCTGCCCCGCCAGCTCTTCCTTTTGTTAGGTGAGCCTTCCCATAAATTACTCTCCACCCTCCTTTTTATTCTGCCTAAACCAGTTCAAGTTGGGTTCTTGTCACTAGCAACCAGAATAATCTTAGCTAACGCAGAAGGCTGCGGTGTTCTCCCAAATGCGCTAACATTTATGAAAAAGCATCAAAGCCCTTTGGAGTTTAACACAAACTGTATTTCCTGAATTTCCATTTGATGCATGAATGAGGATGATGTCTTTTTATAAAAGTGCCTTCTGTGGGTTTATAAATGAATAATAAGTTGGATCTTGTTTTGTCAAAGGCTGCAGCATCTTGCATACATCTTTCCAGTGAAGCGGATGGCCTGATATATACTCTTCTAAACTAAGGTTTGTTTTTTTTTTTTAAACCTGCTTATTGAATATGTCAAAATGCAGGCTTTTTGTGATGCACAGCTCCTCTCAGCAAAATGGTCGTGTGTCCTGGACTCCCTTCAATATACAGTAAAATCGTATTTCTTCACTGGGTTTTGAGACTATACCTTACAGCTTTCTAAGTCTCAGTCATCTTACTTACAAAATGGAGGGATTGGTCTGCAAAGGACTTTTAGGGTCTTTAGGGTCCTTTTCCCAACTCTAAGCTTGTGGTTTAAAATAACTGAGCTGATATCAGCTCAGGAGGTATTAATGATCATTTGCTTCACTGGACATGCTGTTGGCTTGGGTGAGGTAACACTTGGCATTTCAAAATGTGAAGATCTTTCATATTTTAGTTCACCTTTTCAATGTCTAGTGTTGCATTTCCCCCAAAATATTCTACATAATGGAATGCTAATCCTTGGAATTCTCTCCAATCATGGAGTCATTGATCAAAAACTATATACTCTATCCCCTTAGGAGATACACAGTGCGCATGATCAATTTAAAGGACCTAAGCAATGTTTTAGTAGAGAAACTTGTGTTTTGTTGGTTTTTTTGAGATGGAGTCTTGCTCTGCCACCAGGCTGGAGTGCAGTGGCACAATCTCGGCTCACTGCAACCTCTTCCTCCTGGGTTCAAGCGATTCTTCTGCCTCAGCCTCCCGAGTAGCTGGGACCACAGGCGCGTGACACCATGCCGGCTAATTTTTTTTTTGTATTTTTAGTAGAGATGGGGTTTCACTGTGTTGGCCAGAATGGTCTTGATCTCTTGACCTCATGATCCGCCTGCCTCGGCCTCCCAAAGTGCTGGGATTACAGGCCTGAGCCACTGTACCCAGCCTGTAACTTATTTTATCCTAAGATTTTCCAAATACCTTTGACCAAACAACCCTTTCTACAAAAACACGCATTGGTATCACATGTTGAACTGCTGGCTTAACATACTCCCTCTAGGTCTGTACATTAGAATAGATAGCATGACTGCCTTAGTGTGAGCATATTTGAGAGGTAATGTTATCTTTAATTATCCTATTTCCTGGGCCTAGCTTTTTGTGAATTGAAAAGTGAGCCCTAGGAGATTATTATTTGGTTCTATTACTAGGTAGCATCATATGTTAATCCTTCCCCTGAACTCTAAATAGCTATAAAGATTCCCTCCAATTGACCAGAAGAGGGAAGCAGAGGACCTAAGATGGCATCTGAAACCCCACTAAGTGACTTGGGAACAAACCTAAGAGAAGCAGCTTGTCTTGGAAAGATCATCTCCCAAGCAGAGAGGTCCATTCACATTTCAACCACATCATCTTCAGAATGTGAAGGCCCATTATTGGAAGCCATCACCTCACACCATTATGTATTTCCTAGAGCTTCCATAGCAAACAGTTTCCTTAAAGTTGGGGATTACCAGGAGGTCATCAAGAACGGGGTTGATGTAGAATCAGAAAACAGTGAAGCAAGGCAGCAAGGCCGGCAGAACTGGAGATTGCAGCAACCGTTCCCAAGAGCTGGGGCTTCCTCACAGATGTGTGTGTTTGCATCCTCTGGTCCCAAGAGCAGTCACTGCTCAGGTAGGCTCACAGCAGATTATTCACCTGCCAAGCCGTTAGCCAGACATAATTTTAGAATGGCAAGCCCATTACAGTCCACGTTACTTGTATTAAAAGACATGGCATTTGGAGTTGGAGGTAGTATTGGGCTTGGGCCCAAGGATCTAAACACTCAAATCCCGCCTTGCTAGAGCTACGCCCTTGTCCATGGGTGCCACAGGGGAGACATCATGCTCAGAGGACAGGACCAGGCAAATGCTTGCATTTTATGAGAATGCTTTGGCTTCAAACACTTCCCTAGGCCATCGTGAAGCTAGGGATAACCATTGAATGATTCTTTTTGCCTAATCTCAAGGCAAAATTTAATGCTAAAAGTTTTGCCTCCCCGAACACTAGGATTACAGCCATCGGGGAGGCAAAACTGGGAGGATCACTTAGGACAGGATTTCAAGACCAACCTGGGAAACATAGCAAGACCCTATCTCTACAAAAAAAAAATTTTTTAATGTCCAAGTGACCTTCTTGATAATTTTCCCCTATGTTTATACCTCTTTCTCAGGCTTCATTATCGTAACTGTCTGACAGCAAGAAAAGATGAATCCAAGGAAAAGCATGCCAACAAAAGGAGAGAGAAATGAGCCTCTTTTTAGAGTCTGGAGCACAGGTGGTATAAGCATGCTTTTAGCACACCAGAGGTACAAAAGAGAAATTCCCAAGACATAAACACCCAAGACAATGCTGTGGCCAATAAAATACCTTGGAACTTGACTCATCCTCATTACCCTCTTTATCACTCTCTTCCTTGGATGTATAGGTAGGAATTAATGGGGGAGCGTTGAATGAGGCAGAGAGTAGAGTGAAGAGCCCGAAGAGGCCACCCTCTCACTTTGCCTTCCTTCTCCCACTGGCCTCCTCCCCTTCTCCTTTCTACCCTGTGCCCACCTGTCAGAGCCCCTAAGCATAAACTTCAGAGTCCCTGTGTTGAAATGTCAGTATCCATGCTGTATTCTTTTGCACTTTGTTTCCCATCTTTGTTTTTCTTTTTCTTTTTTTTTTTTGAGATGGAGTTTTGCTCTTGTTACCCAGGCTGGAGTGCAATGGCACGATCTCGGCTCACCGCAACCTCTGCCTCCTAGGTTCAGGCAATTCTCCTGCCTCAGCCTCCTGAGTAGCTGGGACTACAGGCACGCGCCACCATGCCCAGCTAATTTTTGTATTTTGAGTAGAGACGGGGTTTCACCTCCTTGACCAAGATGGTCTCCATCTCTTGACCTCGTGATCCACCCGCCTCGGCCTCCCAAAGTGCTGGGATTATAGGTGTGAGCCACCACGCCCGGCCATTTTTTCCCATCCCTTGGTGATTCTGTTAGAATGAGAGAGGGGTTTTGGTGTTACCTGGTAGTATCATCCCTCTTCTCCACTGTGAGGAAGCCAAGAATATATGAGTCCTGCCTTTAAATCATCCCATCCTGCCATTAATTTCCCAAGGGAGTTCTGTGCCAGGTAAGAAACAGCAGGAAATGAGAATCAGTGAGTAATATGATTAATAGGTAAGCCAGCACCTGATAATTCCCAATGGAGGGTTTTCTGGTAAAAGATAAACTTGAGCATGTCTTAAGCCTCAATGTGTACCTGGAATTTTTTACTTCTCTTCAAATTGAAATGTTAGGCATATTGGTTGATAGAGAGATCCAGCCTCTAAGAGGAGTACTAAATGCATTTACTCTTTAGCATCAAATTGAGGAAGACCTAAGAGATCGTATGTCTGCTTACCATTGGGAGATAGGAAGCAGAAAGTGTAGAGCAGGACCTGGATGCTAAATAGCCCTGCCCACTGATTATTGGGGCCCAGTCAAAACCCTGGACTGTGATCAGTTGGCTTCCAGACCTTCTTCCCTTGAGTAGAGGAGAGTAGGGAAACTGCAGGGGATGTGAACAGAGGCAGATTCTCCCTCGTGGAAGAGGAAAATCCTCGTAGGGAGAAAGTTTCCCTCACAGTTTTTAAAATCTGAGAAGTCATACTAGATTTTTGACTCCTAGGAAGGAAATCACCATTTACTGAATATCAATTATGCCTTAAGGCATGCTAGGCAAGTTTCATTTGTTGGGTTTCTTAGTTGCAAGTAAAAATAATTCTGATTTACTCAAAGCAAAAGAGGAATTCATTAAAAGGATATCAGATAACTAATAAAACTCTAGCCAGACTGAGCAAGCAAGCTCAGATACTCTGTAGTCAAAATCAATTCCAAAAATAAAATTATCCTATATTTGGCTGGGGAAGACTCTTCGAGTTGGTTCATAAACCCGCTGAAATGATAACTAATAACTTTATTGCTACCAGGGATGATAAGATTTTATATGTACAGCCTGTACATTTCCCTTCTAGGGCCTAGAATCAAAGATTTTTTTCTAAGCATCTCTGATTCATTTGAATAGGAAATGGTATTTAGAGACTATAATCTGGGTACTAGTGGGCTCATTGCTACTAAGTTGATCTTTGCTTCCAGGCCTCTTCAATAGACAGATGTGGTATATATAAATGCTATTGTCTTATATATGTTATATTACATACATGTATGAACATACATACATGAATGCTCATACAATGCTCATACTGATAGTTTTTACTCATATTCAGGACTATAGACATTTTACTTAGTCTTAGCTATCTTATGTCTGTATTTCCTTTCACCTATGTGAAAAATTTTAGTTTTCAATGGTACCTGTTATTGTACTGAACTGTGTCTCCCAGAATTCATATGCTGAAGTTGTAGCCTCCAGTAACAGTTGGTCCCTCATATCTGTGGGTTCCACATCCATGGATTCAATCAACTGAGGGTCAAAAATATTTGGAAAAAAAATGTATAATACAGTAATAAAAAATAACACAAATTTAAAAACCAATACAGTATAACAACTATTTATATAACATTTACATTGTATTGGGGATTATAAGTAATCTAGAGATGATTTAAAGTATGTGAGGGGATGTAGGTAGGTTATATTTAAATAACATTTTATATTATATATAAAATACATTTTATACAAGGGACTTAATCGTCTGCAGGTTTTGGTATGGTGTAGAGTCCTGGAACCAATCCCCCATGGATACCGAGGGATGATTGTATTTGGAGATAGGGTTTTTAGGGAGGAAATTAAGGTTAAATGAGATCATAAGGGTGAGGTCTTAATCTGACAGGACTGGTATCCTTACAGGAAGAGGAAAAGTCATGACTGGGTGAGGTGGCTTACACCTGCAATCCTAGCACTTTGGAAGGCCAGGAGTTTGAGACCAGTCTGGGCAACATAGTGAGACCCTTGTCTCTATTATAAAAAAAAAAGAAGAAGAAGAGAAAGAGACAGTGATCTCTCCCTCTCTCCCAGTGTGCATGGTGGGAATGCCATGTGAAGACATAGTAAGAAGGTGGCTGTCTATAAGCCAGGAAGAGAGGTCCCACCAGAAACCAGCCCCAACAGCATCTTGATCATGAAATTCTAGCCTCCAAAACTGTGAGAAAATACATTTCTGTTGCTTAAGCTCCTAGTCCGTAGCATTTTGTTGTAGCAGCCCTAACAGATGAATACAGTACCATAATCACTCTTTGCTTTATCCCACAATGCTCACATGATAATACCATTGGTACCACTAACAATATGATTACTATGGATAGTTTTTTTTTCTTTCCTTTTTTTTTGAGACAGAGTCTCTCTCTTCTTGCCCAGGCTGAAGTGCAATGGCACAATCAAGGCTCACCGCAACCTCTGGCTCCTGCTTCGGCTCCCGAGTTCAAGCAATTCTCCTGCCTCAGCCTCCTAAGTAGCTAGGATTACAGGCATGCGCCACCACACCCGGCTAATTTTGTGTTTTAATAGAGATGGGGTTTCTCCATGTTGATCAGGCTGGTCTTGAACTCCTGACAGCAGGTGATCCACCCACCTCAGCCTCCCAAAGTGCTGGGATTGCAAGCATGAGCCACCACACCTCAGAATTGTTTTATGTCATTGTTTTTGCTTTTAGGGTATATACTGCTAGCGATATACGGTCAACTTACTATTTCTGAAAGTCACTTTGACCAGTCTTTCTCTGTGAGGTTATGCCACTATTTAGACAAACATTAGAATTGTTTCCTTTTACTTTCCACTTTTAGGGATTGCTTTTTTTAAACTTTAAGTTTGTTTCATAATTATGTAAAATATTACACGATTCCAAAGTCATATCTAAAGACATGCTTTCCTCATAGAACACTAACATTAGCATCCATATGCTCAACCACAACTGTTTTTCCGGACGATTCGGAATATATTTGAGTGGCTATATAGCAACCTCGGCCACAGTGTTCATTTATGTTTCTCTCTGTCACCCAGGCTGGAGTGCAGTGGCATGATCTTGGCTCACTGCAACTTCTGCCTCCCAAGTTCAAGTGATTCTCCTGCCTCAGCTTCCTGAGTAGCTAGGATTACAGGTGCCTGCCATCACACCTGGCTAATTTTTATATTTTTAGTAGAGACAGGGTTTCACTATGTTGGCCAGGCTGGTCTTGAACTCCTGACCTCAGGTGATCTGCACATTTCGGCCTCCCGAGGTGTTGGGATTCTAGGCGTGAGCCACCAAGTTCAGCCACTCTCTGCTTACTTTTAATTTATTTTCTTTTTCTTTTGTTTTTAATAATTTGCCTTAATGTGCCTAGTTTTTGGATTTATTTATTTTTCTCCTGCTGAAGATTTAATGTATTTATTGAATGTAAGGATTTATATTTCGATTGTTTCTGAATAATTCACAATAATTTTATCTTCAAATAATTCTTCCTCACTTATCCTAATCTTTCTTTGGGGAACTATAACTAATCATTCCTTCTTAGTCTATTCTTCCTAACTCTTAACTTCTTTTTCGTATTTTCTATCCCTTTATCACTTTGTGTTACATTCTGGTTAATCTCAGATTTACCTTCTAGTCCATTAATTGCTTCCTCAATTGTGTTTACATCTGCTATCTAATTTTTCTTTTGAATTATAATTCCAACAACTACATTTTCTTTTATAAAGTTTCTTGTAAAAATCTATTTCCTCCCAAGAGTGGTGACTCATGTCTGTAATCCCAGCACTTTGGGAGGCTGAGGCAGGCAGATCACAAGGTCAGAAGTTCGAGACCATACTGGTCAACATGGTAAAATACCATCTCTACTAAAAATACAAAAATTAGCCGGGCGTGGTAGCGAGCTACTCACTTGGGAAGCTGAGGCAGGAGAATTGCTTGAACCCGAGTGGCAGAGGTTGCAGTGAGCTGAGATCAAACCACTGCACTCCAACCTGGGTGACAGAGCAAGACTCCGTCTTGGTGGGGAGGGTGGAAAATATTTCCTTTTGTCATTATTATTATTAATATAGGATCTCGCTATATTGCCCAGGGTAGAGTGCCTGAGCTATTCACAGGCACCATCATTGAGCACTACAGCCTTAAACTCCTGGGCTCAAGCCATTCTCTGCCTCCAGAATAGCTGAGTACAGTTTAATTACTTTAAAAATGCTTTTTTATAGTCTCTTCAGATTGTACTATTGTCTAGAATTTGCAAAGCTACTTAATCCTACTAGTCGTTGAGTTTATTGACTTTCCTAAATAGGGGATGGTAATTTTTTATTGTAAGCTGATCTTTAGTAAGGGTATTTTATCCCTTTGGGTTCTCTCTGTTATCTAAATCATAGGTTGGCAAACCTTTTCTGTAAAGGGCCAAGTAGTAAATATTCTAGGCTTTGCAGGGTACATAGTCTCTATCTCTTTCTCCTTCTCTTCCTCCTCTTTTTCTTTTATGATAACTTTTTAAAAATGTAAAAATCATTCTTAACACACAAGCTCTACGAGAGAAGGCCATGGCAGTGTTTGGCCACGGGTCTTAGTTTGCTGACCCCGACTCTAGATGTTGGAAATGTACGCCTCCCTCTGCTGAGCTGATTTACTGGCTCCAAACCAGTTTACACTAATTTCTTGGACTTGAGGATGCCTATGCCACCCGGGTAGTTTACATTTTGGTTAAAGACAGACTCGAAGTTTTGGTTCTTCAAGGAAGGATATTTTTCCTCTGATCAGAGTCCCAGGCAGATTCAAATTTCCCTTTTGCTTTTCTGGGCAGAGAATTTCTTGTTCCTAGTTCACTGGAGGGTACCTCTCCAAGTCCCAATTTTATGCAGCGATGTTAGTGATAGCTTAGCAACCTAGGTGGGCCCGAAACCATATATATCCTCCCTTACTGGTTATTAAAGCCAATATCTGGATTTGATGCCCTCACTCCTATCCCCAAATGTATCACTATATCATTTCATAATGCTGGCTTTAAACTCCCTCACTGTTTACATATTATTGTTTTTCTTTCTTTCCTTAGCTTAGCTATGCTTTTATTAAATGTTTCATATATCATTTACCATTTCTCCATACTGAGTGAAGCAAGGTGTCCACATTAGTTTATTCTTCCAAGCTGCCAGAGTAATTCTAAATCAGAAAAGGTGTTGAATTTTATCAAAGACTTTTATTCATTCATTGTGATTATATGTCTTATCCACTCTGAAAAAATGATGTTACATGTTATATTAATAGTTTTTCTAAGTTATCCTTGCTTATCTGGAATAAGGTTTTCTTGGTTATGAAGCATGAGTCATTTGATGTTCTGTGGATGCAGTTTATAGGTTTATGATTTCAGATGTATATATAAGATTGGTTTAAGTGGCTGGGCGCAGTGGCTCACACCTGTAATCCCAGCACTTTGGGAGGCTGAGGCGGGTGGATCACGAGGTCAAAAGATCGAGACCACCCTGGTCAACATGGTGAAACCCCGTCTCTACTAAAAATACAAAAAATTAGCTGGGCATGGTGGTGCGTGCCTGTAATCCCAGCTACTCAGGAGGCTGAGGCAGGAGAATTGCCTGAACCCAGGAAGGGAGGTTGTGGTGAGCCGAGATCGGGCCATTGCACTCCAGCCTGGGTAATAAGAGCGAAACTCCGTCTCAAAAAAAAAAAAAAAAAAAAAAAAAAGATTGGTTTAAGTTTTATATGCTTTTATTTTTCTTGTTTCTCTTCTTTTTTCTCCTTTGTGTTAGTTATCTTAGTTCTGTTAAAATTGTTTTAACAGGTTTATTTATTTTTATATTTATATGTGGTTTTTAAAATTCTTTCTTTCTTTTTTTTTTTTTTTTTTTGAGACGGAGTTTGTTACCCAGGCTGGAGTGCAATGGCGTGATCTCGGCTCACCGCAACCTCTGCCTCCTGGGTTCAGGCAATTCTCCTGCCTCAGCCTCCCAAGTATCTGGGATTACAGGCACGTGCCACCATGCCCAGCTAATTTTTTTTTGTATCTTTAGTAGAGATGGGGTTTCACCATGTTGACCAGGATGGTCTCGATCTCTTGACCTCGTGATCCACCCACCTCGGCCTCCCAAAGTGCTGGGATTACAGGCTTGAGCCACCGCGCCCGGCCCTAAAATTCTTAATTAGATTCTTATCTTTAGTACTTTTCCTCCGGAGTAACTAGATCTTCGATTTGCTTATCAATCTTATCTTTTTTGTTTGTTTTTGCACTTACTTATCTTGGCTGTTATCTTTATAATTTTCTTTCTCTTTTTCAAAGAATTTTCTATGAATAATTAAAGTATGTTCATTTTTGCTCTTCCGGCATCCAATTCTCTAACTTGGATATACGGTATAGGTCATCTCTCTGCTGGAATGTTCTTTTCCAAGATCTGCACAGATGAATTCTTTCTAACGTTCAGATCTCAGCTTAAATGGCACCTCAGAGAGGTCTTTCCAACCAAAAGTAGTGCCACTCCTATGCCAGTCACTCTCAGTCACGTCATGTTTCGTTTTTAATCAAAGCAAGCATCACCCCCTGCTATTTTCTTATTTATTTATGTACTTGTTTATAAGCTGTCTTCCCCACTCTGCTGGTGGAATGTAAGTCTCATGAGGGCAGGGTATTATATCCTGCTCTTAGAACCATGTATACTGTCTAGTAGGTGATCAGTAACTTGGGTTTATTACATGAATGCATAAAACAGTTCTCATTTAATTATTATTATTATTTGAGATGGAGTTTCACTCAGTCACCCAGGCTGGAGTGCAGTGGCATGGCCTCAGCTCAGTGCAACCTCCCCTCCTGGGTTCAAGTGATTCTCCTGCCTCAGCCTCCCAAGTAGTTGGGATTACAGGCACCTGCCACCATGCCTGGCTAATTTTTGTTGTTTCTAGTAGAGACAGGGTTTGATCATGTTGGTCAGGCTGGTCTCGAACTCCTGACCTTGTGATCTGCCTGCCTTGGTCTCCCAAAGTGCTAGGATTACAGGTATAAGTCACTACATGCAACCTCATTTTATTATTTTAATAGAAGCCTATATCTATAATTTTTTATTTTATTTTGTCACAATAACCATTTTGGAGTTTGCCTTCCACCTTAAAGCAGATGGTTTATTTGCTTGTTTAATTTCAAGTTCTATTACTTTGTGACATGAAAAAATGGCTCATATATATTTCATGCTTTGAAATTTACTGAGTTTATCTTTGTGTCCTATTTATAATCATTTTTTGTAAATGTTTTACAGAAGCTTAAAAAATGGCATACTTTCTTCTTATAAAGAAAAATTCTGTGATTTAGATCTTCTAATTTTTTGGACAATTTTTATTTATTTGAGCTGTCAGTTTAAGATATTCGTGTTTAAAAGTCTCCCACAAATATTGTGTTTCAAGCATTTTTTCCCTCGTTTCTAACATACTTCATCGTTGTCACATAAAGATTCCAGATGTTAGATCTTTATTGTGGATTGTACCTTTGTTCCATATAAAATGTTTTTCTTTGGCTCATTTGATGCTTTTTGTCGTAAATTCTATTTGCCTGAAATAAGTCACCCAGTCCTCTTTTTGTTTGTATTTGTCTGAAGAGACAATCTGGGAACCTCTGGCCTAGAGCTCTGATGACTCCAAGTGCCCCTTTCCTGATGTGCCCAGAAGGATAAAATGATACTCTGAAGGTCAGCTGAATCTGAAAGGTTATTTAATGCACTATATATTCCAAAGTCTTCTCTTGCAGGAAATAAAAGAGACCCATGGGTGAATCCCCAGGAGAGCTAAAATGACTTTACTAGGGCCAGAAATTACATACCCATCAACCAGCTTAGAAATGTCCAACAATATCCAGACATCAAAAGCGTCTCCATAGCAGCTGCAGTTGAGATTCACCCTAGACTATGTAATTGACTCTTTTGAGATGATGTCCCTCATGCTGACCACAATTTGAGATAGCCAGAGAAGTTCCTTAACATAGCTAAAGGAGAAAGCCAAGGGGCGAGGCGTAGGAAGACCTGTGTGCACTGGCAGGAAGTTCTGATTCCCAGATTCTCTCTGGCTTAAGTTGGTTAACAGTGGTTTGAGACATCTGTGATGGTTAATTTTATGTGTCAACTTGACCGGGCTAAGGCATGCCCAGGAATCTGATGAAAACATTATTTCTGGGTGTGTCTGTGAAGGTGTTCCTGGAAGAGGTTAGCATCTGAGTATACATACACCAAGTTAAGAAGACAGCCCTCACCCGTGAGGGTCAGTGTCATCCAATCTGTAGATGGCCAAAATAGAACAAAAAGGCAAAGGGAGGGTGAATTTTCTCTCTTTGTTTAGCTGGGACCTCCATCTTCTCCCGACCTCAGACGTCAGTAGCCCTGGTTCTTGTGCCTTTGAAGTTGGACTAGAACTTACACAAGTTGCTGCCCTGGGTCTCATGCGTTCAGTCTGGGACTGGAACTATGCCACTGTCATCCAGTGGCTCCAATTTGCAGACAGCAGATTGTGGGGTTTCGCTTTATAATTCTGTGAGTCAATCCCGCATGATAACCCTCTTTCTATATATGTCTATGTATACATCTTATTATTCTACTTCTCTGAAACGCTGACTAATACAACACCCTCATGTACTCTGACAAAATCCTAGATCTGGTACTGGAGTGTGGGAGTGGAAGATGCCTGAGAAAGTTCACGAAGCTCTTGTGATGGGCAGAACTCTGAGAAGTCACTCTCCATAAAACAAAACCAAAACAGTTTTCAGCTTTGGCTTCACAGAATCTGTTTATGGTGGCAAAATAAGAAGTTAGCAATATTATAGTAGCAGAAGACCTGTATGATTCTCTGTCACTGTCACTGACTTGTCATATGTCATTTTTCATTATGAAAAATAAGCATGAGAAGGGCAAAGAGAACCTCACTTCTCCAGAGACTTCTGCAAGTGAGTGAGAAAAATGTGCTAGTTTGTGAAGTGTTGAGAGCAGTTTAAAAGAAAAATGCAGTTGAACAAAACAACACAGTACAATCAAGCTATAATGAAACTGTGATCATCACTCTGCTGGCCCTTCAAAGAAGGGCTTCTTGTCCCAGCTGCTGGGAGTGCTTTTGGTACATGACCTTCAGCTGCTTCCACTGCAGGATGCCTGTGCATCTAGAGTATCCCTTTTCTTCAGGTGACCCACATCTAGTGACTGATTGGTAGGGGGGTTAAAGGCCTTGCCAACTTTGGGGAAATATATGTATGTCACCTAGACTGGAGTGCAGTGGGACAATCATGACTCACTGCAGCATCAACCTCTCAGCCTCAAGCAATCTTCCCACCTTAGTTTCCTGAGTAGCTGGGACCACAGGTATGCAACACCATGCCCAGAAATTTGTTTTTGTTTTTGTAGAGATGGGTCCCCCTAATCTGCCTAGGCTGGTCTCAAACACCTGAGCTCAAGCAATCTTTCTGCCTCAACCTCCCAAAGTATTGGGATTATAGGGGTAAACTGTACATGGCTGGGAAATACAATTTTTTATTAAAAATCTTCTCTCAGCCTAGAAAACCTCTCTATGGAGATAGTGGAGGAAAAAACACTTTTAAACCAAAATATGATATACATCATAGACAATCCACTAAGAGGTTGCAGAGACAGAAAGGTATTACACCCCTTTACATAGCAATCTTAGTCTGCTTCCTGCTGCTATAACAGAATAACACAGACTGGGTAATTTATTAAAAAGAAAATAGATGGTTATTTGGCTCATGGATCTGGAGGCTGGAAAGTCCAAGAGCATGACCGGCATTTGGCAAGGGTCATCCTACAGCAGAAGGCATTATATGGTAAGCAAGCAATGAGGCAGAGAGAAAATGGGGTAACTCATATTATTTTACTAGGCGTTCACTCCTGCGGAAACTAATCCACCCCTGAGATAATGGCATTAATCCATGCCTGAGGGTAGAGCCCTCATGACCTAATTACCTCTTAAAGGTCCCACCTCTTAACACTATCACAATAGCAATCAAATTTTAACATGAATTTTGGAGTGGACTTTCAAACTGTAGTAATAGCCAAGCAGACACAACCATTATGAAGATAAATAATAACTAGTTATTATCTTTTCAAGATAAATAATAACGAATTCTCAAGTAAGACGACTTGTCACGCATCATTTATCCTAACTTTACCACGGTAATTGAGGGACCACCTGTGTTGGTTTTATCCAGAGGAGAAGCAAGCTTCTTATCTCTTTCCACCAGGACATAGTTTTGCAAGGCTCAAAGTACTCACAACATTAGGCTAGTGGGGAGGGAAAAAAATAATGTTTTCTAAACTGGGACTTCCTGTAACAAAAGATAGATTAGCAAGAGGAATATAAACAGAAGTTTATTAAAATGTGTACCTCACATATATATGGTAGAAAACTGGATAAACCAGTAAATCTCTGGAGTATATCTCAAAGAAAGCGTTTACATTTCAGGCTCATGCCTGTAATCCCAGCAATTTGCGAGGCCAAGGTGGGCAGATCTCGAGATCAGGAGATTGAGACCATCCTGGACATGGTGAAACCTGTCTCTACTAAAATACAAAAATTAGCTGGACATAGTGGTGTGTGCCTGTAGTCCCAGCTACTTGGGAGGCTGAGGCAGGAGAATTGCTTGAACCCGGGAGGCAGAGGTTGCAGTGAGTCAAGATCACGCCACTGCACTCCAGGCTGGGTGACAGAGCAAGACACCGTCTCAATAAATAAATAAATAAATAAATAAATTTAAAAATTAATTTCAGGCTTAGATACCCTCTTTCTCTGGAAGAAAATATGTGAAAATGTAACCAGGGGGTGTACCCAGCTCCCAGAGCTGGTAGGTTCTTGGCCTCTCTAACCCTTAAGAATGGGGAAGGGGGCCCCAGAGGCACGTTGAGTTTGCTGTTAGAATAAAATCATGGACCAAAGAGTTTTGTGGCAGAGACATTTATTAGACAGAGAGAGAGAGAGAAAGAGAGAAGACAGCTCCCACACTGTTGTGGGAGGGGAACCCAGAGCGGGAAATCCGTTCAGGTAGGAGCAGTTGAAGTTTGTAACCCTTGAATTATTCCCTCCCCATTCATGTTCTCATCCAGTGAGAGTTCTTTCACACTTCCTCTGGAGTGATTGATCTTTGACTCTGACCGGAGTGACTACTAGTTCTACAACCTTGAGTTACAGAGCCCCACTCCTCCCAGAGATTTTGGTGGGAATTTGGGACAAAAGATCCCCACCTGGCTTTCCCGTGCACAGGAGGTTCAGATAAAGAATTTTACCTGGTCCACATGGAGGAGGTGCTCAGAGCCCCAGCCACCAGAGGCAGGGAGCTGGGAAATCCCTGCATTTGAAACTATGCCCCTCTTGGACCCAGGAAAAGAAGTTTCTTTAACATAGTCCCTCAGTCCCCCCTCTGAAGAGGGAAGTCCAACTGCTATTAGGACACGGGCGACAATTGCTCTTTAACTACTTCCTGCTGAATTGGGGCCTAGAAGGGGCCCTGAAGTTGAGGTGTCCTCCAGAGGGGAGTCTTCCAGGGGTGCAGGTCAATCCAGAGGTCCACGATAGAACTCATGAGTCAAGGACATCCAGGATTCCATTTGCAGGACCATTTGTAGGCTTATGCCCTCAATTCTAGAAGAAAGGAATTTGACAAGGAAGTTAAAGATGAGAGGCCTGAAGGCCAGCAATAATGGAATGGTTATAAACAGGCCTAAGAGGGTAGAGCCAGGACAGCCAGTGGTTAAACAAGCTCCAGCATGCTATTTCTTGAAGGTCTTTAGCCCTGCACTTGATTGGTCCTTCTTTAACTTTAAGACAATACCCGATTGGTTTACAAAGTAGCAGCATTCTTCTCCTAAAAGAGAAAGGTTCCTCATCTCTCTGCTGTTAGCAGATCCAGGGTCCTTCTATTTTGAAGAGCCACATCAGCTAAAGAGTTAGGCTGCTTCTGCAGAGTTAGGAGAGAATCAGCGACCTTTCCCATGTCATCATTTAACTCCTGAGATAGCCTCTACTAAAACTGAGTAGAGGAAGTAATTCCTCCAATGCTAGTACTGAGTCCTCCTATTATTCCAATCCCCATTATAAAAGGAATAAGTGGGGATCATGTATGGCGCGGCCTTGGCAAGAGAAGATTCTGCATCTGAGAGTCGGTGTAAATCGTTATCGGGGGGCAATAGTAAGGAGAGGAGGCATATTTCCCCAGGGGTGTAGTTCAGGCAGTGGTAAGCAGAGGTGCCACAAAGCAAGAATAAGCCTGGTGCTAGGCAGTTGAGGCCTGAGGGTAAGGCAACCCAGTTTTGGCATAGGGAAGCATTGGAATTGTTGGTAGAATTCATGCAAGTGAAGTTCGAGGTAGATGGAATTTGTAGATTGGGACCAAGGGACCTATAAGCCCCATATGATTTGAGGGAGTGATATCAGAGGGAGAAGAGGAGAGCTATTGGAAGTGTAATTGGTCAGTAAGTCACAGATAAGGAGAGTTTATGAGATGTAGGCCAATCTGCAGGGGTGACCTCATAGAGTCTGACTGCAATAATAAAGTCAAGAGTGATAGTCCTGTTAATGCCAGGATGTAAGTTAGACTCATGAGGGATCTCAGTGGAAGAGCAAAGGTAGATCCTTTAAAGGTTCGCAGGTGTACGAAGGGCCGTCTCCTGGAACTTCAGGCTGTGGAGTGGAGTGCCTATGATTTTCTTCGGCAGGCGTCCAAGCTTCAGCCGAGTGTGATGAATCCACGAGTCAGTTCCCACCGCCTTAACTGCCGTTGGCGTAGACACAATAGCTGAAAATGGTCATTCACAAGACGGACCTAGAGGGGGAGAGTCTGAGGGGAGAGACTTAACAAGAACTAGGTCTCCAGGGCAGAGCAACTCTTCCCCTTTTCCCCTAGGGTGTCCTTCAGGTAAGGTCTTAAGAGCCTGTTGGTACTTAGCCAAGGAGGTCATATCTTTTATTAGATCAGCTGTTTCCTTGTCTAATACAAGATCTTTAGTAAGAAAGGGCCGTCCATAAAGCATCTCATAGGGGCTGAGTCCTGTTTTCTGAGGAGAGTTTCGAACCCTTAAGAGTGCTATTGGTAATAGAGAAGGCACGGGAGGTGGGTTTCCTGTGTCAGTTTCTTTAAGTGTCTCTTAAGAATGTCATTCATCTTTTCCACTTTCCCTGAGGACTGAGGCTTCCAAGCACGGTGGAGATGATACTGTATTCCTAACACCCTAGAAATTCCTTGGGTCACCGCAGCTTTGAAGGCAGGGCTGTTATCGCTTTGAAGACAACAAGGGAGTCCGAATCTAGGGATTATTTCACTAATCAGGACTCTTATTACCTCTTGGGAATTTTTCCGTTTTGCAGGGCAAAGCCTCACCCCAATTTGTGTATGTATCTACACATACTTGCAAGTATTGATATCCCTGAGACTTAGGCATCTGGCTAAAGTCCATTTGCCAGTCCTCACCTGGGTAATGACTGGTTTGCTGTTCCCCAGGAGGAGCTTTGCGATATGCCAAAGGATTATTTTTCTGGCATATTTCACATCCTTTGACTATTTGTTGGACAGCCTTGAAGAGACCTTTTTCTGTACATATAGATTTGGCCATTTGATATGTATTTTCTATACCCATATAAAAGGTTTGATGCAGGGTTTTAAGTACTTTCCACCGGCTGGCAGTAGGTAGGAGTACTTTTCCCTCCTCAATGGCTAGCCATCCTGAAGGAAGAAGATTATGTCCCTGGGAGATTGCCCACTCTACCTCTTCTGATGAGTATTGAGGTCTAGTTCCCTGCAGAGGGTTTTCCCATATTAAAGGCCCTTCTATAAATTCTTGTCTAGCTGCCCTTTTTGCCTCTGGGTCACCTCGGCGATTGTCCTCTGCTTCCTTCTCATCTCCTTTCTGGTGACCCTGGCAGTGTAAAACTGCTACCTCTTTGGGTTCTAGGACAGCTTGTAATAAGTCTAAAATTCCTTTGTGATGTTTAATGAGAGTTTCTGCTGAGGTTAGAAACTCTCTTTCCTTCCATATGGCAGCATGAGCATGGAGAACCAGGTGAGCGTATTGGAATCTGTGTACATGTTTATTCTCTTGCCTTTTCCTAATTTTAGAGCTCGAGTGAGGGCTACCAGTTCTGCCAGGTGGGCACTAGTTCCAGGAGGAAGGGAATTACTTTCAAGCGCTGTTTGATCACTGACCACTGCATATCGTGCCCTTCAAACTCCGTTTTCCATAAATGAACCTCCATCAGTGTGTAGGTCAAGGTCAGGATCGGCTAGAGGAGTTTCTCAGAGATCCTCTCGAGCTGCAAGTTCTGGCCTATAACCTGCTGACCGTCATGTTCTCTGTCTGCCCCTTCCTCAGGAAGAAAAGTAGCTGCACTGGGGGCTGTGCATGTGCACAGCTGAAGTACAGGCCCTTCGAGCATTAAGGCCTGATACTTGAGTAAGCGGTTGTCGGACAGCCTCCTTTAGAGGCCAGAATTCCATACCTCATATGAAGTCCCTACAGTTAGATCTTTCCCTTGCACTATTTTAACAGCCTCTGAGACCAATATAGCCACCGCGGCTATGACCCACAGGCAGTGTGGCCAGCCTTTTGCTACTACGTTAATTTCCTTACTTAGATATGACACCAGTTGTGGCGTGGTCCCCCAAGCCTGGATGAGAACCCCCAGTGCTGCTCCTGACTTTTCTGTAACATACAGGGAGAAGTCGTTCCCTGTGGGAAGGCTGAGAGCTGGAGCCTGCAGTAGTGTCTGCTTCAGGGTCTGAAAGGCTGCCTCAGCCATAGGGTCCCATTGTATTAGATGCATGTTAGCTTATTGGGTTTCCTTAATCAGAGTGTATAGGGGTTTGGCTATTTCACCATATCTGAGAATCCACAATCAGCAGAAACCAGTTATTCCTAAGAATCCCTACAACTGTTTTAAGGTTTTTGGACAGAGGGAGGCCAGCATGAGTTAAAGATGTTCTCTATCAAGGGCCCGAGTGCCCTTAGACAAGACAAGCCCTAGGTATTTTACCTCCTGCCTACAAAGTTGGGCTTTTGGTTTGGAAATCTTACATCCACAGGTGCCTAGAAAGTTTAGGAGGTCCTGGGTGGCCTGCTGACACTGGGTTTCTGAGTTAGCAGTTAAAAGTAAATCATCCACATATTGAAGAACCAGGGTACCTGGATGTGAAAAAGGACTAAGGTCCTGAGCTAGAGCCTGGCCAAACAGGTGGGGGCTATCTCCAAAGCCCTGGGGTAACACTGTCCAGGTGAGCTGAGAATTCTGGTCTAAAGGATCTTTAAAGGTGAAGAGAAACTGGGAGTCAGGATGTAATGGAACACAGAAAAAGGCATCCTTAAGGTCCAGGACTGTAAACCGTTGTGCCTCTTCTGGTATTTGAGAGAGCAACATGTATGGGTTGGGTACAGCTGGGTATAAAGGAATCACAGCTTCATTAATAAGCCTGAGATCTTGCACCAGCCTCCATTGTCCATTAGGTTCTTGTACTCCTAAAATTGGAGCATTACAAGGGCTATTACAGGACCTCACTAGACCCTGAGCTTTTAAGTCCTTTACAATATCCTGTGGCTCTTTTTTGGCTTCCGGTCTTAGGGGGTATTGTCTTTGGTAAGGAAAAGAGGTGGGATCGTTTAGCCTTATTCTAATTGGCCAGGCATTCTTTGCCCACCCAAATTGTCCCTCCATTGCCCAAACCTTGGGATTAATCCCTTCTTCGAATAATGGGCAGCAGAGAGAGATTTTCTTCCTGATGTTCATATAGACAATGGCTCCTGCTCTGGTTGGCAGGTCCTGCCCTAGTAAGGGAGTGGGACTTTCTGGCATGATGAGGAAGGCATGGGAGAAGAGCACGTCTCCCCAGTTACAGCTTAGGGGCTGGGAGAAATATCAAGAGACTGCTTGTCCTAGGACTCCTCGGATAGTTACAGACTTGGAGGACAGCCGTCCGGGACAGGAAAGCAAAACTGAGAAGTCTGCGCCAGTGTCCAGGAGGAGACTGACCTGGCCCTCTGTGGTTAGCTTTACCCGGGGGTCAGTGAGGGTGGTGCTCAGTGGAGGATGTGCTCAGAGCCCCAGCCACCTGAGGCCCGGAAATTCCTGCATTTGAAACCATGCCCCTTGCGGACCCAAGCTGTGGAGGCAGGCCCGGTTTCGATGAAATAACCTGGAAAAACATCTTAAACAAAGGTAAGGTTTCTTTTGCGGATTTAAGTAGATACCTTCCCCATCGTTAAAGAGTCTCTAGTGATTTCGTCTTTCTCTTCCTGGCGCAGAGATGAAGACACCCTTCCAAATGGTGATTTCCTTTACAGATATGTGTTTCGCTTACGAACATACAACTTTTCAGAGCTACTCCTTTGTCTTCAGTTTCTCAAAATAACCAGCTCAAAATAATCACTATGCCGAAGAGGCGTATTTTGGGGTGACATAGTCTAGTTTTCTACAGTCTTATTTTGGAGTGGTGTGTCCTGAGCCCCATCAGACTCTAACTCTTTGATAGAAACTGGAAAATAGAAAAGTAATTTTTTCCCTGATGTTTCCATTTTTAAAAGATGGCTTTAAGGTTCTTAAGGAAATATTTCTGAGTTATGAGACTGGCAAGAGGCTTATTTAGCTATTATAAAGATTTATATACATTTGCAAAGGATAGAGAAATTCTGAAAGTTAAAGGGAAATGGGGAGAACTCTTCCGTTATTTCCAATTACAAGTACTGAAATAAAAAGTAATACTCTTATTTCTGATTTGTATTTGCCCTTGTGCTCTCTTGCTCCAACTTGGGAAACCATGAGAGGCCAGTCTAGGTTCCTGACTCCCAGAGGGGTTTCCAAGGCTGTCATTGAGGCTGTGTAGCCAGACTTCATTGAGACTGGATCCTAACTGCAATATGAGCAATGTAGTCTCACGCTGTTGCCTGGGCTGGAGTACAGTGGCACGATCTTGGCTCACTGCAATCGTCACCTCATGGGTTCAAGCAATTCTCCTGCCTCAGCCTGCTGAGTAGCTGGGGCTACAGGTGTGTGCCACCATGCCCAGCTAATTTGTTTTTTTTTTTTTTAATTTTTAGTAGAGATGGGGTTTCACCATGTTGGCCAGCCTGGTCTCAAACTCTTCACCTCAGATGATTCACCTGCCTCAGCCTCCCAAAGTACTGAGATTACAGGTGTGAGCCACCATGTCTGGCCACGATTTGTAATTTCAAGCCCCTCTTTGGTTTATTTGGACACCATTAAGCAAAATAACTTTTAGTGTATCTTTTTTAAACCTCTTTCAAAGAGAGATACTTCTGGCTGGGCGCGGTGGCTCACACCTGTAATCCCAGGGGTGGGATTTAGAAGGCCAAGGTGGGTGGATCATGAGGTCAGGAGTTTGGCCAACACGGTGAAACCCCGTCTCTACTAAAAACACAAAAATTAGTTGGGTGTGGTGGTGTGCGCCTGTAGTCCCAGCCACTTGGGAAGCTGAGGCAGTAGAATTGCTTGAACCCAGGAGCCAGAGGTTGTAGTGAGCCGAGATCCCGCCACTGCACTCTAGCCTGGTATCTGGTGACAGAGCGAGACTCTGTCTCAAAAATATATATATATATATATATTAGCTGGGTGTGGTGGTGCATGCCTGTAATCCTAGTTATTCAGGAGGCTGAGGCGGAAGAATCACTTGAACCTGGCAGGTGGAAGAGATCACATCACTACACTCTAGCCTTGGCGACAGAGCAAGACTCTGTCTCAAAAAGAAGAAGAGGAAGAAGAAGAAGAAGAAGAAGAAGAAGAAGAAGAAGAAGAAGAAGAAGAAGAAGAAGAAGAAGAAGAAGAAGAAGAGGAGGAAGAGGAAGAGGAAGAGGAAGAGGAAGAGGAAGAGGAAGAAAAAGAAGCAAAGAGGGATTCTTCTCTGAAGGCTGTTGTCAATGTTTCAGTGCCTCCTGCCAGAGCCCTGCACATGTTCCTGCATCCTAACATGCTCGCTGTGGGCTTTGTCCTGAGAAGACCTGGTTGGTTCAGCAGCTGTGGTACCCATGAAAGAAATCCATCTCTGACCCTCTGGTAAGTGAAATCAAATTTCCCTGCATTTCGATAAGACCCCATATACCAAAACACCGTTGGGGCTCACAATCTGATACCCCAAAATATGCTCATTGACGTACTGAATTGAAGAAACCTCAAGGTCTCTCTGACCTTCCCCACCTGGCCCCCCAAGTCTGTCCCAAAGACAGGATGATGATGATCTGGCCAGACATGGTGTCTCAGGCCTGTAATCCTAGCACTTTGGGAGGCCAAGGTGGGTGGATCACTCGAGGCCAAGAGCTCAATACCAGCCTGGCCAATATGGTGAAACCCCATCTCCACTAAAAAGAAAAAAAAGAAGTTTTTTTTTAATCTGCCTGAGATCCTGAAAGACCCTTTCACAAAATAACATAAAGGTTAATCTCTGTTCCTTGAACCATTCATTCTTTCCAGCAATTCCCATACTAGAATTTCTATTCTCCACCACACCATAACCTGTTTTGCCAGGATGGTGCATAAGTTTCTGAATCCCAATAGGGTGGGGTAATCACTCTGTGATTCATTGTGCGTGCATGTTAATAAATGTGCATGCCTTTTATTCAATCAATCTGCCTTTTGTGAGTTGATTTTTCCATGAAATTTTATTTTATTTTTTTTGAGATGAAGTCTCACTCTGTCACCCAGGCTGGAGTGCAGTGGCGAGAGCTCATTGTAACCTCTGCCTCCCGGGTTCAAGAGATTCTCCTGCCTCAGCCTCACCAGTAGCTGGGACTACAGATACACGTCACCACACCTGGCCAATTTTTTTATTTTTTGAAGATGTAGGGTTTCACTGTGTTGGCCAGGCTGGTCTCAAACTCCTCAAATGAATATTCACACTGAATATTCATGATCTGCCCTCCTTGGCCTCCCACAGTGTTGGGATTAGAGGCCTGAGCCACTGGCCTTCCAGACCTCAGTGAAATTTTAGAGAGGGAGGGGAAGCTTTCCTTAGGCCTTTACAGCACAATGATCAGCTTAGTATCCCTTGTTTTCAATTTCTTTTGTCTTTGCTAAGAATTTAGGTAACCCCTGAAGTACCAGTTGGGCAGCATTCCAAAGAATGTTCAGTGTCCCCTGATGAGGCACTCCAGGCCAGATCCCAATCTCAGCCACATTCTTCACTTAAACTTGACCGGCTGAGAAAGAACAGAACAAAACTGCCTTGGGTCAGAGGCCACTTTTTTATATCAGATGATCTAAGCTGTTCCTGGAAGGAGTTTATCTCCTGGAACAAACACCCTGGGGCCTCCTGGCTGAAGCTGTGCTTTGCTCTGTCCATGCATCCTCCAGAGGCTCTCCAGAGTGGTTTCAGCTGCCCGCTGCGTTCATTCTTTCCATTTGTCTCTGTCTCCCCGCAGAGAAATGCCACGGGGAAGCACATGGCAAGCTGCTATGTTACCTTAACACTGAATGCCCAGCGGGGACCACAAAGCCATGGGAGACACTGATTCGGAAATTAGCTGACAGGGATAGTGGGCTTTTAGCAGAGGAGTACTGGCTTGGCTTTAGAGAGCTTTCTGGGTGGCGCTCTGACTAAGGACATCCAGGTGGTTATGAGTCAGTGTTATTATAATGGCAGCGCTAACTTTTATTGTGTACTGATGTAACTGGTAGCACACTAAGTGCTTCACCTATATAACTTCAGTCTTCCCAAGAATGCTATGAGATTGGACCATTAGTGCTAGGAAGTAGGAGGGCTGGGAGGTTACCTTGCCCAAGGCCACCACACCAATGGTCTGAGCCGGGATTCGCACTCGTCCGCCCGGCTCTAGCATTCATCCCACACTGTTGCTATGCTGCAGAGGATGAATTGGCAACCCATGGGCTGGATTTTGTTTAGTCTGCCAGTGTTTTAAAAGACATTTAAAAATGTGAGCCAATATTTAAGATGCAAGTGATTTCACACATAAACACAAACAAAAGTCTAACATCTCTTAAAGATAGATATGACTGGCAACATTGGGTCCTCCATCCCAAAGGCTCCTGGCGACTGGAGGTAAAGTATTTCTGCTACGTGGGGCATGTGCTCCCAGTTTCTCATAGAACCTAGTATGGCAGGCTGGGTCCATTGCATGCCTGCTGCAGAATTGCCCAGACTTGCATTATGGCCTTCCGTATAAGGATTTTTGGGTGCCATGTGTATCCCTGACCTGTCATGGCCCCGGGAACAGAATTCTGCACTAACACCATAGCCTGGGTTGGTTAGGAACAGAGATCGCAAGTGTAAACTGCTGAGGGTTTGTGGCAGGTAGGAGAGGGCAGGCTAAAGACGTGCCATGGAAAGTGCTGGAAGTGACTACAGAGCTGGGATTGACTCCAGGCTGGTTACATGAGCCACACTGAGACACTTTCCTACTCTGCACCTATAAGAAGGAGAGATTGGAGTTGATGTTGTGAGGTGGGTGTCAGCTCTGAAACTCTAACCTGCCACTGCTTGTTAGTCAATTTTTCACAAGAGAATCTGACTTTGGGGGTGCATCTTCTGGCAGTGGACATTGGGTGCAAATGAATAAGTAAGGAGCAAACGACTCTGGCTCAGGTTCAGAGCGGCTGGAGGGTTACGGACCCAGCCCAGGGAAGAGAGGTGTGGCCCAAAGCACTGAAGCCATTTTGAATGCCAGAGCTTTCCTCCACATTAGTGCAGGGGTCAGTTCAGGGCTTGGCTCTTTATTTAGAAACCGTAATAAGAACTACTTAAAGCGTTCTTTGCCAGAGCAAATGCTTCACCCCAAACAATATCACTGGGAACTATACTAGAGAGAATTGCACAATCTTTCAGTGCATTCAGGGGAACTCACAGGAACTGTATTGTTTCCCACTTTCCTCCTTGCTTTTGAAACTCAAACCTTATCACAACAAAGGGAACCTGTTTCTCCAATTAAAGCAGTCATGAAAATAAATAGCCGCAAAACCGCACTAAAAGAAATAAAAATAAGTCAGTAGATCAGGCAGAGGGCTGAGAAAAACCCTCCATAATACATTTTACTTATCTGCTCTTTTGTACCTCTTCGGTCTCATGATTCCCTCTGGCTGTCACCATCTCTGAGTGTGTATTTCATTGGCTTCTTTGAGCAAGACTTATTTTCTCTCGAGCAGAGGTGGTGTGTGCAACCTGATGTTCCGTTGCTTGTCCGAAAATTAGACCTCAGGCATGACTTCCTGGTATCTCCCTGGAATGAGCAGGTTTGGGGGTGTGGACCCATAAGAAACTCTTCTGAGAGCCAGATACCAACAGAGGCTCTTAGAGACCTCTATGAGAAGGCCAGCTTGACTGAACTGAGTCTACTGGCTTGACTTTACAGAACCTTACCTCTGTATCGGAGGCTAGCTGACATTCCAGCTTGTTCTGGGACAGTGCCTCCTAGAGCAAGGCTTCCCCAACTTTACCGTTAGAATGTCGATTCTGATTCAGAAAGCCTGGAGCGTGGACGAGGAGAGAGTCTGCATTTCTACTAGCCTCCTTGGTGATACTGATGCTCCTAGTCCAGGGACTGCATTTTGCGTTGCAATGTCCTACACCAGTAATTCTCAACGTCTGCTACCAGGACCAGCAGCAAGAGCATCAACTGGGAACTTCTTAGAAATGGAAATTCTTAGGCTCCACCCCAGATCTCCTGAATCGGAGCCCCTGGATGTGTGGCCCAGTAATCTATTTAAACAAACCTTCCAGGTGAGCAAGATACATGTGAGAGGTTTGAGAACCACTGTCTGTGTCATTGTTATGGGTTGAATTGTGTCCTTCCCCTAAAGGATATATATGGAAACTCGATATATTTTAATATATGAAATCCTAATTGCCAGTACCTGTGAATGTAACCTTATTTGGAAATAGGGTATTTGCAGATTTAATCAAATCAAGATGAAATCATTAGGATATACCTTGCCCAATATGACCAGGGTCCTTTAAGACAATCACGTGACATCACACAGACACAGAGGGTAAAGATGGTCCTATGGCAACCGCAGGCAGAGGTTGGAGTGATGCATCTACAAGCTAAGGAATGCCAAAGATGGCCAGAAAAAAACAGCAGCTAGAAAAGGCCAATAAAAGGCTGGGCGCGGTGGCTCACGCCTGTAATCCCAGCACTTTGGGAGGCCGAGGCGGGTGGATCATGAGGTCAAGAGATCGAGACCATCCTGGTCAACATGGTGAAACCCCGTCTCTACTAAAAATACAAAAAATCAGCTGGGCACGGTGGCGCGTGCCTGTAATCCCAGCTACTCAGGAGGCTGAGGCAGGAGAATTGCTTGAACCCAGGAGGCGGAGGTTGCGGTGAGCCGAGATCGCGCCATTGCACTCCAGCCTGGGTAACGAGAGTGAAACTCCGACTCAAAAAAAAAAAAAAAAAAGAAAGAAAGAAAAGGCCAATAAGAAGTCTCACCTGTATGTTTCAGAGGCAACGCCACCCTGCCAACATCTTGATTTCCAAAGTTTAGCCTCCAGAACTGTGAGACAATGAGTCTCTGTCATTCCAAACAGCGTCATTTGTGGTACTTTGCTGCAGCAGCCTTAAGGAGCTGATACAATCATGAAAGGCTTTCCCTGCTCGGAGACAGAAGAGCAGGTACTTACGGGGCCCGGGCGCAGGTATTGAGTGATGGGTAGCAGGAGATAGGAAAAGAGGTGGAAGAAGGCAAGACAGAAAGCAAGAAGCAGCGATGATTTTTGTCCTGAGGTATTTGTGGATTTGCGGGCCTAATAATTTTAAAACATTGGTTGTAAGTTAATGATCAAACGTTTGTTGAATGTTTATTACATGCCAAGATCAGTTTCAGATTCTGGGGATATCACAGTAATCAAGTCCAGTTTCTTTTCCTCAAGAAGCTTGCAGTCAGTAGGGGAAAGACGGGAGTGAACACGCTCTCTCCGTTCGAGGGCAGACGGCACTCTGGCACGCAGGCTATGGGTGCAGGGCAGCCGCAGAGAGCTGCGCTGGTTGTACACCGCACCACACACCGTCTCAGATGTGAATGGTCTCCTCTAGGGTTGTGTGGGGCGAAACTGCTCTGCTGAGCATGACAGTTCCGTTGGGAAGATACAAGAACATTCAATTCAATTCTTTTTATTAATTTATTCAATTTTCAAGGCAGTCTCCTAGGGTCCATACAATTTATTCTTGAAGGTCAAGAAAAGTTCCCTAAGGCAAATAGTATCTAAACTGAGACCTGAAGAGTAAGGAGAAGTTAACCAGGTAAGGGAAGCTGAGGGAGCTTTGAGGAATTGTTAAGTGATTAGAGAAAGAAAACAGCATATGCCAGGCTGAGAGCCAACGGGAGGGTCTGTGAGGTGTGTGCCCAGTCAAGGGCTCTTACCTGATTTGCTAGTCAGACTCTTATCAGGGCCTAGAGCCCCTTAAATACGTTCCATTTTGTAGTAAGAGTTTCTTTGGTTGCTCAAGTATCTCCAAAGTAATTAATGTCTACGGATCTTAGTCATGAAACTGCCTGATGCAATTTTCTTATAATAGAATAATTTAGGCGTCTAATGGAACAGAATATAGTATAACAGCGTAGAAGACATGAGGTGTCAATGCTGTGTTTAAAGTCTAATTGGCTCAGTAACTGTAACTCTAACTTTCTATTTTAGCCAGGGGTCCTGCCCTTCTCCTTCCCATTGAGGGTCAGTTGTGGGGACACCATATTAAAGCTGGCTTGTGTTTTTAATGTACGCATGTAGAGAAGGAACCTGCTCAGTTCTGTTCTTGGAACTAGAACATCAGTCTTCCTTGGATGTTGAGTGTGCATTTCTGACTGGGAAGTTCAAGCTGAGGGGCAGGTGGAGGCCTGGGGTACTGGCTGTAGCGTGGAGGAGGCAGCCACGGCTCCGCCGAGGCAGGCAGGAGCGCAGAGCAAACTGGCCAGACTATTCCAGGTAGCGCAAGCCCGAGAGCATATCGGGTGCGTCTGCTAGTGGTGGGGAACCTGTATGCGTCTGCAACAGCCTCAGTTCTTGCCTCTTCAGAAGAAAGAATGTGGCTAAGGGGCATAAAGCAGAAGGAAAGTCCTGGAAAGTTTTAGAGCCGGAGTGAAAGTTCATTAACAAGCTCCAGAGCAGGGACGAAAGGAAGTAAAATACATTTGGAAGAGGACCAAGCAGGCAACCTTGAGAGATCAAGTGCATGGTCTGACGTCTGACTTGGGTCTTATACACTGTCATGCTTCTGGCTTGCGTCCCTTCTTCCCCGATTCTTCCGTTGGGTGGGCTGTCTGCATTGGCAGTGTGTTTACGGGAGTTGTACGCATGCTCACTTGAGGCAGTCTTCCCTTACCGGCCGAAAGTTTCCAGAGGGTCACATACCAGTTAAACTCCGCCATTTTGCCTCTTAGCGCACATGCTGAGCCCACGGCCCAACTCTTGAGATCTTATCAGGAAGATCTCATCACGTTTCAGTGTTTTCTATTTACTGGGAGACTGCCGTTCCCTGGCGCCAGCTGTGCCCAATTATTATTTTAGAGCGATCGTTAACAAACCACCTGACCATCACCTGACATTCCAGGTGTGGGGAGGGGCCCTGCTCACATCTGCCTGACTATCTACTGGGACCCTTCTCCGGCAGCAGCAGCTGATACCACTCAGGTGAGACCAGGTTGCACTGAGCACGGGGTCTCCAGGCTGGGGCGGGGTGATAGTGGAGCTTCGGGGGAGGCCCAGAGGGCAACACCACACCTGGAGAGCAAAGAGGCTGCTCCTAGTCCCATTTCTCATCTTGGGACTTGAGGGATGAACTAAGGACTGGCTGTTTATTTACAAGCTGAAACTGCTCGGGCAAAATTATAACTGAGGAAATTATGACAGTGAAAGAAATCAGATCTAACCGACTCCATCTTGCTTCTCATTTTAAGCTGTCCTTGTTCATTCCTGGGCATAAGCTTAACTAACTTTGGGAAGGAATTCAGTTCATAATTTGACTTTGAAACAAAATTGATAACAGCCCTTTCGCAGAAAGACCCCCTTTTTGCCTGGGAACCAGTCTGCCTTTGCAGGACTAACTAGCTACAAGATTAGAAATTATAGTTTAGGGGTAATTTGCAGCCTCTGGCTCCAAGAGTCTGAGCCTCCCCGGATTGTAAAACATAAGATCCGTGCTTGAGATATTTTGCAGACCCCGCACTTGATGGATCAGCTGACACCACCCAGACCAGTAATCTGGCTCAACCAGTTCAGTCATCCCACCCAGGAACAGAAAACAGCAAGGAAAACTCACTTCGACCCCCTATGAGTCCATCTCCAACCTGACCAATCAGCACTCCCCACTTCCCAAGCTTCCACCTGCCAAATTTTCTTTAAAAACTCTGATCCCTGAATGCTTGGGGAGACTGATCTGAGTAATAATAAAACGCCGGTCTCCCACACAGCTGGCCCTGTGTGAATTACTCTTTCTCCATTGCAATTCCCCTGTCTTGATAAATCGGCTCTGTGTAGTCAGTGGCAAGGTGAATCCTTTGGTTAATTACAAAGCCTCCAATTCCTTTAGGGCCAACAATTGAAATTTCTTCCTAAAGTCAGAAATTCCAGAAGTGGAAATTTTAAAAATCCCGCCGACTCCTGTCTAGTTCAAAATTCTATACAATGCCTCTCTATATAAATTTGGTGTATGAGAGATCAAAGCTCTAGTATCTATCTGTCCTTCTCTTTTCATTTGTCTCCTTCTCTGTCTTCTATATTAAAATACCAGCTGGGCATGGTGGCTCATGCCTGTAATCCCAGCACTTTGAGAGGCTGAGACAGGCAGTTCATGAGGTTAGGAGTTTGAGACTAGCCTGGCCAACATAGTGAAACCCCAACTCTACTAAAAATACGAAAATTAGCTGCGCATGATGGCACACACCTGTAGTCCCAGCTACTCAGGAGGCTGAAGCAGGGGAATAGCTTGAGCCTGGGAGGCAGAGGTTGTGATGAGCTGAGATCATGTCACTGCACTTCAGCCTGGTCAACAGAGAGAGACTCCGTCTTAAAAAATAAAATAAAATAAAACATCAATATATAGCTGAGCAAATGGTCAGTAAGGTAGCGACCATATTTCCCAGACTTTGTTATAGCTAAGAGGGGAACGTGACCCAATTCTTGCTATTGGAATGTGAGCAGAAGTAATGTGAAGAACATCAGGGCCACATTCTTTATAGATAAAAGGGCTTGTGTTGTGCTCCACTGTCCATTCTCTATTGTGTGGGAAAGAGCAGCAACAGCAGCAGCCACCTTAGACCACATGGGTGCCACCACTGAGGGTGACAGAGCTGCCCCAGTACCTTGGGATGATCTTAGGGAACAGCATTGCCTGTCCGCTCTGGACTTCTAGACTCTCTATGGACCCTTCCCAGAGGGAGCATTCAACTTCTGTCTCACTGTATTTTGGGATTTCTTTGCCAGAGCAGTTAAACTTATCTCCTAACTCATGTATCCAGGCTCTGCCTTTTGGCATGTCTTTAGCTTAACGAAGGACCTTTGAAGCACTTATCCACTTTGTCATAATCTGTACATAGTTTCAGTGGGAGGTTTCTCTTGAGTGATTTTTTTCAGTGTAAATATTATCGTGATCCCCATCTGGCTCTCATTTCTTTTAACTCATCTCCCCTCATGCTCATTCTTACTGTACAGAATCTCTACATATTTTGAGAACTGAAGTCATGGAGTCCTGGGTTTTCTTGGCTGGTCACAATGCTTTGGGGAGAGTGAGCTAGGAGAGAAAGGGGTTGTGAATGAGATTCTAATATGAAGATGAAAACCTTAGTTACCCGGAGTCACAGCTCTCCATTAATGTGAATGTTTTCACCGCACCTTGAGAAAGAAGGAAACTATGATCAAATAAGCTGTTATTAGAGATCCATTAAAAAAACCGATCCATTCAAAAAACCAATCCATTCAAAAAGCCTGTGTCAGAGTTTCAGCCCCATTGGCTACCCTTCCAAGGTGACATCCACAATTCTCTGTGATAAAGTAAGAATTTGTCATAGTAGCTCTGAGTTCATCTTTTCAAAATCAGAGAGTCTCTGCTTTGTCAAAGCATTTTATTTGAGGGGACAAATGGATGGCAATGCTTATTAAATAATACATCCTAAAGAAATACTATACAAATGTTCAAAGGTACATGTATAAGGATATTTCTTGTACTATTACTTGCATTGGCAGAAAAAAAAAGTGCAAACTTCCTAATAGCCATCAGGATGAGGAAGATTAATAACGTATAGTTTGTCTTATTACAGAAAACAAAGCACCCTGTTTTGTTATGTCTCTATCTACTGACTTGCAAAACTGCCCCCAAAATACTGTTAGCAGAATGATTCTATTTTTTGATAAAAATAGACAATAGATATTTATGTATATATTTTCATATACCTAGAAAAGTAGTCTGGAAGGATATGCACAAAATTATTAATAATGATTACCTCTGGGGAGTAGAATTAAGAGAGATGGAGTAGACTTTCATATTTTACTCTATATACTTCTATATTGCTTGAATTTTTTATGATGGTGGGAATTCATGATGAGCCAGAGATCATAATTATTCTGCTCACTGCTCTCTCATGCATAGAATAGAGGAGGTGATCAATAATCAAAGTAACAGTTATGTAGCACCTACCGTGTGCTAGGTCGGCACCTTCCTATGGACTTTATATAAGTTAATCTAATTTTCATATATATGAGATAAGTACTACTACTATCTCCGACTTAAAGATGAGGAGACAGAGCATAGAGTAAGCAGTCTGTGCAAGGTAACAAAGTGTTGGAGCTGAGATTGAATGCAGGCAGATTGGCTCCAGCGACTGATTTTAACCACTATCGTATGTCATGTTGATTAATTGATAGAATGAACAAATGAATGAATGAATAAATGAATGATAAAAAATTAGTTTTCCAGCTAAGTCTTTCATAAGTAGAAGAATCAATAAGCCAGGAAAGCTCATTCCCAGAGCATTCTACTTAATCAAGGTATTACAATTTGTCTTTCATTGCAAGGTAATGGGCTATTTATACTTAGAGGCTTCCAAATGCTGGAAAGACACTGATGTTAACTGTTGTTGATGAGTAACCGGGAGAAGCTGAACATTTTAATTTAAACTAAGTGAAAGAATTAATTGCCAGCAAATTAAAAGGCTTCATCTGTTGTTCCTCTGCCTTCCACCTGGAACAATAACAAGGGCATCATGAGCACAGGCATGACGGCCTGGCTTTTCCTTTCCAAGCTGTCTGGTTTTCCAGCTTGTGAAATTGTCTTCTCTGTGCTTATATCTGGTAACTTGGAAATGTAGGACAGAATTCTGTAGTCCGGAATTCTCTCTATGCCTTAAGTGACCAATGAGACTCCTCCCTCAAGGAAAATGGCTAAAGAGTAGACCATGCAGCTGGGCACAGTGGCTCACGCATGTAATCTCAGCACTTCAGGAGGCTGAGGTGGGCAGATCATGAGGTCAGGAGATCGAGACCATCCTGGCTAACACAGTGAAACCCTGTCTCCATTAAAAATACAGAAAATTGGCCAGGCGTGGGGGCACACACCTATAGTCCCAGCTACTTGGAAGGCTGATGCAGGAGAATCACTTGAACCCAGGAGGCGGAGGTTGCAGTGAGCCAAGATCATGCCACTGCACTCCAGCCTGGGTAACAGAGCGAGACTACATCTCAAAAAAAAAAAAAAAAAAAAAAATAGAATAGACCATGCTCTTGGAGCAGAGGAACTAGCTTTTATCTTGTTAGTATTCTCAGCATCTGGCAGTACCTGGCATATAGTAGGAGCTTTACATAGCATATGATTTTTATGGTTTAGAGAAAGGAGTGAGAAAAATAAATCATAGGCTGGGTGCAGTGGCTCATGTCTGTAATCTCAGCACTTGGGAGGCTGAGGTGGACAGATCACTTGAGGTCAGACGTTTGAGACCAGCCTAGCCCACATGTTGAAAAGCCATCTCTACTAAAAATACAAAAAAATTAGCCATGTGTGGTGATGCATGCCTGTAATTCCAGCTGCTCAAAAGGCTGAAGCAGAAGAATTGCTTGAACCTGAGAGGTGGAGGTCTCAGTGAGCCGAGTTCACACCACTGTACTCCAGTCTGGGTAACAGAGCGAGACTCCGTCTCTATAAAAATTAATAAAGGAATAAAAAGGAAAATAAAGCATACTCCTTGGTTAAAGTAGTGTTTTCTAAATATAAAAATACTTATACTTTCTAAGTATAAAAAATTCATTTAGCACCTACTATGTGCAAAACACTGTGGGAGATAAAAGTGAATACAAAATGTTCCCAGTCTTTAGCTTATACTAGAGTGTGAGAGATATACTCTCACACTCAATTCAAGTGATTCTTCTGCCTCCACCTCCTGAGTAGCTGGGATTACAGGTGTCTGCCACCATGCGTCATCATTCACCCACCTTGGCCTCCGAGAGTGCTGGGATTACAGGCGTAAGACAGGGTGCTCGGCCTCGGAGCCACCATGCCCAGCCTCAATAATCTTTTTATGTTTAGGGTTAAACAGGCTCTTAGAATCCATCCTGGTAACCTAACCATAGAGTCTCGAGGGTTTGGGCAAATGCATTCTGATTTCCTACCAATAGATGAACTTTTGAAACACTCTCTTTCTGGACACACTAAACAACTGAATAATGTTCCCCCTTTTCCTCACTTAGTCCCATTGACCTTGCAAATGGCTCTTGGTCCTGTGGCTTCTGTCCTGGAAATACAGAAGAAATTACAATTATACATACCACTTGCTAAATTACACTTGAAACCTCACAGTAGTGGCATTTCTTACAAAGTAAGAAAACCCAGAAATGAAACTGTACAATAATAAAGCATTTAAGATAATTTTTGGAAATTTTCTTCCTGAGATTTGTTGCCGTTATGTTCTATTCATCTGTGCAAAGGCAATATACTTCTCATGCAATTCACCTGAAACCTGTGCTGTTGTTCTCATTTGCGCAGAAGTCATAAACTCACAAGGTTGGAAGAGCCCCTGGTGATCATCTGGTTAAATGCCCTCGTTTCCCCTACAAAAGCAATGAAATTGCTTTAGTTTTATCTTTGTCATAACTTTGATATGCCACAAATATTCTGAATGCTTCCCGTGGGTTACAATTGTAGCCTATTGGGTTCTATGTTGAACCAGCTTTGTTTATAGAATTGTAGGAAGAATTAATACATAGAATCTCTTTGGATAATACAGGACAAAAAACAACGTCAGAATCAATTTTATAAAATGAAGTATTCTGGAAATAAAAGAGAACAGACTCAAAATTTTAAATTAAAACTCTGTATGCAGAAAGAATAAATAGGAGAAGTACTCCTATTGTTATTATTTAAATTCAGCAGGAATGAATGGCTTAACTAGTGGCTTAACTCCCAGGCTCCTTGGTAATTTGGAGGCACACTTAATCTTGCATTTAACTTGTTTAGAAACTAGCTTAGTAACTTGAGCAAACAGAAGCCTCTTTCTCTGTAGTTAGAGATATCTTTGTCCAAAAACTTGTTCATTTGTTTTTTTCATGACTGGGAATTTTTTTATGACACGGGAAAGCTCTGAGCAGGGGCAGCTGGTAGCACAAAGGGTTGCTTTTGGAGGGTATTTCATGATACAGAAGGATTACAGATACTTCTATCTAAAAAGGGAGAGTGGAGTCTTCATCGGGTGATGGAGAAGATGAGGAAATCGAGTAAAGTGGCAGAAAAGCAGACTTCTTCTATACATGTATGCAGACAGAAAGAAAACTGAAAATCCAGAATAGCATCTGGATCACATGTATTAATTTACTCTTCAACCAGATCAGTTCCACCTTCATCTAAATTACATATTTAGATTCCTTGTAACATTTTGTTTTTAAAGAGTTATACTGAGGGGTATTCAAAACGGCTGGAAAACCATTGATCTGTTTCAATTCCCTCGATTTAAATCAATTAAACAGACATTAATTAAGCACCTGCTATACTTTGTGAAGTATCCTGGTTTCTAGGGATATAAAAATGAATGACTCTTTAGGAGTTTATCATCTTGTGGGAAAAACAGACTCATTAATCATCACAACAGAGATGATAAGAGCTATGGGAACAGAGATGAAGGAACAATTAATTCAGCCTGAGAGAGCCAAATAAAGATATAAACAGGCAACATTTGAGTTGGGCCTTTAAATATGTTGGAAGTCTGTCAGGTGGACAAATAGGATAAGAGCACTGGAGGGTAAATACAGTTGGCATGCCTGAGGTTCCAGGCTTGTGAGGGTGGTGTGTCTGCTGGAGATGTTTAGGAGGGGACGCTGGGGGTTGGCTCAGTGAGCACCATACCATGTTAAGTGGTCACCAGCTGCCAATGTTATTGTTTTAGGAAAAGGGATGAAAGGATCAGATCTATGCTCTAAATAGGTAAACTTGGAAACAACATGGCAGATACAAGATGGGGGAGAGCCCCCTTGGGAGGCTTTAAAAGACTCTAAGTGGAAGAGGGTGGGAGACTGCACTCTGTACATCTGGATGGGAAAGAACAGATGCAAGAAATATTTGGAGGTAGAATTGGTTGTACTGGGTGATAAACTGAGCATGACGGATAAGAAAGAATAGCCAAAAGGACTCCTAGAATTCTTTCTTGGAAAGGGTGTGGGTAAATATTGGTCTTATTACTCTGTCTGCAAAAGACAAAACTCAGCTTGGGCAAAATGATAAATATATTATCCTCAGAATCTAAGTTTAGGTTAAGAAAACAAATTGGAGATGCAGCTGGGCATCTAGAATGAGAGAACAAATGCAATCTAAATTCCTTCTTCCTCTTGCCTGCCCTCTCGCCTACTCAAAACCCTCATTTCTGCTTCTTTCTATTAGTTTCCCTCCCATCTCTGCTTTTTTTTTTAAAAAAAAAAAGCTCTGTTGAAGTATTATTGAATTAAAATGACAAAATAAACTGTGCATATTTAAAGTGTACAATTTTCCGGGCGTGGTGGCTAACACCTATAATCCCAGCACTTTGGGAGGCCTAGGCGGGTGGATGACAAGGTCAAGAGATCGAGACCATCCTGGTCAAGAAGGTGAAACCCCGTCTCTACTAAAAATACAAAAATTAGCTGGGCATGGTGGTGCGAGCCTGTAGTCCCAGCTACTCGGGAGGCTGAGGCAGGAGAATTGCTTGAACCCAGGAGGCGGAGGTTGCGGTGAGCCGAGATCGTGCCATTGCACTCCAGCCTGGGTAACAACAGTGAAACTCTGTCTCAAAATAATAATAATAATAATAAAGTGTACAATTTTGTAAGTTTTGAAATACGCACACACCCATGAAACTGTCATGATATCCATCACCCCATAATCTCCTCTACCTCTCTTTGCAATTTCTCCCTCCCACCTCAGTTCACCTCTCCTCTCCTCCCTTTCCAGCAGTGACTGATCTGATTTCCGTCATTATGAATTGGTTTCTATTTTCAAGGGTTTTATGTAAATGGAATCATTTAGTAGGTACTTGTTTTTGCATGATTTCACTCAGATTGATTCATGCTGTTCTGTGTATCTGTAGTTCATTCCTTTTCATTGCTGAGTAGTATTCTATTATCTCTGCTTTGTTCTCCATGTTGTTTTATTCTTTCTCTGCTCCGTGACTATTTCATGCAGAAAAAAATCTGGCTCATGGAAGTTCCAAGGTTTACATTTTATGATTACCGCAACCAAGAACTGCTTGATTATCTTTCTGGTCTCAAGGTCAGAAATTCCCGGACAGGTTTTTGATTGGCTCTCTGTTCAGTCAGAACATCAACCCCGGACCACATATCTATGGCTGGATAGGCAAGGCTACATGGAGAACATGGCAAAAACATGAGAATCATCTGGATGTTTCCAGCCTTCAGATCACACAGGAGCACCTTTCTGACCTTTTTCCTGGCCATTCCCGCCTCAGATTCACACTGAAATTATGAAAAGTAAATATTCCTGTGGAAGGCTTCAGTTTAGTATTATTTTCATTTCCTAAATTTCTCTGTCCTTTAGGATATATTTCTGTTTTGGCTGATAGCTCAGTGATTTACACAGCTTCAAATAGTCTGCTATTTGACAGATCAGTAAAACAGAATCAAAATTTCAGAAATAGGTTCAAATACATAAAGAGATTTATGATACAGTTGCCATCTCAAATCAGTGAAGAAAATAATAGACTATTCAATATATCGCGTTGGAACAACTCTGGATCCGTTGGGAAGAAACAAAGTTGGATTTATGCCTGATGCGTTATACCAGGATCCATTCCAAATGAATCGAATATTATACGTAATAAGTAAGTCCTCAAAGGAACATTCCTGTACAAATTCAGAGCAGGCAAGACCTTTCTATGAGAGAGAAAATCTAGAAGGCATAAAGGAAAAGATTTTAAAAATTAAATTTCATAAAAATCAAAATCTTCGCTTGGCTAAAACTACTTGAGCAATGTCTAAGGACAAACGGGAACAAGTTGTTTGCAACTCATTTCACAGACAAGGTTTAATGTTCTTAATATTTTAAGCACTCCTAAGGGCCAATAATAAAAGACCAATTATCCAAAAGAAAATTGGGCAAAGAATATAGAGACAGTTCAAAGAAAAAATAAATATATACAGCTTTTAAATATATGAATGTCAACGTTACTCATATTACTCAAACTCCAATGAGATACCATCTTCACTATCAAATTAGTAAAATTAAAGTGTAATAATGCACACCACCATCATGGAGAAGGAAATAGGCACTATCCTACTGTTGCAAATGTCACCTGGTGTCTCATGTAGGTGGGCAACTTAGCAACAACCATCAAAATTGGTTATTCAAGGCTGGGTGTGGTGGCTTACACCTATAATCCCAGCACTTTGGGAGGCTGAGGCAGGCAGGTTGCTTGAGTTCAGGAGTTTGAGACCAGTTTGGGAAGCACGGTGAAACTTTGTCTCTACAAAAAATACAAAAAAATGGCCAGGCGTGGTGGCATGCACCTACAGTTCTATGTAATTTCAGGGCTGAGGCTGGAGGATCACTTGAGCCCAGGAGGTCAAGGCTGCAGTGAGCTGTGATCACATCACTGCACTCCAGGCTATGTGACAAAGTGAAACTCTGTCTAAAGAAAAGAAAAGTAGTTATTCAATACAATAAATACTGGTTACTGTAGCAAGAAATTTGACAAGAACCTAAATGTCCACCAATAGGGTATTTATTAAATATATTATGGTATATCCATATAATGGAATATTGGGTAGTTGTATTAATATAAAGGGAATGAGGGTGCTTTTTATGAACTGATATTGAAAGATTGCCAAGATGAATTATAAAGTGGAAAAAAATAAAATGCAGAAGAATATGCATAGTTTTCTAATTTGTTTGAAAGGAAGAGATTGAATTGTAAATTTGTATTTGCTTGTATACGAATGTAAAATCTCTAGAAGAATTCAAGGAAAACATTGAGAGTTCACTGGTTTGCAGAGATGACGTAGGATCTGCATCTGGTATGCAGGACAGGGGTGAAAAAAAGAAATGTATGTATGTAAGTTTATTTAATTTTAAGTCATATAAACATTGTATCTGTAAGGCCGGTTGCCTCACCAGGGGCCAAATGGAAACACCCATTCCTCTCCATACCTGAAAACTACGTCATCATTCTGAGTGCATTACTCGGCATCTGGCCTCTCCATGCGGGCTCCCCACACCCATTTCCGCATTCCAATCTCAGTCCTGCACTCATCAGCAAACTAAGCACTCAGCCCCGCCGAAATTTAAATATCCCACCGAGATCTGCTCTATGGCAGCTTGCCCTGTACGTCCTCAGCCAGCCCACTTGCCAGCAGCCCCACCTGGCTGCCAATGGCGGCTCACCTTGTCCGTGCCCAGTCCCTTCATAACCAATGAGACTACCCCCGCTTTGTTTCCCCCACAGACAATCAACTACCTCCACTCCCTATACAACCCCATGCCCTAGGAAGAGAAGCGCGACTTCTCTGGCCCCTTTCCCAGACCATAGAACCTCGCCCGGGAGCTGAATAAATTGGCTTTTACTTTTTTACTCCGGTCTCCTTTTCCTCATTTAACTCGGCAATAAACCTTACAGTATCTACTTTTAAAATTAAATTTTTTAAAAAAAATTATTCTTTGTCTTAAATCAAATTAAGCCCCCCCTTTTTCCCTAAGCTTTGGTTCAAAGTAAGCTTAACTTCTAGATTTACCTTAGACCAGCAAACCAGTATGTTTTCTTTAGGATTTAGCTTCATGATTTTGGCTTAAGTCCCTGACCCTACATATCTATGTCACACCAAAACACACATTGACATGCACACTGCAGAGAGCACTGTACATAGGCATGCATAGGCACTCATTGAGAATCATGCATATATAAAACAATAACAGAGCAGAGTGAGTAGATATTTGCATAGAAGATGTGAAAGGAAAATAAATATTGGGACCCCCAAATCACTGAGCTAAAGAGAAAAGTCAAGCTGGGAACTGCTTAGGGCAAACCTGCCTCCCATTCAATTCAAAGTCATCCCTCTGCTCACTGAGATAAATGCATAGCTGATTGCTTCCTTTGGAAAGGCTCATCAGAAACTCAAAAGATTAAACCTTTGTCTTCATCCACCTCTAATCAGGAAGCCCCCTCCCTACTTGTCCCGCCTTTCCATACTGAGTCACCATGCATCGTACATATATTGATTGATGTATCACATCTTCCTAAAATGTATAAAACCAAGCTGTGCCCTGGCCACCCGGGGCAGACATTGTCAGGACTTCTTGAGGCTGTGTCACAGGTGCGCGCCCTTAACTTTGGCAAAGTTAACTTCCTAAATTGACTGAGACCTGTCTCAGTTATTAAGGGTTCACAAGGAAGAAGGTAGGGTCTGAGTAAGTGCAATTTTGGAGGTAACTGGAGGGAAAAAAGAGAAAATGAATAGGGGGAATGGAGGATAGAATCAATAGAAACAGAATGTAGTTCTTTTTTTTTTTTTTTTTTGAGACGGAGTTTCGCTGTTGTTTTCCAGACTGGAGTGCAATGGCACGATCTCAGCTCACCGCAACTTCCGCCTCCTGGGTTTAAGCAATTCTCCTGCCTCGGCCTCCCGAGTAGCTGGGACTACAGGTGTGCGCCACCATGCCCAGCTAATTTTTGTATTTTTAGTAGAGATGGGGTTTCACCTTGTTGACTAGGATGGTCTCGATCTCTTGACCTCATCATCCACCCGCCTCGGCCTCCCAAAGTGCTGGGATTATAGACATGAGCCACCGTGCCCAGCCTGTTCTTTTATGTCTCTTGCTGCAAATGCTACATGTGCCTGTAAGGAGACCATTGTCTCTGGTTTAGCAGGAGACCCCAGAGCTGAATCATGCGTCCTACAGTGTCATGGGTGCTGATCCAAGAGATGTGAGCTGGCCCCACTTCTGTGACTCCCTGTATTTTTTTTAATTTAGGGCATGGACAGCAGAGCTCTGAGGACAGCCAAGAGCTCTCTGGGCACATCAAGGCCCATTGTAAGTCCCTACTCGCTTTCATTCCTGACAGTGAGAAGGGAGACTGGTAGAGAATGCCTACTTAGTGTTCTCATTTAGGGAAGTGACAGAATGTCTGTGTCACTGTGCCAGATTCAAACAGAGCCGTTCCTCCGAGGGAAAGGATTGCTGGCTTTAAGGCCTCTGGGACTCGAATCTGCATTTTTGGCTCAGGTACAGGGTGTGTCTTCTGGAAGCCTCCAGCTCATTTCCTGAGACTCTTTCTGTGTCAGCCTGTTTCGTATTACTCTAAAGGAACACCTGAGAATGGATAATTCATAAAGAAAAGAGGTTTATGGCTGGGCACGGTGGCTCACACCTGTAATCCCAGGTGGGGATTACACTTTGGGAGGCCGAGGTGGGCAGATCACAAGGTCAAGAGATCGAGACCATCCTGGCCAACATGGGGAAACCCCATCTCTACTAAAAAATGCAAAAATTACCTGGGTGTGGTGGCGTGCACCTGTAGTCCCAGCTACTCGGGAGGCTAAGGCAGGAGAATTGCTTGAACCCAGGAGGTGGAGACTGCAGTGAGCTGAGATTACGCCACTGCACTCCAGCCTGGCACCTGGTGACAGAGCAAGACTCGGTCTCAAAAAAAAAAAAAAAAAGAAAGAAAGAAAAGAAAAGAGGTTTATTTGGCTCACAGTTCTGCAGGCTGTACAAGCATAGCATTGGCATTGGCTCAGCTTCTGGTGGGGCCTCAGGAAGGTTTCCTCATGGCAGAAGGCAAAGTGGGAGCAGGTACATCACATGGCAAGAGAGGCAGGAGGCCCCAGACTCTTTCTAACAACCGGATCTCATGACCTAGTAGAGTAAGAACTCCCTAATTACTGTGAGGACAGCAGCAAGCCATTCATGAGGGAACTGCCGCCGTGACCCAAACACCTCCCACTAGGTCCCTCCTGTTAACATGGAAATCACATTTCAACATGAGACTTGGAGGGAACAAACATCCAGACTATATCAACTCCCTTATGTCATCACTGGAAAATGTGCTCAGGCAAGGGCTCCACGTGCGCTACAGTTTGATCTCTGTCCTGCTCTGGAAGGCTTCCAGCTCCGAGTGTTAGGCTCTTCAGAACAGACCTCTTAGGAGAATAAACAGAATGACGGACAATTGCTAATATTTGTTGAACACTTACTATATACTAAGCAACTTATGTACATTATTCAATTTAACATTCATAACTGCTTTATACAATTTACGTGCTTGTAATCATAACAGACTTATTACGGCTACATAAACTATATACTTTACATACTTGTAACCACAATAGGTTCATTGCCCAATGCGTAGCAAGTCAATATGCCAAGACGCCAGACAGCAGGAGAGAAAGAGGTTTAATTGCAAGGCTGCTGACTGAGGAGACAGAAGGAAACCTCAAATTCATCCCCCTGGGGAGTCTGGGATTAGGGTTTGTAAGGGTTTTGGAGTGGGCCAAAGTGTGGAGATTGCTGATTGGTTGAAGAGTACAGGGGGACGTCATGAGCAGGAAGATAAACTGTATTCCAATGCTGACTGGGTTCCTCTGTCGGGGTCTTCAAACTGGTTGGCGTCAGCTGTTCAACTAGAATTCAGGATCTGCTTAAGCAATTCTTTTTTTTTTTTTTTTTTTTTTTGAGACAGAATTTCGCTCTTGTTACCCAGGCTGGAGTGCAATGGCGCGATCTCGGCTCACCGCAACCTCCGCCTCCTGGGTTCAGGCAATTCTGCCTCAGCCTCCTGAGTAGTTGGGATTACAGGCACGCGCCACCATGCCCAGCTAATTTTTTGTATTTTTAGTAGAGACGGATTTTCACCATGTTGACCAGGATGTTCTCGATCTCTTGACCTCGTGATCCACCTACCTCAGCCTCCCAAAGTGCTGGGATTACAGGCTTGAGCCACCACGCCCAGCAGCAATTCTTTTTTTTTTGAGACAAAGTCTCACTCTGTCGTCCAGGCTGGAGTGCAATGGCACACCATCTTGGCTCACTGCAACCTCTGCCTCCCAGGTTCAGGCAGTTCTCCTGCCTCAGCCTCCTGAGTAGCTGGGATTGCAGGCATGTGTCACTAGGCCCAGATAATTTTTGTATTTTTAGTAGAGATGAGGTTTCACCATGTTGGTCAGGCTGGTCTTGAACTCCTGCCCTCGTGATCCACCCACCTCGGCCTCCCAAAGTGCTGGGATTATAGGCGTGAGCCACCGCATCTGACCTGCTTAAGCAATTCTTAAACAAAAGCTATATTATTCTAATGTGAGATATTTTATCTATCTTAAACAAAAGCCTTATGATACTAACACTAGAAACCCTATCTATAGGAACAATGGAAAGGCAAGTGGTCAGTATCTAGTGCTCCCTGAATTTTGGTTGCAAAAAAGTGAAAGTTCGGCCTGATTAATGCTTAATTATAACTGTATTTCTGTCCAGAATTAAGTTTCTGCCCTCGTGTTAGCCCTGTGAGGACAGCTTCATGCTGTTATCATCCCATCTTGCAGATGAAGTAACTGCAGCTTAAAAGTTGACCAACTTGGCCATGTTTGCAAAGTTGGTGAGAAGTGAACCAGTATCTAAGCTCAGACCTGTACGATCCCAGCACAATGCTTCACCCCAGAACACACAAGAAAACACGTTCAAACTCAGGTCCTACATGCATTACTTCTTGTTGTGATAGCTGTTGCTGTTCATGGCTAGCAGTTGTTGAGTAGTTAGGATGTGCAGCACGTTTTACATATATCGTCTCAATTAACCTCAACACTAACCCTTTGAATATATTACTGCCCATATAAGGTGTTTTGGTTTGTTTGTTTTCTCAGAGTGACATAACTGATGAGTTTTGAATCCTGGCAATCTGACACCTGCTCTTCTCACCCGTACATTACACTGTCTTTCCAAAGACTTAAAGATTCATGAAAAATATATGATGAGGTGTTACTGTTTCTAAAGAGAAACAAATGGAATCACAACATTCCCATTCTGTGTGAGCTCAGAACTTTTTTTTTTTTTTTTTTTTGAGACGGAGTTTCACTCATTACCCAAGCTGGAGTGCAATGGCACAATCTTGGCTCACCGCAACCTCCGCCTCCTGGGTTCTGGCAATTCTCCTGCCTCGGCCTCCTGAGTAGCTGGGATTACAGGCTTGAGCCACCGTGCCCGGCCAGAGCTCAGAACTTTAATGCTTGTGCGGCTCCACTTTGAGTCAGACACAGTGTGAGTGCTACAAATTTTGTCCAAGTACCTTTCTCACTCCACCCTGGTTTTGTGTTTCAGTGTTCTATGCCCTTTTTATGAAGACCATGAATGATCAGGGAGCCAGCACTATTGTTCATTTAACACTGCTCTCCTTTCCTCCTCCCCCAAAAACTTTATTCATCAAACAGGCAGATATGTCTTTTTCCTATGGAATTTTCTTCTGCCTTCTCTCTCATGGAGGGGTGCTTACCTGCCGACCTACCCTCAACTCAGCTGTGCATGGGTAAACCAACCCCCACTCTGCCAGGAAATCACATTAATTGTCCTCTGGAAGAGTTCTATTTGTTCCTCTACAACACAAAAATACATTTTAGACATGTATACAAATTCCACATGCCCACAAAATTACTCCTGAGTTGCACTTTAAGATTGAGAGAGGCCAAGCTCAGTGGCTCACGCCTGTAATCCCAGCACTTTAGGAGGCTGAGGCAGGCAGATCACAAAGTCAGGAGTTTGAGACCAGCCTGGCCAACATAGTGAAACCCCATCTCTACTAAAAATACAAAAATTAGCCAGGCATGGTGGCGGGCACCTGTAATCCCAGCTACTCGGGAGGATGAGGCAGGAAAAAATCACTTGAACCCGGATAGCAGAGATTGCAGTGAGCCAAGATTGTGCCACTGCACTCCAGCCTGGGTGTCAGAGTGAGACTCTGTTTAAAAAAAAAAAAAGATTATTAAGCTGGACATGGTGGTGCATGCCTCTAGTCGCAGCTACTTGGGGAGGTTGAGGCAGGAGGATCCCTTGAGTCTCCTCCTGGGCTACAGTGCTGTGTGCTGATCAGGTGCCTGCTTTAGGTTCATCATCAATATAGTGACTTTCCAGGGAATGGGAGACCATCAGGTTGCCTAAGGAGGGGTGAACTAGCCCAGTTTAAAAACGGAATAATTCAAAACTCCTGTGCTGATCAATAGTGGAATCACGCCTGTGAATAGCCACTATACTTTTGCCTGGGCAACATAGCAAGACCCCATTTCAATAAATAAATAGGATCCTTTAAATTTTTATTTTGAAATATTTAGGCTCGTTTATAGCATCTTTTTCTTGGGAAAAAAAATCCACAGTCCCAGCTATAAAGCCGTAGACACATCTCCCCCAGCCCAGAAGTAGGGACAGGCTTGCAGTGGTGAAGACAGTTTATGGGCAGAGATCGGGGTAGGTGGTCAAATCCACTCCATACACCCAAGCTTTGTATCTGCCTAAGAGAAGGCAAAATTGCTGCAAACTGATGAACAAGGAAAAGTTACCTTGAAGAGTGGAGTTTTCAGCGTCAACTCTCCCCCTTGCTGTATTTAAATTCTGTTACAAGCAGTATTCGCAAAGGGCTGCTTGTCTTTGCATTCATTTTGAATCCTGTTTTGTGACCATGATTGAGGACTCAAAGGTTTTTTCTGTCCTTTGTCATGCTTAGTAAATGGTTTTATGTTCCTTGATTATGATAAATTTGTTTTTGAAATTCATTGCAAGATCTAAATTGATCACTATCACAAATGGATGTCAGTGCTTAGCTGTCAGTGTTTTAGCAGAAATGAATGAACAAAATTTTTTGAATTACTATCTTGTGAGTTTCATTTTTAACTACTGGGAGAGAAAAAACACAGAATGATAAAGTATATTTTGAACCAAACATGAGCTCAAGCATTCATTCAACAAACATTTATTGAGTACCAATAATTGGGCTAAGTGCTTTGCAGTATAAAAAGATGAATAAGTCACATTTCCTGAACTCATGGAACATGAGTTAGAGGAAATAAGACAGATAAATAAATAACTCTACTAAAGGTAAAGTGAATAAATGCCTTAAAAGATGACAGAGCTCTTTGGGCATGAAAGTGGGGGTCGGGACCACATTCAGCTGAGAATTTTCCGGAAAATTGGCACATAAACTGATTCTTGTTAGAAAGGGAGGACTTAAAAAGTGATCAAGCAGGACCCCAAGGGGAGAGAATGGAAAAGCCACTGATGGATTTAGAAAGGAAAATGACATGGGTTAGCTGCCTGGCTCAGGAAGACGGTAGATACTGACTCAGTGGCTATTGCAGCAATTCAAATAAAGCTGTGAGCCAGGCAAGAGGCTGCAAATGTGAACGGAACGCACAGATCTGAGAAATGCTTCAGAAGCAGAAACAACAAACCCTGGGGATCCTTTGGAAACAAGAGGTGGAAAAACAGATCTGGCAATCAGTGAAGGTAATTACTAAAATATAAAAATAGTCGTTCTCAAGCTTATTAAGCATAAGAATTACTGGCTCACGCCTGTAATCCCAGCACTTTGGGAGGCCGAGGCGGGTGGATCACGAGGTCAAGAGGTCGAGACCATCCTGGTCAACATGGTGAAACCCTGTCTCAACTAAAAATACAAAAAATTAGCTGGGCATGGTGGTGCATGCCTGTAATCCCAGCTACTCAGGAGGCTGAGGCAGGAGAATTGCCTGAAGCCGGGAGGCGGAGGTTACGGTGAGCCGAGATCGCGCCATTGCACTCCAGCCTGGGTAACAAGAGCGAAACTCCGTCTCAAAAAAAAAAAAAAAAAAAAAAAGAATTACCTGGGGTTCTTATTTAATGGCAAGGTTCAGGTTCCACTCTGTGGAGAGAAAGATTCCATCACATTCAGTGTTGAGCCCAGGAATTTGTTTTTGTTGTTGTTGTTGTTGCTTTTTATTTTTTTATTATTATTATTTTTAAGAGACAGGGTTTCTCCATGTTGGTCAGGCTGGTCTTAAACTCCTGACCTCAGGTGATCCACCCTTCTCAGCCTCCTAAAGTGCTGGGATTACAGGTGTGAGTATGTAATCTGGGAATACAGATTCCTGCCCAGCCAGGAATATGTATTTTTAAGCAGCATCCCAAAAGATGTGGATGCAGGTGCTGGGCTAATCACACTTTGAAAAACACTGGCCGGGCGCGGTGGCTCACGCATATAATCCCAGCACTTTGGGAGGCCGAGGAGGGTGGATCACAAGGTCAAGAGATCGAGACCATCCTGGTCAACATGGTGAAACCTCGTCTCTACTAAAAATACAAAAATTACCTGGGCATGGTGGCGCACCTGTAGTCCCAGCTACTTCGGAGGCTGAGGGAGGAGAATTGCTTGAACCCAGGAGGCAGAGGTTGTGATGAGCCAAGATCGCACCATTGCACTCCAGCCTGGGTAACAAGAGTGAAACTCGGTCTCAAAAAAAAAAAAAAGAAAAGAAAGAAAAACACTGCAATGGAAGTAGAGATTACTCAGAGTGCCTAGGAAGAACAAAAGGCTCCTGGGAACAGCCTTTGTGAACCACCTACACTCAGGAGGTGGGAGGAGGACGGGGATCTGCATACTGGAGCTCCCGCTGTGTGCCCCCCCCCCCCCCCGGCTTTTCTGGCTCTTCTATGTCCTGGGATAGCAAGGCCTTGACTTCTTGGAGCCTCCCTTCTAATGTAAAATAGTACACACAATAGACAATCACATAAATATATAACTTTTTTTTTCTAAGACAGCGTCACTGGGTCACCCAGGCTGGAGTGCAGTGGCGCGATCTCAGCTCACTGCAACCTCTGCCTCCTGGGTTCAAGCAATTTTCTGCCTCAGCCTCCTGAGTATCTGGGATTACAGGTATACACCACCACACCCGGCTAATTTTTTCTTTTTTTTCTTTTTAGTAGAGATGGGAGTTTCACCATCTTGGCCAGGCTGGTCTTGATTTCCTGACCTCCTGATCCACCCACCTCAGCCTCCCAAAGTGCTGAAATTACAGGTGTGAGCCACCATGCCTGGCCATGATATGGTTTTAAATAGTGCCATGGAGAAAATAAAGCAGAATAAAAGCTTAAGAGAGATGGGGCATGGGAACATTGGGGCGGCGGGAAGGAGGGTGAGAGTGGAAAAGCTCTTTTTGATTGAACAAGGAGAAGCAGCCATAGAAGGTCTGGAGGAGGAGGATTCCAGGCAGAGGAATGAGATGTGTAACGATTCTGAGTTGAGAAACAGCTGGGTGTGTCTGGGGAACGCTGCAGGACCAGGCCGGGTCCAGCAAGGCTGCAGCAGAGTGAGTACTGGGGAAGGGAGCAGGAGAGGAAGGTGGAGGAGCCAGCAGGAGCTGGGGCAGGGAAGGAGGCCTTTGGGCTATGGCCTTGTAAGTCATGATAAACGTCTTGGAATTTACTCTTAGGTGTGTTGGGGACCTTGCCTTTTAAAGGACCAGTTTGTCTACTGTGGACTGTAGAAAATAAGTGTGGAGTGGAAGGCCCACCAGCCAGCGGGCCAGTGAGCTGGTGCCCAGAGGAGATCACAGTGGCTGGGCCATGGATGGGAGCAGGGCAGGTGGTCAGAGGTGGGCAATCCTGACAGAAGTTTTGAAGGCAGAAACACACAACTGCTGATGGATTCGCTGTGGTATGTGAGAAAAATGTCTCCATTTCTGGGGTTTTGGCAGAAGGAACAATTGAACATTTAAGAGATAAAGATGATGGAATGGAATGGAATCAAAGGGGAAATAAAGAAGGCTTCAGAGCCTTGTATGTCTTGACATTGCTGATGCCTTGCACCATGATGCACGTGGCAAGCTCTTAACAAATACGTTTTGTTAAGAAATGTTTGGATGACTCAATGTTGCATTTAAGCTAAAGAGGCAAGGACTGGAAAAAGCCATTAGATGGTAGAATTAAGACACTGTTGGGAGTCAGGATGGATGGTGATGTTACCAACCAGATGAGGGACATGGAGGAAGCTGCAGTTTTGGGACAAGAAGGTAACAGTTTACAGAGGTGATAAGGAAGATGGACAGAGGAGAATAGGCCTTGGTAGGGCTGAGCTGAGGCCAATGAAGGAGAGAAGGAATTTGAACCCAGAGTGGTAATCAGACCAGCTGAATAATGTCTGATACCTAGAAGCAGCACCATAATTAAGAGCTAAATGATTCTTCACACTCTCCTATGGGGACATGTGTGTATGTGTAGATGAGTGTGCTTATACATTTGTGGAGATCTGGATCGCTGAGAGTGGTGTTTGTTAAGAGGAAAAGGTGTTTGTATCTCGGGAAATATATCTCTGTCCTAGCAAATGGCAGAAGAACTTTCTCCCATGTTCCCCTTTCTTTCCTTCCCTCTTTAATCTCGCTCCCTTTATTCTTCCATTTTTTTCACCTGATTTTAATACTGTTGATGTTGATTACATGTTAAAGTGATACTATTTTGAACATATTGGGTAAAGTAATACATGATTAAAATTAATTTCACATTTCTTATAAGGTATTTAACGTGGCCACTAGGAAATATAAAGCCACAGATGTTGTTTTCCATGGGTCAGTGCTGCCGAGGAGACTCACCCCAGCAGCAAGGTTCTTGCCTGCTTTAAAGACCTTTAATCAGTGAGCTAAGACACTCCCTTGAAAAGAGGTTCTAATTTAACTATCCTGGTAATTGAGAAGGAAATAAAGGATTTCTGACCAATGTCATGCTTTAACAAGGCCCTAGGACAAATGGGAGTGGACGTTGGGTTTCCAAGCTGAGGTGATAACTTAAAGTGTGTTTCTTTTTTCTTTTTTTTTTTTTTTTGAGATGGAGTTTCACTCTTATTACCCAGGCTGGAGTGCAATGGCGTGATCTTGGCTCACCGCAACCTCCGCCTCCTGGGTTCAGGCAATTCTCCTGCCTCAGCCTCCTGAGTAGCTGGGATTACAGGCACGTGCCACCATGATTTTTTGTATTTTTAATAGAGACGGGGTTTCACCATGTTGACCAGGATGGTCTCAATTTCTTGACCTCGTGATCCACCCGCCTCGGCCTCCCAAATTGCTGGGATTACAGGCGTGAGCCACTGCGCCCGGCACTTAAAGTGTGTTTCAAAAGAGCCTGAGGCTACTTTCTAACCAATAAGTCAGTGGACTGCCGGTTGTGTAAGTGTTTCTAAGCATAGGTAAACTTTGGGTTTCCTTTCATCTGTGCCCCTTTGAACTACTTTGGTCAGAAAATACGGTTGCAAAAGGCTTGTCCCATTCCAGTCAATAACATTCATTATCACTTAACAGAGACAATCTCAGAGAAGTAGCTCACATGCATAACATTTTATCTTTTCCAGACTGGCCCATTAAATTAGTATTAAGTACCTCATAAAATAAGGCCATATTCCAAGTTTCTGTTCCTATAAGATTATCTTTAAATAAAATACCATCTTAAAATAAAATGGTATTTTAAAATAAAATAAAATACCAAATAAAATCTTTTGTCTTGACACAACTAACTACGATTTTAATACAATTTCCTGAATTTCAGAAAATTGCCGTATCTGAGTAATCACTTTTAATTGGTCAAACAATCTATTCTAGCAAACTTACAACAGCAAAACTAATACCACATTGGACTAGTACTGCACCTGTTTTTAAAGATATTATTGAGGCTGGGCATGGTGGCTCATGCCTGTAATCCCAGCACTTTGGGAGACCAAGGTGGACAGATCACTTGAGGTCAGGAGTTCAAGACCAGCCTGACCAACATGGAGAAACCCTGTCTCTACTAGAAATACAAAATTAGGCAGCCGTGGTAGCAGATGCCTGTAATCCCAGCTACTTGGGAGGCTGAGGCAGGAGAATTGCTTGAACCTGGGTGGTAGAGGATGCAGTGAGCTAAGATCACGCCATTGCATTCCAGCCTGGGCAACAAGAACAAAACTCCATCTCAAAATATGATAATAATAAAATAAACAGACAAATAAAGATATATGTACAAGTTTTTGTATGCACCTGCTTCACTTTTGAGTGGTATATACAAAGGAGTGGAATTGCTAGATCATATGGTAATTTTATGTTTGACTTAATGAGGATCCACCAATCAACTGAGCACCTTTTACAACATCCTGTCTGAAGACTTTCTTGAACTGTCCTTTACATTCCAACCATGTTATCCCTCCTTCTATTCCCATTGTTTCCAATTTACACATCTCTCCCAGCACTTGAACTTGAGTTTAATAACCTTGTATTACCTGCCTCCTATCAGTAGTTTGTAAACCCCTTAAGAGCTCACAGACCGTATTTTCCTTTGTATTGTTTAGTTCAACTCCATTTATCTTTGATGTAGTAAGTCCTCAATAAATCTTTACTGGACAAAATAACACAAAGGCTGTTCTGGGTGCAGAAAAGACTCAGCTTCAAACAGGGTGACTTTCATTTGTGGAACCAAGAACTTGAGATGTCATGAAGTGGTAATTGCTGTTTTTATCTGTAATTGCTGGGACTATGCTGGCTCATCAAGGTTGCTATTATATTTATTTAGGCGAGAAAGAGAGGGCGTATGTGTGGAGAAGGGGAGGCAGTATTTGGAATGCGACAGCTTTTTGACAGTAAGCTACATTTACAAAATCTGTCTACCAGCCAAGTGACCTCAACCAATGTGGGAAGAACTTCTCAGAACTTCAACTTTGCACAAGCCTGTGTTGCTGGGCTCGTGGCTGATACATAGATATCTGAAAATGCTGCCTTTTACAAGCCATGGTTCTGCCTAGAGAGGCTAAAATTTTTGGCAATCTTGCAAAAATCACAAGGGTTTTAATTAAATTGCTTTCAACAGAGCATTTTACTTAATGGGTCATAGGACAAAATGTTGAATTAACACAAAGCGTTTCCTAATGGAGTGAAAACAAATGCGAGGTGGCCTCTTGTGAGCTTCCTGTAACTGCAACCACCAATCAGAGGTGTTGGCATGAGGGATCCCTGAAGGAATCCTTTTGTTGTTGTTGTTGTTGTTTTTGCCTCTGAGTCAGCATACAAAATTAAATGCTGAAGAAAGGTTGACTCTCCAAGTGTGTCATTGCTAAGGATGAGACAGAGAAGTTAAAGCATGGCTTCTGCTTGCTAAGGACTTATCATTCAGCTGTAGAGGTTGAAAGGGACACAAAAGATCATAATAAATGTAGGTAGCATGTAAGAAAACTGAAGAAATGATGTAAACAATTGGCATTAGGGGCATTAGTTGGGAAGGAAGTTGAGGGGTGAGTGCTCGCTGTAGCCTTGGGTGGAAAGAGATGTCTCTTGAGCACATCCTTGAATTGTGGAGTTCATTAAGACAGGCAGAGAGAGTGCTGTGTGCCAAAGGAGAGCATGTGAAGGTAAAGGGCCATGGAGTAATCTAGTTTGAATGGAGGAGGACATTCAAATGTGTGGATGCAAGAATAGCATGGGTAAATTGGGAACCAGATCGAAATGAGCATTAAAAATAAGAATAAGTTTAGACAAGGCTGGGTGCAGCAGCTCATACCTGTAATTCCAGCACTTTGGGAAGCCAAGGCAGGTGGATCATCTATCGTCAGGAGTTCAAGACCAGCCTAACCAACATGGGGAAACCTTGTCTCTACTAAAAATACAAAAATTAGCTGGGCCTGGTGGAATGTGCCTATAATACCAGCTACTCGGGAGGCTGAGGCAGGACAATTGCTTGAATCCAGAGGCAGAGGTTGCAGCGAGCCAAGATCATGCCAATTGCACTCTAGCCTGGGTGACAGAGTGAGACTTTGTCTCAAATAAATGAATAAATAAAAAGTTTAGACAGACTTTCTCCTGTAAGGAGTGAGACGCTGTTTAGGTTTCTGGGTGTGAGAATGCCACATTGACAGTTATACTTACAGCAAAGTAATCTAACAAGTTTTGTGGGACTGGCCTAACTCGAGAAAATAATGGAAAGAGAAATAAGAGCCTATTGAAATAGTTCAGCCAAGAACAGAGAGCTCGAACCAGAGTGGTGGGAATAGGGATATAAAGAAGGATGTGAGTGGGAGATAGACCCAAACAATAAAGTTGGGGTGTCTTTAGTTTTAGGTAGTTATTTTAAATAGATGAGTTTTATTTTTAATGTGTCTGTTCCTACTTCATTTTCTCCCGACACTGCTCTGCTGGACATCAGAACCCCTTAGCTGACCAGCACACAGTCATGTGACTGCTCTCATTCATAGCTTTGATTCTAACCTCAAGTGAGTCCCCTCGAGTGCTGCCTGGCAGTCTGAGCATGTTTCTCTAGTGGATTCACTGGAGTGTGAGCTCTGCGTAGACAGGGATCTCTGTGCTATCCCAGGTGCCTGGTACATGGCATATGCAGCGAATGGGGATGGCGAGGCATTTCATACTCTCTCCTCTTTCCTCAGACCTCTACTTCTTGTTTCACTGTGAAAACAGAATTAATCTGAAGAGAACATCCACACACTCCCACAACAAGGTCAACCAGCCCACGTGCAACCTTATCCACAGGGCTCCTTCCCATTCATCATGAGCAGCTTGTCCTAGCTGTTGTCTAAGCCTAACCCTCCCAGCTGCGCAGTGCGTGCCATCCTTCCTGCTGTTTGACTCCTCTCTCTCCTGCACGATCAGTTTTGCTTCTCAGTGGAGATGGAGATGTTCTGGAGGAACCCCTGGGGTAGAAGAGCAAAGAGGTCCTCTGGTGTGTGTCTGAGGCAGGACTCTAGAAACTTGCACAGACCTGTCCGCAGGGGCGCCTTGAGGTGGGTTGCAGGCACTCACAGCACCTGCTAAAGGAGTTTGCACACTTTTCCCAGTGCGTAATTTTACACCTGCAAATCAGTAGGTGTTCAATAAATTGTCCCTGAAGAATGAATATCTCCCATCTTCAGTTGCCCCTCCCTTGACTCCACATTCCTTCCACTGCCATCCCATTCATCTGCACCCTTTTGTGGCAAAATCCGAGAGAGCATTGTTTATACACTCACTGTTTCCTCCTCCTGGCCTCTTAGTCTCTTCTGCTCTCGCTGGATTGGACTTCCATCTTTACTCCTCTACCGAAACTCCCACTTTGAGATCACCAGTGACCTCCATTTTACCAAATCCAGTTCTTAGATCTCATCTGACTTGACCCTTCAAGCACCATTTGATGAGTGCATCACCTCTTCCTCCCTCTTCCTCATTGGCCCTTCTTCTCAGTTGAATTTGCTGCTTCCTACTCAGCTCTCTAATCTCTTAATGCTGTAATCTCCCAGCTTCTGCCCCCAGACATCTCCTTTTTATTGGCCTCTCCAGCTTTATGTCCTGTCTAAGTGCTGGTGACTCTCAAGTGTACATCCGGGCCTTGAAATCAAGACTCATGTACTCAATATCTCCTCTTGGATTTCCAATAGACATTTCTCTCTTCTTTTAAATTTCAGGTGCATAGAATCATAATCTTTGGTTGGTGACACACTTGTTTTCTGTCACTGCTTGGCTCTCTTTCTAAATTTTATTTATTTATTGTTTTAAATAAGAGAATAAATACCTGTGAACCCGCATCCCAATACGGAAAATAGAACATTGACACAAAGCCCACAAGACACCACATGGTCTCGTTCTCTGGGTCCTCATCTGCTACCATTCTCCTTGCTGTTCCTTTGGTATAGTCTTTGATGTTGCTATTCCAGCTGTCTAGAATTTCATCTTCATCTTTCCCGAGATTCCTTCATGTCTTTCTCCTTCATTTTATTTGCGTTGTTACTTACCAGTGAAGCCTCTTTAGCATCTTCATTAAAAATGACATGTTTGCTTGGCTCCTGATACAGTTGGGCTGTGTCCACCCCCAAATCTCATCTTGAATTGTAGTGCCCCTAATTCTCATACTTCCCATGTGTCATGGGAGGGACCTAGTGGGAGGTAACTGAATGATGGGGTGGTTCATCTCATGCTGTTCTCCTGATAGTGAGTGAGTTCTTATAAGATCTGATGTTTTGTTTTGTTTGAGATGGAGTTTCACTCTTGTTGTCCAGGCTGGAGTGCAATGGCACAATCTCGGCTCACTGCAACCTCTGCCTCCCAGGTTCAAGTGATTCTCCTGCCCCAGCCTCCCGAGTAGCTGGAATTACAGGCACCTGCCACCATGCTCAGCTACTTTTTCTATTTTTAGTAGAGATAAATACAAAAATTTTTGTATTTTTTGTATTTTTAGGGCTTTCACCATGTTGGCTAGGCTAGTCTCGAACTCTTGACCTCAAGTGATCCACCTGCCTTGGCCTCCCAAAGTGCTGGGATTACAAGTGTGAGCCACTGTGCCCGGCTGAGATCTGATGGTTTTATAAGGGGCTTTTCCCCCTTTTGCTCAGCGCTTCTTGCTGCCACCATGTGAGAAGGACATGTTTGATTCCCTTTCTGCCATGATTGTAAGCTCCCTGTGGCCTCCCAAGCCATGCTGAACTGTGAGTCAATTAAACCTCTTTCCTTTATAAATTACCCACTCTCAGGAATGTCCTTATTAGCGGCTTGACAATGGACTAATACAGCTCCTAAGTCACTTTCCAATTTGCTTATTCTTATCATCACTTCCTTTAACTTACTATGTTTGTATTTGTTTATTGCCTTTCTCCTCCCAGTAGATTGTACGCTCTGTGAGGGCAGGGACCTGGTCTTGTTCGCTACTCTAGGCCACAAGCTAGAATAGTACCTGGTACTTGGTAGCCACTTGTTGCAGGTTGCTTTCCTTGGGCAGCAGACTCTGCAGTAGAGTTTGATGTGCATGACTTCTATTAGGGAGGGGTCTTAGGATCAACAGCTATAAAAGGGAAAAGGAGGGAACAGGATGGGGCAGAGGAAGAAGTTGAGCTGTGACGCAGTCTTGACGAAGGCCCCAGCCAATCTCATAGGAGGCTCTGAAGCTGGGATGGCCCTTTAGAGTTGCTCCAAATTGAGGTGTGAGGCCTGAAGCTTTATAAACCCACATAGACCAGTTATTCATGCAGGTTGCCCTAGGAAGGGATATGACCTTGGAGGAGGGGGCTCTCTTTAGCTAGACAATTGTATTGTGTGACAAGGGCTGAGGGCTTGCTGTCAGCAGCACCCCCAGGAGCTGGATAGCACATCACAGTGCCCAGAAGAGCACTCAATAACGTGGCTGATTGAACAAATGAACTCCGTGAACTCAGTGAGATCTAAAAACAGAGTGGATGCAGTGAGGGTTCATGACATGCAAGACAGAAAGAAAAGGAGAACCAGGTCGGTGAATTCTCATGCCTGGAGTCCTCCATTTTCTTGTTTATCCATTTTCCTATTATAGCAGAGACCTGTCTGGGGACTACAAGAAATCTAACATTACAGACGATGTCCCTGACCTCAAGGAAGAGAATGAAACATAGGCACAGACATCCATGGTGCAAAGCAGTGTGATCTAATTTACATGTCCGGCACAAATGGGTGCTTATGGAAGGGAAGGAGAAGGAGAGCACTTCCAGCGAGGGGAAGGAGGAGGAAGGGCTGGGGAAGGAGGAGGCTTTCGAAGCCTTGAATGGGAGCTAAGATTTTTTCACGCAGAGGAGGAGAGAAGGCAGCCAGCAGGCAAAGAGGTAGTAGAATAAAGGCTCAGTTGTAGAAAATCCCAAGCCTTGGTGTCATCAGTTCTCTCTCCTCCTATGCTGTGTTGCTTACAGGTTAAAGGCTGGACCACATATGAGTCCCTCAAATGCCATACAACCTGTGCGTTCAAGTCCAATCCTGAAAGGGGAAAGTGCTGTCTCTTTGTCTGGCAACACAATCAGCCTCAGGGGGTAATCTGTACTTCTGTGCGACTTGTTCTATTTTTAGCACTGTAATGAGCCAGTAAATCCAATCATCCAAACTATAAAACAGTCCATTGTATTTGGGAAACGGAGTGTAATCTGCTCGGAAAATACCACACCTTTCTGAAGAGAAACCAGTGGGGTGTTAGCTGGGCCCCTGGTTTTAAAAGTTTAGACTCAAGTATGTGGTATAAAGCTCATCACTAGGGTAACCTTACAGATGAAGAAACTGGGCACAGAAAGGTAAAGGGACTTCCTCAAAGTCACACAGCGGATCAGTGTTTGAGGTGAAATCCAACCGTAGACACATAGTTCCTGCGTTCCTTAAACAGCCCTCTACAGTTTTGGCCAGGGCTCCTTGTACGATGCCTGCTTTCCTGCTTCTTCAATGAACAGCAATGAGAGCAACTGGCCAGCCAATCCAGCTGCAGGTCAAGTGGCCCCTCTCATCTAATCATAACCACTGCAAAGATGCCTGACAGCAATGAAGTCAGCTTGAAGTGTGTGTTCTTGTAGCTCGCGGATGGCAAGCCCGGAAATAAACTGTGGACTTTATTGTTGGAGTAAGAGAATGATTTACAAGTCCCTGGCAGGTCATCGGCCTTGGCTCGGACGGAAAGAAGGAAATAGTTCTGGGGCTGTAATTTCAGAGAGTGACAAATAGTCACTTGAAAGCATGGTTTCAGCTGGATGTTCCAACTTGCCTTTGTGTTTTCCTGCCAGTGAACTAATTTCTGTTTGCCTAACAGAATCAAACTGAGTAGCAACTTCCCGACGTGTTTCTAAAACAGTCTCTCCCCAACTCCTCATACTGGAGAGGCACCCAGCATTTTTTTAAGGAACCAGATTCCTTTGACTATTGAATAGTGATCTCAGACTTTAGCTTGGAATGTGTGGAATATCTTGTTATCAGACCAGGGACCAAGGTGAGCACTGGGTGAATTCACTCAACAGCAGTTGCTGTGGGGTTTGACCCACCTGGAATCAGAACCCGGATGGGAAATGACATTATTAGAAATGAGTCCTGAAAGATACAACAAGCCCACATTCAAAATTATTCAAAGTGTGTTATCAGACCTCAAGAAATATAGAAGCAGGTAAATGTTTAGTATTTACTCCAAATGTGATGGCTTTTAACTATCCAAGAGGTGCATTCCTCTTTCTCAGTAGCAAGCTACATGACCACACATACCTGGGTGTGGATCACATGAATCTTTTATTCATAATTATGGGAATTCAAGTGGTCCATGCTTGTCCTACAAGTTCTGGCAGGGACCAAGTACATATAGATGCTCAGTTGATACCGATCATTCTGTTTGTCAGGATCCCCCACAACGCCCAGTTTCAAGATGAAACTCAGGTAGGATGAAACGTTATAGAATTACACTCAGTCTCACATGTCATCATTAATGTATAAAAGCCAGCTAGTGTCAGACCAGGCAGAAGCAGTGTGTTAGGCCATTAGTGCATTATTAGAAAGAAATACCTGAGGCTGGATAATTAATAAGAAAAGAGTTTTAATTGGCCCCTGGTTCTGCAGACTGGGTAGGAAGCATGGCTCTGGCATCTGCTTGACTTCTAGGGAGGCCTCAGGGAGCTTTTACTCAAGGTGGAAGGCAAAGAGGGGGCAGGCACATCACACGGAAAGGCAGGAGCAGGCAAGAGAGAATGAGGGCAGGTGCCACACATTTTTAAGTGACCTGATCTCCCAAGAACTCACTATCACAAGGGCAGCACTAAGCCCTGAGGGATCCTCCCCCATGATCCAGCCGCCTCCACCAAGCGCCACCTCCAGTACTGCAGATTACAATTCAGCATGAGATGTGGGTGGGCACAAAGACACAAACCATATTAAGCAGTTACACAGCTGTTGTGCTTGTGTGCTTATTAGATAGTAGTGGGGCACTAGCATAAGAATGAGACAGTAAAAATGGTTTTGCTTCTCTAAAAATAGACCAGCCACTCCTTATGAGTCATGGTTTGGAGACTGCAGTTCAACATGTCACCTGTTAGTGCCCCAAGTTTCCTTCCTCTCTGTTACTGACTTCTCTATGCCGGATTTTGTTCAATTGTCTTGTTCAAAAGTGGATGAACCATGCCGTTAACTTGCCCCTTTCTCATCGGCTAGGTACCTGATCCTGTCATTCTCCACGTGACTGTAAGCCTGTTCAATGGAATCACTTCTTACTATTCAGATTCTACCTTGATAGCCTGGCGGTGGTGATGGCGTGTGTGTATGTGTGATTTATGTCATCTTGTTTCATCTTAAAAGCACCCGTGCTCATTCCCATTTCACAGATGATGAGATGAGAGGCTGCAGTGATGACATGCTAACAGGAACCAGATGAATGCAGACCTCACAGGCCAGGACAGCTTAGCTGGAGTGCGAAACCATTGGACGGCTGTTAGGAAACACACGATGTGATCTGCTTTATGCATTTCATCACCATGGCTGCCACTGTGTGCATACTGGGCTTGGTAATAAGAGTGTGTCAAGGAGCCTCCGAGGCTCACGGACGGCAAGCCCGGAAATAAGCTGTGGGCTTTATTGTTGGAGTAAGAGAATGATTTACAAGGCCCTGGCAGGTCATCGGCCTTGGCTCTGATGGAAAGAAGGAAATAGTCTGGGGCTGTAATTTCAGAGAGAGACAGTTTGTAGCTTCCATTGCCCAGTGCCGATCCGTGATCATCACTCCTCCAGCAGGCTGAGAGCAAGTGAGGGAGGCTTTGGTGCTGCCTAGGATGCAAGATGCTGGTTCTTCTCCCATATGCCATCTACCCATTGCTGCTCGAGCACCCCTTGGGTGGAGCGGTTGGACACAGACTCAACAGGACCGACTGCTGCCATCCCCTCTTCTGTTTCAGACCCAGTGACACTGATGGCTCCACCTCAGGAAGACCACAAGCCAAGAATATCCCATGAGGCTGAGATGCGCGATCGTCTGCTTTGGTTTGCTTTTGGTTTTGGTAAAAAGGAAGTTATGGGGTGAGGGGCAGGGTATGGGGAAAGAGGTATAAAGATGAAAGACAAATTGATGTAAAAGCTGGCTGTGATGACCAGCGAAAGAGGAAAGGAGAAGAAAGGAAGTCACCGAAACTGCCCACATTTACCAAAGATTCTTATGATGCCACCAATCCAGGGACGATGAGAGCAATAAAAGAGAGTTTGGGGCTTCATCCCACCTTTGTAACCCGCATAAATGTTTGGGGTGGCAGATTCTTCTGCCGAGCTGCCATTCTAACCCCTTTCCTCCCTTTAACCTCCCTCATTTCTCTCTCTCTCTCCCTCTCCTCCTTCCTTCCAACCTGAGAGCTTTTTGATCTGCCATGTAGCTGATTTCACGACTGTCGTTTTCTTTTTACGTGTATAAGTCACTTTCTGACTAAACTGAAGCTTCCCAAGAAAAGCAATTGGGTCTTATGGTTGTACCTCCTGAGGTGCTTGGTACATGCTACATAGATGATTGATGGGTCATGGCGTGATTGATGCCAAGGTCTCTCATCTATAAGACAGGGATAAGCATTCTGATTTTGTGGCTTGCTGGAAAGATCAAATTAGACAGCATATATGAGCATCTCTGACACACAGTAAATCTTCTTCAATAAGTCTGTGAATCTGAATTCACTGGGGTCTTTCCACAGTCATTGGACCACACCCATCATCAATTATTTAGATTTGGGGGATGTGGCCTTAGTCGTCTGTGTCTGAGACTGCCAGCTGAGAGCTGGGTACGTCTCTCGTTATCGGAGGCCACAGCAGAGTGGGGCAACCTGATTCTCTAGTAGGACCACAAGTTCTGGAAGTGATTATATTGGGCCCGCATTTCTGAATTCTTACTTGTCAGTTTCTTACCTGGATGTTTCCCTCCCCACACTAGGTTTTCCCTCTGTTGTGTGTCCCATGATCATTGAAGACAGCTATGCTTTTAATCAGCAACCATTTGTGGAGCATGAACCTGGCACCAAGCATCATGTTAGGGGCAGTGAGGGAGACCCACAGAACCACCATTTGTTGAGTGCTGTTTTCTAGGTACCAAACTCCGAGGTAGGCCTTTTATGTACCTTATTTTATTTACAAAGATGAATGAAGTTTCTCACTATAAGGAGGTAAATATTATTTAGGGACATAGGCATATACACACAAAAGGATAATGAAGAAGGAAGTCACTGCTAAGGGTGTGGTCATGAAAGTCTGCAAACAAAAAGTTGGGTTTGATATGGACCTGCAAGGATGGGCAACATTTGGGAAAGGAGAGAGAAGGAAAGGAGGCCAGGCTGGAGGCGGTGGCTCACACCTATAATCCCAGCACTTTGAAAGGCCGAGGCAGGTGGAGGTCAGGAGTTCAAACCCAGCCTGGTCAACATGGTGAAACCCCGTCTCTACTAAAAATACAAAATTAGCCAGGCATGGTGGTGGGTGCCTGTAATCCCAGCTACTTGGGATGCTGAGGCAGGAGAATCACTTGAACCTGGGAGGTGAAGGTTGGAATGAGCTGAAATTGTGCCACTGCATTCCAACTTGGGCGACAGAATGACTCCCTCTCAAAAAAAAAAGAAAGAAAGAAAGAGAGAGAGAGAAAGAAAGAAAGAAAGAAAGAAAGAAAGAAAGAAAGAAAGAAAGAAAGAAAGAAAGAAAGAAAGAAAGAAAGAAAAAGAAAAAGAGAGGCCATCCACTGGAAGCATTGCATGAGCAAGTCTACACATGTGAGTGAATTTCTGTGCCCATTAGGCATCGAGAAACCCACTCTGAGGACTGAGTAGGATAACCCCCTCCAATAACTGAGAGACAATTGCATCAGCACCAAACAAACTTGGACTCAAATCCCACTTGTATCACACACTAGCTCAATTAGTAATGAATCTCAATTTCCTCATCTCTAAAATGGGAATAAAATGTTTCATTTCCATAGTTAGCGAGAGGATTAGCTCAAATTATAATATATGTAGAGTACCTAGCCCTTCATGCTAGCAATAGTGAGATCAGAGAAATGGTTGTACGTCATGTACTATGTGGAAATTGAGCTTCTGTGGGCAGAGCCCCACATGGTTTGCAAAGCACTCTCACAAACACACCTGATCAGAGAGAGCCTCCCAATAATCCTGTGGGTAGGTAGAGGTGGTGTGACTGTGATTCCCATTTTAAAGTTGGGAAATCTGAGGTTTAGAGAAGCCTTGACTTTCCCAAGTTCCTGACTTTAGGGTCAGACAGAGCTGAGTCCAGAAGCTGACTCTGCCACTGAGTGGCTGGGCCACTTAACCTCTCCCAGCCTCAGCTTCTTTATGGTCTGTGGTCAACTTTTTACATCCACATTCTTTCCTAAATATTTAATTTTATTATTTACATTTTTGAATAGATAATACAAGTTCTAAAAATTAACAAATACAAAAAGCTACATAATGAAAAGTCTCCCTTCCACTTCTGTTCATTGTGTGCCCTGTGCTGCCACATCCTGAGTTACCTGTGAATCCTATACTAGCTTCCTGTGCATTCTTTTCTGGTCTCTTTATGCATAAAGCAAATCCAGATGTGTGTGTGTGTGTGTGTGTTTTTATGTATATATGAATGTGTGTGTATATGTGTGTGAGTGTGTATATATATGAGTGTGTGTGTATATATGTGTGTGTATATATATGAGTGTGTGTGTATATATATGTGTGTGTATATATGTGTTTATATATATGAAAGTGTGTGTATATATGTGTGTGTATATATATGAATGTGTGTGTATATATGTGTGTGTAAATATATATATGAGTGTGTGTGTATATATGTGGGTATATATATGAATGTGTGTATATATCTGAATGTGTGTGTATGTGTGTGTGTGTGTGTGTGTGTGTACTTCCGTAATTTACATCATTTTTTACCAACACATCTTGGGTATTTTTTCATATCAGTAACTTCCAGCTTCCACATTTTTTCACAGTTGCATAGTATTCCGTTATATGACTGTACACCACCTCTACCTACCCAAGGATTATTGGGAGGCTCTCTCTGTTGAGGAGTGTTTGTGACAATACTCTGCAAAGCATGCAATCTCCTGCTGAGGGGCATTTAGGTCATTGCCAATCTTCCGCTATTATAAACAATACTGCATTGAATAACCTTGTGCATTTGTCACTTTGTATAGAGTACATTGTAGGATAAGTTCCTGGAAGTACAGCTACTACATGAAACAATCTGTGCATTTGTAATTTTCATAGCTGTTGCCAGATTGTCCTCTCTCAGGGTATGTCCACCTGCAGGGTCTGAGAGTGCCTGTTTCCTCATGTCTTTGCCAGCTCAGTGTGTTACCAAACCCTTGTATTTTTCCAATCTGACAGGTGAAACTTGTGCCTTGATGGAGTTTCAATCTGAATTTATCATACAATGAATGAGATTGAGCGTGTGTGCATATATTTAAACTGTTTGTATTTTCTTCGTGAACTGTATATTCATAATCTGCCCATTTTTCTACTGAGTTGTTGAGCTCTCATATTTCATAAGAAGGAAATTTACACATGGAAAAACGTGTATTAGAAACATAAGCCCTTCGTTTGTGGTCGGTTGCAAATAACTTTCTCATTTTGATTTTGTTCCTTACATTAGTTCTTTTTTTCTGTGTACAAAGCATCCCAGGATTGTTTGGCTTGAGGCAGCAATCACTTGTTTGCTCAAGATTCCATACTTCGGGTTCTCTGGAGACAGTTCATCTGTATTCGTACCGTGGTCACAGGTTCCAGGAAGCAGCAATAGCGCGAGCACCAATGTCCACGTGCTTCAAGGCCCTGCTTGTATCGCATTTGTTACTGTCCCGGTGACTGAAGCAAGCAACATGGCAAGGCCCGAGTTCCGATGGGAAGGGAATACTGAACAGTGTGAATCAAAGGGAGGAATTCTGTGACGTTTTTGCAAACAATCTACCTCACTTAGGAGATTTGTTTGCCTGGGTTTTTTACTTTTGTTGGAGACAGTGGTGTTGGTTTGTTTTTCTATCAAGTATTAAATTTTTATGTAATGCAGTTTGTAATGCAATCTTTCCCTTCACAGGTTCTGAGTTTTGAATACTAGTTAGAAAGCCCTTCCCCACTCTCAGCTTATAAAGGTAATTCCTATTTTCTTCTAGTACTTTTATGGCTTCATTGATCACATATAAAGTTTGATCCATTTAGAATTCACCTTTGTGTTCATGCCACATATATATTCTTAGCTAAAGCGTAGTTCTCCTCTATTTGGGAAAGTCATTTTTTCATTTAGGATTGGCAAAGTTATGACCAATCAGAAACAACTGTTAAATCTCAGTGGCTCTAAGCAGCTCAAATTGATTGCACTGCTGTGGGTAGAGCCCCGTATGGTTTGGATAAGCTCTGTGCCACACAAACCTTCCTGCAGGCCCCAGGCTGGTGGGCCACCTCCATCTAGAATGTTGCCAGTCTTGCCCAAAGGGAGAGAAGGCACAATCAAGCATGCACTGCCTCTCACAGTCTCCTCTTGGAGGTAGCCCACGTCCCTCCCATTCAGATTTCACTGGCTAAAGCAAGTTACGTGACCAATCCTGTCGTCAATGGGGTAGCAAAGTACAATCCTCCCTTGAGAGGGGACAGCAAATATTTGGGAACAACATTCTATCCTCCATCATTGTCCTTTCTGTTGATGTGCAGCTTTGAATAAGCACACTCCTGGAGCCAGAAGCAGGCTGGAGAGCCCATCTCATCAGGTAGGCTGGGACATCATCCCTGGCATGTGGTGATGTGTCTCAGAGCCAAATTAACCCCCCTCAACCCTTCTCCCCAGCTCTTGCATCCTACTCGGAGCAGAGAACTTGTGCGCAGTCAGGAGCAGCAGAGTAGGGAAAGGGAGGAAAGCGGGCCTCCTCCAGGAAACAGTTAAGGTGGAATTGTGGCCTCCTCCAGGAAACAGTTAAGGTGGAATTGTGGCCTCCTCCAGGAAACAGTTAAGGTGGAATTGTGGCCTCCTGCAGGAAACAGTTAAGGTGGAATTGTGTCTCGCTCTCTTCATCCATCTGGGCTGCTCTAACAGAATATCGAGGACTAGGTGGATTAAGCAACAAGCATGCATTTCTCACCATTCTGAGGCTGGAAGTTCAAGATCAGGATGCCAGCATGGTCAGGTTGTGGTGAGGGCTCTCTTCTGGGAAGCAGACTGCTGACCTTTTGTTTCTCCTCACATAGAAGACGGAAGATGAGAGCGCTCTCTGGGCATCTCCCCCACCTTTTGTTTGGGATGGAGTTTTGCTCAGCCACCCAGGCCGGAGTGCAATGGTGCAATCTCGGCTCACTACAACTTCCGCCTCCTGGGTTCAAGTGATTGTCTTGCCTCAGCCTCCAGAGTAGCTAGGATTACAGGTGCCTGCCACCACACCCGGCTAATTTTTGTAGATTTTTAGTGGAGATGGGGTTTCCTCACATTGGCTAGACTGGTCTCGAACTCCTAACCTCAAGTAATCCACCCACCTTGGCCTCCCAAAGTGCTGGAATTACAGGCATAAGCCACTGTGCCTGGCCGGGGGTCGCTTTTATAAGGGCACTCAATCTCATTGATGAGGGCTCCTCCCTCATGACCGAATCACCTCCCAGAGGTCCCATCTCCCAGTGCCATCACATCAGGGGTTAGGATTTCAACGTATGCATTTTGGAAGGACAGATTCAGTCTATTGCAACTCCCAAAAAGATAAACTAGAGTCCTAACCATCCCCCTTCAGCACCTCAGAATGTGACATTATTTAGAGTTTAGGGATTAGGATCTTTAGAGAGGTAATCCAGTTATAATGAGGTCATTAAAGTGTGTCCTAATCCAATGTGACTAGTATTCTTATAAAAAGAAAAACTTTGGACACAGAGGCAGATGCATAGAGGAAAGATGACATGGGGAGGCATAAAGAGAAGATGACCAACTATAAGCCAAGGAGAGAGGCGAAGAACAGATCCTTCCTCACAGTGGCTCATGCCTATAATCCAAGCACTTTGGGAGACCAAGGCGGGCAGGTCACTTGAGGCCAGGAGTTCCAGACCAGCCTGGCCAACATGTTGAAAACCCATCTCTACTAAAAATATAAAAATTAGCTGGTTGTTGGTGCACACCTGTAGTCCCAGCTAATCGGGAGACTGAGGTGGGAGGATCACCTGATCCCAGAAGGTGGAGGTTGCAGTGAGTTGAGATCACACCACTGCACCCCAACCTGGGTAAAAGAGTGAGACCCTGTCTCAAATAAATAAATACACATGGGATCTGCTGACCAGGGATTCTACCCAGGGCTCAGGACATTCTGACTTAGTGATGGCAGCAGGGGGTCACACAGATTAGTGAACTGGTAAACCAACAGGCAGGGCTGCCAGGAATTGATGCCTGAGGGCTTTTGGCTGAAGGATGAGAGAGGAGGAATGAAGAAAAAGTATGCATCTGCCTCAGATCCTGGTCCTCAGCCTGGCCAGTGATGAAGCAATTAGCCCTTCCCTTAAAAGGAGGCGCTAGTAACTAGTGGAAGAAAGTCAAGGCCTTAGACAAAATGATAGCTCCTTAATGTTTTACCGGATGTCAGCATCCGTTTCAATTACCCTTTTGAAGTGTGCTATATTAAGACTACCAGGTCTGCTCTTCCCAGTTCTGCAGAATATTGTAAGATCTCTTCTCCTTTAGCAGGATTCCAAATTCCTGCTAATGACATGGTGTTTCTCAGAATTGAAACTGCCTTTGCAAAAATTATAACAGTGAGAAAATTATGGCAACTGGGCAGAGCTGATCTAGCCAACTCACTTCTGGCCTTTAGCCTTCAAGCCACACTTAATTATTACTGGGCTTGGTCCAAGCTGACTTTGGGAGACATTTAGTTTATAGTTGAAGTGAGAATAGCCTTTCCTCCAAACTTAACTGCCTTTGTAAAGCTAAGGAGAGACCACTAGGCTAGAAGGATAGGGGAGCCTAAATTGTGCTAGGGTGTAGACATAAACAATTGCCAGCCATTACTCTAGAAGTCACAATGACACGGGATTTTTCTTGATCATTTTGCCAGTCAGAGAGCTCCTGCCAGCAATGCCCCTGCCCAGGCCTTGTTCAGACCCAATCCTTCAATTATCAGCATGACCACATTCTTCTTGGACATGGGAGAAGAACTCGGGACCCATCAAATGAGGTTACACGGAAGGCTGTGACACTGTGGCCCCCTGTCCTCTACTGGTGAAGGGCAGCCGCCCCCTGTGACGGAAAGCAGTGGCGATGCCGTTAGCCCCAGAGCTGCTGGCCAGAGTGGGGTGAGGTGCTGACAGAGCTGTTAACATGCCACTGTCCACTGGGCTCCAGATGGTGGGACTAAAAGAGCTAATTAGCATGCTATAACACCCTCTCTGGGGCTTTGGGGTCATGGAAACCCCTGCCTGGGTGCCACTGTGTCCCCCTTGTCTAGATGCTGGAGACTACTAGGGGAATGACTTGCAACACACCTAGTCCAGCCACAAGCACAGCACAGAGCCTGCTTCTGTGCCAGCACTTGGAACAACCGGCCAGACCCACACTCAGTCACGGGCAGGTGCTCTTCCTATCATAGCCAAAATGGGTGTGCTTTCCAGGAAATCTAAGCCTGATACACAGGAAAATAAGCAGATACACAATGAAAAAATAGAGCTCCAGGTGAGCGGGTTATTTAAATACTTTTTAAAAAAATTCGTAAGACATTTTGGTTCCAGATACATTAAGTTAGTCTCTGTCTCTCTCTTTCCTTAAGATCAACAAGGAGAGAATAGATTTTGTTTTATCTCCTACATCTGCTTTACCTGTGTCCTAGTCCTAAATTGTTCCTCTATCTCGAATGCAACTCGTTCTCTGCTGCCTCTAGTAGTGTCAATTCAGCTCACAAGACATCTCCTCTGGAAAATCTTTGATTGATCGATCACACCCCGAGCTGATCCCTGCTCACTCATCCATCAAATGCTACTGAGTGCTTTTCATGTCTGGCACGCTGTTAGGACCTGATAACAAAAAAGAGATAAAGGAGGCATAGTTTTTACCCTCCGGGAGCTCACAGACCAGCAATGAGATAAACGCATAAGCGGAAAATAGTACTTTACTGTGTGCTGTGAAAGAAAAATGTGCATTTATCCAACAAACGTTTAATGATTGCTTATTCCATGCATGCCTTATGCTCTGGTGTGAAATAGAAAAATGAGTAAGACACTTTTCTATTAAGGTGTGTCTAAACGATTCAACGGTTCCGATTTAGGAACACGGAAAGTGGCACCAAGTTCACCTGGGAGCATGGAGCTTGGCACCTGCCAGATGGTAGTTGTTGAGAAATGTTCCCATACATTTTATATAAAACAAGAAAAAGGCAGGAACGGATTCCAGGTAGAAAGAGCAACATGTCTAAAGGCAGGATGGCTTGGGATAACACACCGGCATTTTAGCACAATCCTCTAAAGCAGCTCAGCATGGCTGGTCCAGAGAGTGAGAGGAGGGGACGTGAGGAAAAAATCTGGAGAGGTAGGCAGAGGCCAGACCACAGGCTCTGGAGAAGCATTGGTCGTTTCAAGCAGGCAAGTGGCCTCATCAGATTTGCATTGTATTTATTTATTTATTTATTTATTTATTTATTTATTTATTTATTTATTTTGTTCTTGAGAAGGAGTCTTGCTCCATCACCCAGGCTGGAGTGCAATGGCACAATCTCGGCTCACTGCAACCTCCGCCTCCCAGATTCAAGTGATTCTTTTGCCTCAGCATCCCGAGTAGCTGGGATTACAGGAGCGTGCCACCAAGCCTGGCTAATTTTTTGTATTTTTAGTAGAGATGGAGTTTCACCATGTTAGCCAGGTTGGGCTCAAACTCCTAATCTCGTGATCCATCCACCTCGGCCTCCCAAAGTGCTGGGATTACAGGAGTGAGCAACCACGCTGGCCAGATTTGCATTTTAGAAAGATCACCCTAGTGGAAGTGGGTGGATCAGCACAGGTAGAGGCAGACTAGGAGAAGGACACTATTTAATAATTTAATTTAAATTGAAAATGATGAGGGAGGAAATTGGGCAATAGTATTGGGGATAGAGAAAAGGGATGGACTTAGGAGGCACAGAGGAGTTTTACAGGCTGAATTATGTCTCTCCCGAAAATTCATAGTCCTAACCCCCTGCATTTGGTGATAAGGCCTCCAAAGAAGTAATTAAGTTAAAATGAGGTGATTAGGGTGGGCCCTAATTCAATATGACTGGTATTCTTATATGAAGATGAGAAGAGGGCTGGGTGTGGTGACTCACACTTATAATCCATACACTTTGGGAGGCCAAGGCAGGAGGATCACTTGAGGTCAGGAGTTCAAGACCAGCCTGGCCAATGTGGTGAAACCCTGTCTTTACTAAAAACACAGAAAATTGGCCGGGTATGATGGCAGGCACCTGTAATTCCCACTACTTGGGAGGCTAAGGCAGGAGAATTTCTTGAACCCGGGAGGTGGAGGTTGCAGTGAGCCGAGATCACGCCATTGCACTCCACCCTGGGTGACAGAGCAAATTCTGTGTCAAGAAAAAAAAAAGAAGAGGCGATCAGGACACACACACACACAGAGAAGGCCAAGTGAAGATGCAGGGAGAAGTCACCATCTACAAGCCAAGGAGAGAGGCTCGGGAGAAACCAGCTCTGCTGACACTTCGAGCTCAGCTGTGCAGCCTCCGGAATTGTGAGAAAATCCATTTCTGCTGCTTCAACCACCCAGTCTCCGGTACTTTCTTATGACAGCCCTAGGAGACCAAGGCAAGGAGGAGGAATCAGGGGTGTAGGGAGAGGGGCGGGGCAATAAAGGGTGACTTCGAGGTTTCAGCTGTGCAGCCTAGTGTGGGATGCTGCTGTGTTCCAAGAGTGGGGACCTAGGAGGAGGAGCCGGGTGAGAGATGGAAGATGGGGCCTTCTAGACAGCCGAGTGCAGATGTCCACTAAGCAGCTGGGTGTGTGGGGTTACAGTTTGGTCAAGGGATGCGAGCTGTGGATACAGACGTTGTGATCTCCAGAGAGAGGAGCAGTTGAAGCAGAGCAGGGGACAAGGTCGCCCACGGCACATGCGTGCTGCGAGAAGAGAAGTCAGAGGACAGGACCACAGGGACCCCTATCCCATACAGGAGAGGTGAAGAAAAAGGGCTTGGGCACAAGACAGTGAGCGGCATTAGTGAGAGTCTCAGAGAGCAGTGTCAGGGGAGCCAAGAGGGGCCCTCACATGCTGGAGAGTTCACTGTTTCCAAGACTCTTTCTTCACACATGCACACGCATGCACACACACACGCACACACGTGCGTTTGGCTTGTTGTTTTGGAATGATTTCCCTCATTATTTTGCATGTGATACTCTTCACGTTTGGGAGTTAGAACCAGAGTACTGGCTGTTTGCTTCTCCAGAGGCAGCAAAATGCTTTTCAGCTCCACGTCCCTGCCAGATAATGCCTGCCCTGTAACAGATGGCCGTTTCAGCCGCTTTTTCCCTCTCACCCGGCAGTGTCTCAGCTGAGCTGTCTTGATTTTCCCTCCAGGGTCACCCTTAGCCATCCCTTTAGTGCAATGCATGGCTAGAAGAGAAAAACTCCGTGCTCTGCTTCAGGGTGTGTGACGTGGGGCTACTTTTTTTTTTTGCAAGACAGAGTGTTGCTCTGTTGCCCAGCATGGAGAGCAGTGACATGATCATGGCTCACTGCTGCTTCCACCTTCCAGGCTCAAGTGATCCTCCCATCCCAGCCTCCTGAGCAGCTGGGACTATATGTCCAGCAGATTTTTTTGTTAAGAATCCTTACCAGAAGGATTCTTTTTTTTTAGCTTTGTAGAGATGAAATCTCACTATGCTGATTAGGCTAGTTTCGAACTACTAGGCTCAAGAATTCCTCTCACGGGCCAGGCTCAGTGGCTCATGCCTGTAATCCAGTACTTTGGAAAGCTGAGGTGGGTGGATCACTTGAAGTTAGGAGTTTGAGACCAGCCTGGCCAATATGGAGAAATCCTGTCTCTACTAAAAATATAAAAATTAGCCAGGTGTGATGGTGTGTGCCTGTAATCCCAGCTACTCGGGAGGCTGAGGCAGGAGAATCGCCTGAACCAGGGAGACAGAGGTTGCAGTCAGCTAAGATTGCACCACTGCACTCCAGCTTACAGAAAAAAAGTGAGACTCTGTCTCAAAAAAAGAAAAAAAAATTCCTTCTACCATGGCCTCCCAAAATATTGGGATCATAGGCATGAGCCACAGTGCCCAGCCGGGGCTGCCTTTGGTTGGAATTACAGAAACCACTGCTCCCACAGTCCTCAGCTTCCCCAGACCCGGGAAGGATCCACTCAGCACCGGCACTGCATAGATTCCAGGGTATCGCTCTTTACTTACCCTGGGGAAGGGAAGGTGCACAGACCTCTCTCATTTATTTCTCATCACAACCTGGTGAGACACACCTTGAAGAAAAGTAAAGTGATATTCTCAAAGTCACATGATTAATCAGGAATCCAGGATTTGAACGTGGCTCTTTGACTCTAAAAGTCTTTCCACTGTGACTTTGCCCTCTCCTGCTGCCTTCTTTCCACCCCTCAGTTCTCCCTTCCTGCTCCAGCTTCACTCAATGGTTGCTCCACCTGCTCATACGCCAACGCTGGGAGGATGCTGCCGAAGGCCTGGAGCACCTTCACTGTGAACGCAGTCAGTCAGCAGCAGCAGGAAGCCCAGCAGCCAGTCCTGAAACTTTCTCATCCGAGGTACTCCTGGGGGCTGAAGGAAACAATAGGAAGAGAGAGCATGCATGATTTAGGCTTTAATGAGGGTCTTGCCTAGCTGGGAATCTGCTGGGTGAAATGTTGGCGACTTTTGCTGACCTGCCCACCTTGGACAGCAATAGCTTCTGGGTATTGGGATCTCCAGAGAGAGGGGCAGTTGAAACAGACACATTCAGTGTCTTTTAGGAGTCTCAAAAAAATTGCAAGGTAGGAAGGGCTGGCCCTCTCCCTGTCCCAGTGAAATGAAACTGGAAGAGAATTGCACATCCAGCTGGGTATCTCAGGAGACCTAGGCAGGCTCAGTCTTGAGTGACAAACACAGTGGTCTTGTCACTTCAGCTCATGGCTCTCCTGAGGTCTTTCAGCATGAGTCTCCTGCACGAGAGACCTGACCAGTGGTGACCCAGCCTCTGTCTGAGCATCCCCTACCATCAGGAATGGGGACTCCTGGGCTCCAGGCTCCTAGCCTAGCCTGACACTTTGAGCTGTTCCAGTCCTTCTTATTTTGAGATGAAATCTCACTTCCTTCCACAGTCAGGAGAAAAGCGGTGCTGAATACAAGCCCTGAAGCAAGGGCCTGGGGAGCCTTTGCTCCTCACCCTCTCCCGAAGTCAAGGCTCAGAAAGGCAACTCTGGGCCTCTGGCTTGGCTGGCTGGCTGCAGTAGGCAGCTGCTGTGTCTGCAGGGAATTCTGCACAGCCACACTGTTTCCTCATACCTGAGCTGTCCACAGCTGCACGCACCACTCCCGGCCTGAACACACTATTTAAGGCCAGCACACGGGAGCTGGCTGTGAGTCATCGAGGAGGGCAGCAGCAGCTCCACTCAGCCAGGACCCAGATACTCCGGGAACCTTCCCCAGCCATGGCTTCCCTGGGGCAGATCCTCTTCTGGAGGTAGTGTACTCCTCTCTCTCTCCTTATGGGTGAAGGGAACAGCAGTGAGGTCTTTTGGGGGTGCTGAGCACCGCTGGGCTGTCCCATAGGACCCCACCTACAATTTTATCTGATCCAGCATTGGGCCAGCAGGAGAATGGCAAGAACCTAACTGGACTTGACTTAACATCTCACCTCAGCTGCTCAGGGCACCTGTTCAGGGTTAGGGAGGTTTTTGGTTGGTGGCCTGCCATGGACAGCTGGCACTTGCTGGGCAGCTTGGACTGAGGGGAGTGTGTGCCAGGCTGGGCACTCCCCTGAGATGTCAAGGCTGCGAGCACCATGGGGGCACTGAGCAGGCTGGCATGGGCTGCGTGGTGGGATGGCAGGAAATCCACGGCTATGACGGTGGCAGGGGGTGCAGGAGGACCCTCTATACAGTGCCCGGGGTGAAGGAGGAGAATGTGATTTGGTTCTTCTCTGTGGGGGTGATTTTTTGCTACTCCTGAGCAATTCACACCAACACCCCTCCCCAGACCCCACCCAGCTCAAGGATGGGGTCCCTAGTTTTCCTAGGAGCTCCTTGGAGAGGAGACCTTGCTCTTGCTAACTCCCCAGAGAGGAATAAGGAAGCAAGTCCCCTCCCCCACCTTTTGCTTCTCTCCTGAGAAGCAAAGCTCCCGTGTGCTGGCCTTGCTTCTCTCCTGAGCTATTCTGATTGCCTCTTTTCCCCTCAGAACAGCATTTACCATCCCAGAAGGAAAGAGCTAGAAAGCTCAGGGTTTTCTTGAAATGGTACGTTCAACGTCAGTCACAACTCAGGACAGCGATTAGGGAGACTGGTACCTGTTGCTTCTAGAGGTTGTTTGAAGGACCAGTCCTATTTCTGTTTCTTTTCCCACAAAAGCAAGAAGAGAGGGAAGGAGAGAGGAAAGGAATCCTCAGCTCAACCGTGAAAAGTTTGTGAAGAGACTAAGAGAGTAATGTTCCTTCCCAGAGGCAGCCTAGAAAATTCTTTTCCTTGCAACAAAATGTCAGTTCCCCCCACTTGACTCACATTTATCTGAATTCACCTGCTGCATAGCAGGGGTGGGGGCTCCGCAGGGCTGCCAGGGGCGGCTGCAGCAGCACTCCTCCTCCCGACCCTGTGCCTGGCCAGGGCATTGCACTCCAGGAGAAGCAGTGGGTAGCGGGGGTCTTCCCTCTAGATCCTTCTGCCCTGAGAGGATGTCCCTAAGAAGCACCTGTGTCAGAGGAGCCAGCGTTTTGCAAGCGCCTCTTTCCCTGCCTTGCACTAAACGCCTTTGAACGGCGTGTCCACCACTGCCTTGTGAAGGCTCATTGTCACCTCAGAGAAGTTAAATGCAGGTTAATGTGCACCTGTGCATGAGGGGATCTTACTCTGAAATCCCAAGCTCTCTCCCCCTGCCACCCTTACCCCTGCTCCTGCCAGTTCCAGCTCCCCATGCACCCCATTCCCCCAGCCTGATCCCAAGGACATGAAATGGTCCTCATGCAACAAGTGGCTCCGTTGTTGGAGGTTGGACGGGATGTGTGGGCTCTCTCATAATGCATTGCAACCAGCCTGACTGGTTTTGCTGGAGGATTAGCAGGAGGTGGGTGTTCAAAATTCGGATCCCTCATCCTTCAGAAACCCACTGGAATCAACAGAGGCTCCTCTTGTTGGCCCCTGCATGCCTTGTTAGCTATTCACGCTCTACAGTTTCAGAAGTAGTGACTGTCCATGAGGGTGGCATGGACCTCCATGTCCATGTGCAAGGGGCCTCCAGGAAGAGGGCCGATGAGCAGCTTCAACGGGGAGCAGGATCCTGAAAGCTAGTCTCAGGGATGCAGGTGGAGCCTGCCCCGGGGAACTCTTGGCCCCCTTCCTTTGTCATAATGGCTTTAATTCATAAAATACACCTCTCCTGGAGGTGATCATGACTGTGGTGATGCAGGAACGTTCACGAAAGGGACTGCTATCCTCTGCAGACCTGGTGAGTTATGCTCCTAAGTATGAATAATTGCCAGAGAGCTGAATTCCTTCAGATCTCGCTCTGAGCATGCGTGCTGCTCAGGGATGGAAGACTGATGTACAGTTTCCATCGTGCCTGGCCTCCGTGCACAATTAGGAGCTGTGTGTGTTCCCCGGTCCCCATCCTGGCCGTCAATAGTAGCAGCATTTGTTCATGGAACATCTGCTGAGTCCCTGCTAGGAGGACAAGGGTGGACAATCCTTGCTCTGAGGGGGGTAAGTTCTAGTCAACAATATTAACTGAGCACTTACTATGTCCTGAATATTGCACAAGACAATGGGTCAAAGGTGACTAAGATGCTGTCAAGATCATAACTTAATAGGGGAGAAAGACTCCCCAATAACAACTCTAACGTGCCTCCCATACGTCCTGAGACAATAAACACAGGTTGCAAGGGGAGCACTTCCCTCACCCAAGGCTTTGGGAGGGTTTCTGAGCCAGAGGATGGGTGGGCTGTGTCTTGAATAATGAGTTTGTATGACCCAGGTGAAGAAGGGTGGAAGAGGCCGTCCAGGTAGGGGAAACCGAATTAAATCAAATACAACACAACTCATGAATGAGCATGGTGTGTGGGAAAGCTCCGCCCCACTCTATATCATCATGACTTGGAGTTTGAGGCAGGGAATTCTGGGAGATGAGGCCAAGAGGTCACACCAGGTCATACTGGGCCTTCTTCACTAGACTCAGAATGGGGATTTGTGGTGATGTGGAGCCCTTGCAGGCTCTGAAGCAGGGCAACCTTGGTGGTTTTCATCTCAGGTGGGCAGCAAGCCTGGAGGCCAGAAGAAATGTGGGGAAACAGTTGTGGACAGAGTATACAGAATGATAGGGACCTGGCATAGATGAGCGTGACGGTAAAGAACCACGGGAGGAAAATGGATTCAGGAAATGCTGGACTTAAAACTGGTGACATTTGATCAATGATTGGAGGGGCAGGTAGGATGCTGCAGAATAAGAGTAGATGGGGCAAGGGGCAGATCCTAGAATGACTTCCATGTTTCTGGATTGGGTGCAGTGACTTGGGGACAAGGAAGAGAGAGGAGAGCTGGTTAATGTGTTGAACTTGAGATCCCCCTGGGACCTTCAGATGGGGATGCTCCCTGGGCAGCAGAAGGCATGAGGCTAAAACATGGAGAGGGCAGGGCTGGGGATAGACATCTGTGTGTCATCAGCTCAAGGGCAAGGAATAGTTATCGGGGGAGGCTTCTAAGGAGAGCAGGTGGAGGGAGAGAAGCAAGGGTCCAGGATGGAGAACTGAAGAACACCAACATTCAAGTGGGCAGAGGAAGAGGTGGGTCAAGGAAAGAGCTGAGAATAAGTGGTAAGAAAGGTAGCAAGAGGCCAGGATAGAGATTAATGGATGTCAACAGAGTGGAGTTTCATGGAACATGCAGGACTAGTGATCCATAAACTTTGGCTCTGTTTCATCTGAAATCACTAGTGACAATGGGATTCATAACAGCATGTCACAGGAAGGAAGCTACTGAGAAGGAAGGACTAGGGATCTTTCTACCAGAAGAAGATGGATGAAGTAGAGAATAAGGGAGCCTAGAAGCAGGCTCGGGGAGTCTGCTTTGGGGGAGGGTTTCCCATTTCTCGTAAGTTTGCAAGCTGGTGCCTGGCTCAGACATCTAAGACTCTGATGGTTGGATACAACAGTGCCTGGTAAGGAAATCTTGCTTGAGCCTGGGTGAGGAGATCTCATCACAGGCCATACTGGCATCTAACTTTCAGCTTTCCTGAGCCTATAAAATCTGAGCCTTCAGAACCTTCTGAGTCCATCCTGTGAACAGGACAGAAATCGGCAAAATGAGATTAATTGTACATTGGAAGAGAGACTTAAATAGGTGGCACCTGTGTTCCTGCCCCCGTCGGGGGTAGATTATTTTCTGAGTGTTATTACGCTTTTCCGCCATCTCCACCTATTGCAATGCTACTCATTTCTTTCAATGTTCAGCTCAAATGCCACCTCCACTTTAAAGTCTTACAGGATCTTCCTTTCTTTCTTTGAGATGGAGTTTCACTCTTGTTACCCAGGCTGGAGTGCAATGGCGCGATCTCGGCTCACCGCAACCTCCACCTCCTGGGCTCAGGCAATTCTCCTGCCTCAGCCTCCTGAGTAGCTGGGATTACAGGCACGTGCCACCATGCCCAGCTAATTTTTTTTTTTGTATTTTTAGTAGAGACGGGGTTTCACCATGTTGACCAGGATGATCTCGATCTCTTGACCTCGTGATCCACCTGCCTCGGCCTCCCAAAGTGCTGGGATTACAGGCTTGAGCCACCGCGCCCGGCTAGGATCTTTCTCGTGGCCATCAGTTGCCCCTCTTGTGTTAACAGTCAGCCATGTGGATGCATATCTGTTCCTGGTGCCTATCTGTTTCCCTCAGCAGGGTTAGCTGCTTGGGGGTTGGGGCTCTGTCTTGCTCACGGTTGTAGGGAGACAATGTATCGCTATGGCTACGCATCTGGATTCAAAGCCTTGTGCCACCATGAACATTTACCCTCTAAGCAATTGCCCTGTTTATGAAGTGGGGCAGATAATAGTACCTAACTCCTAGGGCTGTATGAATGACATGTGATAATCATGTTCCTGGCACATCCTAGGAGCTTCATAAATGTTAGCGATTGCTATGCTTATTGCTTGCAACTCCCTCTACAATCCATGGTACATGGTTGACTCTCCATAAAAATTTGTTAGCTTCAATTTCATGAAGCTCTGAAAGCATATATATACACACACACACACATATGTATACATGTGTGTGTATGTGTGTGTGTATATATATATATATGTGCTCTCAGAGCTTAAAACTTCAGAAAGTCAGTACGCCTCATTTTATGAATGGGACAATGAGAATAAAGTATGCAGCTTGTCCAAGGGTCATGCATTCGAGAATGGTAGAACAGCGTTTTTTCAATGATCCCATATTGCTCAGAAACCCTAGCTAAGAATTGTGTTGGACCCCAGCTCAATTACCTAAGCACCACACTTTACCTAAGCACCAACAATCCACAAATCAGAGAGACCAAGTCTTCATACACACTTACTTTTGCCATATGAAAGGGTGGAAATAACCTGGATGCTGGAGTTCGTCTGACCTGTGGATGTATTCCAGCTCTCTACTTCCTCGCTGGGTGACCTCAAGGAAGTTACTTAACCTCTCTGTGTCTTCATTACCTCATCAGTAAATTGGGCATTAACAATAGTGGCACCCAGGTCACAGGGCTGTTATAAAGACTACGTGAGTTAATACAAGTAAAGAGCTCATAGCAGCATCTTGTATAGTGTTAGCGCTTGAGGTGTTAATCACTCTCAAATTATTCCTTCTGATGTTTCTGCAGAAAGACAGAGACTTGGAGGGAGGGAGAGGAATGACAAGTCTACCAATAGCAGCTGGGCTCAAGCGCATTTTGTGTCTAAAATCTTTTGAGATTTCAATGGACTCAGATATCCTCTTTCTTGTCCTTGTTCTGTGAGATGTGGGGAAATCCTCTGCCACCTGAGGTGGTGAACTAGATGAACGCTAAGGCCTTCCCCATCCAAATTCAATGTTCAAAGTATGGTCTTCCAACCAGCAGCATCCACTTCATCTGGGAACTATTAGAAATGAAAATTCTCATTGCCCCCATCCTGCAAAGAATCAGAAACTCTGAGGGAAGGGCCTGGCAATCTGTGGTGTAACAAGCCCTCCAGGTGACTCTCAGGCATGTCCAAGTTCAAGAAGCACTGTATTAGCAGCCTCTCTGTGTCCCTGATTCCTCCAGAAAAGCACCAGGATTTAATCCAGATAGATATAAATTTCACCTGGGGTCATTTATCATTCCACATTCTTCTTTAAGAAACGTGCTCAAGAGCCGCAGATGGGTCTTGATGAATACAAAGGAAAGCCACCAAGTTTCTCCAGGTAAGAAACGCAGGCTGTATTTCTCTCTGTATGTGCCTTTCGCAATCTCAACCCATCTTCCTGCCGTGCTTCAGATTTCCCATCACGTCGCTTCAGATGCGTTCCTGCTGCTGCCAGCACAGCGGTCATGGGAGAGAGGGCAGGCAGTTTTTCCTTTTTCTTTCTCTGCAATTTAAAATAAAAAATTTCATAGATAAAAACCACGAAAGATTTGAGAGACAGAGAGCGCATCCATAAAACGTAGGAATTGTCTCTTGTAGCTTCCTGTCTCGTCTCCTCATTGTGTTTTTTTTGGCACTTCAACCCCCGGAATGGCCATTTCACACCTCTCTTCCCTCTTCAATCCTCTTACAACCCTCATCCCTTCTCTCCACCCCAGCCTCAGATGATTATGTCGCTCTACCTTCCACTGAGAAAATAGAAACCAGCAGACAGGTACTCCTTCATCTTTTCACATCCCAAAGTACCTGCTGCACTCATCACTGCCCTTTTTCTCTGCCTCCCCTCCTGGTACCAGAGGATTTGCTCAGCTCCTATCAAAGGTCAGCCCCTCTGTGGTCTGGATCCATCTCATCTCCCAGCTCACAAACACCTCCTCCAGCCAACATCATCAATCTCTCCTCTGCACCTCTATTATTCCCATCAGCATGCAACCCGTGTATCAGGATTTTCTATTTTAGAAGAAAACCCTCTCTCAGCCCCACAGGCTCCCCAGCTACCCACCCATCTCTCTTTTTTCCCTTTTAGCATTTGTTGCTAGTGTCGTCTGGAGTGAGTGCTCATCCTGGTTTCATGGTGTTGCAGAAGGAGAATGAGGTATAAAGGTTTCAAGCACAAACTGGAGCCAGGTTGCTTGGGTCCGTCCAACTCTGCCGCTTTCTAACTGTGTGACCTTGGGCAATTTAGTTATCCTCTCTGTGCCTGGATTTCTCATCGGCAAAATGCGGATAATGTTAGAATCTACATCATTGTTGTAGGAATTACAGGAGGAATCAGAATCTACAAGATTGTTGTAGGAATTACGTGAGCTAAGATATAAAGCACTTAACAACATATTCTTATTCTCTCTTCAACTTACTCTAGATGAATTTTGTCCGCATGATTCCAAGATACTGTTCCTGTGAGTGCCTCTAATCACCTCCACATTGCTGAGTCTAATGTTTACACCTCTGCTCTTATCTTGTCTTCACTTCAGCATTCAACACAGATGTCCCCGCCACCTCCTTGGAACACCTTCTTCTCTTGGTTTCCATGACACTACACTCCCCTGATTTGCTGCTCTCCCCCTCACTCCTGACATCGGGTATTTCTCTATACCCGGTTGCGGGTGGCAACTTTTCTCCTCTGCTGCCTCCACAACTCAGAGCCACCAGGCTCTACAGTCAGGTACAAGGACACACCTTTCATCCATGATTGACCCTACCTTTTGCCAAAAGACCTAAGTGTTCAGGAACAGAATATAACAGTATGGGAACAACTATCCTTTAAAGTGGTTGGCAGATGCTTCATGAAGTCTTACGAGGCATGATAGGGTAAGTCATGTAACAGCAAGTACTGCGTGGGAGGGAATTTCTTTTCATATCCAGAGGAGCCCCTGCCATGAGCCCTTAACGCCTGAGATGACGTTCCCAAACAGGTCCTGGTGGAAAGCCCTGAGGCGGGAGAGTTGAATGAGAAATTACTCGAGGCAAGAAGCTGAGATTTGATTTCACTTCTGCTCATCCAATGAACCCACCTTCCAACCTCTTTCTTCTTTCTTCCGTTTTTTGAAAAGGAACCAAGTATTAATGATTCTCTTTGCAGACAAAAGAGAAGCGGCCAGATTTGATGGGAATGTCAAGGTGTCATTTTATTGGCCTTAGGCCGGAGGATCTTTGTCTAATGACCTTAATATAGGGTCACAGCAATTTAGCAAAACAAGCCAAGTTTTTAAGCTTACCCCTCCCCCCGTCCCCAGTGGTCACCTTCACCTTGGGGCCAGCTCTGTGGGCACTTCCTCATAGAGGGGCTATATCTCTTGGGCACTTACTTATGAAATCTCCTTCAGACGGACAGTATGCAAGGAATATTAGGGACAGGTTTGCAAATTGCTGCTGGCTCAGAACCTAGGAAAAAGGCTGCATTTGGGAGTGGGATGTGTGCAGGGAAAGGGGGAGATTAGGATTCCAGAATATCCCCTACATGGAGGGATTCCCCGACAGAGCCCTGGGGAGAAGCCATAGTCCTGAGTTACTGTGCCTTTCTGGTCAGCAGCCCCATGGTGCCGCTGCACTGGGAGTCCCTCCCCCAGGCCAGGCTTTGTCTAAAGGCCTGGCCAGAGGAATTCCCTTGGGCAATGAAAATCTCATTCTCCACCAGGAGGCTGCTGTGGGGCTTCGGGATAGTAACCTAAGCAAGACCAGGAAGATATTTTCCTGTGGACACAGCTTTATAAATGGGAGCTAGTTCCCTAAGTTAACCCACAAGAGTGGATTCTATGCCGTAGCTGTGCATTCATGATAGGATTCCTTTTCTACTATTTTCCTTTCCCATTATAAACGTATAAAATTGTGTGGGCAGATGGTTTATACCTATAATCCAGGTACTTTGGGAAGCCAAGGCAGGCAGATCACTTCAGCCCAGTAATTCAAAGCCAGCCTAGGCAACATGGAGAAACCTTGTCTCTACCTCCTGTACCCCAGCAAACAAAAAACAAATAAACCCCCAAAATTAGCCTGGTGTAGGAGCTGGGATTATGCCTGTAGTTCCAGCTCCTCAGAAGGCTGACATGGGAGGATTGCTTGACCCCGGGAGATGGAGGTTGCAGTGGGCTGAGATTGCATCACTGCACTCCAGCCTGGGTGACAAAGTGAGATCCTGCCTCAAAATAATAAATAATGTGCAGAATATCTAAAACATTGGAATCCAATAGATTTTGGGGGCCTTGCTGAAAAAGCTAATTATCATTTGTAAATGGTGTTGCTGTAAGATCCTGTACAGCAACACAAATAACCAACTTAAACACAAACTTTGGAAAAGAGTCTCCCTATATTGTCCAGCCTGGTCTCAAAAACTCCTGGGCTCAAGCAGTCCTCCCACTTCAGTGTCCCAAGGTACTGGAATTATAGGAATGAGCCAGCATGACTGGCCCATTGTTCTATCCTCATAAATGACTATTTTCTTTTTGTTTTTGCCCTTTTCAAGCCCAACTGTGAATGTTTTTTACATAGTTGTTAATACAACGTGTGTGCTTTTATGCTTCTGCTTTTTCCATGAAAACGTTCTGCATTAAAACAAAATTTTAAAGCAATTTTACTGTTAAAAGAATCCTTGTGGCCTGCTGAAGGGCTCACGCCTGTAATCTCACCACTTTGGGAGGCTGAGGCGGGCGGATCACGAAGACAGGAGTTCAAGACCAGCCTGCCCAACATGGCAAAACCCCATCTTTACTAAAACTACAAAAAATTAGCCAGGTGTGGTAGCAGGCACCTGTAATCTCAGCTACTAGAGAGGCTGAGGCAGGAGAATCGCTTGAACTCAGGAGGCAGAGGTTGCAGTGAGTTAAGATCACACCACTGCACTCCAGCCTGGGCAACAAGAGCAAAACTCCGTCTAAAAAAAAAAAAGAATTCTTGCTTCTTAATACTGCAGCAGTTATAACTGTGTAGAGTAGTACGCATTTCTACGCTTTTATTATATTAGGATACGTTATATTAAGCCAGCCTTCTTGGAAACCCAGCCCCAAGCCTCAGTGGGATTCCCCCATCTGCCTTTTGACGGTCCTTCCAACCCATTCATTATCCAGTTGAATGTGAGCATCAACAAGGTCCAAGCAACATGCATGACTCTGTTAGCAGTCTTTGTGTTTAAGCGCCTTAGACAGTGATTCCCCCAGTGAGTTCTGAGAACGCCCATACTGCCACCAAATGTTCCCCACAGGAGTTCTGTAGTTAAGCAAATTTGGAAGTGCTGAATAGTATTAGGTTGGACCATATGGTATTGTCCATGTTGAATTGTTTTTGACCTATTAAAATGACAGTTTCAGGCCGGGTGCTGTGGCTCACGCCTGTAATCACAGCACTTTGAGAGGCTGAGGTGGGTGGATTGCTTGAGGTCAGAAGTTCAAGACCAGCCTGCCCAACATGACGAAATACTGTCTCTACTAAAAATTCAAAAACTAGCTAGGCATGGTGGTGGGCGCCTGTAATCCCAGCTACTCAGGAGGCTGAGGCAGGAGAATTGCTTGAGCCCTGCAGGCAGAAGTTGCAGTGAGCAGAGATCACACCATTGCACTGCAGCCATCTCAAAAAATAAAGAAAAAGAAAAAATGGTCATTTCAAAGGATTTGACCTAATATATATTTCTCTAGGGCATCATTATGCATATTAGCATATTAAAGGTTTTAAAAAATCCTACAGACTTAAAAAAAAGTTGTTTAATTGTGATTTACCCAAATTATGAAAATGTAATCCCGTTAAAAATAATAGTTGTTCATATACATCAAGACACCTTCAAGAAAATAGGCACCGGGGTAATTACAGAAGAATAGGAACCAAGAGGAGACCAAGGCACATGAATGAGGGACCCCAGGAGCAGCATCCGGGGCCTTCTCCCACCTTCCAAACTGGACGTAGACGCTGGCTGAGCAGATGCCCAGGAACCAAGGGCAGGCTCGTATTTTTACTTCCCAGGAATGCCCTCCCATCTTTGATATCCAAAGTCATCATATTTTTCAGGCCTTCCCCTTCTACAGCAATGCTTTCTAGATTCACCCTCCCCGACGTTGGCCTTTTTTATAATTAACCTATGCTCTTTCCTCTCTCATGAAAGTGCAGGGAGGATTCATGAGGTGATATTAATAGGTCACTTCTTATTTCTCAAATGACAGACACTAAACAAACACGGGTATTGTTTTGACTGTCATCTCATTGTTATAATTTTAATTTCTTCATCTTTCGAGATGTTATTCTCATCTTAGTTTATAGGAGTTCATTTCATTTGCTTACAGCTACCAGGTGGGTTACGCTGATGTGGATGTGGGAGGAGATGCACTGTGCCGCCCATGCCTCTGTAGAGAACGTGGATGCTGAAGGCACATGTAGCCAGAATATGAATTAGTTTTTCTGCAGCCACTGGAGCCAAATGTCCAAGACAGGAAGTGGAAATGTTGGATGGGGGTAAAATCAGAATACAGTGAAATAGTGGCTGGCCAGGACTAAACCCCCAGTGCTTCTACTTTTTTTTCCTTTTTTACTCCACTGTCCCACTATCTGGAATTCTTCCCATAAGAGATCCTTTAACGGGCTTGTCTGTCATTCACATATGACACAAGCCTTTACTAGGGCTGTCTGTCACTCACATGCTATTAGCATGACCAGTTCTCTAGAGAGTGAGTAGGCATTTTGACATCACTGTGCACATCCGATCTGGTCATCTAGCAGTTGTTAGACGTGTAGAAATAGTTGTGATACTTCAGGGAAGTGGAAGATGAGAGTTGAAAGGTAGGGTGGGGCTTCCCTATGAGAGCACCTGTTAATTTAATTAAAGTGGTTAGCTGTAGCTGGGTAAGGTTGAAGTGACATTAAATGGAGCCCTGGCAGTTTTGTGCCCTTGCAGTAGAAGGCAGTGCCCAGAGTGAGTGTACCTACAGAAGAAATTCTTGGACTCTCAGGGGCATCGCTACAAACACCCAGTTACTAGGAGGCATAAGAACAAGCCTTTTGCTTTCTCAGGATGTAAATGGAAGTACAGCCCTTGACTTAGATTCACTGGAAAAGCAAACACTGGGAAACCTTGAACAAGCCAGGCCATCTTTTAGACCCTTGCATCTCATTTTGTTACCGGTGGAGCGTGTAAATAAGTTACTGGCGGAGCGTGTCCAGGTTCTTGGTGTCTTGAACAAACAGTTGGACAAAACACACAAAGCAAAGAAGAAATAAAGCAAAAAAAGCAGAGATTTATTGAAAATAAAAGTATGCTCCACAGGGTGGGAGCAGGCCAAGCATAGGGGTGCAATGCTTACAGAATTTTTAGAGGCTTAAATACTCTCTAGAGGATTCCATTGGTTACTTGGTACACACCCTGTATAAATGAAGAGGATGAAGTAAAGTTTCAAAGTCATTTATTTGGTGAATGACTCCCTATGTAAATGGAGAGGATATTTCCTATTCTAGCTGAAGTGTTTCCATTTGATTTCGTTCTAGGAAGTCATCATGAATGGGCCCTGTGTTCCCTGCCTCCACACTCTATTCTGCCTCACATTTGTCTACTGTAAAAGCCAAAAGATCCTTATAATATATCCTGAGTTCTCTGAGAGCAGTGAGAAAGGGGAGGGGGTGTGGACATTGCTACTTCTCTTTAAGTGCATGATAAATCTCTTTTCTCATATTTCTACATTGATATTTTGTAGTAGACAAATTACTAGATCAATGAAATGCTTGGCTTTTATGGGCTTAGCAAATAAATACTTATAGTTTCACTAATACTGACCCCAGCATATTGTACTTATCTTAATAAACATGCTGTCTAAAAGTCAATCATGATTTTCCAAGGCAGAAAGCATGTGAACTGCAAGAGAATCTTTTTAATATGAGTAGAGGCTCCTGCTAGCTTCACAATTTTCTACCCTTAAGGCAAATAAAATTGTAAAGAAGTGAGTTGCAAGATGGTGGCTTTCATTAACATTCCCCAAAGGTGTCAAACTGTGAAGGAAGATTTCTGTTTATCAGAAAATTCTAGGGGCTCCAGGTGCTGCTCACTTGGGCTCTCTGGAACTGAGCCTGCTCTCTAATCATTGCCTGGGGTAGCTTGTGAGCCATGTATCCACTTATGAAAAACATGCTTGCTCACTTAAACTAAGAAAAACAAGTTAATTATAATTTCTAGCACATATTCACTTGGGTACTACTCTTTCTGTGAGAGCTCTTCTGAAAATGCAAACCACTGACCCAGGAAAGTATTTAAGTTATCAGCTTTATAGGAGCATTAAATGGATAGATGCCTGTTTGCACAACATCTAAAAAAGTTAGATTGTACTTAAAAAAAAAAAAAAAAAAAAAAAAAAAAAACAGAATGGGAAAAAACTTTTGCAATCTACCTATCTGACAAAGGGCTAATATCCAGAATCTATGGAGAACTAAAACAGATTTACAAGAAAAAAACAAACAAACCCATTCAAAAGTGGGCAAAGGATATGAACAGACACTTTACAAAAGAAGACATATATGAGTCCAACAAACATATGAAAAAATGCTCATCATCACTGGTCATTAGAGAGATGCAAATCAAAACCACTTTGAGATACCACCTCACGCCAGTTAGAATGGTGATCATTAAAAAATCTGTAGACAACAGATGCTGGAGAGGATGTGGAGAAATAGGAACTCTTTTACACTGTTGGTGGGAGTGTAAATTAGTTCAACCATTGTGGAAGACGGTGTGGCAATTCCTCAAGGACCTAGAAATAGAAATTCCATGTGACCCAGCAATCCCATTACTGGGCATATATCCAAAGGATTATAAATCATTCCATTATAAAGACACATGCATACGTATGGTCATTTCAGCACTATTTACAATAGCAAAGACCTGGAACCAAACCAAATGCCCATTGATGATAGACTGGACAAGGAAAATGTGGCACATATACACCATGGAATACTAGGCAGCCATAAAAAATGATGAGTTTGTGTCCTTTGTAGGGACTTGGATGGAAACCATCATTCTCAGCAAACTGACACAAGAACAGAAAACCAAACACCACATGTTCTCACTCATAGGCCAGTGTTGAACAATGAGAACACATGGACACAGGGAGGGGAGCATCACACACTGGGGTCTGTTGAGGGGGACTAGGGGAGGGACAGCAGGGGGTACAGAGGTTGGGCAGGGATAACATGGGGAGAAATGCCAGATATAGGTGACTGGGGGATGGAGGCAGCAAACCACATTGCCATGTATGTACCTATGCAACAATCCTGCATGTTCTGTACATGTACCCCAGAACCTAAAGTGCAATAAAAAAATATATATATATATATATAAATCATGTAGTATTTGCATATAACCTATACACATCCCCCATATACTTTAAATCATCTCTAGATTACTTAAAATACCTAATACAATGTAAATGCTATATAAGTAGTTATTATGTTGTATTGTTATTCTTATTTCCATTATTTGTTATTGCTATATTGTTATATTGTTTTCTTCCTAATATATTAATTGGAAGATACATATTTGGTTGAATCCACGAATGTAGAACCCATGAATACTAATGGCTAACTGTGCTTACTATTTCATTTTGTTAATTGTTCTTTGAGTGGTTTGTAGTTTTCTTCTTTCTGTCTTATGGTCTTCCTTTGTGATTTGATTACTTTTTGTAGTGTTATTGATTTATTTCTCTTTATCTTTTGTTTGTATACTAAAATTTTTATTTTAGTTGCTCTTGCACATGAAACTCTACAGTTTTACCCCCAACACACACATCTAATGATATTAATGTCATGCTTTGCATTTTCAATAGTGTCTACCCATTAACAATTATAGAAATAGTTATATCTAATATGGCTGTCTTTTAACTTTCATACTACATTTTAATGTGATTTTTGTACCACAGTTACAGAATGAGTATTCTCAGTTTGACTATATATTTACTTTTGCCAGTGAATTTTATACTTTTATATGCTTTCATATTGTTTCTTAGCATCCTTTAATTTCAACTTGAGAAACTTTCTTTAGCATTTCTCATAAAGCAGGTGCAGTAGTAATGAAATCCCTTAGCCTTTGTTTGTCTGGGAATGTCTTCATCTGTCCTTCATTTCTGAAGTACAGTTTTGCTAGGTGTAGTATTTTGGGTTGACGGTTGTTTTCTTCCAGCATTTTGAATATAGCATTCCATTTCTTTCTGCCTCTAAGGTTTCTACTGAAGAATCCACTAATAGCTTCATAAAATTTATATGTGACAAGTCTCTTTTTTTCTTGCTGATTCCAAAATTCTGTCTTTGTCTTTGGATAATTTTTTTTATAATGTATCTTGGAGTAATCTTCTTTGGGGATCCTGCTTGGGATCTTTTGAGCTCTGTAAATTTATATGTCTATATATATCCTAATATTTGGGAAGTTTTCACAAGTTTTACATCTCCCTCCCTGCTCCCTCCACCCAACCAGGGTCTTGCTTGATTGCCCAGGCTGGAGTACAGGAGTGCAGTGGCATGGTCATAGCTCACTACAGCCTCAAACTCCTGAGCTCAAGAGATCCTTCCACCTCAGCCTCTCAAGTAGCTAGGACTACAGGTGTTTGTCACCATGCCCAGCTTATTTTTTATTTTGTATAGAAATGGAGTCTGGCTGGCTGGCTAGGTAGCCAGGCCAGTCTCAAACTCCTGGCTTCAGGCAATCCTCCCACCTTGGCCTCCCAAAGTGCTGAGATTGCAGGCATGAGCCACCACACCTGGCCTATTATATCTTTAAATAGTATATCTTTCCCTTTCTCTCTTGCTTCTCCTTCTAAGACTCCCATAATGGATATATTTGATCACCTGATGGTGGCCCAAAGGTCTAGTGTGCTTTCTTTACTATTTTTCATTCTTTTTCTTTTTGTTAATTGCAAATGACTTGTCTTTAAGTTCGTTGATTTTTTTTTTCTTGCATGCTCAAGTCTGCTGTTGAAGCTCTCTATCAAGTTGTTTCTGTTCTGCCATTGTATTCTTCAGCTCCAACATTTCTGTTTAGTTCTTTCTCATTTTTATTTATTAAATTTATATATAAATTTTTATGCATTTTTATGCACTTTCCTTTTTATGCATTGTTTTCTTATTTTGTTTGTCTCTCTGTGTTCTCTTGCATCTCACTGAGCTTCTTTAAGATGATTATTTTAAATTTTTGTCAGGCAATTACTAGATTTTCATATTTTGGGTTGGTTGCTGAAGTTTTACAAGTTTCTTTGGTGTTGTAATGTTTGCCTGATTCTTCTTAATCTGTGTAGCCTTGTATTGGTGTTTATGTATTGCAAGGAGCAAATATCTGTCTTAGACTTTATGGATTGGTTTTGGCTGGTAAGGACATTTGCCTGTCTGTTTCCTGAGCTGATGGTATTGCCTCCAGTATTGTAGTTAAGCAGGGTTGGAGTCAAGTTACATAACTCTTCCTGGGTCTGGCAGTGGGGGTCCGCCGTTGCTGGGCCCATTACCAGTGGCTTGGGTAGGTATGGATCCTATCTGGAGGAGTCCTAGATTTCGGTCAGTAGGGCTGATACTGAGGCAAAGGTCTGCTTGAGGGCCTGCAGTTAGGTCTGCAGATAGTGGGCTTGTTATCAGGTGCATGTATGGCTAAGGCTCCTGCCAAGTCTCTGGGAGGAAACCTGCTGGGTTAGTAAGCAGGAAGCATTGGCTCTGGTCTGTGGCTAAGAGGGGCTGAAACCAAGTCACAGATTTCCTTCAGCATCCACAGTTGAGACCAAGGTTTTCAGGCCTACCTCTGCTGATCTGGATGGGCATGCCTCCTGCCAGGTTCTTGGGTGGTTAGGACTGCCAAGGGAGGCCAGAGCCTGAGAAGTGCTGAAGGTAGGTCATAGGGCTGCTTCAGAATCCTCAGTTGGACCCAGATTGTCAGGTCTGTCTCCATGGGCACAGATAGCTGTGTCTCCCATCAAGTTGAATGAACAGGATGGCTCCAGGAGCACAGTGGAGAGGGTCTAGCACTGGATCATAGGCTGCTTTGCAGTTCACAGATGGGAACAAGATCAATGGGCCTGTTACCTGAGGTGCTAGTGTCTGTGACTCCTCCTGGGCTCCTTGGCTGATGCTGCTGGTGGCAGGACCAAGACCAAATGGAGTTGTAGTTGAATCCACAGAGGATGAGGCTGTTTCTGAATCTGTAGCTTGTGGTGGTTGAGTCCGCCACAAAGACACACACCTGCCTCCTTGGCCTTGGGCTTCACTGGGGTTTTGCAACCTCCTACTTGGATTCCAAGCTCCCACAAAGGCCCTTGTATCCACCAGTGGTTGCCAAATTATCACTGCTGTCTGGGAATATGAGTGAGGGGTCTCCTATACCGCCATTTAACTGATGTCCCTCTTCTGAGCTGCCTTCCTCTTAATTTACCACCCAACTCTACGCCCAGTAAGGTCACTGATACACTCATTTACCCAGCTATCAATAACCAATGAGTTAAATATTATGCTAAATATCTTAATCAGGAACAAAAGCAAATAAATAACTTCCTTGTTCTAACGTTTCACTTTGTTACCAAGCTAAAGACGAGAGTTATCTGAGGGTGAAGGAATTCCACTTCTACTAGGCCTCAGAGTGAGTAGAACAGGTCATCTCTTCCTCTTACTTCTAGTCTCCCTTTCGTGGAACGACAGGGAAAAGTAATTAAACACTCATAGCCTTTCTTTCTCTACCCAACTTCTCATGAAAATCTTGGCACTTTATGCTAAATCTCCACATTCTCCAACTCACAATTATGAGTTCAGTGGAGTAAACCTTGCAGAGAAGACAGAAAAAGAAATGAGAGAAAGGACAGAGGACAATGGACCTGCAGGTGGGGGACAAGAAAATAGGCAGCAGGGTGGGCACAGAGGAGAAGAGAGTAGGGAGTGAACTTCCAAGAGAGTTTTGAGGAAATTCTAGGAAGGGAAAATTTGAGGGAACTAATGAGAAGGGTGGAAGCTGGCAAAGAGGATCTTTGTAAGAGGAAGTTTTGCTGTGCATTATCCATGTAATGCCTTTGAAATTTTTCTAAATATTCGTTGATCTCACCAAAACGCAGACCACAGACATCTGGACTTTACATGGATTATAATAACATTGTATCTCTGGAGTTAGAAAACTATTTTTACTTATATATAATAATCAAGCATGGATTTTTAAATGTGTGTTTATATTTAGTTAATTGTAATTGTTCGCATAAAGCCTACCCAAAAGTGTAATTTAAGGAGTCATTGCCCTGAAATAAAAATGTGAACTGCTTTCAATGGCCTGGGGGATCTTGGGGGAAAAACGGGCTGCCATTCAGTTGGGCTGTGTCATGGACATATTTTGGTACAGTAGTAGAATATGTTCCAAAATCAGGTTAGCTCAGTTTAGCATTTGTCCAGTTCCTAGGATGAGTCAGGCATGATGTCTGCACTTAGGGAAATAAATGTGATGGATGAATTGATTCTGCATGACCAGTAGTTATAATCAAAGGAAAAATTTCTTTTGATCTCTCTCCAACCTTTTAAAGTGCATGTATAGAAATACATGATGAAAATTCTGAAGCCTCTGATGAAAAACTGGCTTCACCTTCAACTCCGTGTATCGTCTCAGCCCTGTATTTCCCAAAAGCCCACTTTACACATGACTCTCACTGCTCAGGCCCCTGTCCCAGGTATTCCTATTGGTGAGGACTGCACATGGTTCTAGGATATCTGCCCTGGGGAAGGATATACATTCCTTCCCTCATAGAAGACTGGTGACTCACAGCTCTCTGCTCCCTCTCTTTGTCTGTCTCTCTCCTCTCTCTGTCTCTGATCTGTTCCAGATCATATTGAATTTCTCAAGTATGATTTAAATTCGAATCCATGGTGTCCCCCACCTTACCCCATCAAGAACACATTACAGGCTCTTCAAGCTAAGCTTAGTATTTGTGTGTTAGAGAAGGGCAAGAGGATGGTCACATAGCAAAGAAAAAAAAAATTCCCTAAAGAAATATCTTCCCAAGTCATATCTTACACTGAGCCCTTTTAATTGCCTTCATCTGAGTGAGGCAGCTACGCACTATGGAAATAATTGTCAAAGTGAGTGAGGTGGGTAAGAATTACGGAGATGATGGTCAAAGACCCCATTTTTACTTAGTTTTTTTTCTTTTCTTTTTTCATTTTATAATTTCTTTTGTTTTCATTTTTTATGTTCTGTTGTTTAACAGAGTTTAATTCCCTTTTTAAACTCTGCTTAGCGACGTAGCACCTCACTTTTTATGTAGCATCTATTGTATCTTGGAACCTCAGCTGAAGCTTTAAAGGTAACATCCTGTTACACAAAAACGAAAAGACATGGTCCCTTTTCTTGAGAAACTTAGAGGAGACTAAAGGAGACAAAAATGTGTGACCAGATAATTTCAATACAATGTGACAAATTTGTGATAGAGAAATGTACCTGGTATAATGAGGGCACAGGGGCAGTTTCTGATGCATATGGCCACTTGTTTCCCCGAAAAGTTGTCTGGGGGGAAGCCATACACTAAAGAAGGAGTCTGTGTCGTTCACAAGAGTGCTGACAGGATCCTGTATGTCACCAGGGACTTCATGCTATTACCTTGTTCTCTAGTTCCTCAAGTGCTTGAAGGAACAATAATGAAATTATAGATTCTTGTTAATACTGTTAAATCGGTAAAGTGGGTAGGAAAAAGCTTCTTTTTTTTTTTTGACAAGGTCTTGCTCTCTCACCCAGGCTGGAGTGCAGTGGCATGATCTCGGCTCACTGTAACTCCTGCCTCCTGGGCTCAAATGATCCTCCCATCTCAGCTTCCCGACTAGCTGGGACTGCAAGTGCGTGCCACCATACCCGACTAATTTTTGTATTTTTTGTAGAGGCTGGTCTTCACCGTGTTACCCAGGCTGGTCTCGAACTCCTGGGCTCAAGCGATCACCCACCTTGGTCTCCTAAAGTTCCAGGGTTACAGGCATGGCCCACTGCTCCCTGCCAAAAATTTTTTTAGGGTTTTGACAAAGGGCCCAGAAATCTTAGCAGCCACATGTAAAAATAATAATCTCCTCTGAATCTGCTCTAATGAAATCAAGAACAGGGGCCGTTCTGGAGCCTGAATAACACTTTTTGTTTTATGGAGATGAGGTATGTTGCCCAGGCTGATATCGAACTCCTGGCCTTAAGCCATCCTCCTACCCTAGCCTCCCAAGGTGCTGGGATTCCAAGTGTGAGCAACCACTCCTGGGCCTGAATAATTCAGATGTGTCTTTGTACAGTGCCCATGGCTTCATGGACATCAGTGAATTTACAGAGAATATCCAGACGTGAAGTGGAGAGGGAAAAATAAGGGGCCCCATCCACTATACCTACCCTCTCATTCCCTGCATTCTATCTGCTATCCAATTATTTCTTTTCCTTTGCAATAAATAGTTCATTTCACTTTCCAAGACCCAGTCCCAGCATAAAACGTGACATTACAAAATCACAAAGAAAATACTTAAAAGGCCTAAGAATGAACTTGCTCCTCTTATACTGCTGAAGCAGGGAAGGAGGAAGCTCTAACCAGTTAAGGGCCTTCCCTGGTTTATGTTTCTGAGCGCCAGCATGCTGAAGACATTTCACTTGGTTTTCAAAGTAGGTACAATCCACTTTACACACTGAGAGAAGATGCCTCCTTACCGTAACTACATGCCTCAGATTTATCATGATTGTTCTAATTTCAGTTATATTACCTATTGTCTTTCCAACTAGCAACATATTCCAGAAATTCAAATAGCTGTGAAGCCAAACTATGCCTTTCAGACCTCTCACACCTGGAAGCAGCACTCATGACCATTGTTGAACTACATTTCCAATTTCTGGAAAAGATAGCTCCTATAACTAGGGACCATATTTTAGAACAGTGAAGCAGAATTTCATGTAAGGAATGTGTGAGCCCAAAAGTAGCTGAGACAGGTCTTCATCCATTTAAAAAGGTTATTTTGCCAAGGTTAAGGATGTGCCCATGACACAGCCTCCAGAGGTCTTGATGATATGTGCCCAAGGTGGTTAGGGTACAGCTTGCTTTGATACATTTCAGGAAGTCATAAGACATCAATCGATACATGTAAGCTTTATGTTGGTTCACCCTAGAAGTGTGGGACAACTTGAAGTGGGGGTTGGGGGCTTCAAGGTAACAGTCAGATTTAAAAATTTTCTGACCTGCAATTGGTTGAAAGAGTTATTATCAATAGAAAGGAACTTCTAGGTTATGATAAGGGTTGTGGAGTCCAAGGATTTATCATGCAGATGAAGCCTCCAAGTAGCAGGCTTCAGAGAGAGAATAGATTGTAAATATTTTTATCGGATAAAGCCTGTGTTGATGCTGGTTGGCTTTTCTTGAACTCCAAAAGAGAGGAGGGTATAATGGGGCATATCTGACCCCCTCTGCTTCCCATCACAGCCTGAACTAGTTTTGCAGGTTAACTTTGGAATGCCCTTGGCCAAGAAGAGGGCTCCATTCAGATGGTTGGGGGGGCCTCAGAATTTTATTTTTTGTTTACAAATGCCATTTTGGCACTGATCAGGACATCACCAGCCTACTAGATTTTGATTCTGATGGCAGCCCATGTAAATTTTTTTTTCTGGTGGAAAGTGGTTGGTTTCCACGAGGTAGCAGAAAAATTGCCTAGATGGAAAAGGACCAAGACCCTAGTCACTCCTGCCTCTTTTAATATAGGGCTCTGGTTTGTGCTGCCACAACTTGGTCTTTCCAGGGTTTCTCAGGAAGAAACCTGAGACTCGAAGTGACCCCTGGGAACTGGTGTATTTGACTCAAACGTGAAAATATGTGTCCTTGGTTTGGGTAAGATATGCCTAAAAGGTGGAAGAAACTATGAGACATTATAAATGTAAAACTAACACAGCTAGTTACTATCCTAACTTCTTAAGTCTAAGGCAGGATCTGATTTAGCTATGGCAGCATCAGAATATCAGCATTGGCTCCTTTTCTTGTCTCTGGGTTAGCAAGAAGCAAAGCTAATTAGTTTCTAGACCAAGGGTAAACGGGCTAGGCATTGTTTCCAGGTCTAGAAGGATTCTGTTTCTAACAGAAACTGCCTCTAGGTGTCTCTGAATGAGAACTTCCTCTCCTAACTCTACTCTCCACCCCTCTGGCCTTGGAATACAACAAGCTTGGTATCCACAATCACCCTGGTTCTTGCTGTGGTCCTTAGCCTCTGAGTAGCAGGAAGGGAAACCAACATCTTTAGTGCCTTTACAAGAAGCCTGGCACTATCCTCCCAATGCTATATACATGCATCATGAAGAAGGGCAGCATGTGAAGAAAGGAACTCTCTCCTTGGACTTTAAATATTCTTCCCTCAAGCTCAGAAATATGTCCTAAGTATTAACAAGGTGTTAGTACTGCCCACTGACACCCTCGCCAACCAGCATAGAATCAGAAATACAAAGAAAACTGAGCTTTAAAACAATTAATATACACACAAAGTTAAAAATGTTTTTTTTAAGTCACTTCTTTCTAGTTTTCCTGATTGTAGATTTCCAGATAAGTTCATTGAATCTTAACTTTTCTCTCTGGTCCCTTTTCATGGTTGTGTTGGTCAGGAGTGGGAGAGACAGATTGCCACCCCCGCTTGGCTAATGCTGGAAGGACAAACTCAGTCACTCTCATAGATTTCTCAGTGCTGCCCAGGCTTCAGGTAACAACTCTGGATGGGCCAAATAAATGCCTTCCATCTCTTAAGGTTCTTGATAGCTTGGAGTGCTGGACAGCAAAGCTGGGGCAGAGAGAGTACCAGAAGGCAACACCCTCACTTGGTCTTGGTGCTGGGTAAAGAAGAAAATATATATTCCCTGAAATTGTGTATATATAAGCCAGTTATCATGCAGATTTGAGGCCTGAATTCTTAACACCTCCAGTCCCCAAAACCCCTGAAACCAAGATTTCATTTTAAAGGACTCCTACTTGGCAGTGAGTCCTCAGCTTGAATGGCCTAGCTTTGTCTATGGTATTTGGCATCGCTCTGAAGACAGAAGCTTTTGGTCTCTGGAATGCATAGCCAGTATGCTCAGCACTCTCTTACTGATCTGGATTCATGTTTGTTTCATTTTTAACCTCTGCAAATCTCCCTCATTTTTCTTGCTGGCAAAAACTGACATATTCAAAAATGTGTGTGTGGTTTCATTGTTTTGTTTATTTTCAGCATTTTAAGTATTTTTAGTAAGAATTTTTTTAAGGCTATTCAGCAAACACTATTCTGGAAATTTAACTCTTCATTCTCTACAAAGTCCTTTCTCTTTTAGAGAAACAGTTCTATTTTGTACCTTGTTTGTGGAGAGAAATGACCAGGAGCACTCACATTTAACAAGTATGCAAACACAGCTATTATGAACCAATTTCTTCTCTAAGTTCCCTTCTTAACCACAAACCAGTTCTTCCATGTACATCCCTCCAAGGCACTTTGTTACAGTTTATAGCATCAGCAAGATTTCCCATACCACAACGTTTTTTAAAGAATGTTTAAAGAGAAAGATAAATAATAATCTCTCCCATAAATGGTTTCTCGAAAGTTAAGAATGTGCTCGTTTCTCTTAGGCAGAGCATGGATGTTTATTTATTCATGAATTCAATGTATTTTAAAGACTGTGTGCTAGATGCTCTCAAAAGCAGTCTGTAAGGTGGGGCATTTATTCCACAAGCATTTGGTAAGTTCCTCGAATGTTCTAAGAACTTGAAAAATAATAGGGACAAAGGCATGGAGGCAAGAAGCAGCCTGGTGTAGTCAGGGACCCAGAGTGGTTTTGAATGGAGTGTGGAGGTGACGGGAGATGGGAGAAAGTAGTCACAGGTTTATGTAAACTCTTCTCGAGCTTATATTTTTGTCCAAACTTTGCAAACTTTCAGGTTTAGAATGTTTTCCTAGCTTTCTATGCATAAATCAGTACTTTATATTTTAATCTTATTCTTTTTCTTTCGAAAATGGTATCAGAATGTATAGAAGGCTTAGAAAATGAAACCGATGTCTTATGAGTCATAAGAGCTCCGCAGCCCATCTCTAGGTCAGTGTCAGGCCTGGGGCTTCAGTGGGTCAGCATCAGATTGGCGGCCGGAGGGTAGGTACAGGACACAGCACATAGCATCAGGCTGGGAGTCTCTACTGGGGGAATGCTGAAATCTGCAGGAGAAAGCTAAGATCAGTGCCCTGGAAATCAGGCTGGATCAGACAGAAAAAAAGACCAAGAAGCAGAATCTGAAATCACGAGGCAGACCCTGGGTTGAAGGCCAGCTCCAGGGAATAAGAGAACTATAGATTCCAGGCTGGAAGGCCAAGGAAACTTTCTTTGTGTCTGTTACAGAGGGTCAGGACCACAGAAGGGTTCTACTTAAGGATGCCTCCATCTTAGGACAGGGAGCATCTCCCCTGCCTTGGGTTTCAGAACACCCCTTGGTGTAGGCAGGCAAGGGTTGTTACGGTACAGAGCAGACCCAGGGGCTGCAGCTGGGGAATTGCTCAGGCAAGCCGGGCATCAAAGGGTGGGTCTGGTAGCCTGATTTTCACACGTAGATGCTCACGAGGTCTACACAGCTATACCTGCAGAACTGGGCCCAAGACTAAAATATGAGAACGTAGGTCCCAGAAGGTGAAATTTTGCATTGGAACTCCTGGTAGATCTTTTGGAAGGCAGAACAGTATGTCCCCTGCTGATTTCTAGGATACAGTAGTCTACTTTTCACTGGGAAGATTTTCTGGCCTTATAAAGTAGAGAGAGTGGATGACAGAAGCCTTGGAGTCTACAAATATGATATTGTACATGGATAAATCAGACTGCCTAAAACAGGTGTATGGGCTTTCGTAGAGAAAAGCTCTGAGGGTAGTAGATGTACTTATTTCCAGCTTTAAAATGAACCAACAGTGAACTGATCCCAGGGCTAGGTTTTCTGAGAAGCAGCCAACCCAAATGCTTCTCTGAATCTCTTCAGTGACAGGCACAGGTTTCCTGAAGGCAAGAAAAGGAATGAAAAATCAAAACAGTCACGGTGGCTTTAGGGTGTTAAAAAGGTAATCTAGATTACAGCTCACTCGCCCAGTCAGGCCATCCATCTGCCTGAGGCCCAGATCATGGTGACTGATGACCACAGTGACTGATGACCATGCTGACTGATGAGGAGGATGGGCTGAATAGAAATGCTCTCCTCGGGGGGAGCCTGCCCTGTCCTTCCTCTTAGCCCTTTCAGGGCCTAGCTCCCCTCTCCCAGTTCTCATCTCAGACCCCAGTGCCACTCAAGCCCTTCCTCCTTTTCTCGACAGATTCAGCCTCCTGGGGTTCACCTGCCTTGCTACTCCCTTAAATCCATTTTAAAAAGAGAAGGGAGGGCATGCTCCAGGGCCACACTCAGGGAAGGAGTCAGAGCTGAGCTGAGCTCTGGATGGGCCTACTTCTGATTACCTGGTAAGAGATGGAAGAGTGTCCTAAGCAGAGAGCAATGGGGCAGTGAACAGTCTGATGAGAATATAGGGCTTCCTAAAGGCAGAAGTGTTGGAAAAATAGCTTGGGGCATTTAAGGATGGTCTTAAATTCTAGGATCAGTTTGAACTTTCTCTTTTCTTTTCCATGACCACCAGGCAAGAACAGATGAACTTTCGTAAGCAACCAGGAGTTATTTAAATTTGGGGATTGTGAAAAGTAAAAATAAGAATTCACTTTTTTAAAATAAAGACAGGATCTCGCAATGTTGCCAGACTGGTGTCCTACTCCTGGCCTCAAGCGATTCTCCCACCTTGGCCTCCCAAAGTATCAGGACCACAGGCATGAACCACAGGGCCCAGCGAAGAATTAACGTTTATAGTTTTGAAATAACAGCTAACATTTACATTTTGCAAAGAATAGTTTGTTTCTTTGGACCCTCGTAATAGTCCTTGGAAAAAGTCGTGTTGAATCTGGAGGCAGGTACAGGATGAATTGCAGTGCCCCTCAGCTGCTCACGACTCCCACCCCTGTGGAGCCCTCATTAGGAAATGCCGGCTTCTCTGTGGAGTGGATAGGGGAGGGATAAGGGACAGCAGCAGCTTCTTTTTGTTTGATCCATTCCAGAAATGATGAGGCCGTCCCTGAGCAGTGCTCCTGCCCTTACCTCTGGTGAGGCTGGAGGAGGAAAGGTGAGCAGAAGTGGAGAGACATGGGGAGAGCAAGGGGATGCCAAGATATGGTGGGGAGGAGTTGGTGAATGGGAGAGCAGCCAGGGCAACAGCGACCATGAAAAGAAGCGTTCATCAGCAGCCAGACGTCACCCAGGTCCTGCAAGCACCCCTGCAATCTCTCTTAGCCTCCAGTTTGGAAGACGCACAATTAGGCTGTTTTCATTTACGCCCCACTGGCTGCTTATGGGACACTCAGCTTTTCTAACAGCACTGGCCCTTTGTGGCAGGGTGGTAAAAGGTTTGGAGTGTGTTTGTTATTAGACACAAAGGGATCAGTTAGACTGCTGAAGGAAGCTGGTGGAAGTGTTTTTTTCTCTGCAGTGAGAATAAGGAGGAACAGGAAATACAGGTATGATTAGGAAAAGGACTGGTAATAACCTTGCATTGCCTTTTGTCCCACTCTGCTTGTGCCAGTGGCAAACAGTGTGCACAAGGATGATGAGGAAATGCTGATGTGTTTTTGCGGCAATCAGGGCACTAGTCTAAATAGGACAGGCTTAAGAATAAAATAGAATTGCTTGGCTGCAAACTCAAATATGGTTTAAGGAAAGGTGTCTGTTTGTTAACATTGTGAACATTTCCCCCTGATATTCATGGCCCTTCCAGAGTCCCAGATGAAAGACACCTCCTGTGGGGAGAGCATTTTTTTCAATCTATGTAAGATTATACTTGCTGTCCTTCCATCAGTTACAACTGTACAAACGCAACCCTAGCAACTGATTCGAATCCCGATATTTATAAAACTCTTGATTTATATAAAATATGGCATCATGATTAAGACCCATGTTGTGGCATCTGAGACCTGAGTCTAATCCTGTTCTCTTTAATTCCCCGGGGCTGAGTCCTCAGGGGAGTTACTTAACATTAGGCCTCATCTATAAAACAAAGAGAATAGTATCTATCCATAGGTCGTTGTGGGGATTAGATTAGATAGATGAGGCAATGTACTCAAGCAAACGTTAGTCGTCATTCTTACATTATCAACAAAGGTTTTAGGAGGCACGGGCAGGCCAAGCCAAGGTCAGAGCAAATTCCAGGGAATATCAGATTACAGAATCATATAATTATTTGAAAGGGCCTTTCAAAATTGTTTGAAGCTTTATGTGACACTAGAAACTCTTCCCACCCCTGTGTGTTGACCCAGCCCCTGCTTGCACATGTAATTGCAGGCCAGTCTCAGTGAGCTCTGTTGGAAAGTTTCTCCGTTATTTTGAGTCTAACTCTCATCTCCTAGAACTTTCACTCAGTGGCTCTGTTTTTCCCTTCTTCCTCCACAGTGATGGAGAACAAGCCAAACACCCTATTTCTTTTTCTTTTTTCTTTTCTTTTTTTGAGATGGGGTTTTGCTCTTGTTGCCCAGGCTGGAGTGCAATGGCACAATCTCGGCTCACCGCAACCTCAGCCTCCTGGGTTCAAGTGATTCTCCTGCCTCAGCCTCCCGAGTAGCTGGGAATACAGGCATGCGCCACCATGTCCAGCTAATTTTGCATTTTTAGTACAGATGGGGTTTCTTCATGTTGGTCAGGCTGGTCTTGAACTCAGGAGGTCAGGAGTTCAAGACCAGCCTTGCCAACATGGTGAAATCCCATCTCTACTAAAAACACAAAAAATTAGTCGGACATAGTGGCACATGCCTGTAATCCCAGCTACTCAGGAGGCTAAGACAGGAGAATTGCTTGAACCCAGGAGGTGGATATTGCAGTGAGCCAAGATCATGACACTGCACTCCAGCCTGGGTGACAGAGCGAGACTCCAAAAAAAAAAAAAGAGAGAGAGAGAGAAAGAAAGAAAAAGGGAAAGGAAGGAAGGAAGAAAGAAAGAAAGAGAAAGAAAACATTCAGCCAGATGTGGTGGCTTATGCCTGTAATCCCCGCACTTTGGGAGACGAAGATGGGAGGATCACTTAAGGCTAGGAGTTTGACACCAGCTTGAGCAACATAGTGAGACCTTGTTTCTATAAAATTTTTTTCCAAAATTAGCCGGGTGGTGTGCACCTGTGCTGTTGTTCACCTGTAGTTACAGCTATTTTGGGGAGGTGAGGTGGGTGGATTGTTTGAGTGTGAAAGCTCAAGGCTGCAGTGACCCCTCATTGCACCACTGCACTGCACTCCAGCATGGGCAACAAAACAAGGCTGTCCCCGACTCCACCAAAAAAAAAAAAAAAAAAGAAAGAAAAGAAAACATTCATTAGTGGTGGTGCTCTTCCCTGTGAGCACAGAGGCAATCTTGCAGTCTTTTTCAAAACAATGTTCTAAGCCACCACTACCAGTCATTCAAATGATTGTTGGCACACAAGATGAAATCCATCTGCTGGCCATGTTTCCCTAGTTTTATGACGTTGGTACCCAGGTCACGATTTGATTCTGGGGCCTGTGCTTTGGAGAAATTCACTAAACTGTGTTGTGATTCTTGCAGTTAGCTGGAAAGAAAAGAGGATGCCTCAATCTGATACTCAGTAGCAGCCAGGTCTCTTATATGCAGTTCCCTGAAATTCCTTTCCCAAATACAGAGCCTGGTCATCCACTGCCATATTGATGGAGCAGGGGCTGCCCAGAAAGGATGTCCCCTCTCTTCCACACACACCCCTCAAGCCCCAAATAATAACTACTACTCATTGCCAAGTTCTCCTCAAGCCTGCACTCACCCTTCCTGATGCTTCTGCTCTCAGTTTCCTGGACCAAAGCTGGCCTTGACTTTACCAGTGTAAAGAGATACAGGAGAGGAGTAGAGGCCAGGAAACATACTCTACACCTTGAATTTTCCAGCAAAAAAAAAAAAAAAAACTTGAGTAGATGACAATCTAAGCTTCTCAGAAATCTAAAACTATCCTAATCAATATCCAGAAAATGCTTAGCTTTACCTTGAAGCTCAATGCTTTATTCCACATAGCATTTAAAATAATTCCTTTTCCTGTTTATGGAAAAAGAATTTTTCCCCATAAAGAAATTTTCTTTCCCTCTTTTAATCTCCTATTTTTTTTCTTAAGATGGAGTCTTGCTCTGTTGCCCAGGCTGGAGTGCAATGGCACAATCTCAGCTCGCTGCAGACTCCGCCTTCTGGGTTCAAGCGATTCTCCTGCCTCAGCCTCCTGAGTAGCTGGGACTATTGTGTGCACTAACACTCTCAGCTAATTTTTGTATTTTTAGTAGAGACAGGTTTTCACCATGTTGGCCATGCTAGTCTCAAATTCCTGACCTCAAGTGCTCTGCGCACCTCGGCCTCCCAAAGTGCTGGGATTAGAGGCACGAGCCCCCACACCCAGCCTGAATCTCCTCATTGGATAGGCTGAAATAATGTCTTCAATTTCAGGGTTCTTTATAAACCTAGTCACTTCATTAGTTTGTGAACAATGTAATATGTTTGCTGCGGCTTGATTTACTCAATATCCGGCGTGGTATATTCAAATAAATCACACATTTGCAAAATTAATCTAGTTTTGAGAGTTTTAAACATTTATCAGTTACACAAGTGGAGCTAAACTATCAATCTATAAGGAATGTGGTATCTCCCAGTTCTGTTCGTATTTGAGAAAGAGGTAGAAACTCAAGAACATAGAAACCATTCGTGTTTGAATAAAACAAAGAGTGTTTTATGTTTTCCGTACTGAGGGCTCTCTGCACTGTGTAGCAGATCCAGAAATCTCTTGTGTTTAGAAAAGGAGCTCGAGGAGATATTCGGGGTGGGGAGGGGAGGAGCCTTCCAAACCCGAGGCTCCTGCCGCTTTTTCTGGAAGTACAGCATATAGTTGAGACCTCAAGTCATACTTCCTCAAATTGAAACCTGACTTTCTCACCTTCCAGCTGTGACAGCTTCATCTGCTACTTAAGCTAAGCCTCAGTTCCCCCACATGTAAAAAGGTAATGAGAGTAGGACTTACCTCACGGGGTTGCTGTAGGTTTGAACGAGATACCGTATATTAAAGCATTGACGCACATGCCTGATCCGCGTCGGCTATTATGCCATGCTCATGGACCTCTGATAAATGAAAGGTTGTCCTTAAGAGACAGGTGTCTCTATCCTGCTTTATGTTTTGGTGTGTGACACGGCGATCCAGCCTGTCTGCTGCAGTATTTGTTTCTGTAGCATGCACGAGCTCATGCGTGGTTGAACTCGGGAATGATGGCAGTAGAACGTGGAAGTTGCGGCGCTTCACATGCGTATTTTTCAAAGCAAGGAGAGTTGAAATAGCAGAACAGAATGAGAACATCAGTGGGAAAGGCTTAGCATGGCTTTCAGTTCTACTTTTATTTTATCAAACACATTTGTTTTGAATGAACATCTGCGCTTGGGGCTCCCTCTCCAGAGAAGTACAGCCTACCCTTGTATGTCCTAGGTGGCACTTCCGCTGCACCTACCTTCACAGCAACCATGCTGCTCGCAGCACCCAGAAGCCGGAGTGCTCATTTGATTATATTTGCGCATTTTTATGTCCCCTGAGGTAGTTTCTGGACCTCCCGAGCTGCCTGCCTTGCCTGTCCAAGTTATCTCCCGAGGTATGGATAATTGTTTCTGTTAGTAGACTAATCACAAAGTCGCACAGGTTTCCAGCAGTCTGCCTTTAACCCTATATTTCCCCCATAAGGCCTGTTACCGTTATTGTATAATGTTACAGAATGTGAGACCTTTCAGGAATGCACATATTATGCTTTACCAAATGCGCAAACTCTTCCAAGTGCTGCAGAAGGCAGGAGCAGCTGAGGCACACGTGTGAAGGAACCGAACCAGGCCCCCCTCAGGGAGGGGGACGGAATTCCAGGCTGCAAAACTGCTCCTTCACCTGGAGAGCTCTGAGTTCTGCAGCTTCTGAAAGCACCTTCCCAGCCCACTGCTCAGGGCACGAAAGTGTGCTGCTTAGCTCCTGACGCCCTGCACCTTCAGTGCAGCAGAAATAATACCTTTTCTTTCTTTGTGTTTCTGCCTTGGACAGAGTGTGTAGCAGCATGGGTCAGCTAAATATATTTCTGAATAAAGCCTTTCTCTTCACTTTCTTTGAAATTTGTTCATGGAAGTGTACTTTGATTATCTCTGTTTCCCCTGAGTTTAAACTCTTCCTGCGTCCCTAGAGTTTCTGTGAAATTTTTTTCGTCCTGATCACGTTCTGTCTCGGTTCATTTCAAAGGTGTGTATTTGTGTGTCACCCCAATTTAACTAAAAGCTTCTTTAGGGCAGGGACTTTGTTCACATTATTTCTACATTCCCTTCATATTGACTAGCACTATGTCTTTCACGTGGTAAGTACTTAATAAATGTTTACTAAATGAGCAAGCCCTCCACAAACATTGATTTTTATTGGGTCCTTTCATAATAAGTGGATACCGAAGTACACTGTGAATCCCAGCACAGTGGTTAGGAGACATAGTTCTGCATTAAAAGTTTCCTGTAGCTTAGTTACTGGAAATTATTGAGGGGAAAGCAAGATCAGAAAGCAATGTCAGAGCACCTGAAGTGAAATATTTTATTCATCTCTCTAAAAAATTAATAAGCAACGGACAGGAATTATTTAATTCGGCTGCTCTGATTTAGTTCCTGCTTCTCTTTCCAAGGCTCTGGAAGTTGAATTGTTTCCCGAGGGAATACTAGTTCAGAACACACCTCAAGGTGATTCCTCCTCCGACAGGGAATTTGGTGACAGATGACAGAGTTCTGTTTTCACAGCGAGGGACACGTAGGCCTGGTGTGATGGAGGGCTCGGGAGCTTTGACCGAAATGCACAACTTCCAATGTCCTCCTCTTCTTGGCCAGTGCCCAGGTGTCTGTTCAGTGTCACCGTTCAGGTCCCTTCCCATAAAAGTCACGGCTTTCAATAATAAACTTACAGCAGTAGCTTATAGGTAAAATGTATTTAAAAGCAGTGTATGAATAGCCCTTTATGAGTAATGCCACATTCATCACCTAATTTGATCCTGGAACGACCCTTTTGTATTAACTTGCTGGTGCTGTGGTAACAAAGTATGGAAACCCAGGTGGCTTAGAAATGGAACTGTATTATCTCACAGCGCTGCAGGCTGGATGTCTGCAGGTGTGTTACTTGTGAGAGCGGTGAGAGAGAATATGCCGCATCTCTCTCCTAGCTTCTGGAGGTTTGCTGGCAACTTTTGGTGTTCCTTGACTTGTAGATCTCTGCTTTTAACTTCACATGGTGTTCTCCGTGTGTGTGTGTGTGTGTGTGTGTGTGTGTGTGTGTGTGTGTTCATCTGTGTCCAAAGTCTCCTTTCTATAAGGACACCATCCATATTGGATTAGCAACTCACCCCCTCCTCTAGTATGACCTTAACTAATTACATCTGCAATGACTTTATTAGTAAGTAAAGGCACACTCCAAGGTACTGGGGGTTAGGACTTCTGCATGTGAATGTATGCAGGAGGGAGCACATGTAACCTTTGTGATAGGTAAAGCAAGAATTACTCTTTTTCCCATTTTACAGAAAAAGAAAACCAGCCTCAGAGAGACGAAGTAATTTACCCAAAGTAAATGAAAACCCTAGGTCACACGCAAGTTGGGTGTCCAGCTCATAGTCAAAGACAGCCGGGCGGTGCCTCTTGCTATGATTTTGTCTAGCTGTTCTCACTTTCTTGGACCAGTAAAGACTGAGGCTGCACTGAGGTGTGGAAAAAGGGGAGCAGTGGCCAAATGTGCTCTCCCCTTGGAATCAATTGAGCAGATGCCCTATTATTTAAAGCTTAGCTTGCTGCCCTGTGGCTGCACCTCATGAGGGCTTGGCCTGCAGGGGAACTGTTGTTTCTGTCTGGTGGGCCCATTCCTGAGCCAAGGAGGGCGGGAAACAATGAGCCTATTCAGGGCAGAAAGTGCAGTATCCCGTGCTTCATTTTTCTCTCCGTAGCACCGTTCTTTGCCTCCCCGTGCCTTTCTTTTGCCCTGCTTATTGAGTAACATCAGCGTGGGTGTTGGGAGCGTGTGAATTGGCAGCTATGTGAGAGGGCGGCTGAGGACGTCTGCTCGATGATGTATGTGCCAGGACAGGCGGCAATGGGCAAGCTTCCCAGAAACCACTTTGACCTGTGACTTCTGCTCTGCCTGAGTCACTCACACCAGCTAAAGTGGGTGACCCCTCATGAACTACATGTTCTCCTTGGCAGAGAAAAGGGGCACTCCCCATTCGTGAGCTCCTACCCTTAGTACACTTGGGGGAAGTTGGGTACAGATTTAAAAGATGAATTCGAACCTCCGCTCTGCCACTTGCCAACTGTGGGACTTCAGGGAAGATGCTTAATCTCCCTGTGTCACTTGCTCATCTATAAAATGGAGACAATAAAATTTATTCTCCTCCTAAGGTTACGAAATGGATAATTGATTTAAGTTATAAATGCTGCTTGGAACAATATGTCTGCCATATAACTAGAACTTAGTATATGTAAGCAATACCTCCTTATTTGTTTATCTAGTTTCCCAGGTGTCATTTGTTAATCTGTTCATTAAAAATCTGTGAGGATTGGCCGGGCGGGGTGGCTCATGCCTGTGATCCCAGCACTTTGGGAAGCCGAGGCGGGTGGATCACGAGGTCAAGAGATCGAGACCATCCTGGTCAACATGATGAAACCCCATCTCTACTAAAAATACCAAAAATTAGCTGGGCATGGTGGCGCGTGCCTGTAATCCCAGCTACACAGGAGGCTGAGGCAGGAGAATTGCCTGAACCCAGGAGGCGGAGGTTGCAGTGAGCTGAGATTGCGCCATTGCACTCCAGCCTGGGCAACAAGAGCGAAACTCCATCTCAAAAAAAAAAAAAAATTCTGTGAGGAGCCACCAGTTAGAATGGCAGTCATTAAAAAGTCAGCAAACAACAGATGCTAGAGAGGATGTGGAGAAACAGGAAAGCTTTTACACTGTTGGTGGGAGTATAAATTAGTTCGACCATTGAGGAAGACAGTGTGGAGATTCCTCAAGGATCTAGAACCAGAAATGCCATTTGACCCAGTAATCCCATTACTAGGTATATACCCAAAGGATTATAAATCATTCTACTATAGAGACACATGCACATGTATGTTTATGGCAACACTATTTACAATAGCAAAGACTTAGAACCAACCAAAATGCCCATCAATGATAAACTGGATAAAGAAAACGTGGCACACATACACCATGAAGTACTATGCAGCGGTAAAAAAGAATGAATTCATGTTCTTTGCAGGGGCATGGATTAAGCTGGAAACCATCAATCTCAGCAAACTAACACAGGAACAGAAAACCAAACACTGCATGTTCTCCCTCATAAATGAGAGCTGAACAATGAGAATACATATATACAGGGAGGGGAACATCACACACCTGGGCCTGTCAGGGGGTGGGGGGAAAGGAGAGGGAGAGCATTAGGACAAATACTTAATGCATGTGGGGCTTAAAACCTAGATGATGGGTTGATGGGTGCAGCAAACCACCATGACACAGTTATACCTATGCAACAAGCCTGCACGTTCTGCACACGTATCCTAGAATTTAAAGTAAAATAAAATAAAATAAAAATTGGTGAAGATCATATCAAAACACAGTGCTTGTGTTTGGATGAAAAGATTACAGGTGATTTATTTGTCTCATTTTTTGCTTCTTTATATTTTCTAAACTTCCTGTAGTAAATATGTATTTGTTTTTTAAAGAGAAAACAGGGCCGGGCGTGGTGGCTCACGCCTGTAATCCCAGCACTTTGGGAGGCCGAGGCGGGTGGATCACGAGGTCAAGAGATCGAGACCATCCTGGTCAACATTTTGAAACCCTGTCTCTACTAAAAACACAAAAAAAATTAGCTGGGCATGGTGGCGCGTGCCTGTAATCCCAGCTACTCAGGAGGCTGAGGCAGGAGAGTTGCCTGAACCCAGGAGGTGGAGGTTGCAGTGAGCTGAGATCGCGCCATTGCACTCCAGCCTGGGTAACAAGAGCGAAACTCTGTCTCAAAAAAAAAAAAAGAAAACAGACTTCCACTGAGGACCTGTGGGTGCAGTAGATGAGGTGTGAGTGGGTACAAAGTGAAGAAGGCATGGCTGTTGTCCTTAGCAGAGTTTAAAGTCTATGGAAGGAGACAAGTTAGGGAGACAAATGACACAGGAGTGTGGACAGTGATGCTCAGGGAAGGCTGGGACCGGGACCAGTCCTTCTCAGGTGGCATCTAGCCTTACAGAGGTGTTTCCATCAGTCTTGCCCCAACAGTCTTGTATATGGCCTTCCCTGATCTGGAAGTGGAAAGTAAATGGCACAGCCAGAGGCAAGGGTTGTTCTTTTCATTGATCGCAGAGCCCCAGGGGGATGGAATTGCTGCAATTCCTTTCTAAGGTACCCATTTCTAGGAAGAAGCTTATGTGAAAGAAAAAGTTTAGATGCTTTATGTAATGTATCTTATCCACAACAGATTTGTACCCAGGTTGCAAAGCAGCACATCAGAAAGAATGGAGAAGTGATTTCCTGTTTCTCTCTCTCTTCCCATAGCATAATTAGCATCATCATTATTCTGGCTGGAGCAATTGCACTCATCATTGGCTTTGGTATTTCAGGTACGTGATTTCTGGTGTTACTTCAATCTACTCACCCCCTCACCCTTAAACTCCTACTCACTCACTGCGGTAGCATGGAAAGAGCCCAGAACTTGGACCCAGAAAATCTCAGAGTATAGCACTCATTCTTCCACTTCTTATGCTGTCTCTACACTAGTCATTTAAGTTCTCGGCTTCAGTTTCCTCATTTTTTATAATTTATTTATTTATTTTGAGACAGGGTCTGGTTCTGTCACCCAGGCTGAAGTGCAGTGGCATGATTTCGGCTCCCTGCAACCTCCACCTCCTGGGCTCAAGCTATCCTCTCATCTCAGCCTCCCAAGTAGCTAGGACTACAGGCATGTGCACCACCACACCAGGCTAATTTTTTTATTTTTAGTAGAGATGGGGTTTCGCCACGTTGCTCAGGCTGGTCTCAAACTCCTGAGCTCAAGCAATCCACCTGCCTCGGCCTCCCAGAATGCTGGGATTACAGGCCTGAGCCACCCTGCCCAGCCTAGATTCCTCATTTTTGGTAGGGAAATACAGTCAACATCACCAGTTAGGTGAGATAATCGCATGAGATGTTTGTCAGTAGTCTATCCATCAGTCAGTGCTGAAGATGTCCTTCTGGAATCGTAGGTAAGTGCTGCGCCTGAGCCATTCCGTCAGTGGTTGGACTGGGTAGGTGATTTCTTTGCAATGAAGCTTCAGCTGAAGTGTTAAAGAGTATCAAGTCTTGATACATAGGGGTCTTAGGTAAAGAGAAAACTGGTCATGACTACTGTACCAGGTAGGAAACAGATACCACTGTAGCACAGATGGCTGGTTTCTGAACGTGGTTAACCAGTGTCCGTTGCAGAGGAGTCTTCACTTTCCTCTTCTGCATATGCCACTCCCCTGAGGCATCGATGCCGCTTTAATTTTGAGACTGGGTGAGTTAAGGGCTGCAACTGTCCTTCTCTGAGGCAAAATGTCATCTCTGCTTTTCATAAACCACCTGACTCAGGCCAATACATTCATTTTAACTCAGTCTGCGATCAAATCTCCATAACTTTAGTTTCTGTATTCCAGCGGCCTTTCTGCCATGCTCCTCCAGTGAAAACGTGCTGCCACTCCATATCTTCACAGGTTGAAGCTAAGAAAACTTGCTGGAGTCGTGTTTGCCTAGAAAAGACATTCATCCTCTTCCCCACTTTCTTTGTCATCAATCATATACATTTTAGGGCAGGTGTGGTGGTTCATGCCTGTAATCTCAGCACTTTGGGAGGCTGAACTGGGAGTACTGCTTGAGGCCAGGAGTTCAAGACCAGCCTGAGCAACAAATAGAGACCATGTCTCTACATTTAAAATATATATATATATATTAGATGAGAACATGTCCTGGCAAAATAAATAAATAGATCACATGTATATTTTGTCTTTCATTCATTTTTTCCTATTGGGGCATTTGTCTTTCTCTTTTTTATTTGTAGGTAATTCCATTCTGCCATCTACTCTATACTCTGCTTTTCACTCTCTTAATGATGTTTTTCAATGAGCAGTTATTAATTTTAATGTTTATGGATCCTTTTCTTTATACTTGGAGCTTTTTGTAACCTGTTTAAGACATCTTTGCCTATTCCAAGGTCATGAAGATTTTCTTCTAGATTATCTTGTAGAAGCTTTATTGTTTTGTCTTTCACATTTATATCTGCAAACCATCTCGAGTTAATTTTATACCTGGTACAAGAGAGGAGTCAAGAGTCATTTTTTCCTTATGTTATCTGGTAGACGCAGCACCGTTTATTGAAGACACCGTCCTTCCCCGTTTCCCACCAGCACCATCATGGTCGTAAATCAAGTATCCAATTGTGTGGGGATCTGCAGTGGCACGATCTCTGCTCACTGCAACCTCTGCCTCCCAGATTCAAGTGATTCTCCTGCCTCAGTCTCCCAAGTAGCTGGGATTACAGTCGTGCACCACCAACCTGGCTAATTTTTGTATTTTTAGTAGAGATGGGGTTTCACCATGTTGGCCAGGCTGGTCCCAAACTCCAGACCTCAGGTGATCCACCCACCTCGGCCTCCCAAAGTACTGGGATTACAGCCGTGAACCACCGCGCCTGGCCTCTTATGTTATTTTATTTCTTTTCCTGTTCACAATCTTGGTCATATTTCTCTCTCTTTCTCTCTCTCTATTCTCTCTTTCTCTTTTTCTCTCTTCTGCTCTCTCTTTCTCTCTCATATATTAAAATAGATTAATAAGGTATTGTTAGCTTTATAGGAGTTTTGAAAGAACTAGCTTTTAGTTTATTTATATTTTTTCGGATCTATATTCCTATTTTACTAATTTTGGCCTTTATCTTCACCAATGTTCCTCTTCCTGCTTTATTTGGCCATCTTGTAATTCTTTTTCTAATGTCTTAAAACAAACAAGCAGCTCACAAGGAGTATGTCCAAAAGGCCAATAAATAGCTTTTGGTATATAGTGCCATTCAGTTTTCCAAAGTGATGAGCCAATCTGCTCTTCCCACTTCACAGGATGACAGCTGATTATTTGGATACAATGGGCAGTTTGTTAGTTTAATACTATTTAGTTGGATTTTTTTCAATTGCCTCTATTTCAAGGACTATCACCTTTATCAGAGTTCATCATATTATCAGACTTTAAATAAATGCAGTAAAATGTTAGCTGGTTTAATATATAAGACACTGAAATTAAGCCAATAGCATTAAGCAGATGATGATGTGTATTAGGCCGTACTTGCACTGCTATAAAGAAATACCTGAGACTGGCTAATTTATAAATAAAAGAGTTTAATTGGCTCACGGTTCTGCATGCTTTACAGAAAGCATAGTGCTGGCATCTGCCTGGCTTCTGGTGAAGCCTCAGGGAGCTTTCAATCATGATGGATGGCGAGAGGAAACAGGCATGTCATATGTTGAAAGCAGGAACAAGAGGGAGAGAGAGTGGTGGTGCCACGTACATTTTAACGACCAGATTTCATGTGAACTCAGAACCCGAGAGCTCCCTTATCTCCAAGGGGTTGGCCCAAGCCATTTATGAAGGATCCGCCCCCATGACCCAGATACCGCCCACCAGGCCGCACCTCCAACATTGGGAATAATATTTCAACCTGAGACTTGGGCGAAGACAAATATCTAAACTTTATCACGATGGTTATATCATTTGAATCCTTTCTGCTTATGCTTCACTGTTCTAAATAACTTTGCACACATGATTTGTCTCACTGCACACAACAAATAGGAGGTAGATGCTATTACTATGTTCAGATGAGAAATGTGTGGAAGGACACACACAGCCAGCGAGGGAGCATGGCTGCATTTCAAGCCCTGGGAATTTGCTTCCAGAACCCACACTCCTACCCATCAGCCCATACCAATGGCAACATTCACACAGAGTTATGGTGGAGAAGGGTGTTTTATGCTTTGCCTTGCAGGCATGATTTCTGAAACCACAGCTTTTGAAAACTTAAAAATATTCCCCAATGCAGGAAGAAACTATATTTCTTTGCAACTCTTCTGATGCTGTATATGCTTCCTTCTCATAGCCGTCCTGTTCCTTACACATTCTGAATATGGATCCTGTAAAACACAGAATGCATTCAAGGTGGACCATTTGAAAGACAGGTTGAGGGGTTCCAATCAGCCCCTGGTTAAAGGACAGCCCTTGTGGATAAGCCTTTGAGAAGGAAGGAGACATGATGCAAAGGCCCCTAACCGTGCCCAGCCCAATCTCTGTGCCATCACTCACTCTCTGACTTGGAACAGCTCTGTATAATGGAAGAATTTCAGAACCAGAGCCATTCCAATCTCAGGGCTGACACTAACGGTATATCCTTTGGAATACAACTTAAATGTTTCCTCACTGGTAAATAGGCAGGGTCGTTGTGAGAATTAAAGGAGAGTTCTTATCCAGTGCCTGACATGTGATAAACGGCTGCCATTGTTAGTTATATTGATACCACCAACGCTTTTAGTAAAAATGTGCCTGCCTGCCTGCCTGCCTTCCCTCCCTCCTCCGTCTCTCTCTGTCTCTCCTCTCTCTCTCTCTCTCTCTCTCTCTCTCTCTCTCTCTCTCTCTCTCTCTCTCTCTCTCTCTTATTTGAGACAGAGTCTCACTCTGTTGCCAGGGCTAAAGTGCCATGGTGCGATCTCCGCTCACTGAAACCTCCACCTCCTGGGTTCAAGTGATTTTTCTGCCTCAGCCTCCCGGGTAGCTGGGATTACAGGCACCTACCACTATGCCCAGCTAATTTTTTGTATCTTTAGTAGAGACGGGGTTTCACCATGTTGGCTAGGCTGGACTCGAACTCCTAATCTTGTGATCCTCCCGCTTCAGTCTCCCAAAGTGCTGGGATTACAGGTGTGAGCCACTGTACCCAGCAAAATTTGCTATTATTAATGCATTCATATAGCAGCTCCTAGGAAGTGCACAATTTCGTGGTCACACCAGGAAAGATCTCCTTTGAAGCCACAGGATGCCACTTCGTAATAATTGCTATGAGAAAAATCTGGGACTGTAAATGTGTCCCGCGCCACCCCCGCAAACCCCTGCCCACCGCCAGAACCGGGAGGCAGCTGAAAGACCTAAGAATGACTTAGACAAGTCCAGTTTGGTGATACATGAGTTTATCGGGACTCAAATACAGGGCACTCCTGGGTGGCAGCAAGACAGCTCTAGAGATCTGTGCCACCTCATATCTCTCTTATCTGGTTTTAAGCTGACTTTCTGGTTCTTTGCCTGCTCTAAGTTTGAGCAATGAGACTGTTTGTTTGCTTGTTGTTTTGATGTATTCTCAGATACTTCTCTGGGATGTTTGGGTTCTCAGGGACATCAGCTCCTCAGCTGGGCACCAAGGCCTTGGCTCACTGCCCAGCTGTCGTGGCTCAAGTGACAGACATACACACTTAAGTAACCCGGTGAGGGAACCATGACACTACAATCTCCAGCTTTATACACTGGGTAAACCAACTAGCTGTGTGCTGACTGCACCAGAATGGAAACATCGCACAATTTAGAAAATATTTGATCTCTCCAAAAAAAACCCTTTAGTCATCTGAGAAAATAAATAGCTATGGGCATTTCTTACACTTAGTTTGTGGTTCTTAATTGTGTTGATTTTTAAGCAAAATAGGGATATCTTCTTAGTGGGTTGGCGCTCCACATGTCTCAGTCTGGCCCTGGGTAGCAGCAAAATATGGTGGAAAGGGCATAGGCTCAGCCAGACAAGGTTGTGTGTGACCCTGAATCCACTAACAGCTAGATCCAAGGCACTCAGCAAGCCGTTTAACCTCATGGAGTCTCTATCCTCATCCATAAAAGGGCGTGATGGTCATTCTTACTCTCCCATGGCTTAAAATGAGTCATGTAAGCAAAGCATTTAGTGAAATGTTGCTTTCCTTACCTCCTGGGGCTCTGATCCGCAATCTTTCCAAATGATTCTGGTTAATAATAATTGTCAATATCAATACTGATTTAAGGTTTAGCATGTGGCAACTCAGGTACTATATTAAGCACTTTACCTGCATCACATCATGAAGTCCTTTTGGGAACCCTCTAAGGGAGCATCCCCATTTGACAGATTTTTTAAAATTACAAAGTAAACGGTTAGAGAACTTGACCAAGGTCACATAGCCAGTAAGTGGCAGAGCTGGGACTCGAACCTACACAGCCTGTACCTGTGCCATGTTCTCAAACACCTTGTTCTGCTGCTTCCCTACATTGTTCCCTTATCTGGCCTGGCCCAGTGTCCTTTTAACTTTCTTCTCACAGAAGCAACTGTTCTCCTAACCCCACCTTCTTCTTTGGCAAGAGTGGCACTCACAAGTGTGACCCTAGGGTTAAGCTTTGCATTTCCACCTTTTAAGCTACGTGCTGTGGTGCCCATCTGGACAGCTGAGTTTTAGCAGATGCTGATGACCTTCTGCTGAAGACATCTAACATGCTCTTTATACTATTGGAATGTACGGAACCTGTCTTTCTGAGTCATTTCAAAGGACAGTTCATCTTCCAGGTTTTACCCAGTGCTGTAGGCTGCCCCAGCATCATAGTTTCTATAAAGAATCCTTGCCTTGTGTTACGTACACCCCAACGTCAGGGTATTCCTGCTCCCCCCAGGTGAACACAGAACTGCTCAGGTTTCATCTGCCCCCACTTTAACAACCCTACTTTCCTCATGTAGACAGGAGCTGTGGTAGTAATTAACCCTCACAAGCTGGGTAATTCATTTTCAGTAAGTGGCTTGATCTTCCAATTTTAAAGGGGTTTGATGAAATCTCAGAGGCTAATGAAATGCTTAAAATCTGTGCCCATTTAATAGAATTCTCTATCAATAAGTACCTGCCTCTAACCCATCTCCATGGGGACCTTTTGTCCTTTGACTCAACAAGTCACATAAGACTCCCTGGTGAAGTGAGACTCTGTCTCCAAAAATAAAAATAAAGAGGAATCTCTGTTGGTCCATAGGCCTGGAGAGTCACACGAGGCCAGACTGCATAATCCTCGAGTCTCTGTTTCTTTGCAAGTCTGAATAGATTCTTTTTTTGTGGGAAGTAATATTTACAGGTGGTTGCTTACAAATTAAGTTTTATCACTTTTAACAATCATTTATTCACTTAAAAAACAGGTGTTTTATTGACTGCTTTCTGGGTGCAAAGCAATGGCTAGGTCCCTGTGGGTTTTTTTTTTTTTAAGTTCTCACTGGCTTTTATTTCTCTTCTTTGACATTGGGGTGGAGGGGATTTAATCAACATTACGCTCATTCCATCTGCCACATCATTAATGCAACCTTATATGACTAGAACCTTCAGCAGGTCCCTGGGGCACTCCACAGCTGCCTACTTTTAATCACTACCTTCTCTGGGAGCTATTTTGACTAATTCCCTACCTGTGAGCTCAAGGCCAACAGATTAAAATTAATTCAGTGATACAATTACTGAGCTAAGATATGTCATTACCATTTCATTCTCTCCATAAACTGTGCTCATCATGTATTTTTTCGGAAAAGTAATTTTTCACTTCAACTTTAATGGCACTTTATCAATGACCATCAAATTTACCCTTGTTCTAACATAGTTGTATTTGATTCATAATTTTATTGTGAACCTCTGGGTATTTTGATTGCCTTCCTTTTCACTGACTCCCATGTCCCCAAAATTTAGATGTGGTAATCCTGCCAAATGTCCCTTACTCCTGAGATAATTTTAGATAGCCTAACTCAGACAGGGCTTTGATTTCTACTGATTTCCATTTATTCATTTATTTATTCATAAACTCGGCAAATACTTTTTTTCTCTGCAGAAACATAGCACTACGCACTACGGGACTTACAGATAGGATCAAGACAGTTTCTGCCCTTGGAAAGCTCACAAACGAGTGCCAGAGACAGACTAGGGACCAGCTAGAGGGAGACAGCTGCTGTAATAAAGGCCAAAAAAAAAAGTTACCGGAAAGTAAAAGAGAGAATCCACTAATTTTTCCTTTGGTGAATGAAAATGTTTTATGGAAGGCCACCATCTGAACAGGCTTGAGTGTAAGGAGAATCTGGATAACTGGTCATAAAGAAGTGTGAGCTCTGAGGAGGTTCAAGATGGACAGGGTGTGACGGTGCGTGGCGTAACTGTATAACCCACGCTAGCCTGGGATGCCTTGGACAGCAGTCTTTAAGTAATCGTACTTGAAAAGCAAACTGAATCTTTAAGTCAGTGTTCAAGAAAATACAATGCGGGGAATGCAGGTGTGTTGTGTTCTTAGTACACAGCAAAAACTTTTTTTTGTCCTCTTTCCTAATTCCTCTCCTCGATCTCCCACCGGAATGGCCACGCATGGCAGCTGCTCCCAAGGTCTCTTCTCACACTCACAGGCCACCAAAACATCCTTCAAACCCAAGCCATGCACTTGTTTTTGTTTCCTCTGCCTCCTTTTCTAGCTATAATTTTTCTTCCATCAGTAGCCTTCTGTTCTTTCTGCTGCAAATCCATCTAGATTAGCTTCTCCAGTTCTCTACCTCATTCATTACCCTCATTTACTTTGTAGAGGTCTAGGAGCCCATGAGACAATTCCAACCCCTAGTTGGCTAGAAGAGGAGAAGAGCCAAGGATATCCTTATGCTGATAATGTTTACCTGTTCGTTAAAAAACATACACGTCTGCTTTGTTTGTGTGTTTTTTAATGAAGGCAGAAAATCAACAAATAATTTGACACAGAGAGGCAGAATGGACTATGAAAGGAGGTAGCTGGACATAAGGCTGCTTATTAGCTTATTAGCAATAAGAGCTAATATGTACGAAGCATTTGCTATGTACCAGGCAGTGTTTGGCTTTGGGTCAGGCTGGAAAATCTGAAATTCATTCCACAGCTCTTAGGAGCCCTGAAAGGTGATTAATGAGAAAGCAGACATGTTCAAATTGTACTATAAGAAGGTCTATCTGTAGGATTAATGCATGTTAGATGGATTGGATGGAGGCAAAGATGAAAGGTAGAAATACCAACAAAGAAGCTAAAAAGTCCAGTTGAGAAGTGCTCAGGACCCATTATGTTGGGCTTTTCTGGCTGTAAGAAAGAGAGACTTGTGCAGGCCACTTTAATATCAGATGTTTGTTCAAAAGATATGCAAAGATTAGGACAAGAACCAGAGCTGAACACATCAGGATCCAAGACAGCTCTGGGGATGGAAGACTTTCCATTTTTCTCTCTCACGGTCTCTCCCCCATACTTCATTGTGTCTCTTCCAATCTCCTCTTCGGCTCCAAGGCCATCCTGCCCTTAGCTTCATATTTAGGCTCTTCAAGAGCCTCTCAAGAAGATTCAGTTAATTACATCACCCCTTAGGTGTCCTCAGTCAGCAGCCTGCAGTGCACAGTGAACAGCTGATTGATCCCTTCCTGACTGGGTGGGCTGCAGGCTGGTCATGTGAGGAAGACACAGTTGGATACAACTGGTACATCATATTTCTACTGGTGGTGTGTTTAGAGAGGAGAGGGCGGCTTTTATCTTAAACCCAAAATCAATAGAATTAAATACAGTTCTTCATTATACACTGTAAACTTGATCAAATCACTTATTTTTCTTCTTTTTTTTTTTTTTTAAGATGGGGTTTCTCCATGATGGCCAGGCTGGTCTTGAACTTCTGACCTCAGGTGATCCACCCACCTCGGCCTCCCAAAGTTCAGGGATTACAGGCATGAGCCACCGCACCCGGCCAAATCACTTATTTTCTTAATGCCTTAGTTTCTTCGTCATTCAAACAGAAATAAAAGTAACAGCACTTTAGAATTCAGCATTCTTCAGAATGACTAGCCACATTTAGTTGACATGAGATTTCACTTCTGTGCCACTTCTGGTTAACTGAGAAAAACAGTAGCTTATACGTGTAATTACAGTTTGCAAATCAAGTTAATATCCATTTGACTTGATCCTCACAAGAATCCTTTAAAGTAGATGACACAGTTCGACTCTGTGTTTCCACCCAAATCTCATATTGAATTGTACTCCTATAACTCCCATGTGTTGTGGGAGGCACCTGGTGGGAGATAGTTGAGTCATAGGGGCGGTTTCCCCCATACTGTTCTCATGGTAGTAAATAAGTTTCAAAGGATCTTATGGTTTTATCAGGGATTTCTGCTTTTGCATCTTTCTCATTTCTCTTGCCACCACCATGTAAGAAGTGCCTTTCACCTCCCACATGATTCTGAGGCCTCCCCAGCCATGTGAAACTGTAAGTCCACTGAAACCTCTTTTTCTTCCCAGTCTTGGGTATTTCTTTATCAGCAGCGTGAAAATGGACTAATACAGTAAACTGGTACCAATAGAGTGGGGTGCTGCTGAAAAGATACCTGAAAATGTGAAAGTGGCTTTGGAACTGGGTAACAGGCAGAGGTTGGAACAGTTTGGAGGGCTCAGAAGTAGACAGGAAAATGTGGGAAAGTTTGGAACGTCCTAGAGACTTGTTGAATGGCTTTACCTAAAATGCTGATAGTGATTTGGACAATAAGGTCCAGGCTGAGGTGGTCTCAGATGGAGATGAGGAACTTGTCGGGACTTTATGTTTTAACAGAGAGACTGGTGGCATTTTGCCCCTGCCATAGAGATTTGTGGAACTTGGAACCTGAGAGAGATTATTTGGGTATCTAGTAGAAGAAATTTCTAAGCAGCAAAGCATTCAAGAGGTAACTTGAGTACTGTTAAAGGTTTTCAGTTTTATCAGGGAAGCAGAGCAAAAAAGTTCAGAAAATTTGCAGCCTGACAATGTGATAGAAATTAAAAACCCATTTTTTGAGGAGAAATTCAAGCTGGCTATAGAAATTTGCAAAAGTAACAAGGGGCCAAATGCTAATCCCAAGACAATGGGGAAAATGTCTCCGGGTCATGTCAGAGGTCTTCATGGCAGCCCCTCCCATCACAGGCCTGGAGGCCTAGGAGAAAGTTTCGTGGGCCAGGAAGGTCCCTATGCTGTATGCAGCCTAGGGACTTGGTGTCCTGTATCCCAGCTGTGGCAGCTGTGGCCAAAAGGGGCTCGGGACATGGCTTCAGAGAGTGCAAGCCCCAAGCCTTGGCAGCTTCCATGTGGTGTTGAGCCTGTGAGGGGGCAGAAGTCAAGAACTGGGGTTTGGGAACCTCCATCTAGATTTCAGAAGATGTAGGGAAATGCCTGAACACCCAGGCAGAAGTTTGCTGCAGGAGTGGGGCTTCATGAAGAACGAATGCTAGGGCAGTGCAGAAGGAAAATATGAGGTCGGAGCCCCCACACAGAGTCCCTACTGGGGCACTGCCTAGTGACGCTGTGAGAAGAGGACCACCATCCTCCAGACTCCAGAATGGCAGATCCACTGAGAGCTTGCACTGTTCACTTGGAAAAGCCACAGACACTCAATGCTAGCCTGTGAAAGCAGCCAGGAGGGAGGCCGTACCCTGCAAAGCCAAGGGGCAAAGTTCCCAAGACCATGATAACCCACCTCCTGCATCAGCATGACCTGGATGTGAGACCTGGGGTTAAAGGAGATCATTTTGGAGCTTTAAATTTTTGGACTTGCACAGGCCCTGTAACTACTTTGTTTTAGCCAATTGCTCTCATTTGGAACAGCTGTATTTACCCAATGCCTATGCCCTCGTTGTTGCTAGGAAGTAACTGCGGCTTTTGATTTTACAGGCTCATAGGTGGGAGGACTTGCTTGCCTCAGATGAGACTTTGGGTTATGGACTTTTGGAATAATGCTGAAATGAGTTATAACTCTGGGGGACTGTTGGGAAGGCATGATTGGTTTTGAAACGTGAGAGCATGAGATTTGGAGGGGCCAGGGGCAGAATAATATGGTTTGGCTCTGTGTCCCCACCCAAATCTCATCTTGAACTGTATTCTCTTAATTCCCATGTGTTGTGGGAGGGACCCAGTGGGAGATGATTTGAATCATGGGGGCAGTTTTCCGCATACTGTTGTCATGATAGTGAATAATTCTCATGAGATCTGAGGGGTTTATCAGGGGGTTCTGCTTTTGCATCTTTCTCATTTTTCTCTTGCTGCCACCATGTAAGAAGTGCCTTTCACCTCCCACCATGATTCTGAGCCCCCCAGCCATGTAAAACTCTCAGTCCAATTAAACCTCCTTTTCTTCCCAGTCTCAGGTATATCTCTATCCGCAGTGTGAAAATGGACTAATACAGTAGGTAAGACATTGTTACCTCCAGTTTTCTAAGATCCAAAGAGGTTACATGACTTATTGAAGTTTACATGGCTATTATGTGACAAAGCCAAACTTGAATTTTCATCTTCAAACCCCAAGTCCAATATATTCTCAAGGTTTGGGTTACTTGGTCTAACATAAGCTGTTATATATGACAGATCTGCTATAGACATCAAAATGATTATCTTCCTGCTTTGTCTTCTTGTCCTCTTTTTCTTAATGCCTCTCATGTTCTATATTTTTAATTTATCACGGAATTCTCGGTCTGGCTTTCAGCAATGAAGGGTTTGGTTGTAGAAGTTCAAGGCTTCCCTTAGCGTTGATCCTTGCTTCCTGAATTGCAGGGAGACAGTCCATCACAGTCACTACTCTCACCTCAGCCGGGAACATCGGCGAGGATGGAATCCTGAGCTGCACTTTTGAACCTGACATCAAACTTTCTGATATCGTCATACAATGGCTGAAGGAAGGTGTTATAGGCTTGGTCCATGAGTTCAAAGAAGGCAAAGATGAGCTGTCGGAGCAGGATGAAATGTTCAGAGGCCGGACAGCAGTGTTTGCTGATCAAGTGATAGTTGGCAATGCCTCTCTGCGGCTGAAAAATGTGCAACTCACAGATGCTGGCACCTACAAATGTTATATCATCACTTCTAAAGGCAAGGGGAATGCTAACCTTGAGTATAAAACTGGAGGTGAGTTACTTTTGGAGAGAGATTTTTTAAAGCACCGAAAGATATTTGAGGCTAAAGATTATGAGTTGCTGATGAAATATCATGTTGTGACCAATATCAGACAATGGTGCTCGCAATTCTGCTATTTTTGCCATGTTATGGCCGAGACCCGCAGCAACCCCAAAAGTCGCCAACTAGAAGAGAGGCCGTAAAAATCTTTTGTTCTGGGTTCTGGCTGCTTCTGAATTTCCAGGTGTATTCTCTATTCAACAAAATAAATGTCATCTCTTTTATGGCAGCCCCTGGTACAACTAATAAGAGCAGTCTAGCCTGGGACATTTCCATGCTAAGTAGGCTCAAGCCCCATCCTGAAATCAGTACCTCCAGAGACTAATGACAGTGGGCACATTTTGGAAGTTCAAAGGGAACTAACCAAAACCAGAACAATATTGTTTATAAACTCACCAATTCCCCTTCCCCTGCAACAATGAAATCCACCCTTTCTTGCCAACCCAACTTAACATATGTTTTCTGAATTTATATACAAGGGACTCAGATACTGTGAGGAGTGAAAAGACGATGAAACAGATTTCCTCTACCCTTACAGAGCCTCGTAGCGTAGATCTCACAGAGCTAAGCGTCAGAACAGAGATAATAAATCTGAAAATGATAATACTTAGTAAACGGTATTAAATGCTTATAAATAGAAATAGAGTGATTCAGAGTAAGAGAGAGACACCATTCCAATGCATAGGAGGGGAGGGATGGGGAAGCCCCCTGGAGAAGCTGGCATTTGAGATAGCCTTGAAGGATAGGCAGAAACCGGGCCCCGTCAGCCTAAGCTAGTCTGCACAGGCCTTTTTTGCACCTCTCATAACATGTATGTGCAATGATTCGAAGCTCAGATCTAGAATCAGACCTGTGTAAGTACAGCGACCTGGGAAAAGCAGTCTCTCCAAGCCTCAGTTTCTTCATCATAAAATGGGGTCATGTCACCCAGGCACACTGGGTCATGCCTGTAATCCCAGCACTTTGGGAGGCCGAGGCAGGCAGATCACCCGAGGTCAGGAGTTGGAGACCAACCTGACCAACATGGAGAAACCCTGTCTCTACTAAAAATACAAAATTAGCCAGGTATGGTGACTGGCACATGCCTGTAATCCCAGCTACTCGGGAGGCTGAGGCAGGAGAATCGCTTGAACCCGGGAGGCAGAGGTTACGGTGAGCTGAGATTGCACCATTGCACTGCAGCCTGGGCAACAAGAACTAAACTCTCTTTTAAGAAAAAAAAATGGAGTCATGTCGAAGAGAAACCAAAACCAACTGAAAAAGCTTCCAATGGCAAAGCTGGAAAGATTTAAGCAACAAAATAAATAACCTAGTATTGAATTCTTCGTTTCTTTAAATAAGTATGAAGTCATGTTTTAACATGCTGTTAACATGACTTCATATTTATTTAAAGAAATGAAGGATATGAAACCAATTCCCCTTACAGATGATTCCAAATAATTTATTTAGATCTCTTCCCCTCCCGAAAGTGGAACTTGAAACCTTCCCCACCCAATTCAGGGTATATTGGACTTAATGAAGTCCAGCTTCCAAAGAAATCCAGCAAACACTGCTTCAGCCAGATGATCCAGCTTAACATCATTAGTAAGCCATGTTAACGGCAGGTACCTTCTGATATGATGTGATGAGAAGGGCACTTTACCTCCTAAGCTCTTCCTCTCCAAAACCTGTAACCTCAGTCTAATCATGAGGAAAACATCAGACTAATTCCATCAGAGAGCCATCCTGCAAAATACCTAACCGGTACTCCGCAAAACTGTCAAGGTCACGGAATATACAGAAAAAACTGGGGAAACGTGACAGACCGGAAGAACCTCAGAGGACATGATGACTAAAAGCATGGTGGTGTTCCGGATGGAATCCTGGAACAGAAAAAGAACATTAGTAGGGAAACTGTTGAAATACAAATCAAATCTGGAATGTAGTTGATAGTAACGTACCAGTGACAGTTTTTCTGTTTTGACTAATGCACGCTGGTTATTTACGATGTTAAGATTAGAGGAAACTGGGTGAGGCCTATGCAAGAACTCTATACCTTCTAAGCAACTTTTTTATATCTAAGTTATTTCAAAATTCGAAGTTGATTTTTTTTTTTTTTTTTTTTTTTTTTTTGAGACGGAGCTTCGCTCTTGTTACCCAGGCTGAAGTGCAATGGCGCGATCTCGGCTCACCGCAACCTCCGCCTCCTGGGATCAGGCAATTCTCCTGCCTCAGCCTCCCGAGTAGCTGGGATTACAGGCATGCGCCACCATGCCCAGCTAATTTTTGTATTTTTAGTAGAGACGGGGTTTCACCTTGTTGACCAGGATGGTCTCGATCTCTTGACCTCGTGATCCACCCGCTTCGGCCTCCCAAAGTGCTGGGATTACAGGTGTGAGCCACCACGCCCGGCTAGAAGTTTTTTAAAATGGGGATTATCATATTCACAGGAGTGTTGTGAGGATCAAATGAAATAAGGTCTGGCAGGCCGGGCACGGTGGCTCATGCCTATAATCCCAGCACTTTGGGAGGCCAAGGCAGGTGGATCAGGAGGTCAAGAGATCGAGGCCATCCTGGTCAACGAGGTGAAACCCCGTCTCTACTAAAAATACAAAAATTAGCTGGGCATGGTGGTGTGTGTCTGTAACCCCAGGTACTCAGGAGGCTGAGGCAGGAGAATTGCTTGAACCCAGAAGGCAGAGGTTGCGGTGAGCAGAGATCGTGCCATTGCACTCCAGTCTGGGTAGCAACAGCGAAATTCTGTCTCAAATAAATAAATAAATAAATAAATAAATAAATAAATAAATAAGGTCTGGAATACAGTACTGCGCAGAGTGTACCTACAACGAATGGTGGTTCATTGTCTTGCAAACTTAGTTTCCCACATCATCTCCCAAGAACCTGTTCCCTGCCTGCTCCCAGCATGTGAGACTTGTCTCCCCTGCTAGATAATAGACTCCTTAAGGGTTAGGCAAGGGCTTTCCTTTTACTACTTACTCAGCACCAGCTCAGTCCCAGGTAAAGGAAGACACTAAATGAATTAGTAAATTATATTCTGCCATTTTGGCACAATAAAAAGTCCAGGCTTCGACATTTTTCCACAAGTGTCTCTCTGCCTGGATACAGGGGGAAGCTAAGTCTTAATCTCAAAATGAAGTTAGCTCTCCAGTGGGGAGAATTGCCTTGGAGGAAAACAAATGTCTGTTTCTATCCCTGGATACCAGAACTGGACAGTCTTTACCCAAGCTCACTCCAAATCTCTGTGATGACAAAGCTTGCGGATGGAATTTCCGTGGGTGACAGATGAATGCTGTTTGTTTCTTCTTTCTCCTTCTCCCTCCCCACCCTAACTTTATCCTCCAGGGACAGAAACACATAAAATCCAGAAGCTTCATAGATCTCTAGGAAAATGCCTGATTTTTCTAAGGGATAAGCTTTTTTATGACTGCTGAAGTTCCTCTTACTTGGAGAAAATTATCTATTGTAACAATAATACACCTAGAATTTAGGTCCTTGGGATTTGCAATGTTGCCCAAAGGGTTGTGATGTATAGCAACACTGTGAGCAAATAATTATTCACACCTACAATACAATGAGCCGTACACAGACGGACCTCTGGGAAAGTACTGAGTAGCTTCAATGGTAAAAAATGACTGCATTTTTAAGACCTAGCACTTCAAAGCCTATATTGTCTTACGTGTCTGACCTTGACATCTGCCCTTTTGACCTTTGACCCTGTAGCCTTCAGCATGCCAGAGGTGAATGTGGACTATAATGCCAGCTCAGAGACCTTGCGGTGTGAGGCTCCCCGATGGTTCCCCCAGCCCACAGTGGTCTGGGCATCTCAAGTGGACCAGGGAGCCAACTTCTCAGAAGTCTCCAATACCAGCTTTGAGCTGAACTCGGAGAATGTGACCATGAAGGTTGTGTCTGTGCTCTACAATGCTACGATCAACAACACGTACTCCTGTATGATTGAAAATGACATTGCCAAAGCAACAGGGGATATCCAAGTGACAGGTGCGTTCCTCCATGCCTTCTATATGGATTTACTAGGCAAAGAGTAAAAGCTAAACTGAAATTCAATTTCATTGATGGAGATCTACCAAAAGGCGCAAAAATCTCTAGCGTCTTCTTCACTAAGACTCTGATCACTCAATTCCAGTTGAGATTGTATTACATAAGAGAAAGCCCAACACAAAGCAATATGTTTGGCAAATAGGTCAAAGAGAGCAATTAGGTGTCATCGTGTATGCCTTCTCTTTGACTGGTTGTCTGGAGAACAGTGTTTAGGATTCTGAGGTTCTGTGTAACTCAGTAGGACTACTTTGGTCTAGCAGTGGGGAAGTGATAATTAATTACTTGACACCTTTGATATGTTCAGCTGGACTTCAACCCCTCCAGAGCTTAGGCTGGAAACCGAGGTCTGGTTCCACCCTGCCTATGAGAAGGCTATAGGTCTGAAGACTGAAAGTCTGAACTCTGACTTAGTTGTATTCATCCCTCATGGGACTAACTCATGATCCCACTGATACTGGCTCAGGATTAATCTGAATCCCCTAGATGGACGTGGTCTCCCAGCACCCTAGTCTCCCCGCAGTGTTTTAGTGCATACAAAACCTTAGGTTGAGCTCGTATCAGGAAAATGCATAGACTGAATTTTGACTTTTAAGACCATCCTTCCTGGGGCTAAACTGGATTCAAACTGTAGTAAAAGGAGTATGGCAGGAGGCCGCTGTTTGAATCAAGCCCAGCGTGGGCACAAAATACCTCACACATTAGAAGTACCCCATAAATGTTTGCGGAATCTAACTAAATAAATCATATTCTTATGATGTTTTAATTTAAAATTATACATATGAAACCAAAATTATCTACAAGTCTGATGTATCAATTTAAAAAATAAATTATACACACACACACACACATACACACACACACACTCACAAGTAACCTATGGAATGGAAGAAAATATTTATAAATCATTTATCTAAATAAGGGGTTTAAATCCAGATTATTTGAAGAACTCCTCCAATTCAACAACAACAAAAATCAAATAATCTCATTTAAAAATGGGCAAAGCACTTGAAGAGGCATTCAACCAAGATGATATAAAAATAGCTAAAAAGCATATGAGAATATGTTCAACATCACTAATCATTGGAGAAATGCAGACCGAAACCACAGTGAGATATCACCTACTGCCCGTTAGGGTGGCTACTCAAAAAAACAAAACAAAAGAAAATAACATGTGGTGAGGATGTGGAAAAATTGGAACTCTCACGCACTGTTGGTGGGACTGTAAAATGGTGCCACTGCTATAGAAAATAGTATAAAGTGTTATCAAAACAATAAAAACCAGAGCTACCATATGATTTAACAGTCCTGCTTCTGGGTATGTCTCCAGAATTCAGAGTCTGCATGAGATATTTGCACAGCCACGTTCACAGTGGCACTAGTCACAAAAGTCAAGAAGCAGAATCAACCCAAAATGTCCATCAGTGGATGACCAGATAAATAAAATATGGTATACACTTACGATAGAATACGATCCGGGCTCAAAAAAGAAGGAAATACTATTTTATGCTACAACGAGAATGAACTTTCAGGACATTATGCTACGTGAAATAAGCCAGTCACAAAAAGACGTATACTATATAATTTAAACAAGGTACCTAAAGCAGTCAAATGCACAGAAACAGGAAGTAGAATGGTGCTTAGCAGGTGCCAGGGTAGAGGAGTTGAAGGAGAAAGAGGTTTTTGTTCAATGAGTATAGAGTTTCAGATTTGCAAAACGACACAGTTCTAATGATCTGTTTTATGACAATGTGGATATACTTAACAGTACTGAATTGTACACTTAAAATGGTTAATAACGGAAATTTTGTTGTGTTTTTTACCGCAATTTTTAAAGATATCTAATTAAAAAAATTATGTCTATGTGAGCAAGAGCTCTTGCACCATCTTGAGGAGCGAACCGGGGACACCTCCTGTTTAGGACTCTTAGTTGCCTGTAACAGAAAACCCGTATAAGTAAACTGAGGCTAAAGGAAAACGTATGAAGAATGTTGTGGAACCAAAGACAGGAAGTGCAGTTGACTTCAGGAACAGCTGGAACCAGGAACTTAAATTCCATTGGGATTCTTTGTCTCTCATTTCTACTTAATTCTCTCTTTACTCTCTCTTGTTTTAGTCCACATGGCAAGATATGGTCACCAACCATTCCTATATTTTAAAATCTTTTGTACTCAAGAGAATGATGGGTCTGAACCTCAATCCATCAGTCTCATTCTACATTCCTAAGAATGCCTTTGACTCAACTTGGATCAGCTGCCCATATCTAGGCCAATGAGGCAGCATCTGATGAAAGGCCTTCCCAGAAAGGAGGAGGGACTGAAGCACTGGTCATTTAAAAGAATGGGTGCTGACCACAGCATCTGAGTCCAGATCTCAGTAAAAGGCTCCTGTCTAAGTAAGGTCTCCTAGGAGTGAGGGCCATAACTGAACAAGACATAGACAATGAGCACACCTTTTACTCAATGAACGAATCTTTCTTCTTTACATGTTTGTTGGATACATCAAAATAAGTGTTTGAAGTTTCAGTCTAGGATGAAACACAACTTTTGGTAGCTCAAAATTTAAAAAAAAAAACAGAATTTCTTATTGCTATACACAAAGTAGGCGCTCCATTTAAACAATTCAGCAGGGCTGTGGGATTTACATCCTGTGTTCTCTGACTATACTGCTAATTTAGGTCATTCGTTTAACAAGCATCTATTGTGTGTCAAGTATGTTCAGAGTACTTTTTTAAGCCTCCTGAGATGCTGAAATGAATAGCGTGAGTATCAAAAGAGAAGTTAATCACAATGTAGATTTAGTACCTATGGGAAAGAGTTGTTAATTATGACTGAAGTGGATTCATAGATAAGGCAGAGTTCAGGCTGGGTTTTGAAGAAGGAAAGAATGGTTTGGATAAAATGGGAAGACATGAAGTCAGGAGCTTACAGTAATGGCCTGGGGGAGAAATTATGAGAGTATTAACTGGGGCAATGGGAAAGAAAAGGGAGAAGAATCACAAGTTGCTTAAACAAAATAATGTACAGGCCTCGGTGACGCAAATGTGAAAGTCAAGAGAAGTCACAAGTCAAAATGGGTTTGGTATTTCTACCCAGAATACTCAGAAGGTTGGTGATGCTACCAGAAAAAAAACAACAGAAACCCACAACATGTGTGGGGAGTAGATGAGGGCTCTAGAGATGTTGAGTTTAAAATGCCCATGGTGTATGCAGATAGAGATGCCCAGTACTTAGCACAGTACCCAGCTTGTGATAGGTTCTGGGGAGAATGCTCCACCCTTACTCCATATATTTCCTTTCATGAGAAGGGATCCCCACCGGTGTAATCATTTTAGCCTCTCTCTTCCTCCCTCTTTCACTCTTCCCCAGAGAGTGAGGAATTAATTTGTCTGATTGATGAGTATAACAGGAGCAGCTGGACATAAGTATCTCCTTTTCTCTTTGCTTTTGCTATCTCTCGGGAAGCTTATGTACATTCTGCTCTGCTCCTCCACGCCATCAGTTGTTCAGGGATAGAATCTGCTTCTGCGGGAGACTCGCGCCAATCTGGTTCTGTCTGGCAGTGGAAAGTCTAGGCTGTACCCCACCTGCCTGCCTACAAAGCCTCATTCTCTATTAACAGATTTTCAGCACTGAAGGTGATATTTTGATCTTCCAGTTGCCTTATATTTTTTTCCTTCTCTTTAATTGGTTCAGAACTAAGCTGGGGAAGGAGCTGTTATTTATTGGACTCCTTTGAACCCCAATAGTAGGTACTCAGAAATATTTACTGAATGATTATGTTTTTAAATGACACATCTAGCAGCAACTGGAAATCTAGATGTGTAAATCAGGACAGAGTTCAAGCTAAGGAGGTAGACTTGGCAATTACCAGCATGAAAGTGATGCTTCTTAGTCCTGAGTGATGTTGGTTTTATTGTTGTTTTTACAGCCAATACTTACTGAGTGCTTATAACGGACCAGACACTGTTCTAAGTGCTTTGCGTGAATTAACTCATTAATCCTCGTAAGCACCCTACGATGTAGGTTATTAGTATTTTAGCTCTATTTATAGATGAAGAAACTGGAGCACATATATTGAGTGACTTGCCTAAAGTCACACAGCTGGTTAAGTGACAGAGCTGAAATGAAATAAAAGAAATAGGATCATCTAGGGAGGAAATCGAGCAAAAGAAGTATTATTTTATTTCTTTACATCTACCTTTCTGTACTTCAGAATGAGAATAAAACTTCCCAGATGCTGTGTATTGGTGCGACGAAAGCAAATGTAATGGTATGGATGCTGTAAAGATCACTGCCTAGAAGACAAATGCGTTTCAAGCCAAGAACTGGCCATGACTGTTCATTTAGCCTATTCTTTATTTGGTAACCAATAACAATCTCTCTATTGGTATAGTTTTTCATTTGGCTGAGTGCTCACTGGAGTGGACCACAGAATGGATTTTTTTTGGCGGGGGGGGGGGGGGGGGCGTGAAACAGAGTCTCCTCTGTTGCCCAGACTGGAGTACAGTGACTCAATCTCGGCTCACTCCAACCTTCGCCTCCCAGGTTCAAGCGATTCCTGTGCCTCAGCCTCTTGAGTAGCTGGGACTACAGGCACATGCCACTGTGCTCAGCTAAGCTTTGTATTTTTAGTAGAGATGGGCTTTCACCATATTGGTCAGGATGGTCTTGAACTCCTGACCTCTTGATCCACCATCTCAGCCTCCCAAAATGCTGGGATTATAGGCGTGAGCCACCAGGGCCGGCCAGAATGGAATTTTCTTTGAAGAAAGGGAAAGCTGTACACTTTTAAGCCAGTTGTGGAAAGGTAGACAAAGAGGTAAAAAATTGCCTGCTTTAGGAACAACTTGTTCTGTTTTTCAGGTACTTTTCTTTGCTAGCAGTCACGTGAAGAAGGCATCCAGCTTCTCTTATATGACCCTCAGCTTTTTCTCTCCCTTCACAGAATCTGAGATCAAAAGGCGGAGTCACCTACAGCTGCTGAACTCGAAGGCTTCTCTGTGTGTCTCTTCTTTCTTTGCCATCAGCTGGGCACTTCTGCCTCTAGCCCCTTACCTGATGCTAAAATAATGTGCCTCGGCCACAAAAAAGCATGCAAAGTCATTGCTACAGCAGGTGAGATTGATTCTATGATACTTGTGCTTCTAACGAGAGTTGAGTAGCCTTCAGCACCGGCCACAGAAAGAAACATTCAATGACACCAGGGCTGTGACATTATTTCCACTGGTACTGAGAAAGGTAATTATTTGTTAGGTCAGCAAAACAGCATAGACCTCATCGACAGACCCACAGGAAGAATAACTCCATACAATTCAAGTATTTGTGTACATTCAGTCATCCATGAAGGCAAAATTATTGAAGAGAGATATTTAGCCCTGACTGTAATAATGACATACATATCATGGTTCACATAAGTGACCCCTCCCCGCCCCTCCAGAAGGCTCCTGTGGACAGGAGAGTTGGCCGATGACTCACCAACTAGCCCTGCTGCTGAGACTTCCTTCTCACTTCAGTCCTCTGAAGGCTCCAATTACTGTTAGGATCTTTCCTTCTGAATATGCTTCTGCATATGAAATGTGTATAAAGCTGAGATCATGAAGTTCCAGTTGACACTCCCGTATTACTCAGCGGCACCCCCACCAAGCCTCCAAGTTTACAGCCTCAGAGCTGCCGTTGTCTCCCCTCTGTCCCTCACGTCGGTTTGTTATCAACCCCCACCTCTCACATTTTCCCGTGTTGCCTCCCAGGTTGACCCTAACCCAGACTTCATCATCTCACACCCAGACTGCTTTTGAAACACGGTACCTGGTCCTTCCTTTCCCTATTTTAGCTGATAGGAAACACGGTGTCAGAATGGAAGTATTCTGAAACGATTTCAGCAGAGCATTCCTTTGCTCCAGAGCCTACAGTGACTCTCTGGACATTACTATGTGAAAGCGAAAGTCACTCACACATACCTACCCACTACTACCGACCATTACTACTGCCTACCACTACCTGCTTCTTACTATTACTCTCTGGCCTTGCTCCCTCTCTCACTGTCTTTTCCTGGAAATCTCCTCTGCTCTATGGCAATTTATACCCACTACTTCCTTTATCCATTTTAGGAAAGTGCTTCCTAGCTCACAGCCCACCTTCCCGAGGATCTTTGTATTTTACACCCTCTTGGCATGCATGTACGATTGATATCTGACACTCTCTAGGGCGCATGTATTTTCTGCCTACATTGCTAAGTCCTCAGAGGCAGGTAAAGATCTGTTGATCTGCTTCTTTTCATTCTCTCCCTTGTTCTCCAAGCTTTCACTACAGTGCAGTGCACAAAGGAGATTCTTTGTAAGGAAACCCGCCAGTTTTCTTCATTTCCAGTCCTCCACATTTTCCAGCAGAGATTTCCCTAAGGAAACTGTCCCTTGGGGATCTCACTAGTGGAGGAAAAAAACACTTTTTTCTTTCCTTGATTCACCACAACACTGCAAATGAGTTTTTAATAACCTGCAACTAAACAATATGACCTATATAGCATAGCTGACTCATCTTTACCTTGTATTCCCTTAGAGCAATAATTTACAGCTTAAAATAAAGCCATGTCATGCATCTAATGGATGATGCTCACATGTAGTACATGTAGGCTTATCTACAATTACCCAGTTAGCTGCAGTTCACCTCTTTCTCCCGGGCACCACGGAGGAATAACCCTAAATCAAGTAGGTTTTTTTAAGTACATGAATAAGGCTGAGAACCATAGCTCACACTTGTAACCTCAGCCCTTTGAGAGGCGAGGATGGGACGATTGCTTGAGTCCAGGAGTTTAAGACCAGCCTGGGCAATATGGCGAGACCCTCACCTCTACAAAATAAAAATAAAAATAAGCCAGGCGTGGTGGTGTGCACCTGTGGTCCCAGCTACTCAGGAGTCTGAGGTGGAAGGATTTCTAGAGCCCAGGAGGTCGAGGCTGCAGTGAGCCATGTTTACACCATTGCACTCCAGACTGAGGAACAGAGTGAGACCTTTTATCAAAAAAAATAAATAAATAAATAAACAAAGGTAAATGAATGTATCGTCATTGGAGACACACATTATAATGGGTCATGGCATTTGAGGCCACACACACTCCCTGGTTGGGAATGAGGCAGAAACCACATTTCTACCTCTGTTCAGAAGCCAGCCCAGACTCCTCTCAGTTCTCATTTACTCTGAGGACCCATCTCTTCTCTTCCTTGAGGGTGCCACTGGGATGATACCTCCTTCAGGAGAGATTCAAGCCTTCTTTTCCCCAGCAATCCACGGGACCCTGTGGCTTCAATAGAACAACAAAATACCAAAAAGGAAGCCCCTCTCTAAATAAGAGATCCAAGTGGCAGGGAAGCTCTCAGTTCTCAATAAGTGTTTTGTGAATGGCTATCATGGTATCTTATTGCTGTTATTTCCACGATCCCAGGGATCTACAGAATGATTTTGCCACCAGATATGACCTAGTTTTATGTTTCTAGGAGAATATGAATTCATATCTAGAAGTCTGGCGTGAACAAACGAGAACAAGAAACATAACGAAGCCAAAAGCAGAAGTCTCCAATATGAACAAGATACATCTATCTTCAAAGGCATATTAGAAGTTGGGAAAATACTTCATCTGAACTAGACAAGTGTGTTAAGAGTGATAAGTAAAATGCACGTGGAGGCAAGTGCATCCCTGGATCTCAGGGACCTCCCCTACCTGTCACCTGGGGAGTGAGAGGATAGGATAGTGATGTCCTTTGTCTCTGGATTTTTAATTATATGTGCTGTCACGTTGCTCTGAGGAAGCTTCTGGAAAGCCTCTATGCCAAGGTATCCACATCTTAGATTCTACAATTTAAGCTGCAGTGTATACTCTGAGACGCTGCTCATTGACTGCCGCTTTGCAACTCCAGGGCAGCTGGATTTTAGTAATGGGTCAAATGATTCACTTTTTACGGTGCTTCCAAAGGTGCCCCAGCTTCTCTTCCCAACTGACAAATGCCACAGATAAGAAAAATGATCATAATTTTAGCCTAAACAGTCGGTGCCACCGATTTTACAAATAAAGTGAGCACCTTCTTTTTAAACAAACAAATGCAGGTTTATTTCTCAGGTGACATTCATCCATGAATGGCCCGGAGAAGGACCTTTCCCCTTGACTCTGTGGCATTACGTCACCACAAGCTCTGAGGCTTCTCCTTTCCGTCCTGCGTGGACAGCTAAGACCTCCGTTTTCAATAGCATCTAGAGCAGTGGGACTCAGCTGGGGTGATTTCGCTCCCCATCCTCAGGTGAATGTCTGAAAACAGTTTTGGCTGCCACAGAGAGGGAGTGGAGGAGGAGACAGTGCTACCAGCATCCAGCGGATAGAGGCGAGAGATGCTGCTCAACCTCCTGCCAGGTACAGGACGTCTCCCGGTTACAATTACACAGTCCCAAGGGTCAACTGTGTCAGGGCTAAGAAACCCTGGTTCAGAGCAGAAAAGGCCTAGAAAGAGGGGAACAAACCAATCTGTCTGCTTCCTCACATTAGTCATTGGGAGAGAAGCATCTGTCTCTGGCTGCTGCCTCAGCACCGAGAGCCTCCGTGAACTCTATCGCATACCCAGATAACATCTCTCAAACAGAGTTGTCAAGGCCCGTGGGAAATGCCTGATGGGATTATCTTCAGCTTGTTGAGCTTCTGAGTTCCTTTCCCTTCATCCTACCCTACCGGCCAAGTTCTGTAAGAGAGCTGCCTGTGTTCTAGCTCAGATTTTCTTACTCTGAATTTACATCTCCAGACCCTGCCTGGCCACGACTCAAATTAAGGCAACAGACATATACCTTCCACGAAGTACACAGAGACTTTTGAAAGCAGGGACAATGACTTTTTGAACTTAGGCCGTGGGGAATGAAGCTCTGATGGAAATAATAATTTGTTTCCAGCCCCCTTCCCACACTTTTCATGTGTTAACCACTGCCTTCCTGGTCCTTGCAGCCACCGTGACTGTATTCCATTTTGTTGTAGAAAACTGAGTGTAGAGTTCTGATCGTTCAAGAGAATGATTAAACACATATTTCCTACACTGTTGTCTGCCTGGTTTGTGGAAGAAAGTGAGTGAAAGGGAAGATGGACTAAAAAACGGAACAGTTCTAAAGATTAATACCCAGCACACAGCAGGCCTTCAATAAATGTTTGTTGAGTGAATGGGTAAATGAATGGGAGGAATTATAAGACTGTGAGTATGGCTGGGTCTAGTTTCTTTGTGAAATTCCACTGGGCTTATACAACCTGGCACGTTTTCATCTCAGGAAATAGTCGTGGCAATGGGCTTCAGGCAGATAAATGTAGGATACATATAGGTGGACAAACTAATTACTCTAGGGTCAAGAAATCTGACTTTCACTGCTGAGAAATCGTTAAATTCTCAAATGTTAGAGCTGTAAGAAACTCAAAGTCATCTTTTCTAGTCCTTTAATTTTTCAAATAAAGACTCAGAGGCTCAGGGTGAAACAAATGTAACTGGCTATGCTCAGATTTTATAACGTTCTAAAAGTCACACTGGTAATTGGTAGAGAGATGTAATCTACAGAAGATTTAATTGCCAAATGGCAAATTTCCAGCAGATTTTTAGACCCACTTTGCCCTGTTGCATTCCCAGTTTGGTCCCAGTATAGGCCTTCTGCAAGAAGACATCAGCGCTGAACCAAACTGAGGAAGCAAACTCTGAAAGCATAAACGATCCCGGCCCAGGTTAATTATTTGGCTTTGTCCATGAGCACACAGTAGATACATTAGACAACAGATGTGTCATATCAGCCCAACTGCAAGGACCAGATTTTGAGGCACAACACAGACATCTGGGGATGTTCAAAACAAGGTGCCAAAGGTGAAAACATTTCAGAAGTGTTGACACATTGGAGGGAACAGACAAGTCAAACTTGCAGGTGAAGTGTGGGCTATCGGCTGTCTCCAGGTTGGAGGTGCACAATGACCTCAATCTGTGCATTGTTAACTGGAGGAGCGGAGTGTGCAGGGGTCCTTATAACATAATAAGGCTTCTGCCCCGCGGCATATGTCATGTGCTTTGGTTCTGTTGCTGAAACTTGTAATTCCCAGTCTGCTTCCAGCTGGTGAAGTCCCTATCGGCTGCTCTAATTCTGACTATATCACTATGTGCTTGAAGTGTTTGCTCCTTCGAACCTTGGCTTATTTCATCTCTAATGGAATCATTCCCAGCAGTTTCAATAGGGGAGTCATCGGAGAAAAGAAACACAGTCACAGAAACAGATGCCTTGTCCCTGACACACAGTAGATACCTTAGACAACAGATGTTATCACCTCGGCCCGACTGCAAGGACGAGGTTATGAGGTATCCCACGGACATCTGGGGATGCTCAAACCTAAGTGCCGAAAGCTAAAACATTTCAGAAGTATGGATACATTTGCTGTCTCCCGTCTTTCTTTAAATTTTACCTGTCATCAAGTTTCCTCCAAAATTCTTCTTCCTCATGAAGCTATCACTTCATGGTCCAAAGCACTGTGATGTTACTCTTTTCTTTAGTCTATACATGCATTTTAGCATAAAATCACACAATTTTTTCTTTCATTGCTGTGCACTTGGACTCCCTTGATGATGATACCAAAATAAGGATGAGGACCCAGGCAGCCCTTGGAAGTTTGCTCTGTGGAAGAGGATCAAGTAGATACTCCCTGGAAGAAGCCTTCCAGGGAAGCCTCCTAGGAAGAAGCTTACTCATGATGTCTGCTGGGCCAGTTCAATTAATTTGCAGTTTCAGAACAGCGGTTCTGTAGTCACCACTCCAGGAGCCCCTGTCTGCTGGAAGATTGGCTCCTTTGATGATGACATTGCCTGATTCTTCTCAAAGTCATAGCTTTGACTGTCAGCTTGATCTTACCTCTTCAGTTCAAATCTAATTGCCTGGCCTAAGAAGTATGCTCAGTCGTTTCAGTGGAAAGATCCCTTACCCCACACTCTAAAAATTACTCTACGAACTTTATGACACTTTGGTCTTATATCCCTTCCTTAGAACAAACCAAAAGCTATGCTCAGTTAATCTAGCCTATGAGCCGCTCGTGGTAGACTGGGACCACTTCCTTTCTCTCTAGTTTTCTATAGTTGCAGTTACCAAACTTTATTTGTAACCATTCATGTATCATTATAGGGAGAATTATTTAGGTATTGACAGATTAAATCCAGTAACTTTATAGTACTTAATACGACTTTAATGAAGTGGATCAGGTAGCCACGTATAACCCAAGTGGTGGGTCCAGGTCTTACACATAGGGTAGAGGAGACTGGACGGGAGACAGGGTGATAGTATAAAGATGGCAGCCTAGGGAGAGGCAGCAGGTGCTCCTGGAAATAGCCAAGTCAGCCTGCTAAATGAGGCTCTATAAGAAAAATGGTAATTGTCTTCAATTCCTCTCACCTTCCCTTTTCTCTGTTTTTTCTTGTGGTTCAATCGACCCTCCTCTAGGTCTTGTGTATTCTCCATCTTTCCACTATTATTTCCATCAAAACTCCTGTCAGCACCCTCTGCAACAAAAAATGCTCCCTGGCATCAAGCTATACGTGAAAAGGTAATTTATCAACTACAATTTTCATTAGCTTAATACACTGCCCTCCCACATAAGCAAAGCCTTACTCTATTGAAATAAAGCTACTAAGAGTGAAGGATAAGATATCACAAAAATATCAACTAGTGAGAGATGCTTGGGGTATCATACTATAGACTGACAATTCTCAGTCAGGGAGCTCAGGGGAGCTTTTAGCAATACAGATATTAACACCTCTATGACCCAATGCTGAGTTAAGAATCACTATGAGGCCAGGTGTGGTGTCTTATGCCTATAATCCCAGTGCTTTGGGATGCCAAGGCAAGAGGATCACATGAGGCCAAGAGTTCAAGACCAGCCTGGGCAACACAGCAAGACCCTGTCCTTACAGTTTTTGTGTGTGTGTGTGGTGGCATGCACCTGTAGTCCCAGCTACTCAGGAGGCTAAGGCGGCAGGATAGCTTAAACCCAGGGGTTTAAGGCTCCAGGGAGCTAGGATCACGCCATTGCACTCCAGCCTGGGTGACAGAGTGAGACTCTATCACTTAAAAAATAAATCACCATGTAACATGGGACATATTTGAAGAGAACACATTACCTATAAACATGTAACTTGTGGAAATCTGAGGTCTACTGATGCAAATAACCACCTTTATAGAAGAAAAGGAAATGGAGTGCCTCTTACGTGTCAAACAAGCTAGGTATTTCTCCCATCCAATCCTTATCCTATAAGGTGGCATCATTTTGACCCTAGCACCATCACCATCACCATTTTATAGAGGAGTAAACAGGTTCTGAGAGGTTAAGTAACTCACCCAGGACCACATAACCAACAGGTTAACCAGAAGTCAAACCCAAATCTATCACAACCCATACTATTTCTGAAAGAGTACAAGAATGTGCAAAAATGCTATATAAGGTTTAAAACACTGTATGAATATTGACAATCATCTTCTTCTTTGTATTAAAATATGAGGATTTGTTGGGAGGTTCAGCTTCATTGCTCATGAAGATATTCAGCTCTCTGCAAGGAGGATGGCTCCTCTCCCTGGAGGAGACAGCAATGATTGCTCAATTATGCTCAGGCCTTCCCTGATGCGCAGAGGGGCTGGCAGTGCCAGTGCAAGCCTCTTTCTAACTCGCTGTGAGGACACTGCCTTGTGCTCGCGCAGCTCCTTACAGCTATCTTCAAGGCTTCACATGTAGTCTGTAATCTGATGAGACGGAAGTCTTTACCAGATGATGCAAAACGTTTCCTGAGACCAGATTATGTTGCTTATTGCTGGCCTCAAGTATACCTGGAAACAACAGATTTAATTACTAAATCCTCCTGAGTCCACTAATGTTGAGAACTAGATTGCATATGGTTCTAGCCGCTTTGCCATGACCCACCACACTGCTTTTATATAGTCAAATCTATCGTTACTTCCTATTTGGATTTCTTTCTTTATATTTAAGTACTTCCTTTAGTAGTTATGCCTTCTATAACCCTGTTTTATTTTTAACAATTAAATATTTAATCCAATCTGAAATTAGTTTTTAGTATATTCTATGAGGTAACTATTATTTTTTTTCCTGATTTCCCAATACTATTAGTTAATTAATTTATCTTTACCACCACTGACTTTTTAAAATATTTTATTATGTATATATATATTTTTACATATACTTATATCTGTTTCTGAACTTTTGATAAACTTTGAGACCTTCAGTTTTAGCCAGCATATACAGAAAGGAAAATGTTATGTGCAGATACATTCACCCAGCCATTCCCTGGAGATGAGTAAAAAAGAACAAAATAGAGGAAAAAATTAGAAGTTATTAGTGAATAATTAGAAAGGAGTTATCAGTTTAATAAATAAATAAACCCTTGTAAGAAACCTTCCTGGTGCAAATTAGGGTATTACCATTCTCCTTTAATGAACAAGGAGTAAACAGGTAGATACAGTCTGGATAAAGATATGTAAATGTCAGGAAATTCCTGCATCCATTAAATTTCTCTCCCTACCTCATCCACTTATGAGCCAGAGTATTCTACTTACCTACTTTCAGGGCCAAGCCTGAGCATACTACAAACAGAGTTCCTGCAAAATTTATATTGGGAGTCCCTGTCTAAATAGCACAGGCTTCATCTAGTAACTGTGGCAATTAAATGAGTTCCTTCATAAAAAGCAGTTATTACATTGCCTGCCTTTATTAGTCTGCTAGGGCTACCATCACAAAATACCACAGATTGTGTGGCTTAAACAAGAGAAATTTATTTCTCACAGTTCCGGAGCCTGGAAGTCTAGGATCAAGCTGTCAGCAGATTTGGCTTCTCCTGGGGTCTGTCTCTTTGCCTTGTAGACAGCTGCCTTCTTGCTGTGTGTTCACAGTGTTTTCTCTATGTGTGTGCACTCCTCATGTCGCTCCCTTTTCTTTTTCTTTTTTTCCACTGAAGCATTTTATTTGTAAGTATGTATCATATCCTTAGAAAAAGAATCCCAGGATTTTCCCTTCATGTGTTTTTGTCTTACTTCTTTGTGGTCCATGATGCCAGCTTAGATTGTCAGTACAATGAAACCAAACTGGCTGGATGGTAGCAGATTATTCTGCCATTTTTCTAGATCTTTGAGTTGCACATCAAATCTGGGCCTGATCACTCGGCACTTTTTTAACCTGCCTTGTGAGGTTCACAACAGTTTCCCAGCTCTGTGATCATCAGCAATTTCCAATTTGCCAATGTAATCATGCTTCAACATCACAGTTAGAAAGCAGATGATGACTCTGGAGCAGAGCCTGGTAAGAACCTGGCGTTTGCCTTTTTTCCCAGTGTTGTGTTCTTGAGAGCGTCAGCCAGGGCATTCATGCATTCCATTATGGCAGCATGGAAAGATGGAGGAAGGAGTATGGGAGCAGGAAACGCATAGAGTTCTCTCTCTTCTTATGAGGACACCCATCATACTGGATTTGGGCCCACCCAAATGACCTCATTTGACCCTAATTGCCTTTTTAAAGGCTGTATCTTTAAATAGAGTAACATTCTGAGGTATCCTGGAAGTCAGGAATTTAACATGTAAAACTGGGGTGGGAGGTGCACAATTCTGTCCATAACATGGGCACATATGAAGGAACTAATAAAAATTAGCTATTATTAAGTACACGTGTTGGTCAGAGTGAATGAATATCAAGGAACCACAAAAGGAAAGATACGAACTTTGCTTTTTCTCCCTCCATTTGACCAAGAATAGATGTTTAATGCTTAAACAGCTGGGGCACAATGGAAAGTCTTGTCCAAATAGCTACTGATAGCAAACCAGGTCAGAGGACACTTAAAAACTAGAGCACAATGGCTCAGCAGGTAGATGATGTTAAGGGAACAGAATTGGCTAATGGCCTCCCCAAACCACAGGTTACTATTTTAAATCTTATAAAAGTCCATAGATCATGAAAAGATCAGAAATAAACCAGTGTGGGTCCAATCTTCAAAGAAGGAGAACTGAGTGATAAGGGGGCAGTTTGGTTCCACGTGACTAAATTGCCAAGTACTAGGGGTGTTCTTAGGCTAGAGGTAGATTACAATCTTTTCTCTCCTGGGGCTCACAGGATAGAAACGTGTGTGTGTGTGTGTGTGTGTGTGTGTGTGTGTGTGTGTGTGTGTGTGTGTTTTCTTCCTTCTTACTAAAACCCTTAACTTTCTGTAGTCCTCGAAGACTGAAAACACTTGCGTGCTGGCCAGTCAGGCAAAAGGGATAAATGGTCTGGATTGTATTTGCAGGAAAAATAGGCAAACGTGATGCTATGCAAGGCCCCAGTTAAAGAAATAGCCTTGTTGGAAATGGGCACCCCCAAAGCTCAGGAGCTGTTGTTAGGTTGTTTTTCCAAGGACTTCCAGGGCCTTTCAGATGAATATCTGCTCAGTTAAAGAAAAGAAGTAATCAGACCTCCCTAACAGCCATTGAGGAGGGTCAGGCAATCCTCCTTACATACAAATGTCATTGAACTATTGACCAGCTGAAAATGGAGCACAAAGGGTGACCATGGGTGTAGCCACACCTGCAGGGTGAGCCAGCTCCCTGCCAGGTACGGGAAGAAGAGGCCTGCAGGATGGCCCAGATTTGCATTAGTGTTCAAGTGAACAATTGCCCCAGGCTCTCAACTAGTCTCCCTGCCTCCAGACTTTGAATTTGTGATCCAAGAACCAACCCCACTTTTTTTTTTTTTGAGATAGAGTTTTGCTCTTGTTGCCTAGGCTGGAGTGCAACAGTGTGATCTTGGCTCATTGCAACCTCTGCTTCCTGGGTTCAAGCAATTCTCCTGCCCCAGCCTCCCGAGTAGCTGGGATTACAGGCATCCACTGCCACACCTGGCTAATTTGTTGTATTTTTAGTAGAGACAGGGTTTCACCATGTTGGTCAGGCTGGTCTCAAACTCCCGACCTCAGGTGATCCGCCCATCTCAGCCTCCCAAAGTGCTGGGATTACAGGCATGAGCCATCATGCCTGGCCTGAGAACCACCCCTTTGAGGCATAATACAAGTACAAGTAATTAAGGAAGGGGATAGCAAGCATTCTTTGTGCCTGCAGGTTCAAAACAGAAGAGTGAAGAAGTAGAGAAATAGACAAGTCTTTCCCAGGTCAATTTGTCATAGTGCGATGGTTTGATCCAATAATTCTAGAATAGTCCTATGCATGGTCTTGAGAGAAGGTGGGAAGATTGTCTTGATTGGAGCTGGGAAGACAGAGGGAAAATGGCTACTCAGCTGGGCGAGGTGGCTCACACCTGTAATCCCAGCACTTTGGGAGGCCAAGGCAGGCAGATCATGAGGTCAGGAGTTTGAGACCAGCCTGGCCAAGATGGTCAAACCCTGTCTCTACTAAAAATACAAAAATTAGCTGGCTGCAGTGGCAGGCACCTGTAATCCCAGCTACTTGGGAAGCTGAGGCAGGGGAATCACTTGAACCAGGGAGGTGGAGGTTGCAGTGAGCCGAGATCATGCCACTGCAGTCCAGCCTGGGTGACAAGGTGAGACCCGTCTCAAAAAAAAAAAAAAAAAAAAAAAAAACAACAAAGAAAATGGCTACTCAGTTAGTTGAGTTAAATAAGCCAAGAATCCTTTAGGATGGAAAATTGGTAATTCTCAGCTTTCTCTAATTAGTGTGCAAAAGAACTTGGGTATTTACATATGCTAAAAATTATTGACAATTTTTAATTTATAGAGAAAATAATTACTCCTAAATCCACCTAATAATGATCAGACTGTATATGCTTTAGTCCTCATCCATTTGCACATATATTTTGAAAAGCTGTGATTATAGCCTTTGTCTTGAATAAATAGATATTAATTATTTATTTAGCAAATATTTGCTAATTTAGAAAACTATGGATTTACCAATCCCATCCATTTCACTTGAGGAATTTTCAAGCTGGAGTACATCTTTCCTAGACAACAGTTCTTGCTGTTTAAGGCTGAAGTTGCAGCCTGGGTTATACCTACATACTTTTATACAAAAGGAAAGGTGCAGAATTGGGTAAGGAGTGGTAGGTTTTAAGTGGTGCACACTAGACATGGGGAAAATGCCTGGACTCTAGAAAGCAAACAAACAAAAAAGAACGTTTTACTTTCGTAGCACGTCCTGGCTTATATTAAAATCATCCTGAAAACGGGGCTAATAATTCCCACTTTAAAGGGCTTTGCGGGGAATAAACGATGGGAAATTATACTATAAACTGTGGGGGGGGAAACACACAAACCAACCACGGTACAAATGTAAGGTAGAACTGTTAGTATCACTCATGAGTCTGTATCTCTCGCTAAACTCCAAATTCCTGAAAAACAATTCCCTTACTTCTCATCTCTGTATCCTCCCACTCTCCCCCACCCCACTTCCCACCTCCCACCTTACCTCCTGCAGAGTGCTGTATGATAGACGCAGAAACGGAGCACTGTTGGAGCCGAGAGAAACAACCAACCGATTTTTTCTAGGACTGTCAGGGATATTTCACCAGAGTTTTACATGGCTAATAATGGGGATCTGGGAGCTGTTTTCGATATTTTATAAAAGTCTAACCTGAAATAATGCTGTTGTCGGCAGTAAAGCTTTACAAACCAAATAAATCAAAGTTTTATTTTCCCCCTTTTCTTGTTATTTTTTTTCCTTTTGAAAAGGATTATATAAAGCAACTATGCATTTTTTTGAAAAATAATTATTACTTTAATAAATATTAAAGACAGGTTCTCTAACTTTGTCAGAGAACCTGTCATAGTTGCAGAGGACAAAGAATGAATAAAATAAATCATAATCCTTCCTTTTAAGAAACTTATCGTGCAGTGAAAACAGACAAGTTTAATGTACAAGTATAATACTGTATGACAAGGGCAGTAAGAAGAACAATTATAATAAAGGAAGAATATGTGAGAGTCTTAACTTAGACTTTAGTGGGGTTAGGTGATCATGAAGGGCTTCCTGGAGGAAGCTAAACTTTAAAAGACCCTGGAAGTTATCTAGGCAAAGGTTTGTGTGTGAAGGACGAAGTGGGAGGCCAGACAATATGGTCCCTACAGAGGGAGAAATACATGCAAACATCCAGAGGTGAGAGAAAACATGTTACCATGAAACTGATTCCATAGGGCCCTAGGATAGAACTGGAGAACAGGAACGGGTAGAGAGAGATGTGGGGAAGTATGGCATCTTCCCTAACTTTTATTTGGAAAAATTTCACACCTAGAAAATATTTGAAAAAATAAATGCAATGAACATCTAGGTTTGCTTCACCTAGATAATGCGTGCGCGCGCACACACACACACACACATACACACAGAGACACACACACACACACACAGAGAGAAAGAGAGAGAGAGAGACAGAGAGAAATTAATTTAACAAAAAGGTTAATATCTGGTATAGAGATTTCTAACACTCCTCAGATACTTCCTTCCCCCTAATCTGTAAATGTAAATCTTTCTATATCTTTACTCTATTTTATACTTTTCTCCCTCCTTAGCAAACTTTGGAGATTAATTGTTCGTTAAAAAGTTCCATTGGTATGTGCACACAGTCTAAAAATATCTAGGGTAGATAAATCAGTGGTTGCCAGCCTTTCATGATCAACCCCCTAAGGAACAGTCTTAGACGTTTTTTTTCTAATCACCCCTCGGGAAACTTTAATATATATATATATATATATATATATATATCTGTGCTTAATACACTGAAAGAGAAAGAGCTGGGCATAGTGGTGTGCACCTGTAGTCCCAGCTACTTGAGAGGCTGAGGAAGTTCAGGGCTTGAGCCCAGACTTCAAGGTTGCAATGAGCAATGACAGTGCTGCTTCACTCCAGCCTGAGTGACAGAGTGAGCCCTCATCTCCAAAATAAAAAAAAATTTAAAAGAGTAGGATTTTTTTTCACAATCCAAGAACCAAGTTCTGTCCATTTGGGGGCAATATTGCCCCTGTTTAGAATGTATGAAATAAACAGATCTAGTTTAATGTTAGAAGTATTTTGGGTTTTTATTTTGAAGTTGGATGTTTTTGTGACCAGAAATATGCCACAGGAACTTAACCCTTGTTTATGTCAATTAGCCTATGGTAAAATTGGTTTCACTTACATCGTTTCACTTAATGTTGTCATTTCCAAGAACCTATCAACAATGTGAAGTGAGAACTTATGATATATACTAAGGAAATTACCAAAATTCATGTCAACATGTCCATTAAAGGATTATGTGTATTAGCATAGAACTTCAGATTATACAAATGTGCAATAAAAGAAGAAAAGTCATGGTTTATCCTTCAGATAGAATATAATGTAGCCCATATCATGTCTTCACAAAATATTTAATAGAAAAGATTTATAATTCAAATTAAATCCAGGAATAAAGTAGTATGGAGAAAAAAAAGAAATAAACAGATCTAACACAAAAAAGGAACAAATTAATTATAATAGAATGAACTCCTATTACAATAATTTTTAGCAAGAATATTAATATAGTAATCACATAAACGTAAAGTATAAGATAAATTGTACGTTTTCTAACAAAAAACTGCTTAATTTTGCTGTAAACTTAAAACTGCTCTAAAAAATAAAGTCTATATGTTAAAAACTATAAAAATAAAAAATAGATAATTTCATTTCAACGTACAATTAATACAAAACATTACTAAAGAGATACTGTACTTTCTTTTTTTCCATAATAAATCTTCTAAACCAGTGTGCATTTTCCACTTACAGCAGTATCTTAACTTGGACCAACTATATTTCAAGTGCTCATATTGGACAATACTGTCTAGACCAGTGGCAGTACCAAAGGTGGCTTGGAGGGACTTCACCCGCCCTTGACTCTTCCTCCCTCACTGTCTCTATCAGCAGTGCTCCAGGCCACACTACACACATATATGAAAAAAATGCTTTACTCTGCAAAGGCAGCTTCCAAACAAGTCTCTGAGCCTTCTTTCCACCCAGATTGTTGCCTCTCAGCTCCTCAAATACAGAGATTCACTCAGCCCTTGCCAGTCCAGTGCTCCAGACAATACCATTCCAAAGATTTTCTTGGTAGGATTCTGTTAAAAGAGGGGCATGGAACACTGAAAAACAGAAGGGCTTTATTATGTCAGAATTTCCTGAAGACATCCTGTACTCCTCACTAATAACGGGAGAAGGAGCTTTCAGGTTCTGAACACTGTGCAAAAAGTGAAAAATTTATTAAAACGCAGTGCAGATTTAAATGCTACCGAGAAAATAGGTACTTAAGAAAAAATAGTTGCTGTCAATATAGAAATAAATTCCTAGGCTTTGCCCCAGTTGGTGGGGATTATTTATATTTCCTTGCATCTAGGAACATTATTTATTAATATTCCCGAGCAACATTCCTGGAACTAATGTATAGACTTCTCTGTATGCCATGATACATTATAACCTACTCATCCTCTAAATATGATTACCATGATGTAGGTACACTTTAGCTCAGAAAAGTTAGGTGTCATTTGAATTAGAAAAGACACTGTATTAAATCATAGTCTGCCCTTATATATTCCTCATTTTCAGGTTTGATCACTTAGAGGAGAAAAAAAGGTTTCTTTTCTTACTGTTTTCAACAGCTCTTCCAAAAGAAGGGAAAGAAAGATAAAATGTGGACAGACTATAAAATAAAAAGAGATGCAGTCTCACAGAATCCTGCAAAGAAAATTGCATGGCATGAAGTGGAATGTACCTGTTTAAGTTTCATTTATAGTCACAAAATCATTATTTATTGCTAACTCCCACCTGAGTCCTCTGGAACAAAGGAGGAAATATTAAATATTTTAAAATTAGGGCTGGGCATGGTGGCTCATGCCTGTAATCCCAGCATTTCAGAGGTTGAGGCAGGTGAATCCCCTGAGGTCAGAAATTTGAGACCAGCCTGACCAACAAAGCAAAAACTTGTCTCTACTAAAAATGCAAAAATTAGCCAGGTGTGGCGGCATGTGCCTGTAGTCCCAGCTACTCGGAAGGCTGAGACAGAATTACTTGAACTCAGCGGAGGTTGCAGTGAGCCAAGATCGCACCAGTGCACCCCAGCCTGGGCGATAGAGAGAGACTATCTCTCAGAAAGAAAAAAAAAGTTTTAACTGGTTGTCTCTGACTTGAGACCTGGCATGGGAGATTTACTATTTACTTATATTCTTGTAAATTGTTTGCATGTTTTTATCAGATACATTATTTACTCAAGAAAAAGTATATATGTGTGTGTGTGTGTGTGTGTGTGTGTACACACACACACACACACACACACACACGCCAGTATCTTGGTAAGTATACAGCACTTACTTCCCGAGTTTACCGGTTACGCATTTAGCTTACCAGTTGCTTGCCCTTAGGTAAGTTGGGTAAGTTACTTCTGAGCGTTCTTATGGAAGAATGACGTTTAAATGAGGTAATGCACTTGAAACTATCCAGCACAGTGCCTGGCACAATACTGGTGTTCACTTAGTGTCGGTTTAAATTATATTAAATACGTGGAGAAACTCGATTTATTATAGGAGGCAGAACTACTCCTAATATTTGAGGAGTCACGAGCAAGAGGACAAACAGGGGCACCCAGCCCACGGCCTGTTCTCATCTTTTTCCATCCTACCAGAGGGCCTCGCATTTGTGTGTGGACACTGCAGCAGGTTTCATCAAGTTCCACCACCCCCAAAAGCTGTGACCACTGCCAAGGCCTAAACGTGTGCACATTTACCCTGCAGGCTCCAACTGCACGGCCCGGGAGTGGGCTTCTGGCTCTTTGTCAGGCTTGTGGGTGGCTGGAACCTAGTCTGAAGTAGGTTGAGGGTCGGGTGGTGAGGGGAGAGACGTATTCTTGGAATTCCTTGGCCCATGGGAAGCGGTGTGGCTGGAGAAGGGCCAGAGCGGGTTCTTTCAAAGCAGGGTCCAGGGCAACTGCCACAGGCATCTGGATCTAAAAGCAGTACTGATTCAAGACAAGGTGTTATATTAAGCCACTCAATAGAGTAGGAGTCAGAAGACATGGATTCTTGCCCTAATTCTGCCAGTAACATCATATGTGACCTTAAATCAATGTCTTTACCTTGCTGCACCTCAATTTTCTCATACATTCACTTAATAAATATTTATTGAGCTCCAACTATGATCCAGACAACAGATTGCCCTTATTGATTTAGCATTCTGACAGAAAGTAAGATAACTGGGGCAAACATATTCCAAAAAGGGGCCCCTTCTAAACCAAAACTTTCCATTAAAAATCAGCCTTTACTCAGTATGTGTCAGGCAACATGTCAGATGTTAGAGATACACAGCCAACAAAGCAGGAAAAAATGTCCCTTGAGCTTATAATAGAACACATTAAAAAAAATCAGTCTTTAAAGTTGACATGTTTAATAAGTACAAGTAATAAAAGAATCCTAAAAGGAAAGTCAGTGTTAAATTATAATGCAATATTACCAAGAGCCTTTTATGATCAATTCTCTAACACAACAGCCTGAGCACCATACTAATATTTTTTTTCTTTGAGATGGAGTTTCGCTCTCATTACCCAGGCTGGAGTGCAATGGCGCGATCTCGGCTCACCGCAACCTCCGCCTCCTGGGATCAGGCAATTCTCCTGCCTCAGCCTCCCGAGTAGCTGGGATCACAGGTACACGCCACCATGCCCAGCTAATTTTTTGTATTTCTAGTAGAGACAGGGTTTCACCATGTTGACCAGGATGGTCTCGATCTCTTGACCTCATGATCCACCTGCCTCACCCTCCCAAAGTGCTGGGATTACAGGCTTGAGCCACCGCACTCAGCCCTACTAATTCCCCCCCCGCCCCCCCCCCCCCCCCCGCCCCGAGATGGAGTCTTGCTTTGTTACCAGGCTGGAGTGCAATGGCGTGATCTCAGCTCACTGCAACCTCCACCTCCCGGTTTAAGCAGTTGTCCTGCCTCAGCCTCCCGAGTAGCTGGAACTACAGGCACGCATCCAGCTAATTTTTGTATTGTTATTAGAGATGGGGGTTTCACCATGTTGGTCAGGCTGGTCTTGAACTCCTAACCTCAGGTGATCTGCCCACTTCAGCCTCCCAAAGTGCTGAGATTACAGGCATGAGCCACCACGCCTGGTTTGAGCACTGTACTAATTGTAATCACAAGCGCTATTGCCAAATGCAGCATGAAATCCAATCTCTAAAATGTGCCATTTTCTTACTGTTACTCATTTTATTTATGAACATTTTATCTGAAAGATAAATTTATGTAAAAAGAATATAATCTCATTTATCCACATTTAAAAAATAAAATACATCAATATAATGTAGCAGATTTTTAAAACATGTATTTCAAATAGCATTAATAGAGAGCTCTATTACGTAATAAACAGAAAAAAGGGAGTTCAGAGAAACAGATGAATAATGTATGAATAGTCTAAGAACCACTTACATTTATACCAGACCAAGTAAGATTGGGTGCAGCTTCCTGACTACATGAATTAGATCGTTTGGGGTCGTGAAAAACAAGTGATCAGACAACTAAGAGTCAATTGAGAAGAGCTAAGGAATCTGTCTTGGATAAAACAACACAGAATTTTTTTCTAAAAGGATAGTCGTTAATAATGAAACTGACATTTGTGTACTTCTAGTTTGATGTAAAAGCAGTTACACAGGGAGAGCTCCAAAGCTCCCATTATTCTAGCTGTTTACTTCTTACCTTCTCAAAGTTGAAGAGTTGCCCATTTTCACAAAATATCAGTGATAAGGGACGATTTATACTTGTTAGATCTCACTAGAGTCATTTCAGGTACAGTGAACTTTCAGATAGAAATAAAAATGCCCAGCATGCAGTGTGCACTGGAGTCTATGCATCTAGTCCTCCCTTCTCTGTCTGCCTTGCTTCAAAATAAATAAAATAGAACAGGAGTCTGAGTTTTATTTATAGTATAGTGTTTTTTATTGAGCTATTTCCACTAGATGGCACTAAAGATTCTGTGTTTTAGGAATTAAGCCCTTTTAAAAAATAAAATCGGCCAGGCATGGTGGTTCACGCCTATAATCTCAGCACTTTGGGAGGCCGATGCAGGTGGATCACGAGGTCAAGATATCGAGACCATCCTGGTCAACAAGGTGAAACCCCGTCTCTACTAAAAATACAAAAATTAGCTGGGCCTGGTGGTGCGCGCCTGTAGTCCCAGCTACTCGGGAGGCTGAGGCAGGAGAATTGCTTGAACCCAGGAGACGGAGGTTGCAGTGAGCCGAGATCGTGCCATTGCACTCCAGTCTGAGGTAACAACAGCAAAACTCCATCTCAAGAAAAAAAAATGAATCTTGGCCATTTATTCACTTACCAAACATTTATTAAACCATATGAATTTTCAGACACTGTGCCCAGTATTAAGGGTGCAGAAACAGGACATGGTCCCTTGTCCTTAAGAGTTCCCAGTGTGGAAGAGGAGGGGAACAGTGAGAGCAGAAGGCAGAATCAGACAATTAGCAGAAAATTGAAATGCAAAATGTTAAAGACTTGATAGAGGTCTTCACAGAGTACCACGGGTAGCACACAGAGGGACACTAATGAAGACCTGGTGAATGAAGGCTGCCTAGAGAAGCTGATGTCTCAATTGAACTTTGAGCAATGGGCTGGAATTCATTAGGCAAAGAAGGGTGGGCAGAGTGTCTGAAGCAGAATAAGTAGTAGCTTGTATAATCACAGAAGGAGGCTGAAGCCCAGTCTGCATGCTTGGGTTTGGATGGGGCAGTGTAAGAAATGAGGTTGACTGGGCTGGCAGAGGCAGGATCATGAGAAGCCATATATACATATGAGATTATATATGTCACTCTAAGACATATAGAGTTTTATCCCGAAGGCACCTCCTACTCCTCTCCCCCAAGTTCATTCTGATTTTGTCACACTGGCCTCCTCACGATTGCTCAAACACGAGTAGGCACATTCCTCTCTCAGCCAGCACTAACCCTTCCCTCATCTGAACTACCTTTTCCCCATGGCTCACTCCTTCACCTTCAAGTATTTGCTCAAATATCACCTTCTCAGTGATACTTATCCTGACCACTCCAATGATACTGCAATACCCTCCCCTGCACTGGATGCTCCTTACTCTGCTGAAATTTTCTCCATGGTATTCTCACATTCTAACACGCTATATAGTTTCTGCAGTTATTATATTTATTGGCTTTTTTTTTTTTTTTTTTTTTTTTAGACAGAGTTTCGCTCTTGTTACCCAGGCGGGAGTGCAATGGCGCGATCTTGGCTCACAGCAACCTCCGCCTCCTGGGTTCAGGCAATTCTCCTGCCTCAGCCTCCTGAGTAGCTGGGATTACAGGCATGCGCCACCGTGCCCAGCTAATTTTTTGTATTTTTAGTAGAGACGGGGTTTCACCATGTTGACCAGGATGGTGTCGATCTCTTGACCTCGTGATCCACCCGCCTCGGCCTCCCAAAGTGCTGGGATTACAGGCTTGAGCCGCCGTGCCCGGCCCTTTTTTTTTTTGAGACAGCATCTCCCTCTGTCATCCAGGCTGGAGTACAGTAGTACAGTCTCGTTTCACCGCAACCTCCGCCTCCCAGGCTCAGACAATTCTTGTGCCTCAGCCTCCCGAGCTGCTAGGATTTTAGACGTGCACCCGACTAGCTAATTTTTGTATATTTACTAGAGACAAAATGGTCACATGTTGGCCAGTGACCTCAATTGATCCACCTGTCTCAGCCTCCCAAAGTGCTGGGATTACAGGCCTGAGCCGTCGTGCCCTACCTATTTATTGTTTATTGGCTGCTTTCCCCCTGCTAGAAGAGAAGTTCCATGACAGCAGGAATTTTTGCTTTTTTTTTTAGCAATACATCTCTGGTGCCTGGCACATAGTCAAAAGTCCTTGCTGTCAAGGAGTTTATTATTTTAATAGGGAGTAAGCTGTGAAGACATTCGGGAAAATAATCTTCCGGGATCCTATTCAGAGGATACTGGATGAAAAAACAAAGGCACAGAAGAGCTACCAAAGAGCATCATGATCAAACTGGAATTGCAGAAAGATCACGAACAGGATTTTAGAGAATGAATGGGAAACAGGGAATGAATTCAGAGGTATGATGGAGGTAATAATACAGTACAAAGAGCCCCCATGTAACAAGTGGGCTCATGCCTTACAAATCACCTCCAAATCCTACACTGATCAAGGGAGGACAAAAAGGTTAAAAAGAAGAGGAAGAAGAAGGAGGAGGAGGAGAGGAGAAGGAAGAAGAAAAAAGAGGAAGAGGAGGAAGAGGAAGAAGAAGGAGGAAGAGGAGGAGGAAGAGGGAGGAGGAGAAGGAGGAGGAAAGAAGCCAGGCCTAGTGGCTCCTTTTGGGAGGCCAAGATGAGTGGATCACCTGAGGTCAGGAGTTTGAGACCATCCTGACCAACATAGTGAAATCCCCATCTCTGCTACAAATACAAAATTAACTGGGCGTGGTGGCACATGCCTGTAATCCCAGCTACTTGGGAAGCTGAGGCAGGAGAATTGCTTGAACCTGGGAGGCAGAGGTTGCAGTGAGCCAAGATCATGCCATGGCACTCCAGCCTGGGCAACAAGAGAAAAACTCCATCTCAAAAAAAAAAGAAAGAAAGAAAGAAAAAAGAAAAGAGAGAGAGCTAAGGACCTTGGGAACTAGCAACGTTTCAGAGCGAAGTGGAAGAAGCAGTGCCCTATAGAGAAAAAGAGAAGAGGTCAGAGCAGCAGGAAGTAGAAGAAAAATCAAAAATTGCATATGGCAACTGAAGAAGAAGAAAGTTGTCAGTGTCAGATCAGGTGTGGAGGCTAATCCCAGCACTTTGGGAGGCCAAGGCTGGAGGGTCACTTGAGCCCAGGAGTTTGAGACTAGCCTAAGCAACATGGTGAGACCTCATCTCTACAAAAATAAAAATATTAGCTGGGCATAGTGGCACACACCTATAGTCCCAGCTACTTGGGAGGCTGAGGTAGAAGGATTGCCTGAGTCCAGGAGATTGAGGCTGCAGTGAGCTGTGATCACACCACTGCACTACAGCCTGGGCAATAGAGTGAGATCCTGTCTTAAACAAACAAACCAACAAAAAACACTGTCAGTGTCAAACACTACAGTGAATCCAGTTAGTTAAAAACTGGAAAGTGGGGAACGATCCAAGATGGCTGACCGCTAACATCTCAAGATTGTAGCTCCCAGTGAAAACGGAGAGAACGAGAGGACGCCACACTTTCAGACAAATTTTGGTCGCTCACGGAGCAGAAGATTCCTAGTGGAGGAGCTGCACGGGTCACCAGTGCGACTCTTGTAGCCGGTGCAGCGGTTTTGCCGGCACCTCGGCGCAGCAGCTCTTGGAGCAGAGTAAACGGGACTGGTTCCCCTTCTGACCAAGGTTTGGAGCTCCGGGAAGGCAGAGTCGCCTACATGGACTCAAGAAGGAAGTCAGACTGGAGATTCCCGGGCAGAAAAGCACCATCAGTCTTAACACCGCTGTTTTGGCCGGTGCAGTGGGTTGCTCATATTTCGGCCCTGGGAATTAACAACTTGGATGTCTACTCAGAGACTTAATTTGAAAGGTGGTAATTACAAAGACAACAGATGGATAAACTTACAATGATGGGAAGAAACCAGCGTAAAAAGGCTAAGAATACTCAAAATCAGAATGCCTCTCCCTCTAAAGAGGATCACAGTCTCTCATCAACAAGGGAACAAGGCTTGATGGAGAACGAGCGCATCCCAATATCAGAATCAGGCTTCAGAACATGGATAATAAGAAACTTCTGTGAGTTAAAAGAACATGTTGTAGCCCAACGTAAAGAAACTAAGAACTTTGAAAAAGGGTTTGACGAAATCCTAATGAGAATAGACAATTTAGAGAGGAATATAAGTGAATTAATGGAACTGAAGAATACAATACGGGAACTCCGAGAAGTATGCACAGGTTTAAACACTCGAATTGTTCAAGCAGAAGAAAGGATATCAGAGGTCGAAGTCCAACTTAATGAAATAAAACGAGAAGACAAGAATAGAGAAAAAAGGATAAAAAGGAATGAGCAAAGTCTCCAAGAAATGTGGGACTATGTGAAAAGACCAAATTTACATTTGATAGGTGTACCTGAATACGACGAAGAGAATGAATCCAAGCTGGAAAATATTCTTCAGGATATTATTCAGGAAAATTTTCCTAAACTAGCAAAGCAGGACAACATTCAACGCCAGGTAATACAGAGAACACCACAACGATATTCCCCAAGAAGAGCAACCCCAAGGCACATAATCGTTAGATTCACCAGGGTTGAAATGAAGGAGAAAATACTAAGGGCAGCCAGAGAGAAAGGTCAGGTTACCCATAAAGGGAAGCCTATCGGACTTACAGCAGATCTCTCAGCAGAAACTCTACAAGCCAGAAGAGAGTGGGGGCCAATATTCAACATCCTTAAAGAACACAACTTGCAGCCCAGAATTTCATATCCTGCCAAACTAAGCTTCACAACTGAAGGAAAAATAAAATCTTTTATGAACAAGCAAGTACTCAGAGATTTTATTACCACCAGGCCTGCTTTACAAGAGCTTCTGAAAGAAGCATTACACATAGAAAGAAACAACCAGTATTAGCCTTTCTAAAAATATACCAAAAGGTAAAGAGCATCAACATAAAGAAGAATTTACATCAACAAATGGATAAAACAGCCAGTTAACATCAAATGGCAGTAATCCTAAATTTAAATCGACTAAATCTCCCAATCAAAAGATACAGCCAAAACCCAACGGTATGCTACATCCAGATCCATTTCACATGCAAGGATACACAAAGACTCAAAACAACGGGATGGAGAAAGATTTACCAACCAAATGGAAAGCAAAAATAAATAAACAAATAAATAACAGGAGTTGCAATTCTCGTATCTGATAAAATAGATTTTAAAGCAACAAAGATATAGTGGTAAAAGAATCAATGCAACAATAAAAGCTAACGATCCTAACACCCAGATACATAGAGACTTAGACTCGATGAGACAGAAAATTAATAAGGATATCAAGAACTCGAACTCAGATCCAGAACAAGTAAACTTAATAAATATTTATAGAGCTCTCCACTTTAAACACACAAAATATACATTCTTGTCAATACCACATCACACCTACTCATAGGTTTAAATGAAATATTGATTGGCCATTATTAATACCCATTTCTTTTAGAATAAAGCAACATTTCCATTCTCTCTCCCTCTTTTTCTTCCTCTTTCTTCCTCTCCTTCACTCCTTTTTTTTTCTTTCCTTCTCTCAAAAAAAAAAAAAAAAACCTGGAAAGTATCGAATGGATTTAGCAAGTAGGAAGTTATTGGTGACTCTGGCAAAGGTAAGTTCAGAGGAACTCGGAGAGCAAATAACAGATCGCATTGTGTTTAGGAGTGAAATGCAAGGGGAAGAATTAGAGAAGCAAATGTAGACCATTCTTTTCCAGCAGCTTGTTTATAAAGAAGCAGAGAGAAATCGGGAGCTACAGAGGGGAAGAGGGTAGAAGGAGAGACTGAAGCACGGGCATGAGCAAAAAGAAAGATCCATTAGAAAGAAGATAAAGACAGAAGAGACAGAGGAGGCAGGCGGGGCTGAACTTCAGAGCACAGGTCTCAGGAGAAAGAAGGAAGGATGGTGACAGAGAGAGATGGAATGGTGAAAGATAAGTCTGACAGAGCTCTCTGGTCCCTTTTCATATATTCACTCAATGTCCGGTGGCACTGATCAAGCAAAGTGCCCAAACCAGACTTGCCTGATTTCCTGATGGGTCATCCTCCCTTCCTGGCTTTTTTGCCTTCAGTGTCTTCCCGTCTTCGTCAACAGAGGTGGGCTGAAACTCTTTAGAGACTTTGATGAACCCCAGTCACTTCCATTGTTCCTGTCCCTCTAATCCCATGACATTTGCACTTCCCTTTAACCATTTGCTATCTGGGGACCCCAGACAGATGAAGCAATGCAGGAGCATGGAACAAGACACCGAACTAATTCTGAGAAAGGAGCATCCTTAGCAAATCCTCTCTCATCCTGTGATATCACCCTATACTACCTATGGTCTGCACCGTCCATAAAACTCTTGGTTGAATGTGGCCCTGTTTGTCCTCCCATTATTTGAGATCACCATTCTCTCCTTCATGAATACCTCAGGTCTTTATCAAATGACTACTGTGGGTAGGTTGCCAAGGTTTTTCATCTTAACAAAGACAGAGTATATGTGTACGTATGTGATATATATATAGTGTGTAAATATAAACACTTATGAAAATATATACACATACATAGATATACACACATAATAAATAAAAACAATACACAAAAGTAGCACAAACTGCAAAGTAAATTATCTAGGCAAAACAGCTATTAGGCTCGAATCTGGAACCTTGAAATAAGAGAAAGCTTCAAGGGAGTAATGTGAAGTAGGCCTTACACAGAAGGGAAGGGCAGTTTATATAATAAAGGAAGGAGAATGTTGCTGACAAATCGGCAATGTATTTGACAATGTTTAGGGAATAACTAAAAAAGTGAATAACTAGAAAACGAGAAAAGCAAGAAAACTTGCTTTTCTATACGAATCTATTGAGGAATCTAGATATTATCCTACAAAAATGTGGAGCTACTGAAGGTTTTAGAATGAAAACTGACTTGTACCATATTTTTACATATTTTTTACAATTAATTCGGAAGAACTGTGTAGATCAATTTAAAAAAATAAAGGGCAGGGATAATTCAGACACTATTTTGTGATACTTGAGGTGAGGGTGATAAAGAGCTATACCATTTTAAAAAGTGTACGCAGTGAGGTGTTGGCAGTGGGGATGGAAAGAAGTTAGTGTGTACCTGGATATGGAAGAAGAGAAAGGAGGCCAGCAGCACTATAAGGTTTCAGGCAGGAGGGAAAGGAGAATGATGATACTCTGGAGACAATCAAATAGGAAAATTCAGAGTGCAGTTTAGTGAGCAAAGAAGTTCAATGGAGTTTAAGCTATGTGGGACTTGCTGAGAGGAACACCTTTGAGTTCAGATTGAGAAATCCATGACAAAAGCTCCGGGAGACATCAGCACTGGAATTGTGGGCCTGGGGATCATCTGCAGCAGAGATGCAGAGGCAAAGGTAGAAGACAAAACGGAGGAAGAGGAACTGGTGAGGATGGAGGGTATGAGAAGCAGCCCAAGAGACAGAAGGCTAGGAGGGTGGAATATTACAGCAGTCTAGGAGGAGGCAAGTTTTAAGGATGAGGAAGTACAGAACAACTGTAAATACTAAGACTGCCTGTTGAGAAAAGGCCAACGATACGGTCGCTCAGGATCTACAAGGAAGTCTCATTAGGAAGGACGGGAGGAATAAACGGGTGGTGACGGTTATGAAAAGACGATGATAAGAGCAGACAGTGAGACCACTCCTTTGAGACACAGGGTGGTGAGAACCGCCACCGTCATACGTTGAAGGGGAGCTGCGTCAAACGACGGTCTGCTTCCCCTTTGAGGACTTCATCAGAACTCTCCGCAGAAACACGGACTGAAACAGGAGTAAGATCTTCGGGAAGCAGGAGAGGTTGGGATAAAGCACAAAGATCTCGAGAAACTAATCTTGGCACTAAAGAGTGACAATTAGGAGAGGCACGAGAGGAGGTGTGATGAATCATGGATTTTTAAAGTAAAAAAAAAAAAAAACCAAGGCAGTTAGTTCTTCAGACAGCCTTGGTTTTCTCATCCATGGAAGGGAGTTAACTGCAGCGTGTGTGAGGGATTTGATGCTTAAGACACTGAGAAAGCAAAGGTAGAGGTGGCCAGGCACGGTGGCTCATGCCTGTAATCCCAGCACTTTGGGAGGCCGAGGCAGGCAGATCATCTGAGGTCCAAGAGTTCGAGAGTAGCCTGGCTAACATGGTGAAAACCTGTCTCTACTAAATACAAAAAAATTGCCAAGCGTGGTGGCACATGCCTGTAATTCCAGCTACTCAAGAAGCTGAGACAAGAGAATTGCTTGAGCACTTGAACCCTGAAGGCAGAGGCAGCAGTGAGCCGAGATCCTGCACACTGGATTCCAGCCTGGGCAAGAAGATCAAAACTCCATCTCAAAAAAAAAAAAAAAAAAAAAGGAAAGGTAGAGGCAGCTGGGATACAATCTTAGACATGGCATCATAAGACTGTATTCAAGTTCCAGATATGCTAACTTGGGCTGGTCATGCAAGGGCTGGCAAGATCTCTTTGAGGCCATTTCCTTACAAAATTGTTAAAGGTGAAATGAGATACTGCACGTGTAAATTATAAAGCACTTCTCAAACAAGAGAAGCTTGAAACTACCACAAGAAATGTGATACAGCATGAACAAGAGATGAAGTAAAGCACAGCCAGGCAGCAGGGAGGTGAAAGGTGAAGCTCAAAGCAAGAATACACAGCAAACCTAAGTCCACAGTTTGTGATTTCCTCCAGCCTACTGGAGGGGAGAACGCAGATTCTGAGTGAGAGTAGATGCAAGAAGGACAAGAGGCTGAAAAACAATCTAGGTAAGGACTATTGAAAAATCTTTGGGGACATGCTTGCATTTGGAAATTACACGCAAAATTTACACAAAAGTGGCATTTGACTCATTGGCGTGTTATATTTTGGAAATGGCCAAACATTTCATTTTTATATTTTAGTTTCTTTTCATATGTTGGGTTTTTTTTTTTTTTCAGATTCTATATTTTTAAAAGCTTAGGCTCCAGACAGTATGCCTAGAGCACGAACCGGGTAAATGAAGGCATCAGTGGAACAGCAGCCCACTGGGTCCAAATTAAGCAGTGAGGGCCCGGTAGACAGGCTGACGCGACAGCAGATAAGAACATGTGGAGGGGAAAGGAGCAGCTGTTACCATTTTCGGGATTTTGGAGAATCAGGAGACTCCTGGTAAGTACAGAGAAGGCAGCCCTGTAATTCCAGTTAAGGGGGTGGGACGTGCTCATCTTTCCAATTAGTTTTGAGCCCACAAAGCGCTTGCCCCTCATTGCCACCATCCACTGTCCCATTGTGACAAAGCAGGAGCCCTCCGTGATTGACTGATAAAAACAGCGGGTCCAATTTGTTCAGCTCGTTTCTGTTACACAGAACTGTGGAATCCTGGATGACAAACATTCATTCTTCCCGGACAGAGAAACAAAGCCTTCCCGAACCCGCGCAAGGAGGGCGGCGCTCCCCGGGCCGGCTCCAATTGAAATTTGAGACCTCGGCTCCACGGTCTCCCGAACCGGCCCCCGGAACGCGAGCCTGACCTGCCCTCACCCTGGGAAAACACCCGAAGCCAGGGAGCCGCGGGCGTGCTTGTACCCCGCACGTTAGGCCTCGGGGGGGCCTGTGAGCTACAACAAGCTCCGGTGGACAAAGGGGAGCCTCGGGGCCACACACCCGCGTGGAAGAGAAACGTCTGGCGCCCCTGGGCGGTCGAGGCCTCGAGAGCCAGAACAACGTCTCCCGCGCCTAGCGCCGGGCCAACTGACAGTGTCATCCACCAATGGGAGGGCCCGGACTGCGTTCGTGGGCGGGACCAGTCCGAGGGAAGAAGGAAGGCCGTCCCTGCGGCAGGTCAGAGTGGTCCTGAGGCCTCTCTGCTCACCACGGAGATACAGGGACAGTCCCTCTGAAACAGTGACGCCGGCTACACTATGCCGGTCGCTCTCAGCCTTGTCCTTTCTCTCCCTCCGCGCTCCAAGCCCTTCGGCCGCCCCGCCCACGGCCTTGTTAGGCCGGTACCCCGCGTGAGTGAACTGGTGAAGATGTGGCATTGCCAAAGCTTATTGGATGCTTAGTGGCGTCACTCTGGAGGGCGGCAGGGCCCGGAGCGGCAAGGGCCGCCCCTCTCGGATGGTGATTGGACTCGCCGGAGTAGACCGGGCTGGGATTGGAGCGAGGCGGGGCGAGAGCCCGGGCCCAGGCGCAGGGGAGGCGGTGGCCGCCGGCGGGGTCGCTTCGCAGAGGGAAGGAGCAGGAGGGCCCCTACCTCATCGCGCGGGGGCGGGGGCGGGGGCGGCGCTTGTCGCGTGTGGGTCGCGGTGGAGCGGGCGGCGGGAGGGGGGTGGCAGTGGAGGGACCGAGACGGGCGGGGGTGGCTGTTGGCAGCAGGACTAGCTGGAGACCTAGACCTGGAAGCGCGTCCGGGGAGGGCTTGGGGATAGAGGAGGGCGTGGGCGTGTCTGGTATGGGATGCAGTGGAAAGGACGGGGCCCTCCTGAGTAGATCCGTGGGTGGTTCCTTTGAGGAAGCCTCTTTTTCCCCTCTGCCTTTTTATTTGCCGGCGAGGGAATCCCTATGGTCTCTGATCAAGTTCTGGAAACTTTCTCTCTGGGTGGGCTTAATCATCTACGACTTCATCGTAGAACTGTCCGGGGCCTTTTCTGATATTGGTCACAAACGTGGGGAGTATGTCAGAAAACAGGAAGCCGCTGCTGGGCTTTGTAAGCAAACTCCCCGGTGGAACTGCACTTGGGAACTCAGGCAAGACTCACTGCCCCTTGTGCATGGGGCTTTTCAAAGCCCCCAGGCTCTTGCCTTGTTTGCATACAGTTTGCACCACGTGTCTGGAGCAGCTGGAGCCCTTCTCAGTAGTGGACATCAGAGGGGGAGACTCGGACACAAGCTCTGAGGGGTCAATATTCCAGGAACTCAAACCACGAAGTCTGCAGTCGCAGATCGGCATCCTCTGTCCGGTATGTGATGCTCAGGTGGACCTGCCCATGGGTGGAGTGAAGGCTTTAACCATAGACCACCTGGCCGTGAATGATGTGATGCTGGAGAGCCTGCGTGGGGAAGGCCAGGGCCTGGTGTGTGACCTGTGCAACGACAGGGAAGTAGAGAAGAGGTGTCAGACCTGCAAAGCCAATCTCTGCCACTTCTGCTGCCAGGCTCATAGGTAAAGATGGGACACTCCACCAGGTGTAGCTTAAGAGGAAGTACAAAGAGGTGTCAAGACAGAAATCCCTTGGTGAGCAGATGAAAAGGAGAGCCTTCTGAAATACCGTGGAAGGTCAAAGAGCAATATAAGGATGCAACAGCACATACTCCGGCACAATAGTTAGCCCGGTCAGCCTTTTATAGTACCTGTGGCAATAGCAATAGAGGTTTGCATAATCTTTTTCAATTTCCAAAGTGCAGCTACAGTTTCCTTCAGTCATCAGTCATTCGTGTAGTGAATAATTGTACTGGGTGCAGGGGAAACAGGAGAATGAATATAATAGCATAGATCTTGCTCTTGATCTTGTTTGATCTTGCAACTCTTAAAGAAGAGCAGGCACTGTTCCCCATTTATTAACTGGGGAAACTGAGGCTCAGCAATATTATGTGATTTGCCAAGGTCCTATAGTTGGTAAGTGTGTAACAGAACTGAGTATTGACTCTAGATCATTTTGACTACATTCCACTAACCCATGCTACCCTCCTAGAATAGGAGAATTGAATAGAAGAGGTGATGCTTGGTTGGACCTCAGCTTTTGCTTTGTACCTTAGAGTTACTCTGGAGCTTGGTGAGGTGGGCTTGTAGGTGTTAACTGGGATGCAGACTGTGTCTTTTATGGCATTTGGTGAATAGTTTGCCAGATGGATCACTTTTGTCCCTTCTTACCTTCCTTACCCCATCCTAGGACACGAAAATATAAAATGACCAGTTTTAGGATTAGCGTAAAATAGATTTCAGGTTCTAATTTCCATTTGTTTTCTGGTCACACTAACAGAACAAGTTTGTAGACTTCACTCTATTTTTAACTTGTAATTATGTGATAGTCCCTGAGACTGTCTTGCTGCCAGCCAAACCAGCTGACCCTGTTTTCTCTGCAGCTACTCTTCTGGTGCCAGAATAGGCATATAAGCTTCAAATTTATTGGAGGAACTCTGAACACTCACCATGTTTTCCTAGGGATTTCCCTGAATCTCTAGAGGGCTATCACAGGAAAGGAATTAAAAAAAGAGCTTTGATTCTACTAACCATTGGTTTCACACTTTCTTTTCTTTTTTTTTTGAGATGGAGTTTCACTCTTGTTGCCCAGGCTGGAGTGCAGAGATGCGATCTCGGCTCACTGCAACCTCTGCCTCCCGGGTTCAAGTGATTCTCCTGCCTCAACCTCGCGAGTAGCTGGGATTACAGGTGTGTGCCACCATTCACGGCTAATTTTTTGTATTTTTAGTAGAGATGGGGTTTCACCATGTTGGCTAGGCTGGTCTCAAACTCCTGACCTCAGATGATTCACCCATCTCAGCCTCCCAAAGTGTTGGGATTTACAGACATGAGCCACTGTGCCTGGCTGGTTTCCCACTTTCTAATAATGTTGATAATGTCTTTTGAAAAAAATTCTAGCCTGCTGATTTGGGTAATATAGGTACTGGACAATAGAAATGCTTTACAGAAATCTTAGATGCAAGCTAGATGAGATTTTGTGTCAGGACCAGCTAGCTGCTTTTAATTGCTTGGACTTTATTGCTGTGTTACCTGGCATGGTTTCTGTTTCTTGGTGCTAGTTTTCTACCATGCCCTCACTGCCAGCTTACCTTAGGAAACAGACTGTGGTGCTTGTCTAAACTCTTTGGGGAAAGTTCTAGCATGCAGTCGCAGTCTTGCAACCTTCTACAAAGGTATGTACCAAGCCAGAACCCTGGTCTGTTCACATGTTATTGTACACAACAGCCCTCTCAGGCAGGGTTTGTCTCCACCGTACAGATGAAGAACGGGAATCAGAGAGGATCATACAACTAGAGGTTAGAGCAAGGAATTGAAATAAAATTTGTTTAACTTCAGAGCCTATGCTTCTAAAACTTCTCTGCCCAACTATTCCCAACTAGAATTGTTCCCTTATTTCCTGTTATTGACTGTTTGCCCCTAGGCGGCAGAAGAAAACGACCTACCATACCATGGTGGACCTAAAAGACTTGAAAGGCTACAGCCGGATTGGGAAGCCCATCCTCTGTCCTGCTCACCCTGCGGAGGAACTGAGGCTGTTCTGTGAGTTCTGTGACCGGCCCGTGTGCCGGGATTGCGTGGTGGGGGAGCATCGAGAACACCCTTATGACTTCACCAGCAATGTCATCCACAAGCATGGGGACTCTGTGCGGGAGCTCCTCAAAGGTACTCAGCCCCACGTGGAAGCCCTGGAGGAGGCCTTGGCTCAGATCAAGATAATGAACAGTGCCCTCCAGAAGCGAGTGGAGGTAGTGGCAGCTGATGTCCGGACATTCTCAGAGGGCTACATTAAGGCCATTGAGGAGCATCGGGACAAGCTGCTGAAGCAGCTAGAAGACATACGGGTCCAGAAGGAAAATTCCCTGCAGCTGCAGAAGGCCCAGCTGGAACAGTTACTGGCAGACATGCGGACTGGAGTGGAGTTCACCGAGCACTTGCTGACCAGTGGCTCAGACTTGGAGATCCTCATCACCAAGGGGGTGGTAGTAGAACGGCTTAGGAAGCTGAACAAAGTTGAATATAGCACCCGCCCTGGAGTAAATGATAAGATACACTTCTGTCCTCAGGAGAAAGCAGGCCAGTGCCATGGCTATGTGATCTATGGGACCATTAACACCAAAGAGGTTGATCCAGCCAAATGTGTCCTACAAGGAGAAGGTAGGAAGGCATTTCCCATGGACACTGAGAGGACAGTGGACAGGGAGATGGTGTGTAAAGATTGGTGGCTTGTTCTGCTAGGAAGCCCGCCCTACTGACGAGGTTACCAAAGGTGGGGAGATAAACTGACCTAAAAGACAGTGACCCCCCCCACCTTTGCTCTTTCTGGTTTGTTCTGGTTAGGGTTAATACTCAATACAGGAGTGAGGCTTGACCCTTTTCCAGTTCAGAGAAGTAGTAATGGCCGAGAAATGCACAGATCATGTTTTCTTTCTATCAGATGGCAGAACACACAGTGCCCGTTGGAGGTAACAGCAGTGCTAGGGCCAGATGAAATTCTGCCTGCTCAGAGAGGAGCACGGCAGGCCCTGGATGGCTCAGATCAGGTTCTGAAGGGGCTTTCAGAGGAATGAGGAAGACGAGATTATGGTTTCCTTTCCTTTAAGCCCTTTTAGTTCACATCAACCTTACTGGCATTTTAAAGGCTATGGTAGGTGTTTCATTTAACTGGGGGGGAAATGGTTTCTTTTAACCAGCGTTTCCCTTTCTAATGGAAGCATGTTATTCAAACATAAAGTCAGTCCTGATAGGAAGATTGTATCTTAGAATCATCCGACCCTGACACAGGCATTCTTAACTGTTTGGAAGTCATAAATCTCTTTGAGAATGTTGTCTCCTACAGAAACACCCAGTAACTTGGACATACAATTCCAGATTTTTAGACTCTTCATAAGCCTTTCCATAGACATCGTAGTAGTTAATGAACCCCAGGTTAAGAAACCCTGTTTCATCAGAATGCTTGAGTAGGGACTGTAGCTACTGGATATCCCCCAACACCTTGGCATGAGCAACCAAGTTGCAAAGGATCTCACAAGATGGAGGATTGTGAGGCTGGTCAGCTGTACCTCCTGCCTAGCGCAGCAGGAGCCGGAGCCTGGGTGGGTGGTTTTGGTATTACTAGCCTCTCTTACAGGGGCTAAAGGTTTTCTTCTCTAAATACCTCGGTCAGCCCTGAGTATTTTCAAAGCCTCCTAGGACTTAAGGTAAGGTCCAGGATCCTTTGTGATCCAAGCAGCTGCTAGCTGAGAGAATGAGGCTCACCAGGAAGGACTCCCAAGAGGTGTACTCTGGGAGGCAGAAGGGGAGAGAAAAAGGGAGCCAGGGTGGTTACAGTAAACAGGAAAGCACAACTCTTTGTTCCGAAGAGAAAAAGCAAGATGGAGATGTTGCTGCAGTTTGCATTTGAGGTAAGGATCAAGTGTTTATCTTTTTCAGATCTCCACAGAGCCCGGGAGAAGCAGACAGCCTCTTTCACCCTGCTTTGCAAGGATGCCGCAGGAGAAATCATGGGCAGGGGAGGAGACAATATTCGAGTTGCCATTGTCCCTAATGAGAAGAAAGACAGGTTTGTATGACGCAATTAGGTGTCATGGATAACAGGCAGTGAGGAAACTGGAAACATGAGGTCCTTTCAGATATTGGGGCCGGGCGTGGTGGCACACACCTGTAATCCCAGCACTTTGGGAAGTGGAGGCAGGAGGATCACTTAAGCCCAAGAGTTCAAGACCAGCCTGAGCAACATAGGGAGACCCTGTCTCTACAAAATTAAAAAAAAAAAAAAAAAAAAAAATTAGCTGGGCGTAGTGGCATGCACTTAAAATCCCAGCTATTCAGGAGTCTGAGATGGGAGGATCCCTTGAGCCCAGGAGGTTGAGGTTGCAGTGAGCTGTGAATGTGCCACTACACTCCAGCCTGGGCGAAAGAGCAAGATTCCAGCTCAAAAAAAAGATACTGGAGTGTAACTCAGTGGTTACATCTTACCTCCCCGTAATGCTATGGAAGAAATGTTACATGACCAAATGTGTTTTCTTGTGTGGGTTTTGTATTCAGTTCTCTCTCAAAGCTCCTGCCCCTCAGATTATTTTCATCTCAAGCTTTAGAATAGATTGAAAAATCTTCTATGGTTAGGCTAAATGGTACCCCTTTCAAAATTCAGCCTCCCTTTGCTACTAAATTATGCCTGGAGCATGTTTATATTTCTCTGGAATTGGAGTATGGAGGAGGGATAGCAGAGCAAGAGGGTTCAACAGAAGCCTGTTGAAAAGGACACAATAATATATTCAAGGAATTTGGCTGAATATCAGACTAAACTGGAATCTATGCTGTTTACCTTCTGTTGTATAATTAACTTGTGAAGCAAATGAAAGAAGCACCCTGTTTGGGGTTATTTAACATTAATATTGAATGGAATGGTATAGAGTTTACATTCTGAAATAGTAGCAACTGAAGCTGGCTTGTGGGAGTGAGTGGTGTTTTTTGGCTCTTATCTCGATTTAGCCCAGTCAGAACGATGGTCCAGGATAACAAGGATGGGACATACTACATTTCCTACACCCCCAAGGAACCTGGTGTCTATACTGTGTGGGTCTGCGTCAAGGAGCAGCATGTACAGGTAAGACTGTGCACGTGCCTCCCTGAGCTCCCTTCACCCTGGTCCTCTGGGTGCTACGGTCTTAGGATCTGAAGACATTTCACATAGTCTTCTATACAGAGAGACTGAATAGAAGCCCCTGGTCTTCTTCACTTCAGAAACAGCCTAGATTTTGCTACTCTTCTTAGAGGATGCTGTTGACCATAAGAACCCTCTATCTCCATGTCACTTCCTGGCAGTTATGCTTATAGTTTATCCTTCTCCCAGTTGGTTTCTTAGGATTCTTAATATGGAGAAGATGTCTGGATCACAGGAGGTGATCTGCCAGCAGACAACCATGCATATTCAAAAAATAGACTCTAGCTCAGGGTTTTCCTGCTTTGTCCAGACCGGACATGAACACAGTTGGGAGGGTTATGCCCTCTCCCCACAACTGACTAGTGATCTCTCTGCCTAACCGTCTGCCCATGTCATTTTCTACTCTGTTTGACATAGAGGTTTTTCTGTTACTGTGGTTACAATAAACAAACAAATATACCCAACAAGTTATGTTACCATGGTTACTACAAACAAGTGTAACACAAACAAGTAGAGCACTTTCTGCTCTCGAGATTATGAGTTTTTAAAAATTGGGTGACACTCACAGGTCCAGCGGAATCTCTCTGCTGACACTGTCATAGTCAGAGGTTTCCCTCCACAGAAACCAACACTTGACAGGGACAAGAAAATACCATACAGCATCATGGTATGTTAGCTTTATGATTTGTGGACTTAGGAACACTTATACTTAATAGCCATTTATTGTTTACCTAATATGGTATGTCAGGAACAGGCTAGGTGTTTTTACATACATTATTTCAATTTTCTTCAAAACTACTCAGGCACGGAGATCATCGTCCAATTAGACTGAGAGACCAAACTTGCTACAATGCACAGGAAATGTAGCAAAATAGGAATTCAAACCCATTTCTTTGAAACGCCAAGTTGTTTTTTAACTGGATTGTAAACTCTTTAAGAGGGGAAATTTAAAATCTGAAAGACTTCTAAGGTGCTAGGCTCTCTGCTTTGCCTTTTATCAAACTATGTGGCTCTCACATAAGGATAGGCACATTGCAACTTATTAATATTTAAATTGGGCATGATGGTGTGCACCTGTAATCCCAGCTACTTGGGAGAACATCTGAGCCCAGGAGCTCAAGGCTGCCATGGGCTATGGTTGTGCCAAGGCACTCCAGCCTGGAGAGAGAGTGAGATCCAGTCTTTAAAAAAATAAATATTTTGTGTTTAACATGGGATGTAAATTAGAGAATGAAAGGAAAGGAGGCAGATGGGAGTCACTAATTTGAGAATTATTCGTTGTACAGATTTAACCTTTCTCCTTTCCATATGTCGTCACAGCCTCAGAATAAGTGGGTGAGTAAACAGATAAGTCATGTCCAGGATGGAAAGAAAGAGGCTAGCTTGGTATGTGAGGAGAAGAGGCACATGGCTGATAAACTGGAGAAGGGACCACAGGATGTTCTATCTTTGTGGTTGTGACATTCTACTTATCACCCCTGAGGTTCCTTAAGAATTGAGATTGAGAGTCCCAGAGAAAAGTCGGTCTGAGATTACTAATGTATTGAATGACCTAGATACTTATACGTCATACAAGGATAGAGTGAGGCAGAATCCATTAAGAAAAGCTTAAGCCTACTGTAGCATGGGCTTCTGCTTTTTCTGCCATCTTGCAGAACAATCCCCAGCTAATACAGATGCCATTGAAAATGGAGGTGACTGTGTGACTCCTGTCAGTGTTCAGCAGATTCAGCTACATGGAACAAATCAGTACCTACGTTGAGTAATTAGCAGCTGTGGTGAAAAGCATGGTAGGAGGGCTGCATAGACTCTCTGATGCTTCCACTGCATCTGTATCTGCACCCTCTCAGCTGAGCAGGGTTCTTGTCCTCTAATCTGTTTCTCTCCTGCTGTCATCGTGCCTCAAAGGGCAGGCCCTGTGCCTGACTGTTTAGCACATAGCGATGCTCCGCACATCCTGTAACTCATAAGGTGCTGTTCTTTGCTCTTGGTCTGAACGCTGAAGGGCTCACCGTTCACTGTAACCGTGAGGAGAAAGCACCGCCCACACCCAGGCGTGTTTCACTGCTGCACCTTCTGCTCCAGTGGAGGCCAGAAAACTGCTCGCTGTGCCTGTGGAGGCACCATGCCAGGTAAGGAGACAGCACTACCCTCTGGACCTTTCTGCCAGCAATGGGAATACAGCGACAGACCCTCCCCTAACACACAGATACTAGACATTTGGACTTAGGCTCTGCTTCCAAGAAGCACAGTCTGTGATTGTAGAGAAACCACTGTTGTAAAAGTTTCACTTAAAGCTTCCTTGTTCTGAGTGGAAACAGCAGGCATAAAAAGCTCAGTTCTGCTTTGGTACAGCTCCTGTGAACCCTGTGCTTCTTTGTAGGATTCTCAGTTTGTCTGTCCCTTTCCAGCAGCCTGAGCAGTGTGAGAACTGTGGACCCATCTTACTCCTTTTAAAACCTTAAATAAATTCTAAAGGAGGCATGACTGGAGGAGTGGATGATTAAACCAACTGAACAAGGTCAGGTCTTTAGGGGCAGGGAAAGAGTGGAGTCAGTTTAGGTAAGGGATCTAATCCTTTTCCAAAAAAATTATTCTATTGGGTTCACTCTAATAATGAGCCATAATATAGGTTTTGTATCCTTCTGTATAAATACTTCAGGATCTACTTTTTTATGTTCACCAACCTACCCTTTTTTATTTCAAGGATTTTACAGTTCAAGTCCAAACCAATTTATTTTAGTTAATTTACAAACTAGTTTGCCTCCTTCAGGTGGTGTTATCACTACAGCAGTCTTAGAATTCTGGCTAACATGAGTTGATTTGCTGTGATCAGTTTTGAGGGTCCTCCTGACTGCAGAGCAGTCAGATAGCTTGTTTGTCTTGCCAAGATTTTCTTAGGTATTTTCACTCCCAGGAATCTGCATGTTTTCAGGAGGTCTAATTTCCATGGTGACTGCTGGACTCCACTCTAATGGTCGATTTTTTTCTTTCCTCTCTGTACCATGCAGGTGGGTACCTAGGCTGTGGCCATGGACACAAAGGCCACCCAGGTCATCCCCACTGGTCATGCTGTGGGAAGTTTAATGAGAAGTCTGAATGCACGTGGACAGGTGGGCAGAGCGCACCGAGGGGTCTACTTAGGACTGTGGCGCTCTGATGAGTTTGTGCTCAGCCTGTTAAAGCTGCAGTCAGCACCACTTCAGATTTCCAGAGGACCCAGACCTTCGTTCATTCTAAAGAGACTGATAAAAACAAAGTGCCTTATCTTACATTGGAGTTCAAGTGCTCTTTTGTTACTCACTGATGATGGTACTTGTGGATGGTTGAGCACAAAAGACCACCTCTACGTTTCTCTTAAAGGTAGGTTAGCAACGTTCTCTACCACAGGACGCTCCTTTTCATTTTGTACAGTTTGGAGGTATATATTCCATTGGAACTGAAGGGTCATGGGGGTAGTTTAGTTCCTTATTTCCTGATATAACTTCTTTTATTTTTCTCTGAGGTACACATTATTTAGATATTTCCCCTAGAGATTAAAAGCTTCCTTTCATCCTGTCCACTTTTTGTTAGCGGTGGACTTTCAGTGGATTTACTGGTACATGTTTTGTGATTGTGATAATGTTGTTTTGGTGAGTGTCCCCCTCCTTCTTCTCCACGCCATGTCAATCTTCTCCCCCAAAGCCTGAAAGATTACTCTTTGGTCAAGGGCATACTGGTGTTGAAATAGAACCTCGCACATTTATTGCTGTTCTACTCATGCCAGAAAAATCTAGATAGATACCTTTAGGCTTCTAACATCTGTTTTTCAGTCGAGTACTCTTTAGAGTAGTTTTCACTTTTGTCTCTATACCTGGAAAGTTAACTAGAAGCTTTGACTCTTACTGTGCCTTCACTCATAGTGTGCCTTCTTAGCTGCTAGAGAATTCTGGGGAGAGGATGTACACAGCACTAGTGCCTCAGCCCTGCCAAGGTCTTCACTCTATATATTTTGTTCTGAGACTTGATTTCTTATATAGCAAAAAACTTAGCATGTATTAAATATAATTACTGAAATCTGCATTGTAAGATCCCTTAAGAAGTGGATGACTCATTTGAATGGTGAATTGGGTCAGGCAAAGGAAATGAAATAATTAGATGATGACTGGCAGATCATGGTGGAATACATTTCCTCCTTGAGGCGACAGACATGGGCTACACTGTAGCCATAAATACTAAGATATTCTCTATTCTCACCCTTTTCTGGAAACATTCCCTTCAGACTCTTTCTGATCTTCTCAAAACACATTCCTGCCCATCATCCTCTCAAATGATTAGCTATTTGCTCTTCCTCAATCCTTCTGTCACTTGGCCCAGAAATATATGTCCTTTTAGCTTATCAATGCTGCTTTAAGATGAGTGTTTTGTGTGTGCGTGTGTGTGTGTGTGTGTGTGTGTGTGAGAGAGAGAGAGAGAGAGAGAGAGAGAGAGAGAGTCTTGCTCTGTGGCCCAGGCTGGAGTGCAGTGGCACAATCTCGGCTCACTGCAACCTCCACTTCCCAGGTTCAAGCAATTCTCCTGCCTCAGCCCCCTAAAAGTAAGCTGGGATTACAGGTGCATGCCACCACACCTGGCTAATTTTTGTATTTTTAGTAGAGATGGGGTTTCACCAGGTTGGCCTGGCTGGTCTCAAACTCCTGACTTCATGGTCCACCCACCTTGGCCTCCCAAAGTGCTGGGATTACAGGCGTGAGCCACTGTGCCAGGCCGAGATGAGTGGTTCTTAACCAGGAGTGACTTTGCCTCCGAGAGGACATCTGGCAAAGTCTCAGACACATATTTAGTTGCCACTAGTGGGGCAAGGTGCTACTAACATCTCTTGGGTAAAGGTCAGTGATGCTGCTAGTCATTTTACAATGCTCAGGACAGCTTCCTGAAACAAAGAAGTATCCAGTTCAAAATGTCAGTGGTTCCGCTGTTGAGAAACCCTGTTCTACAGCATTAGCCATACTTTTTTTTTCTAAAAATGGCCAGCATTGAAGCTCATGCCTTTCAGCTATACAGCTTGCTATTCCTCCCTGGTTCAGCCATCTACTGAGCCCCAAATTGTTCCCCCTCATTCCTTGAAGATTATAGCATCAAGCTTGCTGTGACTCCTACAACTCCTTATCAATCTTGAGATAACTCATTGTCTACGTAGATTTCTTAGTTCAGTGACCTTTTCCCCAATGTTATTTTTTCCTTACTTACATACCCTAGATCTTGATTCCAACCACACCCTCTGCATAGTCTCAATTTCAAGCATCCTGCAACCACAACCTCCCACCTTTCCAGCTCACCCACTGACTACTAATTCTACGTCCTTGGAACCTACAATGCAGTGATTCTGCCACCTTCCTGTTGTTCCTCACCCACCTCAGGTCCTTCCCTTCATCCTTCCCAACTTAGATTCTACAGACCAGCACTATAATCATTCTATTGCATAGTCTCTGTCATTCTTGCCTGGCGTAATTCCAACCCAGGTTAGATCCAATCTTCCATCTAACCTAACTGAATGATCCTGCAAAACAACAAAAGCATGATTAGTCTTACTTTAAATTTATGACCACTAATTTCAGTGGGCTCTTAGCTTCACCCAGTAGCCTGAAACATCTCCCCAGTTCATTTATTCTCCCACGCTTCTAAACAATTCATATTTTTTTTGCCTCTAACTCCAATTTCTACCCCACCTCTACTCTGCACTAATGACCTTGCCAGGAATATTCCAGACTCAGAGGAGAATTTCCCTTGCCTCCCTACCACATGTACACACCTACCTAAATTCCTATCAAGAGCCAACTTCTATGGTGTACTAAATCCCATTCTATAACTACTTCCCAGGAACACTGCTCTAGTAATTTCCCTTTTACTGGACTGCTTACTTCAGAAAATAATCATGATGCAATAATCCCATCTTAAAATACAAATTTCCCTTTTGTATTAGTTGGCTAGGGCTGCCATAACAATACCGACTGGGTGGATTAAATAACAGAAATTAGTTTTCTTACAGTACTGGAGTCTGGAAGTCCAAAATCTAGGTGCTGACAGGGTTCTTTTCTGGTGAGGACTCTGTCCTTGGCTTGCAGATGGCAGCCTTCTGTTTCCACATGGCCGTTCTCCTGCGTGCATGTGCTCCTGGTATCTCTTCACATAAAGACACCAGTCCTATTGGATTAAGATCCCATCCACATGATGCCATGTAACCTTAATCACCTCCTTAAAGGGTCTTTCTCCAAATATAATTGCATTGGGTGTTAGGACTGAGTTTTGGGGAGTACAACTCAGTCCATAACAATTTCACATCCCCTTTAGCAACCTCTCCACTTTTCTGCTTCTCTTTAAAAGCACCTCAAAAGAATTGTTTGGTATCTCTAGTTTCTCTCTCAGTCTCTATGAGATCTAATCCAGTCTGTCATCCCGAAGACTCCACTGAAATAGCTCTTGTCAAGGTTACTGGTGAACTCCAGGTTACAGAATCCAGTGGTCAGTTCCCAATCTTTATCTTTTTTTTTGACCACCCAATATCACAGAAGATTTTTATGTATTTTAAAATCTTTTAAAATGTCAGCTTGTCACTCTTTTGCTCACCACTGCCCATTAGTGTCACATCTTAGAAAAGTGAGTCTTTGCATCAGCATGTAAGACCCCACATGATCTGCCTCCATCACTCTATTCCAGCCAAACTGGCCTGCCTGGTGCTCCTTAAACTCTCCAAGTATACACACACACACACACACACACACACACACACACACACACACACACACACACACACACACGAGACAGTCTCTGTTGCCCAGGCTAGAGTGCAGTGGCACAATCTCAGCTCACTGCAGCCTCTGCCTCCCTAGGTTCAAGTGATTCTCCCACCTCAGCCTCTGGAATATCTAGAACCATAGGCACATCCTACCATGTCCGGTGAATTTTTTACATTTTTTGTAGAGATGGGGTTTTGCCGTGTTGCCCAGGCTGGTCTCAAACTCTGGCCACCTCAGCCTCCCAAAGTGCTGGGCCAACACATGTATATTCTGTTCGTTGTCTGTCCTCTCGTACTAGATTGTAAGCTCTGTGAGGGCAGGGATTTGATATTTTTAAACTACCATACTGTCCCCTTGTAGGACAATTCCTGGCACATAGTAGAGACTTAATATTATATCAGTGAATAAAGACCTGATTGGCAGAATTTTTAGTTTGGATCTCCTTGGTATCTGCTTTTACAAGCCAAACTTCCTGTCTCCCAAACCCCAGTATTTGTCATTTAAACGAATACCACTTGGGAAAAAAATCAGCCTTATCTCAAGCCTGCTGGATAAATTACATGAACCGGAGACCAGCCTTGAATGTTCCAATTACCTCATCCATCCAGGGAACTGCTTGCCGTGAAGAAGCCGTTGTATTATATCGTCTTTCCCCGTGTGTCTTTTAATGAATCCAATTTCAGAACTGAGAACAAAAAGCTTACCATTTGTTTCAGTTGGAGGTGGTTTCAGTGATTGGGCAACTTTATGTAGATGAATTAACATTGTAATAGAAAATTTCCATAAGACATCTAGGTTCTAGCTGATGTGTTAGCCTTTAAGCAATATTAATGGTAACAATTGTTACAAATATTTAAAGTTTGTGCGTGGGTGTTGGGGGGTGATGTTTCATGCATGCACTACAGTGGAGTACAAACCCAATTTAATTCAGCTGCCTTGCCTGCTGAAAGACCTGGCAGAGTCAGTGATCGACTGAGCCCAAGACTCCAAGGTGAGGCAAAAAAGAGTGGGAGGATTTAGAAACTGTCCCCAGCGTGCTTCAGAAATCACCATTGAATTGTGAGCATTGAAGCATCAACAAGATGCAGCATTATGATGTAAGTTATGCCACTGGTGTTACAGGTAAAAAAAAAAGCCACATGTAAGAGCCTCAGTCCGCTGGGATGTTGTAACAGGATAAACACCTTGGCTGTCTTGGATAATAAACACACACATACCTGTCAGCCCACCCATACTCTAATGTCCAAAATGCAGTAGTTGCTCAACTTTCCTCCAGAGACTGTGTCGCTGTGTGGTAGGTTTGGCTCAGGAAGTGGATGCTAATTAGAAGCAGGATACAGTATAGGAAGAGGCATCTCACCCTGCCTTGTTAGCATCTACATACTGATTTCAATTCTTCTATCACTTCCTCAGATCTTCCCTGACTAGGTCAAATCATATTAGAAGCCCTCCCAGCTGCACAATCCTCTCTTGTAGCACTCACTCAGCATCAAGGCTGCTTTACAGCCACACGGGGTTATTTGATTAATGCCTGTCTCCCTTAGATACTATCTCAGGAGGACAGGATGGGTTTTCAGGTTTGCTTATTTTATATTTCCAGTGCCCAGCAGTGCCTGGCATATAGAAGGTGTTCAACATACATTTCTGAATTGATGTATGAATAATTAAGCAAGAAAATAATCTCATCCTTCCTTTCTTATGTAGTCTCTACCTATCCATCCATTTGGATTTAGCTATGGAATCTGGATAAGAACTCAGGATAGTAAAAACATTGTGTAGCTGCCTATCTGTCTCCCTGGTTCCCTCCCTGGGTTTTGCCTTTTTTCATATCCATCTCCATCCTCTAGCTACTGACTTCTGTGGTACTTTGTATTATAACTGACCCTGATTTCATTTTTAGTTATGAAAACATTTTAGTCAAAGCCATATGCCTAGGAATTCAGAATTTCTATTATAATTACCTTTGTGCCTACAGATGTGCTTTTAAATTTTTCCTGCCCTTTCCTCAGGCTAGATGTTATATAACAGATAGCAGCACAATATCCCACTTTGCAAACCTAATTCTTTCAAGGTATTATAGCAGATAGCGAAATTTCAGACAACCAGAGGCCACGTTGAGCACTGGTGTCTCCATGCTTATCCTATTAGTGCAGGAGAATCTGACTTGACCTTTGAGCCCTGCTAAAAGCTATTTCATTGAGCAACAGACAATCAGAACACGGAAACAATTCAGTTTCATCAATTGCCACACTAGATCACTCACAGGAGCACTAGAGAAAGAGGTCATGTCCCATAAAGAGAGAATTCTACCTAATGCTGTTTATAATGATTGCATGGCAACAGGAGTCTTTTTTTTATTTTATTTTTGTTTTTTTTTAGAGACAGAGCCTTGCTCTGTGGCCCAGGCTGCCATGGTGTAATCTTAGCTCACTGCAACCTCCACCTCCCGAGTTCAAGTGATTCTCCTGCCTCAACCTCCCCAGTAGCTGCGATTACAGGTGCCCAATATCATGCCTAGCTAATTTTTGTATTTTTAGTAAAGATGGGGTTTTGCCACGTTGGCCATGCTGGTCTCAAACTCCTAGCCTCAAGTGATCTGCTTGCCTGGGCCTCCCAAAGTGATGGGATTACAGGCATGAGCCACCGCACTGGGCCTGCAATAGGAGTCATTGAGGAGGTTTTTAAAGGGCCCAGGACTCTGCCTAGCTGTGGCATGCACGATACTCCTATTTGATCAGTGTGACTAAAGCAAAGTCAAACTACAAACCCTCCATGAAGTCAATTCTGTTGGGTAAGAAATACCGTAGAAATCTGGGGCTCAGGGATGTTACACTTTGGTGATATACGTTCAGTTCACCACCTGGCTCTTTCAGCTGCACCCATGCCGCTGCTCGTTCTCGTGTTCCCACACCTTGTCTCACAGCACTAACACTAGCACTTGCGTGGCTCTTCATGGTTTTCAAAGCGTTTGTTACCTCATATCATCCATGCCCAAGTCAGGTGCGATAGGCAGATGTAAAAAGCAAATCCAGCCGCAATAGTGTGACATGAAGGAAGGCTGGCTGACACGGGCCAGACTCATAGTGTGGTACCACAGTTAGGCCACTATGCCGTGCGATGCCGCCCACTGCTAGAAGGTGCAAAGGCCCACCCTGTCATACCTAGACTTTGAGAAATGATTTACACTAACATGAGTATGAGCCCGGGATAGATAGATGAATATCAGAATGCCAATTCTGTGAATTCATGAGGCATTTCCATCCCAGCACTGGGATTTAAGAATGCATGTTTGGTATACTCCATTCCATTAAGGCAGTGGTTCCATCTTTTTTCTGCATACACATCAAATCAGTTGAATCTCAACGGTTATGGGAACACCTCATAACTAGGTTGCTCTGCTTGCTTACATCAAGGAAAATTAGAGAAGCTATTTTAAAATACCAGGAGGTATCTACCTTAAAGTCGATTACTTGTCAGTGGCCTCAATATCTGAAGATTGTAGGTTACAATCCTTGTATCCCTCTCCAAACTAAAAGTCAGAATGCTTGAACCTGAAAGAATTCCTCTGCCCTAAACAGTGCTGGACTAGACACTCACAATGTTCATCTGATACCTTCTGGCTGACATTACTGATCTATCTGGTCAAACATGTTACAGTGTATGTATCTGCTATGAAATTCCCAGTGGAGCATGAGATATATGCTAATCCACACATTTTACAGATGAAAGGATTGAGATGTCCGAGGAATCTGCAACTTGCCTAGTATCAGTCAGCAAATGGCAGAGCCAGATTTGTACATTCTTGCTGGCCAGGGAGCCACTGCTTCTCAGGTGACTCAATCTTTACCCTAGTGTATTGATCTTATAGCAAAACTTCAAAAAGGCAATATTACTTCCTTTGCTTGTTGAATTTTTTTTCACTCGGAGTTTTGCTCTTGTTGCCCAGGCTGGAGTGCAATGGCACAATCTCAGCTTACCATAACCTCCACCTCCTGGGTTCGAGTGATTCTCCTGCCTCAGCCTCCCAAGTAGCTGGGATTACAGGCATGCGCCACCATGCTCGGCTAATTATATATATATATATATATATATATTTTAGTAGAGATGGGGTTTCTCCATGTTGGTCAGGCTGGTCTCAAACTCCTGATCATAGGTGGTCCAACCGCCTTGGCTTCCCAAAGTGCTGGGATTACAGGTGTGA